>CM035132.1:16632954-17295054 GCA_020205605.1 Panax ginseng
ACAATAACTATATTAGAAATAACTTTTAGTGTACCACCACAATTAAAGAATTATTAAATTCTTTAATCTCAAGGTATATCAAACTTAGTTTAGTATAGCCTCTCAATATAATTTAATTGATTTAGTTGGAATCTATGTTTTCACATGATAATAAGATAATATCTACTTTACATGTCTTTCAACATAAAGACAAAAATAGATATTTCTTAAACTCGTTTACGTTAACAATACTATGTAAAATGATCAACATATCATTAATATACACAAAAACTATCACATTATAGTTTATACAATTATATTGTTAGTGTAAACATATAAATAATTCTATATCCAATAGAATCTCAAGGTTAATATGCACATATTATCACCTAATATGTATCCACTTGAATATTTATAACTTAGTTTCAATCTCACTATTGAACTAAATCACAATAAATATTTTGGATCATATTTAGGCTAATAAAATAAGTTAACACTTCAATATTATTCAAAAATTTGTGTTTCAAAGACTTTCATTTCGCAGAACTACGCAATCAAATTGAATTTCGCAACAAAAAATTCATAAGCCTTACTGTTTCTTACATAAATAAAATTATGCTCCAAATAGTTCAAAGGCCAAATATAGTCTATAAATAAAAATCTTAAAGAATCACCCCCGCACTTTTAAATAATTTAAATCTCATTGAATAATTTCACTTCACAATATTATGCTCACCAATTAAAATAAATTTTAGATTAATTGATATTTTATGTGACAATGTTCTTATAAATATTACTTCCACATGAGAATATTAAGGAACACTTCTCAAAATAAAAAAATAAGTTCTTGTACATTTTATGTAATTGTTATTCATATAAAGATTGCTTCAACATAAGAATCTTTTAGAACACCCCCACATAAAACAAATTCTTATTTTTATTTATTTTTGAATTACATAAAATTTCAAATCTAAAAAATTATTTAATATATGCACTTAAAATTATACATGTACAATTTTTTTAAGTATACCAACACGTAACACTTGACTCTATGTAAATAGTATAAAATTCATTATATACGAATTATAGCACAACTCGTCATATTGCACAAATTTATTTGCACATAAAATATAAAAATTTTATATTTACTTTCTAAGAAATTAATTTATCACAAACGAAATTAATTTATGTAGAAAATAAATAAAATTTACACACATGAATTAGTATATCCTCAAGTATTTTAACATTATATCTTTTGAAAATTATAAATATAGAATTCAAGACAATTATCATAATAATTTGAAATACTTGAACTTCACTATATTTATAAAAAGTCAAAAAATAAAATATTTACCTCATTTGGAGTATACAAATTTCATATAATCACATTAAAATTTACTACTTCTTGGACAAGAAGTACACATAAAATAAATCAACGTATACCAATTATGATTATCCCAAAAACACTACGAATATCATTTCTAAGTGTTTTCTCAACATCAAAATCATATTGTATATAAGATTTACTTCAACCAAATCTACTTCTACAATATCTCTTCTAACTATTAGTTTATAATTAATTTATTATCCACAAACAAAGTAATCTATCTCAAAATTCATGCATACACATACCAAGTAATATTACACACTAAATATTACCTCAAATTTATATGCATAATTTTGTTCAAGAAGAACATAAATTAACTTTATTCTCAAAATAAATTAATTCACAACTAATTTGTTATACATAGAGACAAGTAAACTTCTCAAATTTTACTACAACTTTCTCATAATAAATTAATCTCAATTAGTGTATAAGAAAAATAATTGTCTCAAATTTCATACATATATATATACGTACACACACATCATAATAATTTATCTACTCATAAAATATTACAACCAAAATATATATGCACAAAATTAAATTTATTCCATCATGAACAAAAATTTAATTACTTTTCTTATCCTACAAAATTAATTAATTAATTTATTACAACAAAATACAAATAAAATAATACTCAAACATACAATATCATCTACACATGATATAATACATAAAACATATAGTTTCAAGTATATACACATACAAAATGATACACAATTATCATTTATAAATAAAGGCTAATGTTAAAAAACACACTTTTTGGATTTAAATCCGAAGAACACCACAATCTCTTTAGAAAAATTTCTAAGCATCAACATTTGGTGTTTTTCCATGATGACTCTTCATCTTCTCCACATCAATTTACAAACATGTAAATTATAATCTTTTTCACTTTCATTTTTCTCCACAATCCATCTTCTAACAGGAATTATCAATAAAAATAATTAGCTTAATATCTCAATATATTACTAATTATAATAAAAATTTCATTGATAAAATAGATACAAGAAAATTGGTACTTATCTTTGAAAATCGTGTTGTCTTTCATCTCACCAAAATCATGACTAACAAATACGATAAAGACCTTAAGATTGTTAGAATCATAACTTCGTAGAGTCAAGATTGTTGTTGAAGATATGACACAGGTGATCCCTGTCCTTAAGGTCTTTATCGCCCCCACCACGATCGGTTTGTTATGGGTTGCAGACGATATACCTCCAGGATATATGTGAAGCCTTAGTGAATAATCCGTGATAGCAATTCACAGAAAATTCCAATTGAACACTACTTTGTAGTAGTTATTTGTTTGTAAGAAGAATAGCTAAAAGAATGAGAGATTTTCATGGTGCAAAAATTATTATGTCTAAAAAGTATATATATAAGACTTCTCTCAATATACATATATATCTACACATATAGATACATACATATATCTATAATAGTTTCACCATTAAACTAATATTTATTTCTATTTTAATTATACTTATTACTACTAATGATGTAACTATTAATGATATAAGTTACATATTAGTAATTAATAAAATTATAATTAAATAGAATTTCAAAAGTCTCACAAGAATATCTCTTGTTCCAAAATAAAATAAGACTATACACTTGTACTTATAAAGTGTCAAGTAGTCTTTTTTATTAAATGAGACAAGAAATAATAGTTTTATCAAACAAATTTGCACCTTATTAAATGTCTCACTATAGACACTATTCAAATGATTTCTACATAAATCAAATGAAATTCTCTCTTATTCTCCACGTAGAGGACATTAATTTACACACTTTATACTTACTTAAATTATGTCCACAGATGAGTTTTATCAAACTTAAATATGACATATTATAAGTCATAAAAGTATAAAATAAGGTGCAATATATAACATTACATACTATCAATATGATAACTTAACTGCACGTTCAATTAGCGTAATATAATATGCTGTAGATCAGCCTATTTAAGATAATCAGGAACGACTCACAACACCAGTACAAGAATATATTTTTTCAGCCAAAATTGATAAAATTAAGTCAGATTAATGTTGCAGAAGCAATCACGCTTATGTTACAATATTAGAATGAGAATGAGACTGGAATGAGCATTTTATTCTTATGTTTGGTCAAAACAAGAAGCTACACGATTTAATTTGATCAATCGAGATTTTTTTTTAAAAATTTATCGATTGAAATTGAATGATCAATCTTTACTCAAACATTCTTTTAAACATATGAATAAACACTTCTTTAAAATTCTCATTTCCAATTAAACATAAGAATAAGCATTTAAAAAGGAATGCCCATTCCATTCTCCCAAACTAAACGGCCAAAACATTTTTATGTATTTGATATACTAGAATTAATGTGTAAGCTAGCTATATATCTAGGAGGAGATCTTATTTATAATAGTGTTGGTTGTGTTGTCTTCTTGTTGTAGTTGGTCAATATGTGAAATGGCTGAAATAATGTATTAAAGTGGAATATTCATATATAATGCGGATCTAGTTAGGATGAAATTGACATTAACTTCACTTTAGTAAGTTCATATAACTTTTCTTTGCATGAGTTATAAAAAATATTATATATAACTCATGCAATAAAAAGTTATAGAACTTATTACGGTGAAATTAGTGTCAACTTCATCCTAACCGAATTCATATAATACTGAGCATGTCCAGAAAATCTGCAGGGAGCTAGCTAGCTAGCTAGCTATGGGTAAAATGAAACATAATTAATCTATTCCTTCTATGAGCTAAGAATTATCAGTTTTTGAGTTTAATTAACTATTAATTTCTATCACTTATGAATCTTCAAGATCACTAGTGTAACATCAAACATGTATAGATCTAATACTTGAAAGTTGTTATACTTTAAATTGCCATCTATTTCAACCAAGGAATAAGGATCATCGAATTAATTACTAATAGATGTAGAAGATGGTAAGATCGCAAATTAAGATTAAGTTTATCTACAACCCAGTAATTAATTTAAGATAGAAGCTAGAAAACCCTAATTACTTGATCGAAGATCAGGCATACCTGATTAGATCATGATCATTGATAGATCTATCTAGCTTCTTTTATATATATATATATATATATATATATATATATATATATATATATGGTCACCGATCTGGTTGAAATATTAACCGATCAAGATATCAATAGATCAAGCGGATTAATACAAATGATATAGCAAAGGTTCTCAAAGGAGACAAGGATATGAATCATCTGATCTGATCTGATCTCACAATAACAAATATATATGCAAATTTAATACAGTTAGATCCATTAAATTCTCACCGGACAGTATACATATCCAAGCAAACTAACCAAGAAAACCCACACATATGCATAGAGAGAGATTTACATATGCAGATGAAAAGGTGCGTGCGTAGCTAATTAATAGCACATAAAGACATGTAAGTATGTATCATAAAACATAATAATGATGTCTTAATTATTTTGTTGACATTTAAATTAAAAAAGCAAGATCTATCCTCTAGGTATTACCTTATTTTAAGGAGGATGGGAAAGGAAAAGTAAAGACACAGTAACAGAGCAATTTTCAAGGCAAAAAGGCCATATTTATAAATTTAAAAAAACAAATAAAGTAAAATAATTTAGCAACAGGCAGCAAATTAAAAGATCGGACCAATATGCTTGATTCCCCAGAACAATTTTGACTTAATTTCCAGTGAAGCTGGCTAGCTGGCTAGCTTTGCTGAAAAGAATAAGAGAAATTAATACTCACTCCGTTTCTAAAAGATTGTCGTTTTAGAAAAAAAAATTTATTTCAAAAAGTTTATCGTTTACAAGTTTTAAAGAGAATAAATTATTTATTTTCCTATATTACCCCTACCTTCTCTCCCAAGAATTTTCCTCCCTTGTATTAATGGTTTTCAACTTCCCATAAAGGGGTAGTGATGAAATTTTAAACAAATTTTACTTGGTAAATGATACTTTCTTAATCCATGTGTCAAAACCTTAAACGACAATCTTCTAGGAACAGAGGTAGTATATAGCAACCAACGTACGTGGATCTATTAAATTTCTCAACACCTGATCGATCGAGAGCCCTTGATATATATATATATATATATATATATATATATATGTTGTGTGGGTGCAGCAGGTGATCTGGTTTGAGGTACCTTGTGGGAATAATAATAGTAATGATGGCTGTGAAGAAAATAATAAGGTGATGGGTGGTGAAGCAACCAGGTATCATGATTATCACTAGCTAGCTCTTCGCTTCTGCCTTTGAAACACAATGATTTCAGTGCACTAGTCTAGTACGTACTACTCGATCTCTCTTCTCTCTCTCTCGTTAGAGGGTTTCTTGGTTCTCTGATGAGAGAGAGAGAGAAGATTTAGTGGAAAGTATTATTACTAGCTACTCCAACATCAAACTCAAGACTCCTTTACAAGAGATATATATATATATATATATATATATATATATATATATATATATATATGATAGTTTAGTGATGAAGATTTCTCTCTCTCTCTTTAATTTTTTAATTTCTCTTTTTATTTTACAAATTCATATGGGTTCGAGTTACTCCTTTGTAAGAAGTCAAAATTTCACACACGACTATATATAGAAGAGTAAAGGTTTGTGTGTGTGGACTTGTGAGGAATGGTAATGGCAGCACAATTTGTGATTTGATTTTTTAAAGATCCAAATTAAAGAAGATTAATACATAAACTCATTTATCAACTAATACTAGGGAGGGAGGGAGGGAGGGAGGGAGGGTATAAAAAGTTTTGATAATTATATGTCTAAAATATCTAATTAAATACGTTTATTTTCTTATTTTAATCTTTAATTTGAGCTGTTATGAACAAATTTATTATATAATTATAAATAAACAATGTTATTTAAGAAAAATTAAATATAAATTTTTTGAACAATCTTTGATAGAGTATACTATTACTAATCAATACTTATATATAAAGACAGCAAAGGCTATCTTTTTTTTTCCAATTGATTGGAAACCCAATTGATTGGAAAACTCGTTGAGTCAACTCTTACTTAATTAAGAGTTAACTCGGTTAATTTTTACTTCAATCAATTCATCTTTCTCTTCGGCTTCCTCTTCTGTTAATTCTGATCTCCTTTTCTTCTCCTCTTCTTCTGACTTTTCCAATCCCTTCCCTCGATTTGGTACAATCTACCGCTTCCTCTTCAGTTCAGTATCACTTAAATTCAATCGACTCTTCTTCCCTTCTCATTCTTCAGCCGCCTTCATCATGACTCTTCTTCTCTTCTCAACCAATTGATTGAAAACCCAATTGATTGGAAAACTCGCTGAGTCAACTCTTACTTAATTAAGAGTTAACTCGGTTAATTTTTACTTCAGTCCATTCATCTTTCTCTTCGGCTTCCTCTTCTGTTAATTCAGATCTCCTTTTCTTCTCCTCTTCTTCTGGCTTTTCCAATCCCTTTCTCGATTTGGTACAATCTACCGCTTCCTCTTCAGTTCATTATCACTTAAATTCAATCGACTCTTCTTCCCTTCTCACTCTTCAGCCGCCTTCATCATGACTCTTATTCTCTTCTCACTCTTTAGTTGCCTTCATCATCTTCTTTAATATTTGAGAACCTAATACTGAGACACTCACCAAGGCCACCCCCTAATTCTTCGGATGGGATTATCAGTCGAAGAAGAGAGCGATCCCTCACCCATAAATGATCATCTCTCTTCCACTTCCCTCATCTTCCTCTTTCGCTTCTAATTCCCCTATAACCTCTGTCAAAATGGTTCAATTGCCCCTTCGACACTTAATTCAATTACTTGCCACTTCCTCTTTTCTCACCGTCAATCCAAATCCTAATTCTATGACAGTGAAGAAGCTCTAATTGGTGACGAAGCGGTCTGCTCTTGCTAACATCACAAACCAAAGGGATGCCTCTCTGAATGTTGTACAAACCACAATTCTATCAAAAACTTTGGTAATTCCCTCCTCCTCTTATGAGTTTTACAAATAAATTAGTGTGAGTCTTCTTCATTCTCTCACTTCCCATGTATCTATATACCTCTGTATGTGCATAATTTTTCCGTGTATGTGTTAAGACTCTTGATTAAATGTATTTATGTGTTTCCCTTTATTCATTGCAATTTGTGTTGTTTGATGATTATTACCTGTAATTTCTTTGCATACATTCCATGATAGTAATCCTTTTATTCTCCCAAAATCCTATTTTTTGTTAGTCCAATTTGATCTTGAGTTGGTTGTTTAGAATAGTGCACATGTTTCGTGAAATGCCAAAAAAAAAAAGATATGTTGTCATCACAATTTAGTTCCCTTTTTTTATAAAAAAATTCCCCTCTTTAAACAATTATCGATCATTATTCTAATACATTTTTATTTTTCTTTAGAATTCTTGGTTCAAAATTGATTCTATTTTTATGTTTGTAATTCCGGTGCAGTATTTTTATTTTTTGGTGGTAATTATACTCTGTGATGTTTAATTTGATTATTACCGTTTTAATTTTGGTTAGGTTTCAATTGCACGAACTTGCAACTGTATATACTCACTGTTGCAGCAGAGACAACGTGACATTGAATTTAGAGAGTCTGCTAATGAACAGAGACAACGGTACTGATATTTTATGTTTATTTACTTATGTGTAGGGATTTTGATCTATTATATGATTCAGTTATTAGTATAAATGAAGAATTTCTTCATGCCAACATTAACATGTAATGTCATTGCTTAAGTTGGAAATATCTGGGGGATATTTTTTGAAAAGGCCATAAAATTATTAGGTCACGGAGAAGGAAATTGGATTGTCAGTTAGTAAATCACTAATATGTTTTAATTAGGAATTTAAATCTGAAGTGTTTTTTGGATGGACTTATAAACAAGTAGAAGATAAATAACGAAGATTGTGTTTGGAATGGTTTGTGGAAAGGTGTAAAATTGGTATGGTAACTGGAGAAGCATTTCTGCTTACATTTGTGTATGGCTATGACTGAAGCTTGGAGAAAATTAAATCAGGTAGCAAGATTAATCGTCTCTCTTCCACTTCCCTCATCTTCCTCTTTCGCTTCTAATTTCCCTATAACCTCTGTCAAAATGGTTCAATTGCCCCTTCGACACTTAATTCAATTACTTGCCACTTCTTCTCTTCTCACCGTCAATTCAAATCCTAATTCTATGGCAGTGAAGAAGCTCTAATTGGCAACGAAGCGGTCTGTTCTTGCTAACATCACAAAAATAAATTAGTAATTCCCTCCTCTTATGAGTTTTACAAATAAATTAGTGTGGGTCTTCTTCATTCTAATATCATCTTTACAAAAATATTGTATATGAAACATCTCTCTCTTAATTAAGCAAAATATTTTCTTATGTCAGTGACTTTTTAAGTTCCTAAAAAGTAGGTTGCAAATGTGCAGAAAATTAATATCCAAAGATATTAATTAATACCTTTGGATGACAAATATGTTCATGTATCTATGATGGTGAATTACCTGATATTGAATAAATACCTAATATACTATTACAGTAAAATAGTATTGCTCACTAATACCTAATATATGTATTGAATTTACCTAATATATAGATTCACAAATATTTAATTACAGTAAAATATTTTTACATCTTTATTGTAAAGGGAATAAGAACTGTCATACTGCATAAACAATTATTGGGTTTCCAGGTAATGTAAATCCTTATTGTGTTTTTCAATTCTGAGATGCACATCTGTAAGTGATGGTATATCAAATGTATGATTTGATTAGTGCGCGTCTTCTTTATTCTCTTATTTTCCATGTATTTATATCCTCTGTATGAACATAATTTTTTTGTGTATGTGACAAGACGCTTGATTAAATGTATTTATGTGTTTTCCGTTATTCAAGGCAATTTGTGTTGTATGATGATTATTACCTGTAATTTCTTTGCATACATTCCATGGCAGTAATCCTTTTACCCTCTCCAAATCCTATTTTTTTTGTTAGTCCAATTTGATCTTGAATTGGCTGTTTAGAATAGTGCACATTACATGTTTGGTGAAATGCCAAAAAAAAGATATATGTTGTCATCACAATCCACAATTTTAGCTCCCTTATTTTAAAAAAATTCTCCTCTTTAAACAATTATCGATCATTATTCTAATACATTTTTATTTTTCTTTAAAATCCTTGGTTCAAAACTGATTCTATTTTTATTTTTTATTTGAAATTATTATTTTTCGATCAAACTTCTGAACTTTGATATTGTGCTTAATTGAATTTATTTATGACAACTTTTCAAGAAGCGGAACAAGAAGGTTATGAGTTTGTGCCATGACTATTACACTCTGTTTTCAGAGTTTTGGAATTAAAAAACAAAAGAATAAGAAGAATAGAAATAATGGGCATTTATAGTATCTTTCAATCTGTCAATTCGTCTTCATTATAAATTATTTTTGCTATCAATTAGATGTGTTTAATTTTTATATTTTTCATTGACAGTTGCCCCTGTGCATGAGTTGTTTGAATCTCATTTTTGTTTCTATTTTTGAATCTATTTGCGATCCAAAGGAGCGATTTGCAATTAGACTGATTTTTACATAAGGGTTGTAGGTATATAACAAACTAATGAGGCTAATTCTCGAGGTCCTGCTAACTTCATAGTGGATGAGGTAATGGTCAATATTATCATATACCAGACCTGCATGTTATTAGTAATTACTTATCATTTAGTAGTATGTGCCGGGACTTTAGAGATTTTGAAATACATGTTTTAATATAAAATTGACCGTGTATAGATGAATAGTAGGCATTAGTTGTGTATTTATTTTCTAAAGGAAAGTGAACACGCTAATTCGTGGACTTCTTCTTTCGTGGACTTCTTCTATTAATAGAGGATTTGTTTTTTTCCTTCTATCAATAAAATCTCTTTCCTACCTATTAAAATAACATTTACTTATTTTAGTTTGTTCAACCATGCCTTCCCGAAGAAGAACGCTTTTGAAGGTCAAAATCCTTGGTAACAACAGGTAATGTACATATATTCATGTTTGTGTTGTAAATCGATTTGATCTAAGTTCTACGGTTAAGTATGCCATGTGATTGAATTTTGTTAACTAAGTGAAGATTGATATATTTGTTAAATCATGTATTTTTGTTATTGTTTATACTACATAAGAAAATATATGGTTTGACATATATGAGAAAATGTTTCTGTCTTGACAGCATCACATCTGTCTTGATATGTTGCACATAACATGAATTATTGAAGGTAATGTTAACAATTGTGAGCCTTGGTGTATATGCAATATAATTGGTGTAAATTATTATTTAGTTCAGTTACTATTTTTTATTATTAGCAATCTCATTTTATGCATATGACGCATTGGTTACAGGTGTTGTCACAGAGAGTGGAGGACGTGTAATAACATTAATTTTCAAAAATCAAATTTTGGTAAGGCATAATTGTTCACCTCCCAAATAATTTGAATACTTAATAACAACATATCACTAAATAATTTTTTGTTTGTTGCAACTACAAGCAGGAGGATACTAAATATAGGCTACATAGAATGAGTTTGTCGCCACTTTGCCATCTTTTATTATATATGTGGGAGCATGAACACACTATCACCTAACAACAAAATAGGTTGTTGGGTTTTTCTTTGTGCTGCTCTAAGGGCTAAGTTCAAGTGTTCAACTACCAACCTTGCATGAGACACCAATTGAAAGTTATTGCGATTCTTTGAGCATTTTAGAGGTCAAATTGGCTAATGTATTGAATGTAATTTATAATTGTCAATGAGAATATGTAAGTAAATATATCATTTTGCACTACTTTTTACTTACCTATTAAGACATAATTTTTTACATGAATCATTTACACATTTAGATGCATTTAAAGTTTAAAAATTATAAAATAATTTATCTGGATAACTTACTAAGTCAGATTTAGACTCATTCAGCTTAAGTTCTATATCAATAAGAGTTTCAGTTATAAAAAAATTAACCTCTACGTACATACGTATATATGGTGTGTTTTAAATTTGATAATAATTGGTTGATAATAAATTTGAAGATAATAATATATTATCTTATATTATTGTTAGCAAAAGTAGAACTCTTTCTTATACATGGAATATATATATATATATATATATATATATATATATATATATATATGATAATAATGTGGAGTATTTCGGTTCGCAGTCTCCGTGGTCCCATGACCATTTTTATTAGCTTAACAAATTGGAGTTAATGGTATTTGAATCCAAGATGTCCGAGTCTACAACTCGTCTCAGAGTCTCATTTGAACCACTGCACTGATAGGGTTACATGAAATATATTAAGATATAATTTTTCTTAAAATATTTTTTTCCTTAATATTTACAATTAATTTTGATATTTAAATGTTAAAAAATTATAATTAAAAGAAAATGTCTAAATATGTTTTATATTCGTTTTAATGTACAATTGAAAATAAATAAATAACTCTTTTTTATTAGGAGAGATGTTTGAGTTTTTTTTATAGAAGAATAGAAGGGATTTAGAGGTAAAGTTAATTTTATTTTTGCCTCAAAAATTTTCCCCTAAAAGTGGGAGAATGAGAAAGTTGAATATTTTATATTACCTAAGTAACGTTTCAAAATAAATCATGTTATTTATTATATTAATATATAAGGGCAATATAATAATAATATAGTTTAAAAATAAAAATATTTTCACTTCATTTCCATTTTTCTAAACTGAAAAACAAAGAAAAATATAATTAAAACCTTCTCTTTCTTTTTTAAAACGTACAAACATGACAAATAAAAATTATATTTTATTCTCATTATTTCTCGTCTTATATTTTTTCGTCCGATCTCATCTCTCCAAACTCAAAAATGCATTATGCAGCCAACATTCTGTTCAGACTCAAACAGTAAAAGATAATCAGATCAACCCCACTTGAAGTACATTTTTATTTCTTTAAAAGTCGAAAATAAAATAAAATAGAAAGAGAATTAATGCACAAGAAAATTGGTCAACAGTAAAATAGTGTCTATGTAGTCTCTATCTACTTTTTCTCTTGTTTTCTGGTCATGCTGTCTAAAAAAAAGAAGCCAGGGATGATGCACCTGGATTTTAGCGGCTTCGCTTGACCCAAGAAAAATTCCCGGCCTCACCAACTTTTTGGTGTGATCTTAATTTGGATGTACTAGTAATACTCCATCTACACCTGGCAAAAGAGGTCCATGCCCTCGGACCAGGCCGGGTCGGGCTTTGGACTACAGCTATTTAGCCCATAAAAGTACGGGCCTTTTTGGCCCAATCCGTGACCCGCAACTTATTTTTTTTTAAAATTAAAATGTTACTACTTGTGAGTTGTGAGACTTGAATACAAATTTATAAATAAATAAATAAGAGTTCAAACCAATTGAGCTACAACAACTATTTGATTTTAATGCAATCTTCAATATATTTTAACTATATTTGAAAACTATAATTAAGATATGTAGTTAATGTAAGTAATTAATTAATCGTGTCTGTTTATATTATTATTTATTATTAATTATTTTATTATTTTTAATATTTATTATTATTACTATTTCATAAAAAAAATAGTAATAAAGAACAGAAAGAAGAGGAATCTCTGTTACTTCATCTCATGTCTGGAAGCTTAAGGCGTGCAAGTATGATTACTAATTAAATTATTATGTTAAAATCTTCCTTAATTGGTAATGTAGTTATGTAGGTGTTATTATAGTATAACTAGTTGATAGCCCGTGCAATGCACGGGTTAGTTTGTTTTTTGATTGTATAATTTTCTAAAATTAGAATGAGAAAGATTTTTCATAATAATAATATATTTTTTCATATAAACTTTTTCAATTTTTTTTTTGCATAGCATAGCAATTACATGTATAAATATGTTGTTATTGCTATTTTATTACTTCCACAGTTCCACTTTTATTGTGATAATCCATTTTATTTAAAATCATTCAGTTGTTGCTCAATTTTCTAAATCTTCTCTTTCATGGCTTCGATCTTTGTTTGTAGCGTAACATTAGTTTCTTCGATCCTTGCATTCTTGGCATATCCATAATCACCATTGTCACTACTGCTATCATCGCTTATTTCAATAATTTGACGTTTGTTTTGCCTTTTATTTTTTGTTGGTATAGATCTGCAAATAAATAAAAACACATAAAATTTTAAAAATAACATGCAAAATAGGAAGAATATATTAGTTAAAAAAATAAACTAATAGTTGTTGCTCAATTTTCTGAATCTTCTTTTTCATGGCTTCGATCTTTGTTTGTAGCGTAACAATAGTTTCTTCGATCCTTGCATTCTTGGCATATCCATAACCACCATTGTCACTACTGCTATCATCGCTTATTTCAATAATTTGGCGTTTGTTCTGCCCTTTATTTTTTGTTGATATAGATCTGCAAATAAATGAAAACACATAAAATTTTAAAAATAACATGCAAAATAGGAAGAATATATTAGTTAAAAAAACAAACTAATTACTTTACCTGATATCCATTATTTAGTATTTTGTATGATATTATTTGTGTATTGGATTTTTTGTTTATGTGATAATAGTATTTATAGGTATTTTATATTTAATGAGTATTTATTTTTTTTTGTCATCAATTCTTATCCGTTATATGTTACCAATTTTAATATTTATGGCTATAGTGAGTGTTGTCTTTTGGATTGTCTATTGATTTAACTCTGTATCTTAATTGTAATGCAATGTTGTATAGCATGAATCCGTGTGGCAGTTTTGAAGATGAAAGAAAAAGAAAAACTATTGAATTGGAAGAGGCAATTGAATTAATGGTTAATATTATGTATTAATGGTTAATATCAATTGTATATGGGATTTCAATTGATTAAAATTGGGTTGTATGTGGGATTTCAATTGATTAAAATTGGGTGTGTTAATTAATTAATTGATTTGAAATTAATTGAGTTTATGTTGGAAATCAAATTGGAAGACAGATTAATTAATTGGTTTTTAACTCTGTTAAAAATCAAATTGATTTCAATTAATTAAAATTGGGTGTGTTTGGAATCCAAGTTAACTGTGTTAAAAATCAAATTGATTTCAATTGATTAAAATTGGGTGTGTTTGAAAGCCAGATTAATTAATTGATTTGAAATTGATTGAGTTGGAGGATAGGATATGATGTATTTATATATAAGGTATTAATATGCATATAATTGATGCATGCATAGTGGTAGATTACGTATATGCTAGCTTGATGATGTGATCTTCATCCTGTATTATGGCCATTGTGGACCTGTGGTGGTAATGTAAAAAATAAAAATAAAAATAAAAATAAATAAATAATATTAAAAATAAAATAAAATAAATAATGCAAATGAATTCTACTTGTGATTCTGCTTATATGACCCTTGTTTTAAAAGGAACAAAAACCATTCAATAATCAACATAGTCAAACTGCATAATACACTTATATTGGTCATATTAACGGTCATAATACTTTCATTCTTTTTAATTTTGAAATACCTTGTGTTGTAACTTGTTAATATAAATTAATGTATTCAGTAACAGTAATTTTTATTTTAGTATTTTTGATGTAGCAAAATAAATAAATAAACGGAGAAGCTTCAGCGGGGTCGGCCCCAAATTTTATCCGCCCAACTTGGCCAATCGGCCTAACATTTTTAGCCCACCAAAACCCGGACCATTTTGGTCCGGCCCGCGCTCGACACTTCAAATCTAAAAAAATTAATGACAATTTTTTTAAAATTATCCCTCATTATTTTGCTTATTTTTTTAATATTTTAAATTTTTTTTCTCTCCTTATCGCAACAAAACTATCGTTATCCCAACAAATGATTTAAGGGTATTATAAACAATTGAGTACCCCGGTCTCTAATTAAGGAATTGTAAATATCTAATTATTCGTGAATTAAGGAATTCCAATTCCTTATGTGTTACATGCGGTGAACAGATATTTCCATTCAATTCACAAACCTAATTATTCGTTATGCAAATAACTAAGTCACATGTTATCATGCCCAGTTCTAACTCTAGAATTCCTCTTTCAATTCCTTCTAAAGTAACAAGGTAATTACTGACCAGATAATTAATCAATACGCATAAGAAAAGATAAACAATTCACTTTGACATAAATAATTGGAATAAATTGAATAATTAATTTATAGACATAAAAGGTTCAATTGAAATCTTAATAAAAGAGTTAGTTCATAATTAATGAATTAAAATCAAGAATCCACAACTGAATAGACATTAAAAGATAAAAGTATGATAAGAGAAGAAAATAGAATCTGTTATCAGTAAATCTGATGCTCCCCTCTTGCTCTTGCTCTTACTCTTACTCTTCAGTGTTCTTCAATTTGCTTCAATCTCCAATGGCTAATTAAGAACTAGAGTTTATATTCTAATCTAATGGAGTGTTTTATGTAAGCTAATCTATGTAATCTCCTTTTATTTTATGCCTTACATCATGTATTTATAGGTTACAAGTCCAATTTTTAGCTTAGGAACAAACTCAATCCAATTTGGAGTTAAAAAGGTGTCAAAATTCGCCCCAAAATACGTCCAAGCCTTACCAGACTCTTCCCCAGCGCCCCAGCGCTGGGCACGGCGTTGGAACGCTGCTCCCTAGCGCCCCGGCGCTGCAAATAGCCTTGGTTTGGGCGCCTCGACGCTGGCCCCATTTTTGAAAATTTTCTTCTCCGACGTCCTTTAGGAAAATGGCCATAACTTATTCTTCCGAACTCCGATTTCGATGATTCAAGATGTTCTGGAAAGAGGAGACGTAGATCTACAACTTTCATTCTTTGAGTTTTTCGAAAAAAGGTCCGGAACAATACTCAAATTGGATCCGAAGTGACTACTATGTAAATGGAAAGCCGAAAATGCGAATCTAGCCACCCCAAACGTCGATCAAAGTAACTTTTGTCCCAATTCCTACAAAACAACATAAAACATGCATGAATTGACACAAACACTTAAAATCAACCAAAAGATTAAGCTCAAATGCACTCAATTATAAGTATAAAACTCACTCATCAAATACCCCCAAACTTAAACCTTTGTTTGTCTTCAAGCAAAAACATAAAAGAACTAAAAATAAACAAACTAACTCAACTACATGAATGCATATGAATGATCTACTTTCTAATATACCTACGAACCCAGTAACAAATCAGTATGATATATAACAACAGGCCTCAAAGATACCATTGGTACTCAAACAATATATCCAATCAAGTCAAAATTCATAACTCTAACCAATTAGTCAATCCAAACCAGTCATCACCCATGTTGTGTGTGTGTGCTTGTTAACCATTCTAACCAACCACAGTTCAAGATAATCACATAACAAACTTCTTAGAAGGAAAAATTTGGCCCAATTCAATTACTTTTGTGAACATGACAACTCCAGTTAAAACTAAGCAATTACCAAGTCTAAGGGTAAATACAGGATTTATTTATACTTTTATTCAATCACGAGGGCATTTTTGCTCTTTCTCGTGTTTTATTTTTTATTTTTCTCATGGTTGTGCAATGTCTTATTCCCTTAGGCTTTTCAGTGCTACTTTAACGAGCTTTCGACCAACGACTCCCAAGCCATTAAGACCTTAGGGCGCTAGGTGTAAAGACAATCCCATCGGGCTTACTTACTCAAGTAACAAAGGCCACAAAACTAGACAAGCATGCCACGGTGTTTATTCTTTTTTTTTCTTTTTTTGGATTTTCTATTTTTTTTTCTTTTTTTCTTTTCATCATTTCTTTCTTCTTTCTTTTTTTTCTTCATTTTTTTTGTAATATATATCCCATAGATTCCTCCAAACTCAAGCTTTTACGTCATTCCAATCTTTACTGCCAGTTCACTAATTTCTTTAAATTTTAACCAAGATTTTTTCTCAGAAACAAATTATGCAACCCTTAAACCAAGTGGATTAAAACAGTTAAACTTTAAGTGCTAACTGGTTACATAAGTTTAAGACAGGCTCAGATTATCATCATGGTTAAGATTAGAACTCATCATCAATTATCAACACTATTCAAGT
Source organism: Panax ginseng (assembly GCA_020205605.1). NCBI lineage: Eukaryota > Viridiplantae > Streptophyta > Magnoliopsida > Apiales > Araliaceae > Panax > Panax ginseng. The sequence continues at coordinate 16,650,361 of CM035132.1, forward strand.
TAACATGCAAAACCAATCTTATCATAGGCTGAGCTAAGACCACACCAACCGATCACACAGATTCATGCAAAAAAAAAATGCAATTATACTATATGAACACAGACTAATGCAACACATATATGAATATGCAAATAACTACCATGTATAAAACACAATGCTAACACATAAAAAAATGAACTACCATGTAGATAACTAACTATATGCAATACGACACTAAAGTGCCCCCAAACTTAAACTAGACATTGTCCTCAATGGCTGAAATAGAAAAAAGTAGAGTAGATGACTTCCCTGAAAATATAGCAATCTTCCTCCTTGTCCGCTAAGTTTGGAGAATATGCTAAACACCTGGAACAAATTGGGCACCACACTTGAATTTGACTTGAATAACCTGTAAACCATGATAGACGTAATTTTATTAAATTTTAAATAAATTCAAATTCAAAACTACTAATATAAAACCTAATAAAAACTAAAAATAAAAATTAAACTTGGGTTGCCTCCCAATAAGCGCTTGTTTTATAGTCTCAACCTGATTCTTCAATTCTCTATCCAATTTCCCTTCAAAAATTGAGGAATCCTCCATCCATCAGTAACAATGTCTCTTTTGGAAGGTTCCCATTAACAAAAGCCCTTGAATCAAAGTCACCTAGCATGCTCTTTGTATATATGTTCCCCATTAAGAACGTCCAAAAACTAGGTGTTTCCTCCATTATGTCGATGATCGGATTGGGGCATTGAAGCTTAGTAAACACAATGGGATCTTCCTCTATCTTCCCCTTTTCATCCCACCATGACTCCACAACTGTACTAGCTCTTATGTCACAAAGAGCTTTGCCGATGACATGACTGCCAATTGGGCATGGTTTTACAAAACTGCCCGGATCTTTAAACTTTGGTGGAGAAGGTACATGGGACACTATCAAAATTGGCTCATCTTCGTTGGTACTAAAAGTTAGATCTTTGCCGATCTCCTTTTCTTGGTCCCCAAGTCTTTCCTCTCTTTCAACATCTATATCATTTGACACATCTGATTGCAGATTTGGTTCGGCCTCACTAGGAGTGAGCAAAAAACGAATAAAACCGAACTACCGAACCGAACCGAACCGAACCATTTTAACCGAATTATTTTGGTTTTCGTTTTTTTTTTGGAATTTCAGTTATATCCGAATTATTATTCAAGATTAGGTTCGGTTTTGGTTTTTAAAAATGCAACTATTCGTATCCGAATAACCGAATTGTAATATTTAAAAAATATAATTATTAATTATATTATTATCTATTAACTTGTGATAACTTTTTACTTTTATTCGACATGCATCAGACATCAGTATTCCCTCCCCTATTTTGTTTTCTGAGTTTTTTCCCAAATCCCCAATCCCATTTTGCCCTAACCAGTCATTCTCGCCCAGATCTAAGATCTCAAAGACTTTTATTCTCGATTCCTCACTCAGTCACTCTCGATCGACTCTCGTCTCGACCCTCTCGAGTCTCGTCTCGACGGACCCTCACTGACGTCTGACTGTCGTGAGTCGTCTCACGTCTCGATCTCGACCTCATCGATTGTCATCTGCGCTCATGGCCTGCCTCGATCGCCATTGCCTCTCGCCGCCTCGCCTTCATTGTCGTCTTTGTTAGGGTATAAATCTGTATATCTCGTCTCAGTGACTGTGAATCTGTTTGTGAATGCCGAATTATTTTGTTTCCTTATTATTATGATATTATGACTAATTTATTATGATATTATGACTGATTTATTATGATATTATGACTGATTTATGGTAGGTTATTATGATACCTATTTATCTGTGTATTTGTTAGGGTATAAATCTGTGTATCTCGTCTCTGTGACTGTGACTCTGTTTGGGTAGCAATTATTTTGCAAGTTTCTCAATCTGTTGACTTGTTGTACTATCTATAAAATTACATTTCTTTTATGATTACTTTGAAGTTTGGTTTTGGAATAGTTGTGTATGCTCTTCCTCGTATTTGATTGCAATTATTAGGATTGTAATATTTTTATTTTTATATTTTACTTTGCTTATGAAATACTGGAAATCAGTCAATGAAGAAAAGGTAGCAGTGATGATTGATCTCTGGAGTGGGATCATTTGATCATTGCTTTTTCTATTAGATGGAGTAGATAGCAATATCAATCTAATGATTAGCCTTTATTATGATATTATGACTGATTTATTATGATATTATGACTGATTTATGGTGATTTTTGACTGATTTATGTATACCTTTTGTTTCAAAATTACACCTATGTTGAATTGTTGATAGTTAATAGGGATTGACATAATAATTTGATTTGTTTGACATTTGTAGATGATGTCAAGAAGTATTTTAAATGATTTGCACATAGTGGATGATACGGACGAGCCTAACCTTGATGACCTTGATCCAATTGGGCATGGGAGAGAGACAAACGACAGTGTTCCCACTAATATAGAGCCCGGGTCAAAAGAACCCACGACAAGTACAAAAACTACGGGACACTCGGAAAGTGTAAAAATATCAAGAAAAAGGATGGCACCTAGATCCAAGGTGTGGACTGAGCACTTCATTCCCGTTAAAGATAAGGATGGTAATGTCATCAAAGGTAAGTGTACTTATTGTGAAAAAGAATTAGCTGCTGATTCATCTTTAAATGGCACTACTTCTTTAAGAAATCACTTTAGAACTTGTAAAAAAAATCCTTTCAACATGGACAAAGCTCAACCCCAACTTGTAGGGATTAAAGAGGATGAGGGAAAGGGAGGGGCATGTGAGGGTACACTCACTTCTTGGAGGTTTGATCAAGAAGCTGTTAGGGCAGCCATAGTTCACGTTTTACATTTGCTAGAGATTGTATACGTTTTACATTGGCTCCGAAGTGACTGCTGTGTAAATGGCAAGCTGAAAACGCAAATCTAGCCACCCCAAACGTCGATCAAAGTAACTTTTGTCCCAATTTCTACAAAACAACATAAAACATGCATGAATAAACACAAACACTTAAAATCAATCAAAAGATTAAGCTCAAACGCACTCAATTATGAGTATAAAACTCACTCATCAGTAAGTTAACCTAAAAATATCCTTACCGTCATATGCACTACTAGAAAATCGACCTATAGCTACGGCCACGCCGTCCGTCATATAGTATAAAAAAAACTCGTCAAGCTATAGTTATATGCGATTCACGTAACGACCGTCATTGCAGAAAATAAAGGCCGCTAAAACTATATATTTATAGCGACGGTCGCGACCAAATCATTATATAGTCATGCCAAAATCGTGTTTAGATGTCTCATAAGCGACATTATTTCGTGACCGTCGCTATAGCTTTCTGCTTTATAGAATACTATATAGCTACGATTCGACGACCGTCATATAGCCTTTTTATATTTAAAAAAATAATTAATAATGCAAATTTATTCAACAAACACAAATACATTATAAAATAAAATATAAAAAATATTATATACATCATTTAAAATCATTCACATTACAACATTACAATTAGTACAAAAGATGTAATGATTCATTTTCCCCTGCCACTGAGAATGCTCCTCAAGTCTTTGTTAAAGGCCTGCATAAATGGAAAGCATTTAAAAATGAATAAGGACATTTAAAAGTGAAAGACATCAGTTATAAGGGACAGCTAACATGCAAGAAACAAAATGGATATATAACACTGGATTTATTAGGATTCCATCCCACAAAATTATTTAGTTGCACAGCTAACATGCAAGAATTCAGTTCAGAGTATCATTTAAAAATAAGGGACGCAATTGTCCAAGTATGCCACATATGTAAGATGGCACCCCAAGCAAATGGAAAATATGAGCGAACCATGTTTTCAATATCCTGCACAATACTCTCAGCCTGGCCCTCTACAATTATCAGATAATATAATCTCAATTAATCAATTCGTAGAAACAACATATAAAAGAGATGACAAAACAACACTAAGCGACTTATGGAACAATGGCAACAAGAATATTCATAGTCATTTATAAACCAAATCTGAGCAATGCTAAAACTCACCCACAGCTACTTTTGTAAGCCCAGGAAGATCGATCATTGTTAAGTTCACAACTGTCAATACCAAAGAATCATATAATGAGATACCATAACTAAGAATTAGCCAATACACTCAACATAAGAGATAATGGAAGAATAAAACTGAATATCTACTTTTAACCAAATAAAAAGATATTGGCATAAGCAGCAATCAAGTACATTACAAGCATTTCTTAGAATTTTGTGATTTTCATAAAAAAAATTAGTATTGACAAAAAAGAAGAAAAAAGATCATCAAGATGGCGTCAACTCAAGATTTCACTTCTTAAGAGTTAAGTGAACCCTTTTTCATATAACTCTTACCCCGGATGAAAAGAAAACCACTACATGAATAATGTAGTAACACCATCCAAACCAATTATTAATGCTTAAACTCGGTCCGAGAATAACTAGAGCGGTTGATGAAATAGAACATACTACCATACAGAAATTCACGATAAAACTACAAGGACTATGAATGACAATGATAATGATACATAACCGTAAATTTCATCTCACCATTAGGAGAATAGATACTAAGATATATTGGTATAGTGGATATTGCTTTGGATCGTCCAGTCTCTCGATCAGTCTCATCGAAAATTTCCTTCTTCACCGCAGCTGCACAAGATACAAGACAAGAGTATATCATCTCATATAGAACCAAACCTGCATATTTTCAATAAGAAATGAAAATAGAACCAAGCCAGAGATGGATATAAAAACTGCAAAACAAATCTCCCAGACAAAGTGTTAAATCTTTAGGATATGAAACAATCATGACAAAACTACAAGCTCCATAAATCAATCACTAACCTTCCTTAATCTTTTCGGGATCATAACAACCTCAAACAACAACCAATAAAAACAAGACAATTGCGCAGAACAAAAATTGATTAAGAGAGCTAACATAGCCGATTTAAGAAACACTACAAAAGGATAGATAGAGTTGAAGAAATAATAATGTTTCATCTCGCAAAATTTCTACTTATCGTGCAAGAGTTTCTATCATACCGATAAATCGACAAGACTATCGAGACAGATAAGTTTAACCTCTTGCTCCCCTAATGATTGGAGCTCGCTTCTGTGTGTGATTTCCTCTCCTCTTCCGGGGCCCATAGCAAGCTTTTCACGCCAAGTTCATACTAACTAGTGGAAAATATGCATATACAAGCATGATATTAATAAACAAGAATTTAAAGATCTTTGTTTGAGCGAAATTCGAGACTAAATCAATATCATTTATGTTTGTCATTATCACACCATACCAAAATGACCTTAAACTAAACTGCTATATAGTACATAAACCAAGGCATTTTTCTAACTGTAGTACCACCGATGATGACATATTACTAATGATACTAGTGTACTTTATTTTTTTAGAAGTGCTTTTCATTCACACCATCAAGGGGGCAGAATTTATAAAATAAAAAAGAAAAAAAAAGAACTACGCACTGCACATCCCAAAAAAATCCATGCCTAAAGAGGAAAAGCACCCCTAAACATATCTACAAAAAAACTCATGGAAAAAACAAACTATAAACCTAACCAAGTGCCAGTTCCCCCAAAGAAATCCAAGAATGAAAGCACACTTCACGGATAAACTACTTGTGTAATTTGTAAGAATTAATCACTCCTCGAGGCCACAGTAATAACAAAACTTGAGCTATTATTTTTGAATGTTTAGTCAAAGAAGTTATCGGTTGAACAAAAGATGGACTACAACCCACAAGTATTAAATTAAGCTATCATTTTTAACAACATTCTGGCAAAACAAATTTTTAGAGCTAGAAGAACCAGTAATAGGAACTATCAAATAAAAAGTAACTAGATCCTTAGACAAATCAATATTAAGAACATGTCATAAGTAAACAATAAGTGAAACTCTTAATGCGTAAATTTATATAAAGACACAAAGATTCAAGCTCCTAGATGGGAGAATCATATAATATGAGGTTACCTTTATACCTATCATTTTCTGCAGAACAAAATCTTGACATATTAATATATTAAACAAACATAATTTCAAATACATGGTAAATTCCTAAAGAAAGGAATCTAGTTTATGACGGTTTAGCTATCCCGGTTAAGTACCTTTATAATTTCAATTTGGTTTAGTCTAAAGATATGAACCGGACAAAGCGAGGAATAGAAAAAATCATTCATATTATGTAATATAACCATAATAACTCATTCAAAGAATATCAACAATCAAAGATATGTGCCTATGTGCATACCGACTACTTAACTACTGAACAAGATTAATCTTACAATACCGCGCACACATCTAGGAAGAAGATGAATTAATTGGGGTTTTGGATAACAACACATTTATCTACATATATCATACACTAATCGACACACATATAGATGTAAAGAGAAATAACTCCATTAATAAGATCACTTAATGGGTATTCAAAATTTTACCTAATGTTAGACGGCTTTTAGATCGGAGAACACGATGGCCTACTACCAAGAAGCACCTCTCTAGTCGCTTGGCGTCGATTCGATCGACCGAGAAATGGTGAGAGAGAGAGACAAAGGGAAAGGGTGAGAGATGAGAGCTCGATCGGTGAATTTGGGGCAAAATAATGATTTGGGGGAAAATAGAAGCTACCGCGCCCAAACCCAGTAATGACTCAGCAAAAAACTCCCTACACCGACGGTCATACGTGACCGTCGCTATATAATACCCTATAGCGAGGGTTCCGTCCCGACCGTCGCTATTTATACCCTATTGCGAGGGTTCCGTCTCGACCGTCGCTATAGGTCGTTGCTATAGGTCAAATTTCTAGTAGTGATGGACTAGTCATTTGATACAAGTATAGAATCAGTAGCAGCTAAATGCATGCATCCAATTTTTACTGCTACAAAAACACAGTTGCATCTGAAAACATGAAATTCCATTCTTACAACTTCAATATGCCCCCGGTACCAAACAAAAATCTTCAATTAATCCCTTAATTGGTTAGTTTTCTGATTATATACATTTCGGTGTTGTACATCATTCTGTCAAATGTTAAAAAGTATATCATACATTTCAAGTATATGTACTCTGATGAATAAAGTTGCACAAGTTGAATACTTATTTACAGTAGTTACATTGTCTATGATTGTTCTCACAAACAATGGGCGGAAGGAAGTAGTTTGAAACAATGGGAGGAAAGGAAGTACTTCTGCAATGTAAACAGATTCAAAAATGATACACAGTTATATTGAACCCCTCTACATCCACCACCACAACGAATATCAGAGAAATGGGATCGGACCGGACGGTATTCACATAATGAATGCGATTTTGTTCCTGTAGATCCATGTTTGTGAAAATGTGGCCAACAAATTAGAAATAATGCATTCAAAAGTATAATCATGTTTATTCATTCTCATGGAGAAAATCATACATTATTGTAAATGATATGTGCTTATTGGTACTTACACTTCGGCATCCAGGTATTGATCCACTGTCAGAGGCTTTGGACCGCCAAACCAATTGATAAGAAATATATTTTCAATATCTAGTTTGAAGATCTGGAAATTGTGATCCTTGGGCCAGTCTATCAACCATCAAAAGGAAGACATATCACATGGTACTATTAATAAATTAAATAAAATAACTGGGAGATGACAATAGGTTGAAAAGTTACAACTTATGTCAATTGCAAAAGAGATAAGGACTGCTATTAATATAAGATATGTGCAAATTACCTTTCATCTCCGGATGCTTCAAGAACAAGGCAGTTCGAGCATATTCAGTTTCACTAGATTTATCATCAAGTACCTTCAACTGATTAAAACCTCAACAAAATTAGGAGATATATAAAAAGAGTCAATGGCTTGAAATCTAAGATAAAAGGTTTATTTCAATTATCAGGGAATGAGACAAATATTTTATAGACACAGAATCTGCACTGCCTAGATATATAATTTATAAAGTTTTCATCGACGTTGTCTCACATATTTGTTGATGAAGTCTGAATCATCCAATTTGACAACTTACTAATAGGATTTTTATAGAGTTGGACCCTACTCTTAAATTCATCATAAGCTTACATAGTTCAAGCTAAATCCCTACTAAAATTCCTCCAAATCCAAAAAATTAGCAAAAGGTGCTACCAAACAGATATGTTGCATATTGATCCTACAATCAGAAATGGCCCTCTCTCATCACAAAATGAAAATCCACTTCTTCCCACTTTTTGATCAGCGAAGAGTTATTGTTCTTTTAACTAAAAATCAGTGATAAAAAAGGAGTTCCAAGAATGCATACATTGATTCGAGAAAGATATATAGGTAAACTAGAAACAGAAGTGGAAGTTTCAGAAAGCTACAAATAATCAGGCCAACCTATAAACATATTTTTGTTGACTCCAAGAGAAAAATATAAATATATACCTCGTCTTAATTTTACTTTCGAATGAGTGTAATTAGTAATATCTTTTACATAGTTTATAATTAAATTGTCTACAACTAAAAGAATTTGTGTTAATTTTAGATTCAAAACTATATATCATGATCATGACTTTAAAAAGTCAACATTAATTTTACATTTTAAAGCACAAAGTGTATAATAACATATATATATATATATATATATATATATATATATATATATATATATATAGGAAATGATCCATAGAATACGTTAGTCGGAAGGCTGTCATTGCAATCTAACGCTCATTCGGTAGCCCAAAATTAGAGTGAATGGGTGAGATGAGGGCACCGCATTATTCCTCTAATGCCAAATTAAATTTTTTTGTTGGTCGCTACTCCCTCTAGCGACTAGTCAAAACGACCGTATTTTGACTGGCCGCTAGAGGAAGTAGTGGCCAACAAAAAAAATTGGTTTAATTATTGATTATCTTAATTATCCTCCTACATACTACTTATTACTCAATAAAATAAAATAATAAAAAATTATAAGTATAATCAATAATTATTCTTATACTTACTAATAAAATAAGTATATATAAAAATAATTAATAATTATCGTCTTATGATTTTTAATTATAAATAGAAAATAGTGATTGAATTTATATTATATTCCTATTCAAATATATAAACTCAATCACTATTTTTTATTTATAATTAAAAATCATAAGACGATAATCAATAATTATTCTTATAGATACTTATTTTGTTAATAAGTATAAGGATAAGTAATTATCTATGTATAAGGATAATTTGTTAATAAGTATAAGGATAAGTATACAGATAATTACTGATTATCCTTATAATTATCCTTGTAATTTTTTATTATTTTATTTTACTGATTAATAAAGTAGTATGTAGGAGGATAATTAGGATAATCAGTAATTAAGCTAAATTTTGGACTGGCCGCGAGAGGGAGCAACGGCCAACAAAAAAAATTTGGATGGCCGTATGACGCCCCCAAAATAGGTATACATCACCCATCTTGAGTCGCCAGATACATGGTACATAAATCAAATACAAACTTAAATAATACAACTGTCGTATAAAATACGACAAAACGTAGCTGAGATTTTAAACAAGAATATTGCCTTCTAGACAATATCCACACTCAATGAAGTCCTCATTACATTTATTGTCACACTATTTCACAGAATAGTAAGGACTACTAAAGCCACTTATCCTGGACCATCAATCTGTTTCAGAGCTGCGTCTACCGCCTATATTCTCATTTCACAAGAGAACAGTGAAAGAAAGGGTGAGCTCAACTAGCCCGGTAAAAATATTATGACTAAGATAATGCGAGAATAAATTATCCTTAGCCTTCAACAAAGATAACACACTACAAAAAAGGCCTATCTGCGACCCGATTATATGATCGTGATATCAAATCGACGATAATAATGTTAATGACCGCTATCTCTGCGATCGGGATGAATTCTAGTCGCTAATAGATATCAGCGACCACATGTGGTCGTTGATCGGTCGCTGATATGAATTTTCCCCCAAAAAATTTGGTGCGAAACCCTGGCGCAATTTTTATTGCGACTAATCTTTATCAGCGACCGCATGCGGTCGCTGAAATCGTCCACGTCATTAAAAATTAGCAACCGCAGGCGGTCGCTGATTCTCTTAAACAGATTCAGGCTCAGGCGTTCTATCGACTCAGCAGAAAAAAAAAGAGGGCGACAAAAGAGGGAGAAGGGGGAGAAGAGAAGAGAAGTGGCCTTCATAACCGATTGGTTGATGCTACTCCTTTAATTGGTGTTCGCTACTCCTCGCGCTCTTCATAGCCGATCTCATCCACGTATTTTCTCTCTCCTCTCATACATACTGATAATTCTCTACTTACAATTCATATATGTATTTCCAAATGGGATTTGAGTTATGCTCATCTGTATAATGTCTCTCAAACATTAGGCATTTACTTGTATTTGGGTGTGGATTGAATTTCAGTTCTAAGTATTTGGGTGTGGATTGAATTTCAGTTCTAATATAAACAAGGGACAAATAAGGAAGATGAAAACAAACCCTTTTGTTTCTTCAGTTTAGGGCTAAATTTACTTAAATGTGAATTTTGTGTTTAGTTGACTTTTTTTCTTTTCTTCGGGTCTAATTTTCTTAACTGAACTAATTTTTTACATATGTGTATCGTCATTGCTTTTTGCTTGCATACTGCTTGGCATGGAATTATGTATCTGCTATATGTGCATAGATGAAGGCATAAATATCTACATTGGACATAAATTATATGGTATGTATTACGAGAGGATTGAGTTTAGTATCTAATTTGTAATGTGTGATTGAAATATTGAATCTTTGATGCAAATGTTAATTTTGTTGAAGTCGGATTACATGTAAAGCTGGGTAGATTTTTACATGAGATAGGGATTTTGGGAAAAGACCCTTTTATGGTTTGTAGGATTTTGAAGAATACCAGCTGGGTAATTTTAGTAGTCTTATCAATTGTTGTTCCTCCTTACCCAAAATGGTGTTGGTTTATTGATTAACTATGCTTTTTAGTATTATTTCTGAATGAACTACTTTATTTCATCCTGTAAAATGGCAGTTGCAAGCGTAACAAATCAAGGATTGAGATTTGACAGTTTATGCTAATCGCTAGGCTATCAAGATTGAGATTTGGACAGTTGGACAGTTGTAAAGAGAAAACTGATCCAAACTGATCGAAACATTCATTTGGACAGTTGTATAAATTGGTTGCATTGTATAGGAAAGTTTTTTTTTTGTATAACAAAAGTTATCTGGAATGCAAACTATAAAAATACAACTAATTTCTATAAACTGCTCAATTATACCACCTACCCATTTTGAACAGCTTAAAATTAGTATCCCCAAAAGATGGCATCTCTATTCCGTTTAGATTGAATAAATTTAATTGAGGAAGGAATGAAATGATCTTCAATGTATTTGGTGATCATTTCAGAAAATAAACAAACACACATTCCAATGGAATAAAGAACTAAGACATAAATGCCCTAATAAGAAGTAAGTTAATTATTGCACTCATGTGTAAAGTAAAGATAGAAGCTTGCAAAAATGAAAGCGCGAGTTTTTGGAACTCTAAATTTGTAGTATACTCCTGAACTTTTTACTGCTTTAATTTGCATTCAATCGTTATTGTTTTGGTCTTATTATATTGGAAATTTGTATATTTCTCTTGGTTTGTGTCTTGGGTGCCTAGAAATGACCTTATATACATGTCGTCGTGCATGTGGCTAGTCCATATTATAGGGGAGACTCTGGCAAAAAAAAATTATTGGTCAGGTAGTTGCGAACATTTATAATATTTACGAGCTCTTTATGTGCTTACTAGTATGCTCAAGTCATATGCTTACTGGCTAGTATGCTCTAGTCATATGCTTACAAGTATGCTTAAATTTTATAATCATATGCTTACAAGTATGCTCAAGTCACATGGTTACAAGTATGCTCAAGTCTTATGCTTACAAGTATGCTTAAATGTTAATCATATGCTTACAAGTATGCTCAAGTCATATGGTTACAAGTATGCTCAATTCATATGCTTACAAGTATGCTGAAATGTTAATCATATGCTTACAAGTATGCTCAAGTCATATGGTTACAAATATGCTCAAGTCATATGATTAATAAGCTCATGTTGTCTGTAGTAGGTACCGTGGAATCATGGACCTTGTTGATCGATTTCATAATCAATGAATACGTGCAAGTATACACGGTCAACAAGTAATAAAGTAAAAGTAGAGTATCGTTCCCACAAGGAATTATTTAATAAAAATTACCAAATACTAACTCTTAACCAAATCAATTTTATTTAAACAATTGCAAAACTGCCCGGATTCTTGAACTTTGGTGGAGAAGGTACATGGGACACTATCAAAATTGACTCATCTTCATTGGTACTCAAAGTTAGATCTTTGCCGATCTCCTTTTGTTTGTCTCCAAGTCTTTCCTCACTTTCAACATCTATATCATTTGGCACATCCGGTTCTGTGATTTGGTTCGGGCTCATCATCGCCTCTAAATCATCCATGTCATAGAGCCAAGTGTATTGAGGACAAATGTTCGAGGCATTGGTTAGTTGATCCGTTTGGTTCGTAAAATTTTGACTCAATATTTCTTGATTAATCCTCCTCTCCTCACATGAAGCTATGTACTTGGACAAAGTTTCCTCCAAATTTGAATGTTCTTCCTGTTGTAGTGGAGGTGGACACGAGAAATCTGGTGGGTATATTGGACTTGGAGCATAAAATTGATCTTGATGAGTATGGCTCCATGAAAAATCCGGGTGATACCCCCAATCCTGATAATAGTTGTTAGGATAGACATAATTATTAGGATAATCACCACCGTACTGTACCGACTCGAAACTGATGGTGCATTGATGACTCATATGATTTCCAGCACAATAATCACAAGTAACCGGCACACTTTGACGACGTTGAGCTTCAAAAGCTTCAAACATCCTCAAAAGTGTCTCAATCTGTGCTGACAATGCAGAAAGTTTCTCAAGTCTGTCAATCTCCTCTCCCCTTGGCTGAGTCATTCTTGCCATCCTTCGACTCTGTATGGCTGCGCAAACCTCCAACATCTTCGAAGTTTCCTCTATAGAAGATGTATTAAGTCCATCAATCCCTGTTTCCCTTGGTTGAGCCAAGAACGTGTATGGCCATTGATACTCAAACTCATTCATGGTACTTAAAAAGAGAGAAATATAGGAAGAGAATTAAAAATAAAAATAAAAATATTTAAATTAAGACTAATTTGATTGAAATTAATATTGGTAAATAATTATTAAATTAATTCCTCGGCAACGGCGCCAAAAACTTGTTGATCGATTTCACAATCAATGAATACGTGCAAGTATACACGGTCAACAAGTAATAAAGTAAAAGTAGAGTATCGTTCCCACGAGGAATTATTTAATAAAACTTACCAAATACTAACTCTTAACCAAATCAATTTTATTTAAACAATTGCAAATTATGAATTTTCTAATTAAGAAAACTAAATTAAACAATTAAAAGAGATTAGTCTAAAAGAAAGCAAATAAACAAAACTAAGATTTGATTGAATTCAGGTAAATAAGGATTAAGACTCCAATATCCCCAATTATGAACTGTAAATCAATTATCCAATTATCCCAATTATTATGTCTCATTGAATTGTTAATGTGAATTCTCAAATGCCAAAGCCCTTTTCCAAGTGATCAATTGCCTTCTATTTAATCCAGATTAATTTTGCTATATTCTATGCAAAATAATTGAATTAAACTCACATAATCCCAATTCCTTATGTGTTACATACATGTAATGATATTTCCATTCTATTCACAAACCTAATTATTCATCGTGCAAATAACTAAGTCACATGATATCATGCCCAGATTCTAACCCTAGAATTCCTCTTCTAATTCCTTCTAGAGAGTAACAAAGTAATTACTGATCAGATAATTAATCAATAAGCATAAGGCAAGATAAATAACTCACTTTGACACAAATAATTAGAATAAATTAAATAACTAATTTATAGCCATAAAAGGTAATATTAAAATCTTAATAAAAGAGTTAGTTCATAAGTAATGAATTAAAATCAAGAATCCACAATTGAATAGACATTAAAAGATAAAAGTATGATAAGAGAAGAGAATAGAATCGGTTGTCAGCAAATCCGATGCTCCCCTCTTGCCCCTGTTCTTGATCTTCAGTGTTCTTCAATTTGCTTCAATCTCCAATGGCTAATTAAGAACTAGGGTTTAGATTCTAATTTAATGGAGTGTTTAATCTAGTCTAATCTATGTAATCTCTCTCTATTTTATGCCTTACATCATGTATTTATAGGTTATAAGTCTAATTTTTAGCTTAGGAGCAAACCCAATCCAATTTGGAGTCAAAAAGGTGTCAAAATTCGCCTAAAAACGCGTCCAAGCCATCATCAAGCCCTTCCAAAGGTTCTCAGTCACTGGGCTTGATGCTCAAATCTCTTCAAACTCAGCCACTTTGGCCTGTTACAAGCATAGGCCAAAAATGGGCGCCCCGGAGCTGGCACATGTTCTGACATTTTCTGTTCCGACATTCTTTGGTAAAATGGCCATAATATCTTCGTCCGAACTCCGATTTTGATGATTCAAAATGATCCGAAAAGAGAAGAAGTAGATCTACAACTTTCCTTCTTTAAGTTTTTCGAAATAAGGTTTGGAGAAATACTCAAATTGGCTCTGAAGTGATCTTTGTGTAAATGGTGGTGTTCAAAAACGAATCTAGCCAATTTTAACGTCGATCCAAGTAACTTTTGTCCCAATTCCTACAAAACAACATAAAACATGCTTGAATAGACACAAACACTTAAAAACTATTCTAAAAGACTTGAGAACAACAATAAATTAAGCCCGAATGTATCCAATTCATGGGTATAAAACTCACTCATCAAATACCCCCAAACTTAAATCGTTGCTTGTCCTCAAATAAAAACACAAAAGAACTAAAAATAAACAAAATAACTCAACTAAATGAATGCATATGCATGATCTACTTTCTAATATACCTACGAACCGAGTAATAAATCAGTATGATATATAGCAACAGGCCTCAAAGATACCAATGATACTCAAACAATATATCCAATCAAGTTAAAATCCATAACTCTAACCAATTAGTTAATCCAAACCTGTCATCACCCATGTTGTGCGTGTGTGCTTGTTAACCATTCTAACCAACCACAATTCAAGATAATCACATAACAAACTTCTTAAAAGGAAAATTTCGGGCCCAATTCAATTACTTTTGTGAACATGACAACTTTGATTAAAACTAAGCAATTACCAATTTTAAGGGTAAATACAAGATTTATTTATACTCTTTATTCAACCACGAGGGCATTTTTGCTCTTTTCTCGTGTTTTATTCATTTTTTTCTCATGGTCATGCAATGTCTTATTCCCTTAGGCTTTTCAGATTGCTACCTTAACGAAGCTTTCGACCAATGACTCCCAAGCCATTAAGACCTTAGGGCGCTAGGTGTAAAGACAATCCCCCGCTTACTTACTCAAGTAACAAAGGCCACAAAACTAGACAAGCATGTACACGGTGTTTTTTTTTTTCCGGATTTTTTCTCTTTTTTTCTTTTCAAAGATTCCTTTTTTTTTCTCTTTTTTCTTTTTGTAATATATATATCCCATAGATTCCCCCAAACTCAAGCTTTTACGTCATTCCAACCTTTACTGCTAGTTCACTACTTTCCTTAAATTTTAACCAAGATTTTCCCTCAGAAACAAATTATGAAACCCTTGAAACAAGTGGATTAAAACAGTTAAAATTTAAGTGCTAACAGGAGTTACATAAGTTTCGAGAGAAAGCTCGATTATCATAATGATTAAAATTAGAACTCATCATCAATTATCAACACTGTTCAAGTTAACATACAAAACCAATCTTATCATAGGCCGAGCTAAGACCACACCAACCTATCACACAGATTCATGCAAAAAAAAAATGCAATTATACTACATGAACACATACTAATACAACACATATATGAATATGCAAATAACTACCATGTATTATATGCAACCTAAAAAAAACACAATGCTAACACATAAAAAAAATGAACTACTATATAGATAACTAACTATATGCAATACGACACTAAAATGCCCCCAAACTTAAAATAGACATTGTCCTCAATGACTAAGATAGAAAAATTAAAGCAGAGGACTTCCCTGAAAATATAGCAATCTTCCTCCTTGTCCGTTAAGTTTGGAGAATAAGCTAGGCACATGGAACAAATTGGGCACCACACTTGAATTTAACTTGAATAACCTGTAAACCATGATAGAAACATATTTATTAAATTTTAAATAAATACAAATTCAAAACTACTAATATAAAACTTAATAAAAACTAAAAATAAAAATTAAACTTGGGTTGCCTCCCAATAAGCGCTTGTTTTATAGTCTCAGCCTGACTTCTTCAATTCTCTATCCAATTCCCCTTCAAAAATTGAGGAACCCTCCATCCATCAGAAGCAATGTCTCTTTTGGGAGGTTCCTATTCGTAAAAACTCTTGAATTGAAGTTACCTAGCATGCTCTTTGTAGATAGGTTCCCTATTAAGAACGTCCAACAACTAGGTGTTTTCTCCATTATGTCTATGATTAGTTTGGGGCATTGAAGCTTAATAAACATAATGGAGTCTTCCTCTATCTTCTCCTTTTCATCCCACCATGACTCCATAAATCAGATTTAGCTCTTACGTCACCAAGAGCTCATTGACGATTTACATGACTTCCAATTGGGCATGGTTTTGTAAAACTGCCCGGATTCTTGAACTTTGGTGGAGAAGGTACATGGGACACTATCAAAATTGGCTCATCTTCGTTGGTACTCAAAGTTAGATCTTTGCCGATCTCCTTTTGTTTGTCTCCAAGTCTTTCCTCACTTTCAACATCTATATCATTTGGCACATCCGGTTGCAGATTTGGTTCGGGCTCATCATCAGTCTCGTCATCCATGTCATAGAGCCAAGTGTATTGAGGACAAATGTTCGAGGCATTGGTTAGTTGTTCCATTTAGTTCGTAAATTTTTGACTCAATATCTCTTGATTAATCCTCCTCTCCTCACATGAAGCTATGTACTTGGACAAAGTTTCCTCCAAATTTGAATGTTCTTCATGTTGTAGTGGAGGTGGACACGAGAAATTCGGCGGGTATGTTGGACTTGGAGCATAAAATTGATCTTGATGAGTATGGCTCCATGAAAAATTCGGGTGATACCCCAAACTCGATAATAGTTGTTAGGATAGACATAATTATTGGGGTAATCACCACCCGATTGCATCGACCAAAGCCCGATGGTGCATTGATGACTCATATGATTTCCAAAGACAATAATCACAAGTAATAGGCACACTTTGACGACGTTGAGCTTCAAAAGCTTCAAACATCCTCGAAAGTGTCTCAACTGAAATGACAATGCGAAAGTTTCTCTAGTCTGTCAATCTCTCTCCTCCCTTGAAAGTCATTCTTGCCATCCTTCGACTCAGATGGTCACAAGAAACCTCCAACGTCTTCAAGTTTCTATAGAAGATGTATTAAGTCCATCAATCCTCGTTTCCCTTGGTTGAGCCAAGAACGTGTATGGCCATTGATACTCAAACTCATCCATAGTACCTGAAAAGAGAGAAATATAGGAAGAGAATTAAAAATAAAAATAAAAATCTTTAAATTAAGACTAATTTGATTGAAATTAATATTGGTAAATAATTATTAAATTAATTCCCCTAAGAACGGCGCCAAAAAACTTGATGATCGATTTCATAATCAATGAATACGATGCAAGTATACACTATCAACAAGTAATAAAGTGAAAGTAAAGTATCGTCCTACGAGGAATTATTTAATAAAATTACCAAATACTAACTCTTAACCAAATCAATTTTATTTAAACAATTGCAAATTGTGAATTTTCTAATTAAGAAAACTAAATTAAACAATTAAAAGAGATTAGTCTAAAAGAAAACAAATAAACAAAACAAAGATTTGATTGAATTCAGGTAAATAAGGATTAAGACTCCAATATCCCCAATTATGAACTATAAATCAATTATCCAATTATCCCAATTATTATGTCTACTGAATTGTTAACAGGAATTCTCAAATGCCAAAAAGCCCTTTCCAAGTGATCAATTGCCTTCTATTTAATCCAGATTAATTTTGCTATATTCCTATGCAAAACAATTGAATTAAACTCGTTACAATCCTAATTCCTTATGTGTTACATGCGGCGAACATATATTTCCATTCT
This sequence comes from Panax ginseng, assembly GCA_020205605.1. Classification (NCBI taxonomy): domain Eukaryota; kingdom Viridiplantae; phylum Streptophyta; class Magnoliopsida; order Apiales; family Araliaceae; genus Panax; species Panax ginseng. Next base: position 16,668,635 of record CM035132.1, read on the forward strand.
ATTCACAAACCTAATTATTCACTGTGCAAATAACTAAGTCACATGATATCATGCCCAGTTCTAACCCTAGAATTTCTCTTCTAATTCCTTCTAGAGTAATAAAGTAATTACTGATCAGATAATTAATCAATAAGCATAAGGCAAGATAAATAACTCACGTTGACACAAATAATTAGAATAAATTAAATAACTAATTTATAGCCATAAAAGGTTCAATTGAAATCTTAATAAAAGAGTTAGTTCATAATTAATGAATTAAAAACAAGAATCCACAATTTAATAGACATTAAAAGATAAAAGTATGATAAGGGAAGAGAATAGAATCTGTTGTCAGCAAATCTGATGCTCCCCTCTTGCCCCTGCTCTTGATCTTCAGTGTTCTTCAATTTGCTTCAATCTCCAATGGCTAATTAAGAACTAGGGTTTAGATTCTAATTTAATGGAGTGTTTAATCTAGTCTAATCTATGTAATCTCTCTTTATTTTATGCCTTACATCATGTATTTATAGTTACAAGTCTAATTTTTAGCTTAGGAACAAACCCAATCCAATTTGGAGTCAAAAAGGTGTCAAAATTCGCCCAAAACGCGTCCGTGCCATCACAAGTTCTTCCCAAATACTTCAAATATTGGGCTTGACAACCTCAAACAACCCCCGCCTCAAATACCTTTGGCCGGGCATAGGCTAAAAATGGCGCCCGGTGTTTGGCACATGTTCTGACATTTTCTGCTCCGACGTTCTTTGGGAAAATGGTCATAATTTCTTCGTCTGAACTCCGATTTTGATGATTCAAGATGATCCGAAAAGAGGAGAAGTAGATCTACAACTTTCCTTCTTTAAGTTTTTGGAAATAAGGTCCGAAGAAATACTCAAATTGGCTCTGAAGTGAATGTTGTGTAAATGGAAAGCCGAAAACGCGAATCTAGCCACCCCGAATGTCAATCCAAGTAACTTTTGTCCCAATTCCTACAAAACTACATAAAACATGCTTAAATAGACACAAACACTTAAAAACTATTCTAAAAGACTTGAGAACAACAATAAATTAAGCCCGAATGTATCCAATTCATGAGTATAAAACTCACTCATCAGACTCTATCAAGATCAGTAGTTGGATAAAAGTCAAGTGCCCAGATAGGTGCTACAAATTTGAATTTAAATTTGGTTGCCAAGTGTTTTTGAAGTATCGCGTATAGTCACGAAATGTATGAATGGTAAATCATTGAGAACGATGTCCATGTTTGAAGTGTAAGAATATAAATTATATGGACGAGAGACATGGTAAACTATCATTTACTTGTTTAGCTTTTACCTACCTAGGCGTGAAATCGAATTTTGTAATCGACCCCAATACAAAACTCCATTTCTAAAACCCTTAAATATTTCTTCAACTAAAACGTAACGAATACGCGCCAAAAGACGTTGACTCGAGAAATTGAAGATTACGATCGTACCATTCAATACCATCGTAGAAAAATAACGCGTGGTGGGCGTAGCGTTGAGTAGAAGATCGTATGCATTTACGAAAGTGCGAATATACTGAACCCACGTGAAGATAACAAATATAGTAGAATCGACTTTAATCGATAAAGTTAAAGCCGCTGCCAAGCTAAATACTCAGAGCTGATGAATGTGAAAAAAAGGTTCAAGAGGGCTTATGTAGGGTTTCGACACATAAATGCTGCGGAAATAAACCAATTTAAAGCAATTCTGAAACCCAAAACAGGATCCATGCGAAAGCAATTAACTCAGTGGTTAGAAATTATACTGATTTTGATACTGAAATTGATGTGCTCGAATCTCCAACGCAATCCAAATGAATCGCACCTCTACGGTATCCACACAAACGCTCTGAGAATCGTCCTACGATCTGCAGAAGAAGGACTTATTTCTCTAAGGATTTTTAGAACTTGTTTCTCTCTAGTCTCTCTCTAAGAGCGGCTAGGGTTTTCAGTTTATGAATAATACCTAAAATGGTTGCAACATATCATATATATATATATATATAGCCATTTAAAAATATTATTCAAAACCTAATTTAATAAAATTCGAATATATATATATATATATATATATATATATATATATATATCTTAATTAAGTCTTACTTAATTAATATACATATATATAAATTATCATATTAATTTAAATTCGTAATTTAAATACTATCAATCATATTGATATATTTAAATATTTACAATTTAAATTAATCCCCTTTAATTACGTTACATGTGTGACCCTATAAAGTTATTATTACGTTGGCAATAATTTTAAAATCATATTATAAAATTATAAGCATGTGGCGGCATCTAGTAATGCATCATCGCTACCCAAGTAATAATAAGATCGATGATTCGATGCAACCTTTTCGTGACTAATGTTTCAATGTAATTTAATTCATTTAACCTTAATATCCTAGATTAAACTCGAGTCATGGAATGTGTCATACTCTTCATAATTTAATCTGAGTTTTTTGATCAATGGGTAGACTATATGAAACAAATCACTATTTGAGCATGGCCATGCATTTCATAGTCCTACTCAATCAAGAGGCCTATGGATATCACCCACAATATATAGGATGGTTAAATTCCATCTAGATCACTCATATCTCCTCACACGATTCATGATGTACCCAATAATCACCTTTATCCTCCACCCTATTAAAGGTGACATTTGATGATATCAAAATACATAAATTCCCGTGTAGTAATATAGTGATTTCGTGTCGGAGGACCATTACATCATTATCACTATGAGAATTTCTAATGACACTTCGCATAATGCTCCATATAGAATTCTCATGGTGGGTCTGTCCAGTACATCATTCTCTAACATGTACCTATGCATTGACTTAATATCTCATATATTTATGACCAATGAGATTTGGTCATCAGTCAATCCACATACTAGTCTCAATGCATCACTGTTGTCCCATCAACAATAATACTCGACTAGGGACATTTAAAAACAATGATACTAATTATAATTATATAATCTCATGTTCAAGTCACATACTTGAAACTATATAATTTGTATCATTATTCTAAGGAATTTTATTATGTTAACATTTATATAACGCAGTAAATAAAACCATAATAAAATCATTCATTTATTCAATCAAATATAATATCAAAATGTTAAGTAATTATATAAAATAATTGGCCTCTAGGGCATAAACTCTAACACGTTATTCTAGAAGCAAGAATCGACGAAGAGAGGAAAACTCAACCCTCGATTTTATTGGCCCATTTGAAATCCTCGATCGAGTAGGAACTGTGGCCTATAGACTCGTTTTACCGCCAAGTATGTCGCGTGTTCATAACGTTTTTCACATATCGATATTACGTAAATATGTGGACGACCGGAACCACATTATTGATTTAGAATCGGACGAGATAACGGATAATTTAACGCATGAAGATGTACCTGTTAAAATCCTGGAATATATTCTACGCTTAAAGGTTATACTTCAAGAGTTAGAATCGGAATTTCATAAGGAGGTACGTGCGTAAATTTCGAGGGCGAAATTTCATAAGGAGGGGAGATTGTAAAATTCCAAATTTTACGAATAAAAATTTAAATTTCTCGATTTTTTTTTGAATATTATGGTGTGGATTTAATATAATGTTATAGTTGTGGGTAATATTTATAAATTTTGTAAAGTATGCAAGTTGTCATATTATATTCGATTGGTCGGGGAATATTCGTTTTAACAGGGAATATTAAATACAACCAAGACAATCATTGGTGGACTACGCAATGTAAATTATTGTCGATTGAGAAAACGACAAAAATATTTTTATGAAAATAACGGCGTAAGTTGTGCAGATTAGCTCGTTGAAACACTTTGTGTTAAAAAGTACAATAATACGTGTGGCATATAGAAGACACAAGTATTGATTATTGATGTTTACGTGATAAGTCACTCGGTTTTATTTTATTGATATTATTAATGTAATAAAAGCAGAAAAGCTTTTTATATAAAATAGAATACTTTTATAAAGTTATTCTAGAAATAGAATATATTATATTCTATTATGTATAGTGTTTTGCATAGTAAAATCTTTTTATAGAAAACAGAATACTTTTATAAAGTTATTCTATAAATAGAATATATTATATTTTATTTAAAAGATTTTGTTTTAAATCTGGACCGTCAGTTAAAAAGTAAATCAACTGGACCGTTCATGAATTAGTTCTTATCACGGTCCATTTTCCTATAAATAGAAGCTCATTCCTTCATTATTTCCTACTTAATTTATTGAAACTCTAGAGAGAAAAACTATAGAGAGAGTTCTTCTTCTATAATCTTGGCGTATTTCTTTAGAGTTTAAGAAAGCTTTGAGCATGGTGCAAGTTTTCTTCGAGTATATCCTCGCCTCTACTGGGTGAGAGTACTCTTCTTTCAAAGGTAAGGGATATTATTTTTTGTACTCGTAAGGGGTATTTTTTTTTTTCATATTCATGAAGAGAACTTCTATTATTCCATTCTTTATTATTCGTTGGAATAACTTTGTATACGCTGGCCTCACCCTATACTTGGTGATTTCATTGTTATTCCATTCTTTATTATTACATTGGAACATCTTGTTTATATGCGTTTTTTCTGTGGGACTGGTTTAAATTTTTATTATTCTGTTGGAACATCCCGCCTATACGCTTTTTACGTCGGACTGGTTCCGTCTTTATTATTTTGTTAGAATATCCTATCATGCGCGTTTTTACGTCGGACCGATTTCGTTATTTATTATTCATTGGAATAACTTTACGCCAAGTATCGCATGCATGGTGATTTGTTGTTATTCCATTCTCTTTATTATTCATTGGAATATCCATGCATGCGCTTTTCATGCCGGACCGATTCCGTTATTTATTATTTTGTTGGAATAACTCGTTCATGCAAAGTACCTGCGTATGGTGATTTTCTTTGTTATTTCATTCTTTATTATTACATTGGAATATCTTATCGTGTGTTTTACGCTGGAGAGCCGATTCTCATTATTTATTATTACATTGGAATAACATGTCTATGTGAAGTACCGCATGCATGGTGATTTCTTTGTTATTTCATTCTTTATTATTCTATTTGAATATTACATGCATGCGTATTACGCCTAACTCGGGTTCCATTATTTATTATTACGTTGAATAACTCGCATCATCAAGCAATTGCATGCATGGTGATTTCTTTTGTTATTCCATTCTTTATTATAGTTAGTTGGTTAAAGTTTTGACATCTATACTCCATGAAATTAGTAGAATATCCTTGATATTTGCGCTTCATCCAGTATCTTTTCATGAAAATATTCTTTTGAGCATTCTTGAATTTTACTCTACAAAGAAGTATCATGTTGACAATTTGGACGTTATAGTAGTTCTGAATAAATTAATTCTTGAACTTGTTTTATTGAATTATTATGTCATTGTCATCATCCTCATGTTTATATTATGTTGAAAGTCATCGTGGTGTTCGCAAAGCATGTAGATGGACTTGGTATAATTATGAATGAGGATTATTCGGTATAATCATGGTAGTAATGTTATAAATGATGTGAAAAAGTCCTCATTGGCCCGTAGTGCATTGATGGACATTTTTGGTATGATTATGGCTATGGATTCTCTTGACCAAGGGTGCAAAGATGAATTATTTTATGGCATGATCAGATAGTTGATGAATACACGAATATCCTTGGCCCAGTAGTGCATGGATAATTTGTGGTCGTGATACTTAAGGAATATCCTTGGTCAGAAAAGTGGGGATGATGTGGATTATTTATTGTCGAGTCTCGTGATAAAAGTGATGAAAAACCTTTTTAAATCATAAAAGATAGTAGATTTTATTCTCTACTTGACTATTTTAATGAATTGCTTGTTCCGATGCAGTTAAATTTGATGTCTATTGTATTTTATCAGTTTAACATTGTTGAAGACTAATGATAATTTATTCTGCATTATCTTAGTCATAATATTTCTTACTGGGCTAGTTGAGCTCACTCTTTCCTTCACCGTTTTCTTCTTGAGAAATGAGAATATATTTGGACGAGCCTGGGGAGCGGAGTGACGGTCAGATGATAGCATTAGTAGTCCTCACTATTCTGTTAAATAGTGTGACAACAAATGTAATGAGGACTCTTTTGAGTGTGGATATTGTCTAGATGACAATATTCTTATTAAAACTCTCAGTTTATGTTTTGTCGTATTGTTTACACGACAGCTGTATTTTTAAGTTGTATTTGAATTTTGTACTATGTATCTGGCGACTCAAGATGGGTGATGAATACCTATTTTTGGGGGCGTCACAGTCATGATCGGCTTAGGCCTAATAAAGAGGGTGTGACTACAAAAAAATCAAGTATACCGTTTAAGATTCTAAGGTATTTTCCAATAACACATCGGCTAAAAAGATTGTACATGTCTTCAAGAACAGCTAAACATATGAGTTGGCATGCTGAAATCTCCACTAAAGATGGAGAACTAAATCATCCCGCAGATAAGGTGCTTGGAAAGATTTCAACTTAGCACATCCTGGATTTGCATTGGAACCTTGAAATATGAGGCTTGGATTGTCCACCGATGGTTTCAATTCGTTTGGCCACTTAGTTGTTCCGTACTCATGTTGGCCTGTGATTGTTACTCTGTACAACTTGCCTCCTTGGATATGTATGAAACAACCATACTTATTTCTTTTACTCGTGGTTCCTGGTCCTAAGAGTCCTGGAAAGAACTTAGATGTTTACTTGAGACCTCTTATAGACGAGTTGAAGGTATTGTGGGAGGATGGAGTACAGACTTGGGATGTTGCAACGAAAACAAATTTTAACCTTAGGGAAGAGAGGTTATGTGGACTATAAGTGACTTCCCAGCTTATGGTATGTTAGCTGGATGGAGTACACACGGGAAGTTGGCTTGTCCGTATTATATGGAGCATACAAAGTCGTTTAATCTATCAAAAGGTCGAAAGCCTTGTTGGTTTGACTGTCATCGTTGGTTCTTATAGGTAGATCACCCGTTTCGAAGAAATAGAGAACACTTCAGGAAAGGGAAAGTAGATAATGATATGCCTGCACCGCGATTGTCGGGAACGGAGATGCGAGATCGTGTGATGAGATTGTCGGTTATCCCATTTGGTAAGGTTGATGCCACAAACATAATCAATGGGTTTGGCGAATCTCATAACTGGGTTCGGAGAAGCATCTTTTGGGAACTGCCTTATTGGTCTACAAATTTGATTCGTCATAATCTAGATGTGATGCATATTGAGAAGAATGTGTTTGACAATGTGTTTAACACTGTGATGAATGTTACGGGGAAGACAAAAGATAGCAATAAGACACGTTTGGACATGAAAGATATTTGTAAGCGTCTTGGATTAGAACTTTATGAATCTCCTAATGGTAAGATTGTCAAACATGCAAGGTACACATTGTCCAAAAAGCAAGTTAAAGATGTGTGCACATGGGTTAAGTCTCTGAAACTACCAGATGGATATGCGTCAAACATTGCAAGGTGTGTTACGTGTGGGAAATTGCAAGGGATGAAGAGTTATGACTGTCATGTGTTCATAGAGAGACTCATGCCTATAGCATTTCGGGATCTGCTTGATAAACCAATATGGGATGCTTTAACGGATATTAGTCGTTTCTTCAAAGACTTATGTTCAAAATCATTAAATGAGAAGGACATGTCTGTACTTGAGAAAAACATCATAGAGATCACGTGTAAAACCGGAAAAATATCCCCACTGGTTTTTTTTTGACTCCATGGAGCATTTGCAAATCCATCTTCCCTATGAAGCTCGTGTTGGGGTCCGAGTTCAATATAGATGGATGTACCCTTTTCGAGAGGTGATGGGAAACCTTAAGAGGAAGGTGAAGAATAGAGCTTATGTAGAGGGGTCGATATGTGAGCCATACAGTTTCGATGAGATATCTACGTTTGTCTCAGACTATTTTCCGGACGAAGTCTTGACAAAGGCCAATAGAGTATCGAGACATGATGATGGGGAAATGTTGAACTAAATGGTCGGCTCTCTCGTATTTGGTCTATCGGCCGCCGCTTATGGAAAAGGAAAGCGATATTCCTCTCGAGCAAGAATTACATATCGCACATACTTACATTCTTCTCAATCTTGAGGAGATTGGCCGAATTTGTGAGGAGGTACACGTAAACTTGATAATTTATCTTTTAAGTTAAAAATTTATTCCAATATGTTAATGTTTATAACATGGTATAGATTGTACGATGACGAGTTAAAAGTGAAGCATCCCAAGATGGCGATAAAGATATTCAAATCAATCGGGATGAAAAATTTGCACTTTGGCTAAAGGACAAAGTAAGTTTAATTTTAAACACGTAGTATATATATATATATATATATATATATATATATATATATATACTCACGTTAACTATGACTTCATTTAATAAGATGGAGTTTTTGTAGGCTTTGATTTGAGGGATCAACGATTAGAAGCTTAATGTACAAGTCCTAGCTATGGGACCCGAGACGGGGACCAAGTCGGTATAATGGTTATAAATAAATGGTTGTGAATTTCACACAAAGGCATATGGGCGCGGTAAAAGAACAACGAACTCTAGAGTGTGTGTCCAAGGAGATTGTTACAATGAGCTTAGTCGTGCCTTTTATGGGGAGTTGGAGGAAATCGTAGGGTTATCGTACAAGGGCACGTACGGGGGTCATATTCACTTATTCAAGTGTCGTTGGTTTGATTCAGAAAAAGGGATACGTGTTGACAGACATGGAATCTTCGATATTGACCTCCATAGGTATGCGTACTCCAACGAACCGTTTGTTTTACCAACTCAAACAGTACAAGTATACTACACTCCTAGTCCTGTTAGGAAAAGGGATAGACCGCCTACAGATTGGCAAGTTGTAATTCATACTCCCGCACGTAGTCGTGTAGAATTAGTTGATGGGGAGATTTACTAAGAGCAGATGCTTCATAGTCAAACTATAATAAATGTGGAGGACGACAATGAAGTAATCCAGTTAGATAGTGGAGATGAACCACATGAATAGATCTTGAGTCAATACTTGTGTCAGATGACATTGATACTGAGGAGGAAGAGTTATTTACTGAATCTGACACTTAATCTGAAGCAGATGATGGTTATGAATCTGCAACACGTATACAAGATGATTCTGAATCAAACATTGACACTTGAACAAATGAAATGTATGTTTAGCATTACATGTTTTTTATATCATTGTCATGTTTATGTACTAAACTATTTAAATGCAATTTTTGTTTATTGTCATTTTATATTCATATATATACATGTTTATATCACTGTCATATTTATGTACTAAACTATTTAAATGCAACTTTTGTTTATTGTCATTTTATATTCATATATATACATGTTTATATCACTGTCATGTTTATTGTCATATATACATGTAATCAAATATGACTCATAATAACATCTTGAAATTTGTAATATACAGATGGTTTCTGAAGCAGCGTAGAAAAAGCGCGGCTTGGGTAGGAGGCCTAATCATGTGCCCAAGGCCCCTACTAATTCGGATGATCGGATTCTTATTCAAATTCGCCCTCCTCCGAATAGCACGTACGTCCCGCATATATCATTTATATATAAGCACTTAAGATTCCATTTATTGTATATTGGTAATGTTTTGATTGATATTATATTGGTAATGTATATGGGTCTGAATTTTTTATTGTTTTAATTTACATTCAATCGTTATTGTTTTGGTCTTATTGTATTGAAAATTTGTATATTTCTCTCGATTTGTGTCTTGGGTGCCTAGAAATGTCCATATATGCATGTCGTCATGCATGTGGCTAGTCTATATTGTAGGGGAGACTCTGGCGAATTTTTTTTAAGTATTATAAGTATAAGTTTGAAAAATGTTCATAAGTATTATAACTTAGATGTAAATTGCTTTAATATATGCTAATTGATGTTGTATATTATAGTGATTTTTCAAATAATAAGATCGTCAAGTGCATATCACAACCGTGTGTTTCTGTAATTGGCTACACACTGTGATTACGTTAGGAAATAACACCTATCGCCCACAAGGATCTTTGTTTGAAGGGTAATTTTAGGTATGTTTTTTTTAATTATGATGAGATAATATTAATATAATATTCAAAGGATAATTATTTAATAATGTTATTATTGTTGTTTTATTTGCGTAAAGCGGTATAGATGGGAGGGCCGCAGTGAGCTTGATTGATCTGTACATTATTCGCGTAAATGCGTGATTCGAACCAAAGACAATTTGAACAAAGAAAGACAAAAGCCCTTCACAATGCCGAGATCGACCATCCGTGTCGGGGAGAGGATTACATGCATGAGCATAGTCCACGGTGGTGCACCCAGTCCATATAAAATTTGAGATGTGTGCCCAATGGAGAAATGAGAGTGGGTGAAAAGATGAAAAGCTGCCGCCATTAAGCGGATCCTCGGGTGTGCAGAATGAAAAGGCTAAAGGGACATACAAGGCGACAAGATTTCACGATTCAAAGATATCTCCGCCAGAGTACGATTTACAAGTTTTAATATGTTTACAATCATGAATTGTAGAAAATATATCATATTTTTACTTAGTAATATTGTGCTTTATTTTTTTGTATAGAGTCTCGGTCTCAAGGTCGGACTATCCATTTGGTTGGATGTATACGTATACCCGTGATGGTGCACTTTGATGCTATCCAAATAGCGGTAATAAATTTTAACAACTTGATCTTGTTTATCAATGCTTACAAAATTAATTTATTTTTAACTATTTAATTGTTAACATGATGACATGATACTTATAAGCGTTTATTGAATGAGTCTTTATCTCAAGGCAACCCACGCGTCGCCTATTGATCAAGAGTTGTGGGAGAAGGCATCTCTTACGAAGAAGAACTACATTAAAGGTCAAGGACAACGACGACGCCCATCCTTGATGGCTCGGGATGCTTTCTTACCCAGTCTATTATTATACCATCGAGCCATCTAGCCGCTCATTCATACTCTACCGGTACGTGTGAGAGCTATATGTCGAGATCGAGATCTTACGAAGATATCAGGCGGGCATCACAGGGGCTTTGAAAGTCTTGAGGAGTTAAATTTGAAGTAGTAGCGACAATGACAACATCACAACATGGGGATGACGACGAGGTATAAAATCAATTTGTTGTATATATTGTCGTAATATACCAATATTAACATAATTAGTATATATTTGTAACTTGTTTTATTATTTTGTTAATTACAGGGTGATCAAGGAGGCGATGATGCTTGACGTACCTACTTTAGATCAGTTTTGTAGTTATAGTATAAGCTTGTACTTGTATATTCATTCTTTGGATGTCTGTTTGTTACTTAAACAAGTTTTGAAATGTTCATAAGTATTTATTCAAATCACATTGGTTTTTAAAGGTTTATATACTAGTTTGGTGTATGTGTTGGTGGACGATAGATGTTTATATTGTTGTGTATGCTATTTATCTTGTTGTGTATGTGTGTTGGGATAAAGCATGTACAAAACAGGTACAGGTTTTTGGGAATTCTGCAAAAGAGCAAAAATCTAGTTTTCATTTTTTTTATATCGTGACGCGACGCGATCGGCCGATAATTATTGACATACTAAACATTTGAGGGTATCAACAACCGCAGCAGTCACTGCCACGTGGACCACGTCAGCTTTGTCCCTCGAATTATGTCGATTTCGAAACTTAACTAATCAATTTATCATTTCGATTACGCTTCATATCGATCGCAGATATGTCGGTCGCTATTAGTGGTCGTTGATGTGCATTCAAATGACTAGATTTTTTATGTAACGACTATCGATCGTGGCCGATCGATCGATAGTCATCTCATGATCGTGTGATGGTCACCGATAAGTGATCATTGATGAACCTTTTTCTTGTAGTGTAACAACTGATAGAATACAATAGACAACAAGTTTTAGATCAACAACTACAGCGGAATAAACAATCCATTAGTAGAGTGAAGTAGAGCATAAAATCTATTATCCTCTATGATTTAAAAGTTTTTCATCAACTTTATCACTGAGACTCAGCTTAATAAATAAAGTTGAATCATCTCTGCACCACGACCAAGGATATTCATGTAATCATCAATGATCATGATTATACCGAATAATCCCTAGTCATAATCATACCAACAACTGTCCATCAATGCACTACAGGCCAATGAGAACTTTTACCACATCATTCGTTACATTACGATCATGATTATACCGAATAATCTCTTGTCATAATCATACCAAGAGTCCATCTATGCACGTAAGCCAAAGATGACTTTCATCACAATATAAGCATGAAGATGATGACAATGACATAATTATTCAATAAAACAAGTTCAAGGATAAATTTTAAAGATTTATAATCTAATTTATCCAAAAATCAATAACGTCCAAATTGTCAACATGATACTGCTTTATAGAGTAAAATTCAAGAATGCTCAGAAGAATATTTCCATGAAAAGATACTAGATGAAGCGCAAATATCCAGGATATTCTACTAATTTCATGGAGTATAGAAGCCAAAACTTTAACCAACTAAGTATAATAGAATATATGAAACTGCAAAAAAAATTTCGCCCGCCATGCGGTAATCCACGTAGACAGATCATTTCCACAATTTAATAAGAAATGAATACGAAGGGTCATTCACCATGCATGCGGTAGTCCAAATATACAGGTTATTCCAACAGAATAATAAATAGTGGAACCAGGTCATGCGTAATCCACACAGACAGGATATTCCAATAGAACAATAAAGAATGGAACCAGGTCATGAATAATCCGCACATACAGGATATTCCAACAGAATAATAAAGAATAGAACCAGGTCATACGTAATCCGCATGCATGTGATATTCCAAATGTAATAATAAAGAATAGAACCAGTCATGCGTAATCCATACATGCAGCGAGGATATTCCAAATGTAATAATAAAGAATTGAATAATGAAGAATTTCACCATGTATGCGGTTTGACAGACAAAGTTATTCAACATAATAATAAAGAATGGAATAATGTAAGAATTTCACCATGTATGCAGATCTTGATGTGATAAAAGTTATTCCAACATAATAATAAAGAATGAAATAACATAAGAATTTCACCATATATATGGTAGTCCGCGTATATAGGTTATTCCAACAGAATAATAAAAAATGGAATAACAATAGCTCTCTTCATGAGTACAAAAGAAATAATACCCCTTATCTCAAAAGAAAACTGGGTATTGGAATAGTGAGGTAGCAGACTTCTCTTCTTCTTTCTCTCTATAATTTCTCTCTATAATAATGGCTCTAAAGCTTTAGTGAATTGGTGAGAAATAAAAGAAGAATGAGCTTCTATTAATAGGAAAATATAGTTTCGATAATTGCACGTTTTGGGGCTCAAAAAATTACAGTACAATACCTCAAACTTTTCTTTTATTTTTAATTTAGTCCTGCAAGTATTATCAAACTTGCACCACCTCCCCTAATAGTAAATAATGTGAATCAATAGTTCAATCATGTGAATCAATAGTTACAATCATGTGAAAATACGAAATACAGTATAGTACCTCCATCTATACCTCCCTTTTTAACTTAGCCATGCAAGTATTATCATTCTTGCACCAACTACCTAATAGTAAGTGAATGTGACTCAATAGTACACACATGTGAACAAATAGTTATATAAGCATGTGAATTAGTAGCAATTAATTGCTCATTTATCCGATAAATTACCCGATTTATCAATATAACCCCCAGACATCAATTATCATCGGAATAGATGTCGATTTCAACTAACACCAATAATCCCAACACAATGGAACTATCAAATTCATCTTTAATCAACACGAACTTATTCATAATTAATATCATAACTCACAATATTTAACAACCAGGTCGTTCCCAGAAAAGAGAGGGCTTTCCAATAAGGATTTCTCCCTATTATGCGTATGATTAGGTGACCAAACCTCTCCTCGATGTAACTTCTAGACATTGTAAATATTATAATTTAATAATATGAATAACTTTGTCGTCTCAATTATTGATTTAATAATATATAAAATATTATGCAGATGATACTGTGACAATAATCGAATCAACAATATGAGAGATATGATGGAGCAATTACTATAACAATAATTGAGCATAACTAAGTGACTTATCACGTAAGCATCAATAACCAATACCGTGTGCTACTATGCAACCACGCGTATTACTCTACTTTTAACATCGGGTGTTTCAACAGTTAACGATAAAACTTCCGCCGTTATTTTCATAAAATAAATTTATCGTTTTCTCAATCCGACAATAATTCCGTTGTGGGGTCCACTAATGATTGTGTCATCGTACGAATATTCCTTGTTAAAACGAATATTCCCCGACCAATCGAATATTATAAAATAACTTGCGTACTTTGCAAAATTTATAAATATTACCCACAACTATAACATTATATCAAATTCACACCATAATATTCAAAAAAAAATATTTTGAGAAATTTAAATCTTTATTCATAAACTTTGGGGTCTCACAATCTCCCCTCCTTATGAAATTTTGCCCTCGAAATTTACGTACGTACCCAGTATACCGAAGAGGTGAGGATACCTTGACTTTATTTCATATTCCAACTCTTGAGGTATAACCTTGAATACCTTTATCATCGAAAACATTATACGTTGCATACGTGCATGCCCAATGTCCTCCGATTGCCTCTGAATGTACATTAGTCCCTAAAATAGCCATTTTCGGCATTGATACTGACCTTAAATCTCAAAATATAAAGAATGAAAGTTATAGGTCTACTCATTACATTTCCGAATCATCTTGAATCACCTCAATCGGAGTTCGTATGAAAAAGTTATGCCCAATTTACTAAAGGACGCCCGGATAGATTTTGGCTTAACACTTGACCAGCGTCTAGGCACCCAGATTTGGCCTTGGGCAAGCGCCTAGGCGCCCAAGAACAGATTCTAAGCACCGAGTCTAGTGCCTAGGCACTCAACCTTTGGCACTTAACTCCTATTTTCCAGATTTTGCAATTTTTGACATACATACTTCAAATCTTCATAACTTCTTCATCTATTATCAGAATTAGTCCATTTTCGAGGCTATGGAAAGCTTGTACATGTTCTACAAAACCCCCATGATTTCATAATTTTTTAGATTCATTAATTATTCCTAAATTTGTCTCCAAAGTCCCCCAAGACTAAGTTTTTACTAACAACGATACGTGAAAAACGTTATGAACACGCAACATATTTGGTGGTAAAATGAGTCTATAGGCCACAGTTCCTACTCGATCGAGGATTTCAAATGGTCCAATTTAATCGAGGGTTAATATAACGCCTTCTTGAACCTTCTTCTTCACATTCATTAGATTCGGGTGTGTAGCTTGAGCGGCTTTAACTTTATCGATTAAAGTCAATTCTACTCGTATAGTCGTTATCTTCACGTGGGTCCCTAGAGTCTTTAACTCTATCTTCATCATTTGTAAGTTATACGAAATGGGTTTTTGTGTTAACAACATCGCACTCGTAAACGCATACGATCTTCTACTCAATGCGTTAGCTACCACGTTCGCTCTTCCATGATGATATTGAATGGTACGATCGTAATCTTCAACAGCTCGAGCTAACGTCTTTGGCGTATGTTACGTTCATTTTAGTTGAAGAAATATTTAAGGGTTTTAGAAATGGGTTTTGTACTGGGGTCAATACAAAATTTGATTTCACACTCTGGGGGTAGGCCAAGAAGTTCTTCGAGAATACATCAGAAAATTTATTAACGATAGAAAAATCATTCAAAACTATGACTCTCATCCAAGACTTGGATAACACATGAAATGAAGGTTTCTCCTAACGAAGTTTCAATTGATAATTCAAAGTCTAACTTCTCTAGAGTTAAATTTAAACGTTGAGCGCAAGCAAGAGAGATAAAAGAATGGGTAGAATCGGTATCTAATAAGGTATAGACTTCGCAAGACTTTATAATTAACTAACCCGTGCTAACTTCGTTCGGGTTACTCGCTTTTTGAGAAGTCACGAAAAATGCTCTCCTTGAAACCACCGACTTTGTTTTGTCCGTATCCGCCTTTGGTGCCACCGTCCCAGCTGGACTTGATTTTGCTACAAGACAAAATCGAGCTATGTGGCCGCCTTTTCCACAACTAAAATATACCTTGGAAGGCTGTGAACTATTTGGACTTATGTGTCCCTCCTCTCCGCATCTATAGCATCTAACTGGCGGTCGTTCTCCTCCTCTAGAATTTGTTGCTAGTGTTGGTGCTGCTGCTGACGTCTTCCCATCGTTGTTGAACCTTCTCTTCTTGAAATTTCCACTCCTATTATCTTTACCATGATTACCACCGAAGTGATTACCATTCTTGGCATGATAATTTCCCCCACGATGGTTATCATTGTTAGATGGCCGCTACATAGAATACGATTATTATCGTGTTGTTATTTACCTGAGGATTATTGTCTTCCTATTGCACATTATCCTGGGTATTGATCGTTGGTGACTCAACGGTCTCATGTGCTTTATTGTTGATCTAAACATTTTCAGATGTCATTTTCAAACACTGTCACAAAATAAGGGTTAATTGACATAACACATATTATCCCTATACTCTGACCGACTAATTAAATACCAAATAAACTTAGGTAGGTCATACCAGCGAAGGAATTCCCCGTCTCTCCCCTCCTAGTTCTTATCTCACATCTCAGCCAGGGATCATATCCCTAAGCATTGATACCAACTGTGACGCCCCCAAAACAGGTATACATCACCCATCTTGAGTCGCCAGATACATGGTACATAAATCAAATACAAATTTAAATAATACAACTGTCGTGTAAAATACGACAAAACGTAGCTGAGATTTTAAACAAGAATATTGCCTTCTAGACAATATCCACACTCAATAAAGTCCTCATTATATTTATTGTCACACTATTTTACAGAATAGTGAGGACTACTAAAGCCACTTATCATGGACCATCAATCCATTCCCCGACTCGTCCCAGCTATATTCTCATTTCCTGAAGAGAACAGTGAAAGAAAGGGTGAGCTCAACTAGCCCAGTAAAAATATTATGACTAAGATAATGCAGAATAAATTATCCTTAGCCTTCAACAGTATAACAACTGATAGAATACAATAGACAACAAGTTTTAGATCAACAACTACAGCAGAATAAGTAATCTATTAGAAGAGTGAAGTAGAGCATAAAATCTACTATCCTCTATGATTTAAAAGTTTTTCATCAACTTTATCGCTGAGACTCAACTTAATAAATAAAATTGAATCATCCCTGCACCACGGCCAAGGATATTCATGTAATCATCAATGGTCATGATTATACCGAATAATCCCTAGTCATAATCATACCAACAACTGTCCATCAATGCACTACAGGCCAATGAGGACTTTTACCACATCATTCGTTACATTACGGTCATGATTATACCGAATAATCTCTTGTCATAATCATACCAAGAGTCCATCTATGCTCGTAAGCCAAAGATGACTTTCATCACAATATAAGTATGAGGATGATGACAATGACATAATTATTCAATAAAACAAGTTCAAGGATTAATTTTAAAGATTTATAATCTAATTTATCCAAAAATTAATAACGTCCAAATTGTCAACATGATACTGCTTTATAGAGTAAAATTCAGGAATGCTCAGAAGAATATTTCCATGAAAAGATACTAGATAAAGCGCAAATATCCAGGATATTCTACTAATTTCATGGAGTATAGAAGCCAAAACTTTAACCAACTGAGTATAATAGAATATATGAAACTGCAAATGGATTTTCGCCCGCCATACGGTAATCCACGTAGACAGATCATTTCCACAATTTAATAAGAAATGAATACGAAGGGTCATTCACCATGCATGTGGTAGTCCACACAGACAGGTTATTCCAACAGAATAATAAATAATGGAATAATAGAAGAATTCACCAGGTATGCGATAGACCGAACAGACAGGTTATTCCAATAGAATAATAAATAATGGAATCAGGTCATGCGTAATCCACACAGACAGGATATTCTAATAGAACAATAAAGAATGGAACCAGTCACGCATAATCCGCATGCATGGATATTCCAATGAATAATAAAGAATGGAACCAGTCATACGTAATCAAATGCATGAGGATATTCCAATAGAATAATAAAGAATGGAACCTGTGTCATGCGTAATCCGCATGCATGTGATATTCCAATGTAGAATAATAAAGAATTGAATAATGTAATAATTTCACCGTGTATGCAGTCTTGCATGCATGACAAAGTTATTCCAACATAATAATAAAGAATTGAATAATGGAAGAATTTCACCATGTATGCGGTACTTGCATAGCAAAGTTATTCTAACATAATAATAAAGAATGGAATAATGAAGAATTTCACCGTGCGATGCGATACTTTGCATGTATAAAAGTTATTCTAATATAATAATAAATAATGGAATAATGAAGAATTTCACCATGTATACTAGAGCATCAGGTATACAAAGTTATTCCAATGTAATAATAAAAATGGAATAACAATAGCTCTCTTCATGAGTACGAAAGAAATAATACCCCTTACCTCAAAAGAAGACTGTATATTAGAATAATGAGGTAGCAGACTTCTCTTCTTCTTTCTCTCTATAATAATGGCTCTAAAGCTTTAGTGAATTGGTGAGAAATGAAAGAAGAATGAGCTTCTATTTATAGGAAAACATAGTTTCGATAATTGCACGTTTTGGGGCTCGAAAAATTACAGTAAAATACCTCAAACTTTTCTTTCATTTTTAATTTAGTCCTGCAAGTATTATCAAACTTACACCACCTCCCCTAATAGTAAATAATGTGAATCAAGAGTTCAATCATATGAATCAATAGTTAAAATCATGTGAAAATATAAAATACAGTATAGTACCTTCATCTATACCTCCCTTTTTAACTTAGTCATTCAAGTATTATCAATCTTGCACCAACTCCCCTAATAGTAAGTGAATGTGACTCAATAGTACACACATGTGAATAAATAGTTATATAAGCATGTGAATTAGTAGCAATTAATTGCTCATTTATCCGATAAATTACCCGATTTATCAATATAACCCCCAGACATCAATTATCATTAGAATAGATGTCGATTTCAACTAACACCAATAATCTCAACACAATGGAACTATTAAATTCATCTTTAATCAACACGAACTTATTCATCATTAATATCATAACTCACAATATTTAATAACCAGGTCGTTCCTAGAAAAGAAGGGGCTTTCCAATAAGGATTTCTCCCTATTGGCACGCAATTAGGTGACCAAACCTCTCATTGACAGAACTTCTAGACATTGTAAATATTGTATGAATAACTTTGTCGTCTCAATTATTGATTTAATAATATATAAAATATTATGCGATGATGATCTTTGTGACAATAATCGAATCAATAATATGAGAGAGATATGATGTAGCAATTATCGTAATAATAATTGAGTATAAGCTGGTGACTTATCACGTAAAGATCAATAACCAATATCGTGTGCTACTATGCAACCACGCCAGACATCGCTTTTTTTTTAACACCGGGTGTTTCAACAGTTAACGATAAAACTTCCGCCGTTATTTTCATAAAATAAATTTGTCGTTTTCTCAATCCGACAATAATTCCATTGTGGGGTCCACCAATGATTGTGTCGTCGTACGAATATTCCTTGTTAAAACGAATATTCCCCGACCAATCGAATATTATAAAACAACTTGCGTACTTTGCAAAATTTATAAATATTACCCACAACTATAACATTATATCAAATCCACACCATAATATTCAAAAAAAAATATTTCGAGAAATTTAAATCTTTATTCATAAACTTTGGGGTCTCACAGGCTGCTAGAGGGAGTAGCGGCTGGGCCCTCATCTCAGCCATTCACTCTAATTTTGGACGGCTGTCCCTCTAGCTAACGTATTATATAGATCATTTCCTATATATATATATATATATATATATATCATATTGATGCATAAATCACCGTATTTATTGGTCATCCTTTCCGTATAGTATTGGTACTTTGCACGTACAAATACTTCCTAAGTCACCATCAACAAAATAATTAATATATGTATGATCAGAATCAACTATTTGCACTCAAATTTCTCTTCCACGCTTATTATTTATTAGGTTTTGCGCGAGACCAAGTAAAAGTCATCTCTCTTTGGAGCAGTTGACATTCATGGAAACTTACTAACACCTACCCTCCAAGATCATTTCAACACTTGAGGAAATCTATAAATATAGGCATAACCATTAATTTGAGCAAGTACTTCATATATATATATCCAACAATAGCTAGCTAGCTAGCTACTTCATTCCATCTAGCTTATATATATAATTATAGGCCATGACACCTAAACCTTTTCAGCTCTTGTCATGCATTTTCCTCCTCTTCCTACTGCTTCCTCTCCTTTCTACTGCTCAGCCAAAAAAACCTAAGGCTACCAAAAAACCATCACCCTTTGATTTTCTGAATCATTTTCAAGGTTTTCACAAGGGTGATAAACTACAAGGCCTTCACTAGTGAGAATTAAACTTAATTCAATGTTAATTTGGAGTATTCTAGATTATTCAAGAATTATCATAATTAATATTAGTACATGAATTGGTGATATCCAAGTACATGATACATGTCTGTTCATGAATGTGTTCAAGTGTTAGGTTCATGTACATGAATGTGGTCATGTAAGTAATTATTAATGTGGTTCTAGAAGTGTCCTATGAGTCCTATAAATAGCTTGTACTTTAAATCATTTTAATCAAGTGAAATGAAAGTATTCTTAAGTATTCAATAAAGTTATATTTCACTTCCTCCCTAAAATATATTCTCTTCCTAATCTTCTAACAAAGTGGTATCAGAGCTTTTTATTTTGTGATCCTGGAAATGGCTAATTCTAGTTTTCCATTTCAATTCCCTCGCCTTACAAAAGAAAATTATGAGAATTGGTGCATTCGTATGAAGGCTTTACTTGGTTCCTAAGATGTGTGGGAGATCGTGGATAAAGGCTATGACGAGCCTAGTGAGGAAGCTACGTTGACTCTCGCTCAAAAGGAGAATCTGCAAAAGATGCGGAAGAAGGATCAACAAGCTCTCACTCTCATCCATCAATGTTTAGATGAAGTCATGTTTGAAAGAGTTGCTAATGCAACCACCGCCAAGCAAGCATGGGAGATATTATAAAACTCCAATCAAGGGGTTGATAAAGTTAAGAGAGTGCACCTTCAATTGTTAAGAGGAGAATTTGAAGGTTTGCGAATGCAATAATCCAAATCTGTTGTGGATTTCTTTTCGAGAGTGTTGGCCATAACCAATCAAATGAAGCGATATGGAGAAAAAATGGAGGAAGTCTGGGTCATTGAGAAGATTCTTCGCTCGTTGCTTCCAAAGTTCGATTATGTCGTCGTAGCCATTGAGGAGTCCAAAAATTTAGATACTATGACAGTTGATCAACTCATGGGTTCTCTACAAGCTCATGAAGAAAGAATTAACAAGAAGAAGGATGAGTCGATCGAGCAAGTTCTAGCCACCAAGCTCTCGGTGAAAGAGAAGAATTATGATCATAAGAAAAGTCAACGAGGAAGAGGACATGGACGTGGAAAAATCCAAGGAAGAGGAAGAGGAAGAGGCGGACAAGGCAACCAAAACTCCAACAATGAAGAAAGAAGTCAATCATCAAGGGGACGTGGAAGAGGAAATTATTCAAGGCAAGATAAGTCCAAAGTTCGGTGTTATAATTTCCAAGAGTATAGGCACTATGCTCGAGAATGTAGGAGTGCGCCTAGTAATATTGAAGAAAAGGTTCATGAATGTAGGAGTGCACTATGCTCGAGAATGTGGTCATGTAGTAATTATTAATCTAGGAGTGCACTATGCTCGAGAATGAGGAAGATGAGGTAACTTTATTACTAGCTTACAAAGAGGAAATAAAAAATAAAAATGATTTATGCTATCTTGACAATGGGGCAAGCAATCATATGTGTGGAGACAAGTGTAAGTTTGTGGAGCTTGATGAGTCGGTGACCGGATTTGTCACTTTTGGAGACAACTCTAAAGTTCCAATTAGAGGAAAAGGTACGATTTTAATTCGTGCAAAGAATGGTGGTCATCAATTTATAAGTAATGTTTATTATGTTCCAAATATGAAGAGTAATATTTTGAGTTTAGGACAACTTTTGGAGAAGAACTACGAGGTTCACATGAAGAATCGTAGTCTCTTACTTCAAGATGACCGGAAAAATGTGATTGTTAAGGTACCTATGACAAAGAATAGAATGTTTTTACTTGATATCCAAAGTGATGTTGTTAAATGTCTCAAAGCTTGTGTGAAAGATACTTCTTGGCTTTGGCATTTAAGGCTTGGACATGTGAATCTTGAAGAAGAGGTTTATATTGAACAACTTTTAGGATATGTGATCAAAGGCCATGAATGTTAGAGTTTATGCCCTAGAGGCCAATTATTTGATATAATTGCTTAACGTTTTGATATTATATTTGATTGAATAAATGAATGATTTTATTATGGTTTTATTTATTGTGTTATATAATTGTTAACATAATAAAATTCCTTAGAATAGTGATACAAATTATATGGTTTCAAGTATGTGACTTGAACATGAGATTATATAATTACAATTAGTATCATTGTTCTTAAATGTCCCTAGTCGAGTATCATTGTTGATGGGACAACATTAATGCATTGAGACTAGTATGTGGATTGACTGATGATCAAATCTCATTGGTCATAAATATATGAGATATTAAGTTAATGCATAGGTACATGTTAGAAGGCGATGTCTTTGGATGGACCCACCATGAGAATTCTATGTGGAGAATTATACGAAGTGTCATTAGAAATTCTCATAGTGATAATGATGTAATGGTCCTCCGACCTGAAATCACTATATTACTACACGGAAATTTATGTACTTTGATATCATCAAATGTCACCTTTAATAGGGTGGACTATAAAGGTGATTATTGGGTACATCATGAATCGTGTGAGGAATATGAGTGATCTAGATGGAATTTAACCCTCCTATATATTATGGGTGATATCCATAGGCCTCTTGATTGAGTAGGACTATGAAATGCATGGCCATGCTCAAATAGTGATTTATTTTATATAGTCTACTCATTGATCAAGAAAACTCAGATTAAATTATGGAGAGTATGACACATTCCATGACTCGAGTATAATCTAGGATATTAAGGTTAAAAGGATTAAATTGCATTGAAACATTGGTCACGAAAAGGTTGCATCGAATCATCGATCTTATTATTACTTGGGTAGCAGTGATGCATTACTAGATGCCGCTCACTATTTATAATTTTATAATATGATTTTAAAATTATTGTCAACGTAATAATAATAACCTATAGGTCACACACACATGTAACATAATTTAAAATGGAATTAATTTAAATTTTAAGGATTTAAATATATTAATATGATTAATAGTATTTAAATCATTTAATTTAAATTAAAAGAATAATTTGTATATATGTATATTAATTAAGTAAGACTTAATTAAGATATATATATATATATAATTCAGATTTTAAGAAATTAGGTTTTGATTAATCCCTTTTAACTACTATATATATGATATAGTAGCCACTGTGGTTATATCATAACATCATAACCCTAAAGCATTTCTTGAGAGAGACTAGAGAAAGCAGTTCTAAAATCCATTCCTTTTGGTGGCTAGTATCTGCTGCCATCGCAGATCGAGATCGTCGACAGTTGTTGGCATGCTCGTGTGGATACCGTAGAGGCGCGATTCGTTTGGATTGCGTTGGAGATTCGAGCGCATCAATTTCAGAAGCATTTTTTCATATTCGGTATAATTTCTAACCACTGAATTAATTATTTTCGAATGGATCCTGTTTAGGGTTTCGGAAATTACTTTAAATTATTCTATTTTCGTTGTGCGTTTCTGTGTCGAAACCCTACAATGAAGACAAAGTGTTAAAGTTGAAGAAAGCTTTATATGGCTTGAAGCAAGCTCCACGAGCATGGAATAGCTGGATTGACAAATATTTCCAAGAGAATGGATTTATCAAATGCCCACATGAGTATGCTCTCTATGCCAAGGTGTGTGAAAATGGAGATATTTTACTTGTTTGCTTATATGTTGATGATTTAATTTTTACGGGCAATAATCCTAGTATGTTTGGAGAGTTGAAACAAACAATGGCAGAGGAGTTTGAGATGACAGATCTTGGTCTCATGTCTTATTATCTTGGTATTGAGATCAAACAAATGGATGATGGAATTTTTATTTCCCAAGAAAGATTTGATAAGGAGATTCTAAAGAAGTTCAAAATGGAGGATTGTCAATCTGTGAGCACTCCAGTTAAATATGGACTGAAATTATCCAAAAATGAAGAAGGTGAGCAAGTAGACTCCACAACTTTCAAAAGTTTAGTTGGAAGTTTGAGATATTTGACTTGCACACGATCAGCCGGACCACCGCCAGGGGGGGAGACCTCCCCTTGGACCCCCCCGTCGTAGCGCACAATGGTCGTGACCCCAATTTGTTATATATATTTTTCTTTAATTTTATATAAACTGTTATATGTTTATTGTGATATGCATGGTGCACAATTATGGCCTTTTGACCCATAGGTTAGTGGTTTTGGTTTTGAAATACGGCTTGCATGTCGTGCCTTTCTATAAATTCTAATGTAAAATTATCTTCTCATCTAAATCCCTTCGAATGTAACTCGAGGTTTCTTTATGTCATGTAATAATCTGTAATCGATGAAGATGAAAAGATGAAGGACACGATGGAAAGATGACGATGGAGAGGAGGCACATGCTTAAGGAAGATCCAAGGAAGCTATTTATTTTAAGATCTTTTACCACCTTAGATTGACCTTCAATCTTTCATTAGCTTGAAAAGATTGACAGTGGATTGGGCCATAACTGTGACACATTTAATTTTGCACTTTATTTATGCTTGTATGTGATATGATATGATAAATAATGTGCATGCTTAATAAGATTAAAATTGGTGAGATCTAAATTTATTAATAAAATCCCTCATTAAATTATTAAGTCTAAATCAGATGCCTTCCAATGAATAACACTCATCAAGACCTTGATCAATAGATGTAGGTTTGCCAAAGCAAAGTACCCTATTTATCTAGGTAAGATGCGATAGGATAATTGTGATATCCAAACTGTTAAAATCATTGGGCCCGACTTAACTAAGTTATCTCAATAGGATTGTGGACTTAAAGGCATAGAGTTTGGTAGGTACCATTAGATGGACTAGAAACAATTGTTGTTTACCAAACTATCCGTGAGTTATATATGATATAATTGACAAAAGGGTTGTCTACCTAAATAATTGTGTTTTAAGAGATTAGCCAAAGCTAACTTAGGGCATAATGAAATATGGATCTTGGCTTACTGTAAAGATTTAATTGAAAAATGCTTTCCGAATTAATGGTGAGGGCTATTAATTTGAATAAAATAGTGGGAGGTATATTTTGAATGTACTATTATCAATTACATAATATCAACTCTCGCAATTTGACTTATTATTTTTTTTGCACTTATAAATTGTAGATATCAATGGCAAACAACAACAATACAAGTAGTCTTTCACTACGATCAGTCCCTCGGAAGGACAATTTGAGTGGAATTAATTTCCTTGGTGGCATAGGAACTTGAGGATTGTCCTCAAACAAGAGCGCATAAGTCGTATGTCATTGAAAAGCCCATTCTGCAAAGACCGGTGACATCGCACCACGTCATGGAGCATAATGCTTACAAGAAGCATCAAGATGATGCTCGGACGTGAGTGAGTTCTCATGCTGCTAGCAACCATGAACGCTGAGCTTCAAAAGCAATATGAGTTGATGGATGCTTATGAGATAATCGATCTCAAGAAATTGTTCGAAGGGCATGCTCGACAGGAGAGGTATGATACAAGCAAGGCATTGTATCACTACAAAATGGGTGAACGTGATCCAGTTCATCCACATGTGCTGAAAATGATTGGGTATATTGAGTACCTTGATAGGTTGGGTTTTCCAATCACTCCGGAGGCCCAAACAGATCTTGTTTTGCAATCCCTGAACAGCAGCTATTCTCAATTTATCATGAATTATCACTGAGACAATAAGGCAGTGGCTTTCCCAGTAAGCTTTTAGGCGGTCTTGGGAAAGGAACAGGAGGGGCCAGGGGGACCTTCTCCCATAATGATGGTGCAAAAGAGGAATACTAAGGGAAAATGGAAAGGCAAGAAGAAGATAGGATCTAATTCTAGTGCCAAACCTAAATCCAAAACCAAACAGGCTTTAAAACCTAAAGGTGGGGTGGCTAAAGAAGGTGATTGTCACTTTTGTGGAAAACCTGGACACTGAAAGAGGAATTATCTTGCTTATTTGGAAGAAGTGAAGAAAAGAAAAGGAAGTGGGACTTCTGATTCAGGTATATATGTTATAGAAGTTAACTTGTCTACTTCTACATCATGGGTATTAGATACTGGATGTGGTTCTCACATTTGTGTTAATGTGCAGGAACTCCGAAGGAGTAGGACTTTGGCAAAAAGGAGAGGTTAACCTACGTGTTGGGAATGGAGCAAGAGTTGCTGCACTGGCCGTAGGAACTTATCATTTATCTTTGCCTCCGGGCTAGTTTTAGAATTTAGAGATTGTTATTTTGTGCCTTCTATAAGCAAAAAAACATTATTTCTATTTCTTGTTTGGACAAGAAAGGTTTTTATTTATAATAAAGAACAACGGTTGTTCGTTTTACTTAAATGATATATGTTATGGTGTTGCATAATTGTTTAATGGTCTTTATATTCTTGATTTGGAAATGCCTATCTATAACATAAATACAAAACGATTTAAATCAAATGATTCAAATCGACATATCTCCGGCATTGTCGTTTGGGGCTATATAAATGAGAAACGATATCAAAACTCCATAAAGATGGATTTTTGGATTCATTTGATTTTGAATCATATGAAAATGCGAATCTTGTTTATTAGGCAAGATGATTAAAGCCCCTTTCATCGGACACGATTGAGCGGCTAGCGATATATCGGGACTTATACATAGTGATGTATGTGGACCCATGAGTTTGTTAGCAAGAGGTAGGTTTTATTACTTCATTACATTTATCGACGACTTCAAGAGATATGGATATGTGTATCTTATGAGACACAAATCCAATCCTTTGAAAAGTTCAAGGAATTCAAGAATGAAGTTCAAAACCAATTTGGCAAAAGCATAAAAGCCCTTTGATCCGATCGAGGAGGTGAATACTTAAGCCAAGACTTTGATGACCTTCTAAAGGAGTGTGGTATTATATCACAGCTCACTCCACCTAGAACACCACAATGGAATGGTGTGTCTGAGAGGAGGAATCGAACCTTGTTGGACATGGTACGATCAATGATGAGTCATGCAGATCTTCCAATAAGCTTCTGGGGTCATGCCCTAAAGACAGTTGCATTTACACTTAACCGTGTTCCTATAAAGACGGTTCAGAAGACACCATATGATATGTGGACTGGGAAACATCCTAGTGTGTCGTTCATGAAGATTTGGGGTTGCGAGGCGTTTGTAAAATGTCTGGATTCTGACAAGCTCGGACCCAAATCTGACAAATGTAATTTTGTGGGATACCCAAAAGAAACAAAAGGGTATTATTTCTACAAACCTTACGAGAACAAAGTGTTTGTTGCTCGAATCGGTATTTTTTTAAAGAGAATTTGTCTCTAAAGGAAACAGTGGGAGGAAAGTAGAACTCAAGAAATTCGAGAACCATAGAATATCATTGAACCCGAGTTGAACGCGTGAGCGGGAAACACAAGATGTTATGGAAAGTGAACTCCGCTCAAATTACACAAGGAATTCATAGATTCGGTAGACACGCCAAGAGCTCCGAGAGATATTATAGATATCTTGTGACTCAAAAGCTGGCGATGTGATGCTCATAGATCAGATGAGCCCGCTTCCTACCAAGAAGCTATGAATGGACCAGAGATCGAGAGATGGCTTGAAGCCATGAGATCCGAAATAGACTCCATGTATACTAACCAAGTATGGACTTTGGTTGATCCACCCGAAGGGTAAAACCAATAGGGTGCAAGTGGGTTTTCAAGAAGAAAACCGATATGGATGGTAATGTACAAACCTATAAAGGTCGATTGGTAAGAAAAGGTTTCAAACAAGTTCAAGGTGTTGACTATGATGAAACCTTCTCTCCAAAGGGCAATGGTTAAATCCATCAGATCTTACTTGCTATTGCAGCTTTTTATGATTACGAAATCTGGCAAATGGATGTCAAAACTGCTTTCCTTAATGGAAATCTCCTTGAAGATGTGTACATGACACAACCTGAGGGTTTTTTCGCTCCAAAGTATGCTGGAAAGGTATGTAAGCTGCAACGATCCATTTATGGATTGAAGCAAGCCTCTCAGAGTTAGAATCTTCGATTTGATGAAGCAGTCAAAGAGTTTGGCTTTATTAAAAATGAAGATGAACCTTGTGTATATAAGAAGGTTAGTGGGAGTCACATTGTATTCTCGATATTATATGTTGACGACATATTAATTATCGGGAATGACATTCCTTCATTACAGTTGTAAAAAACATGGTTAGGAAAATGTTTCTCCATGAAAGATTTAGGCGATGCAGCCTACATTTTAGGTATCAAGATCTATCGAGATAGATCGAGAAAATGATCGGCCTAAGTCAGAGTACATATATTGATAAAGTGCTGAAACGGTTCAGCATGCAAGAGGCAAAAAGAGGACATTTACCCATGACTCATGGTGTAAAGATCTCTAAGGCCCAATGTCCTAAATCACAAGATGATGAGGAGCATATGAGAAAGATCCCTTATGCTTCAGTAATTGGATCTATCATGTATGCAATGATATATACTCGTCCGGATGTCTCATATGCTTTGAGCATGACGAGCAGATACCAGTCGAATCCAGGTGAAGGTCATCGACAATGTTAGCCAAGAATATCCTCAAGTACTTTAAAAGGACTAAGGATTCATTCTTGGTATATGGAGGTGAAGATGAACTAGCAGTAAAGGGTTACACAGATGCTAGTTTCAGAATCGATAATGATGATTATAAGTCTCGATCCAGTTTTTTATTTTGCCTTAATGGTGGTGTCTTTGTTATTTGGAAGAGTTCAAGCAAGAGACGAGAGCGATTCTACACAAAAGTGTCGAGTATATTGATGCTTCTAAAGCGCGGCCAAGGAGGTCAGTATGGATTAAAAAGTTCATCACTAAACTAGGTGTTGTTCCAACCATTGTTGATCCGGTTAAGCTATACTGTGATAACAATGGAGCCATTACATGTGCTAAGGAACCCGGATCTCACCAACGCGATCCAAGCATATACTTAAAGGCGGTACCATCTCATCCGTGAAATCATTGATAAAGGAGATGTATATATAGGAAGAGTGCCAATCGATGATAATGTTGCGCAGATCCATTGACCAAGGCTTTGTCGCAGTGAGAATCAACGACGGTCACACTAGTTCCATGGGTATTAGATACATGAGTGATTGGCTCTAGTGCAAGTGGGAGACTGTTAGAGTTTATGCCCTAGACGCCAATTATTTGATATAATTGCTTAACGTTTTGATATTATATTTGATTGAATAAATGAATGATTTTATTATGGTTTTATTTACTGCGTTAATAAAATTTCTTAGAATAGTGATACAAATTATATGGTTTCAAGTATGTGACTTGAACATGAGATTATATAATTACAATTAGTATCATTGTTCTTAAATGTCCCTAGTCGAGTATCATTGTTGATGGGACAACATTGATGCATTGAGACTAGTATGTGGATTAACTGATGACCTTTCTCATTGGTCATAAATATATGAGATATTAAGTCAATGCATAGGTACATGTTAGAGAATGATGTACTAGACAGACCCACCATGAGAATTCTATGTGGAGCATTATGCCAAGTGTCATTAGAAATTCTCATAGTGATAATGATGTAATGGTCCTCCGACGAAATCACTATATTACTACACGGAATTTTATGTACTTTGATATCATCAAATGTCACCTTTAATAGGTGGACTATAAAGGTGATTATTGGGTACATCATGAATCGTGTGAGAGGAATATGAGTGATCTAGATGGAATTTAACCCTCCTATATATTGGGGTGATATCCATAGCCTCTTGATTGAGTAGGACTATGAAATGCATGGCCATGCTCAAATAGTGATTTATTTCATATAGTCTACTCATTGATCAAGAAAACTCAGATTAAATTATGGAGAGTATGACACATTCCATGACTCGAGTATAATCTAGGATATTAAGGTTAAAAGGATTAAATTGCATTGAAACATTGGTCACGAAAAGGTTGCATCGAATCATCGATCTTATTATTACTTGGGTAGCAGTGATGCATTACTAGATGTCGCCACTATTTATAATTTTATAATATGATTTTAAAATTATTGCCAACGTAATAATAACCTATGGGTCACACACATGTAACGTAATTTAAAATGGAATTAATTTAAATTTTAAGGATTTAAATATATTAATATGATTAATAGTATTTAAATCATTTAATTTAAATTAAAAGGATAATTTGTATATATGTATATTAATTAAGTAAGACTTAATTAAGATATATATATATATATATATAAATTCGGATTTTATGAAATTAGGTTTTGATTAATCCCCTTTTTAACTACTATATATATGATATAGTAGCCACTTAGGGTTATATCATAACATCATAACCCTAGTCGCTTCTTAGAGAGAGACTAGAGAAAGCAGATTCTAAAATCCATTCCTTTTGGTGGCTAGTCTGTGCAGCCCGTTCATCGCAGATCGCATTTACTGTTCATGGGCGTTCGTGTGGATACCGTAGAGGCGCGATTCGTTTGGATTGCGTTGGAGATTCGAGCGCATCAATTTCAGAAGCATTTTCATATTGGTATAATTTCTAACCATCGAATTAATTATTTTCGCATGGATCCTGTTTAGGGTTTCAAAATTGCTTTAAATTTTCTATTTCATTTGTATGCGTTTTCAGGTCGAAACCCTACAATGAAGACAAAGTGTTAAAGTTGAAGAAAGCTTTATATGGCTTGAATCAAGCTCCACAAGCATGGAATAATAGGATTGACAAATATTTCCAAGAGAATGGATTTATCAAGTGCCCACATGAGTATCTCTCTATGCAAAGTGTGTAAAATGGAGATATTTTACTTGTTTGCTTATATGTTGATGATTTAATTTTCACGGGCAATAATCCTAAAGTATGTTTGGAGAGTTTAAACAAAGCAATGGCAAAGGAGTTTGAGATAGACAGATCTTGGTCTCATGTCTTATTATCT
The DNA here is from genome assembly GCA_020205605.1 of Panax ginseng. Lineage (NCBI taxonomy): Eukaryota > Viridiplantae > Streptophyta > Magnoliopsida > Apiales > Araliaceae > Panax > Panax ginseng. Next base: position 16,700,100 of record CM035132.1, read on the forward strand.
TGGTATTGAGATCAAACAAGCGGATGATGGAATTTTTATTTCCCAAGAAAGATTTACTAAGGAGATTCTAAAGAAGTTCAAAATGGAGGATTGTCAATCTGTGAGCACTCCAAGTTGAATATGGATGAAATTATCCAAAAATGAAGAAGGTGAGCAAGTAGACTCCACAACTTTCAAAAGTTTAGTTGGAAGTTTAAGATATTTAACTTGCATTACCGACCGGATATACTTTTGGAGTTGGGCTTGTAAGTCGGTTTATGGAGACACCAACCGCGACACATTTCAAAGTAGGAAAACGGATTCTTCGGTACATCAAAGGTACAATTGATTATGGTTTGCTTTATTCATTTTCTAATGAATTTAAGCTTGTGGGATATAAAGTGATAGTGATTGGTAGGAGATATGAATGACCGGAAAAGCACTACTGGTTTTGTCTTTTATATTGGGAATACAGCTTTTACGTGGAGTTCGAAAAAACAACCAATTGTGACACTTTCTACATGCGAAGCAAAGTATGTTGTTGCAGCATCTTGTGTTTGTCATGCAATTTGGTTAAGAAGATTATTGGGAGAGTTGCAAATACCACAAAATGATGCTTCAAAAATTTTTGTGGATAACAAGTCAGCCATTGCTTTGGCGAAAAACCCGATGTTTCATGATAGAAGCAAGCACATTGATACGAGGTATCATTTTCTTCGTGATTGTGTTGCAAATAATGAGGTGGAAATAAAATATGTGAAGACTCATGATCAAGTTGCAGATATTTTTACAAAGCCTCTCAAGTATGACAGTTTTACCAAGTTACAGATGATGCTTAGAGTAACAAGGAACTAAGTTTAAGAGGGAGCGTTGAGAATTAAACTTAATTCAATGTTAATTTGGAGTATTCTAGATTATTCAAGAATTATCATAATTAATATTAGTACATGAATTGGTGATATCCAAGTATATGATACATGTATGTTCATGAATGTGTTCAAGTGTTAGGTTCATGTACATGAATGTGGTCATGTAGTAATTATTAATGTGGTTCTAAAAGTGTCTTATATGAGTCTATAAATAAACATACTTAAATCATTTTAATCAAGTGAAATGAAAGTATTCTTAAGTATTCAATAAAGTTATATTTCATTTCCTCCCTAAAATATATTCTCTTCCTAATCTTCGAACATTCACGAGCTCAAACAATACCTAACCAAATTTGGGTACCTAAATTACCACTACTCCTATCCCAACGACGATGATTTTGATGATTTCCTCGAGGCCGCCCTCAAAACTTACCAGCAAAATTATCACCTCAACGTGACCGGAACCCTAGATGCTGAAACCTTATTAAAAATGGTGACGCCGCGTTGTGGAGTGCCCGATATCAATAACGGTACTAGTAGCATGACAGCAGCCAAGAAAAAAGGACACCACCACCGTCGCCACGGCCCTAAACCTATCCATACAGTCTCCCATTATAGTTTTTTCCAAGGTTTCCCTAGATGACCGGCCGGCAAAACTCATCTCACATATGGATTTGCATCGAACACGCATCCCGATGAAATACCGCCGTTTGTCAGTGCTTTCGACAGATGGGCTGCGGCTACTAATTATTTTACGTTCTCTCAAACAGAAGATTATGTAAATGCGGATATAAAGATTGGTTTTGGGAGTGGTGAGCATGGAGACGGGAATCCGTTTGACGGGCCGGGCGGAACCCTAGCCCATGCTTATGCTCCAACCGATGGAAGGTTTCATTGTGATGCGGATGAGGCGTGGTCCATTGGGGCGCGTCCGGGTTATTTTGATTTGGAGACGGTTGCTTTGCATGAAATAGGGCACCTTCTTGGACTAGGGCATAGTTCGGTTGAAGATGCAATTATGCATCCTTCTATTGCGGATGGAGTGGTTAAAGGTTTCCATGGGGATGATGTTGAAGGGATTAGGGTTCTGTATAATGTTTGAGAACGTACTGTTATAATTGGTTTGGGATCTTGGATTGAATTTTCTAAATAATCAATTGATAATTTGTTCATTAAAAAAATATGGCATTTAATAATGTACAGGCAAGTTGTATTCTTTAAGAATTGATGAACAAACAAGTTGTATATTATTAATTATAATGCTTGTTTATGTGTAGATTTAAGATTTGGTTGTTTTTTTAATTTTTTATTTGCAATAATTTTTGTCAGACACAAGACACATTTCTAATTGAGTTAAATGTTTTTTTAGTCATGACTAAACTGACATCTTATTTATATTTTATCGTTGAATTGAATTAAATATTTTACAGCCAACTCCTTAAACTATAAAATTTTTACAAAAAATAAAAAAAGATGTCTAACTCAGTTAAATTTTTAACGGTGTAGGACGTGGCAATGTATATGTGGACAAATCAGAAGAACAATGCTATTATTATATTAAAAAAAGTCACATAATACTCGTATATACACACATACATATTTTGTATCCCCGCTTGAAATGTGAGGCCCGTAATATGCATGTGTGTATGTCAAAATTATGTGACATACACACATACAGTTTATTCGGATATTAACCACCCACAAAATACAACTTACCCGTAAAAGATTACTCAACCAAAAATATATCCAGATCTTCTTCATCATGAATCGGAGAACGACGACGTTACACCACCGATCGATGCCATGCACCACTACACCATCACCCTTGCTAAAGCTTTTACCACCATGAATAAAAAGACAAACATGTTGAAGGCTTTGAAATTGGAGAACATAAAACACTGAATTTGAAGGTACCATGCATGTCACAATCTTTCTATAAGTTCTCTCATAGGCAGAATATTCTATATATGATGTTAATTCTTTTATATTTAGTTTTATTATATATATTCGAGCTGATTAAAGGTGTTTATTGATTTCAAGAAGAAATAGAGATGAAGTATCATATTTGAAGTAAAATACTTAGTTTTTAGCTGATTAACAGAAGTGTTCTACGAATGAAAAGAGGAATCCAAGCATAAGTTGTATGAAGATCATAGGCTGGAAGTTGTACTCTACGATAAGATGGTTGTTTAACTCTACGATCGTAGTGAGAGCATGGGCAAAGTCACTCAACTAAAAGGGCACTCTACGTTCGTCTGGTTGGCAGTAATAAGGTTTTTAATTTTGGAATGTTAAGGGCATCTACCATTCCCGAAATCTGGATTTGAAAGTTATGCGCATTTAGGCCAGTTTTAAGATTAATTAGAGGGTTTTCATTTTTTTTGTACTAGATTTGATTTATTTGTGGGGCTTCGATGGTGCTTATAATTTGTTGTTGTTGATTGCCGGTAACAATGGCTTCTGGATGGCGGTGATTAGTGAATAGTGGCTTGATGTCTTTTCTTCAATACAAATACATGTGAGAAGGGAGAAAGAGAGATGGAGGCGGAGAAACAAGTATGGAAGTTAGGATCTTGGTTTGGAGATTATGGCTGGTTGAGGTGGAGTCTCAAATGGGGAAGAAAAAGGCTAATCCAAGTCTATTTTGCTAAACTTTAACGCGGTGACTAATCGACTTATAAGCCAATTAAGCGACTGCGACTTGGACTTCATAATTCATATACGTCTGTCTATAATAGTCTTCCAAAGTCTGCTACTCCTATTAAATATGAATACCAAGAAATGGTAATAATTTCATATATATATATATATATATATATATATATATATATATATATGATCATTAATTTTCACAAAAGAAATCCTAACTATCAATTATTTTTTTCCACAAAAAAGTTGTCTTCTTATGAGTTGTAATGTAAATGATATAATTTTTTCGGTCATAAAAATTTCATTAGCATGTATTCATTATATCATTTGTTGGGGATAAACATGATATAATACGAATACAACAAGATTTCATTATTTACGGAATTCAAGATAATATTCAATGTGATAAGCTCATAATTGTGCTAAAATAAAGATTTCATTTACACTTAATTGTCATTACCCAAATCAAATCATGTCCTACTTTTAAAAAATCTACATAAGATGACATACATGATCAAACTTAAGGCACTCAACAGAGCTAAAAGCCAGTAATATTTGTCCAATCTTGCTTCCCCCGTGTCATCAGAGAACCAGCCCTGCTTTCCTCCATTTGAACTACTGAAATACTCAACCCAAGATATGAGCAGAGCACTTAAAAAGCTTCCTACCCCAAATACACTAGTATACAGAGCAATCCCCATTGTTCTCATACTTGCAGGAACTTCAGAGTAAAAAAACTCCTGCATCCCAACCATAGTAAAAATATCGGAAATTCCTAACAAAATGTATTGGGGTAGTAACCAAAATATGCTTAGTGCTATTGTACTTTCTGATTTATATTCCAATTTTCTACTAAGCTCAAGTCTCTTGGTCTCCACAATTGCTGCAATTATCATGGCTATGACCGATAAAAACATCCCGATTCCCATCCTCTGCATCACACTGATACCTTTCTGGTTTCGTGTGATGAACCGGGCAAATGGGATAAAAAAGACGTCGTAAAAAGGCATCAAAAGAATGATGGAGACCGTTATCGCGCTCTGTAGTGTGGCTGGTGGGATCTTGAAATGATTCCCAATGCTTCTCTTCATGGTCATGCCTTGCTTAGTGAAGAATGTTGGGGCTGCTGGAATATTACTGCAAACATCAAAAGCATTGTCCAAATAGGCAGCAGATGTAGTACTACTTTCGCAATTTCAAGCATATAATTGTGATTCTTGGGGCCCTCAATCTCATCATCTTGATCTTGTTGACAAAGTGGTCTTTCTTGAAGCCTACATGCATACACAACTTGACATTAGTCCTAAATTTTGGTTGTTGATATTTCCAGCGCAGTTGATTTACGTTTGCTGAAAATATTATTTTCTTGAATTTTTTTGTTCAACTAAAATGAAATGAAATGAAATTTTCTTGAAATTAGTGAGAAAGAATAAAGTACTTACTCTAGCTCAACCACATCAGAGTTGTCTTTTGACAAGGAAATACTGCTACCCTTGCTCATACTGATATTTCTTGATGCAGTTGCTTTGACAGTTTGAAAAATATTCACAAGAAACTTAACATCAACACTCTTGGATTGCTTGTATGCATAAAATCGAGTCCCACAAGAAAAAAGCACGATTGATGCAACCATTGCAACGGTGGGGATAGCAAATCCCAATCCCCATCCTAACGTATCTTGTATATATGCCATTAGTGAAATTCCCAGAAGGCTGCCACTACATATGCCGAAGTACCACCACTGAAAGAACAAACTCTTTGGCTCAGAATTATCGTCGACGTCATTTTTTGTGCTTGGTAATTCGTCTTCGATTTCTAATTGATCAGCTCCGAAGGCTTGTAAAGATGGATTATACCCGCCTTGGCCTAGCGAAATCATGTATAGGGACCCAAAAAAAGAAACAGAGGAGTTATTATTTTGAGCATTCTTGAATTTTACTCTACATAGAAGTATCATGTTGACAATTTGGACATTATTAATTTTTAGATAAATTAATTCTTGAACTTGTTTTATTGAATTCTTATATCATTATCATCATCCTCATATTTATATTTTTTTGAAAGTCATATGTGGCCTGTAGTGCATAGATAGACTTGGTATGATTATGACCAGGGATTAATCGGTATAATCATGACAGTAATGTTACAAATGATGTGGTAAAAGTCCTCATTGGTCCGTAGTGCATTCATGGACAGTTGTTGGCATGATCATGACCATTGATGAATACACGAATATTTTTGGCCCATAGTGCATGGATAATTTGTGGTTGTGATACTAATGAATATCCTTGGTCAGTAGTAGCTGGGGATGATGTGAATTATTTATTGTCGAGTCTCAAATGATAAAAGTGATGAAAACCTTTTTAAATTATAAAAGATAGTAGATTTTATTCTCTACTTGACTCTTTTAATGGATTGCTTGTTCCGCTGCAGTTAAACTTGATGTGTATTGTATTTTATTAGTTTAACATTGTTGAAGATTAATGATAATTTATTCTGCATTATCTTAGTCATAATATTTATTACTGTGCTAGTTGAGCTCACCCTTTCTTTCACTGTTCTCTTCAGAAAATGAGAACGTAGTCGGGACTAGTCAGGGAACGGAGTGACGGTCAAGATGATAGTATTATTAGTCCTCACTATTCTGTTAAATAGTGTGACAATAAATGTAATGAGGACTTATTCTGAGAGTGGATATTTATCAGAAGGCGATATTTGTATTAAAACTCATGACTTTCTTGTTGTATATTAAAGATTATATTTGTATTTACGTATCATGTATTTGGCGACTCAGAATATGTGATGTATACCTATTTTGGGAGTGTCACAGTATTTATTCTCACATCAAAACTATCCCAGACGTCATAAGCCGTCAAGCTCTTGGTATATTTACCATTTAGAATTAGACGTGATTTTAGTGATTGAGGTAACAATAACCAATCTTCCTTCACTTTTTAATAGTTAAGAAGTCGTTTCGCCTGTTAAGATATTTTTTTTCTTGCAGCAGTGTCGTCTCTTTAATTAAATAAAATTGGTAAAGATACATGTCAAACAAAACAATTAATGATAGTTCTCTTAGAAAGGGGGATGCATATCATAAAATTAATTATAAGTTAATCAAGATATGTAATTTCGACTTACGTGTCAATACTATATTAATTAATTAACAAAAGTTAAATTAAACAGTCCCGTTGAGCCCTACATGGGTGTGGATTCATAAAATGGTGGAATTTTTCAACAAACATCATCAACATGGGACAGGTAAATTCGGTGGATTCTTCCAGTTGTGATAGGTTAAGGATATTTTAAGCCACGAGGTTATTGGGTTTAAATTATCCACAAAGAGCCCAACAAACTAAGATTGGGCTTGATACTTAGTACTGTTATAGGTGGTAACCACACATACAAATTTTAGGGGCCGGATCCCATTTTGGTTCTACTCCCTAGTCAAGGGATTAAATTCTGGACATCAAATCTTATTATTGTTTCCTATATAAAATTTTAAATTTTAAAATGCATCTTTAACTTTGAAACTAAAATATAACAAGGCAAATACTTAATCGTTTTGATTGATTCCGAGTTAACTTGGCAATCCAACTTTGATGATTTAGTAGGCCAAAACTCATCAAAGTTATTAGAACATATCTCATTTGATTCACTTTAATTAACTATAAATAACATTTTACTTACACCCAATTAATTACACACACAAAATCTCAAAAGTTTATTATAGTCTATAAATAGACCTGACAATATAATTAGTTAACTGTTGAGTCAAACCATATTAACTGGAACCAAATAGGTTAGTTAACCATTTTTATTTATTTAGATTAGTTAAAGTTTGGACCCATATTTTTTAAAACAAATATAGTTAATTAACCGGTTAACCATTTTTTAACACATATTCTATTCCCATAATCATCAAAATATTAATGTGTGCACTTTTATAAAAAAATCAACACTCATGGACCGTGGCACAACATGACCACAAGAAGCCTTCAGCATTGAAGAATTAAAACAATGCAACCCCGCTTTACCTAAATAAATAAATAGCTCAATTCAACTTCTTTTTTTTTAGAAAATTATTTTCTTTCTTGTTTCATTCATTTCATCTTAAGGTCTAAGGAGATTAAACTATTTATCATTACAGTATCACCTTTCATTCCTCTATCTAACCACACAAATAATGTATTTTTAGACTATGTTTAGATTCTTAAACAAATAAATAATTAAAATTTTACTATTTGATAAAACTCTGTAATGAAAGTTTATTAAAATTGAGGTTCTATATAAAATACAAATATTTATTAAGATTTTCAAACAGAGTTTAATTAAATATAAAAGAGTTGTTTGATAATCAATTTTTATAATAGGTCTGAATATAATATTTTACTATTTTATTCTTATTATCAATTTATATAATCTTAATTAGGATGAAAGTATAATGAATTTAAATAATTAATTTAAATAAATCACCAATAATTAAAATATTGTAAACATAATTTTACATAATTAATATAAATATATGACGATCATGGAGTACTACTTGTTTAAAATTTTATTAGTACAGTTTTTTAGCATTTTATTATTTATATTAATAATTTTTATATCATATTATTACTTAATTAATTTAATTGTGACGGTCACAATTTTATTTTCTAAAAGTTCTGTTTAAAAGTCAAAACATCTTAAAATGGTTAATATGATTAATATGATTTTGAACCATAATCATATAGTTCCAACCCACACAACTCATATTAAGAATGATTAATATAGTTTTAGTTCTTAAATAAAATCATAGCCATATTTTGAAAACCAAAATCAATCCATAATCATATTTTGTTAGGCCTATCTATAAATAAACAAATTCATTTGAATCAACTATATTTTGAAAAAGATGTTTTAAATGAGAGTCGACTTTGAAATGGAGTAAATACAAATACAAACAAGATTGTCAACACCACTACTATCATATTAGAAGATGAAGAGGTATGTATTTATTTATTTTTCAATCTATTATTCAATTTCTCAAGCTGTAAATATATTTTTGAAAATGATATACATGTCAATAAAATATTTAATAAAAATTGGATTGCGAACAACGTGAAAGTGTATGTAATAAGATAAACTAAATAAAAATGTTATCATGTATGCACAAGGGGTGCTCATCGGTAAAAAACCGAACCGAAAAATCCGGAAAATCAAGAACCAGTGCTGCACTAGAATAAGCTGGTTTTTTTGCATGCCGGTTCTGCATAAAAATCGATATCGATTTTTTGGTTCGATTTTCGGTTATACCGTAATAATTAAATAATATTTTTTTATATTAACAAATTTTTTAAAATTAAGAAATGAGACTAATAAATTACATTCTTATAAATACTAATTACAATTGTTAATCTAAAATATTTAGCTATCATATTAAATTGACATTTATATATGTTTATCCAAATCAAGCAACAAAATTTTCTTGAGTTTCATCATGGCAGTTTCCAACCAACCAATTACCCACAGGCCACGAGCAACAGATAGTTAATAAGCTTCAGCAAGATAAGAAATATTTGTATACAACCTCGTGTGAAGGGAAACAGTGCAGTGATTTTTCATAGCATACATTAGGAGAAAATTTTATGGAAAGTTTTCATTATTTTCAAAATAAAAAAGAACAAATAGAGGTTTTGTAAACATTTCCAATTAAAAGTAAACACAAACATTTCCCCAAAGAAAAAGACATCCGTTGATTGTGTTGCTTGCTTCCTACGGAACAGACCTAAAGAAATTAATGCTTAAGAAAAAGTCAAACATCCAAATCACCTACCAGGCTACAGCCTTTTAGATCTAATTGATTAACAGGTAGAATTTATTGCCACCTTTTTATAATTTTTGTTTCATTACTGTCAACAGCTGCTTACACCACGAACTAACTGCTATGGGAAGAAGTAAGTTTGCAGTAACTTACAAGTTGGTGAAATTTTTTTCGGTTTTTTTTTAATTTTTTGGTATTTATCGAATTCAAAATTTTCATTACCGTTATCGGTATCGAAAAATATAAAAAAATTAAAAAACTTGTACCGAAAAAAACCGGTACCGTCGGTACCGGTTTTAACGGATTTGGTAAAAAACCGAAAAAACCTAATTTTTTTAACACCCCCGTCGCAATCATAATTCCGTTGAAAACTTTCGCAATATACAAGAAGACTATTTTTTTTCAAATGCCAACATAACCCACGTGTATTAAAAATGTTTTATTTCATTCCAATCACATATGATTCACAAATGCTTTTTATTTTAAAGTCCAATTAGAAAAATAATTCACAAAAAAACTAGCATAAAATAATATGTACGTAACGTATTTTGCAAAAAAAAAAAATATACGATAAATTAATTTTAAATTTACTCGTAATTTGTATGATTTAACAAGTAATATTAAAACTTGAACACAAAATGATGTTCCTTACTTTACCAAAAATAATTGATGTTACTTGGTGAAGATAATTATTAACCCATATTTATTATAAATATTTTTGTGTAGACGTTACATTATGCAGGTAATTATTTTATTAATTCTTGCAGAATAAGTATGAGATAACCACATTAGTTATGAATCTGAATTTATATTGATGATAAAATATTTTTTTGACCAAATCAATTTTAATGAGTGCGTCACATTTACCATGTTAATATATGTACCAAAATTTCGCAAATATCTTCAATTCTTTGTTATTTTCCACCGGAGATTTCAAAAAATTAAATTAAGAAATTGAAAATATGGGTTGTCTTGCAAATCTTTTCCTTCATTTTCTATTTCTTCTATTTTTTTTACTAAAAAACAATTTGATATTTTTACATTAAAATATAATATTTTTATATAACTCTCTTTCACATAATTATGTGATATTTACTCACTATTGGTGTATCACTATTTATGTAAGAGAGATTAAATCGTTTCTCCAGAAAAAATTGTTTAAGAATCATGTACCGTAACACTTCAATCCCATTTCGAAAAATATGAGAAAAATTTATCACGAGTTTGTAATGAGTTAAGATGACCAAGAAAAAATCATTTAGTAATTTATTTTTTTCAAAACTCAAACAAACAAAAAACACAAAATAAATTCTTTCCTCATTTCTTTCTCATAAAATTTAGGAAATTAATATTTTTACAAGTAAAAATAATAGTTCCACAAGATCTCTCACATCAATAATAAATAGACGCCACACTCATGTGAACGCAAATTTATAAAATAATCAAATTTTACTTGTGAAAATATTAAATCCCAAAATTTAAACCAAATTCACAAATATTAATTCCCAAAATTTAAACCCAATTTCACAAACAGTGTAAAAGACCATCATGAAAGGGTCAACCATCCCAATTGTCTTATATACAAACTAGTTATAACTTGCGTGCTCAAGGCACTAAGATAAATAAAAAAATTAAATTAAAATTTAAAAAATATTATATTATCTAAAGACACATACCACCACAATAATTAATACATACTCAATTATCAATACATATCCAACCACCAAAACATCGAGCTAGTCGGTACTAAATTCAAAAAAATTCGGCAAAATTTCCTTTAAAAACAGATATCCAGAAAATTCTAAACCTATCTACAAAACTTACAATCATCAATACATATCCAAACCACTAAAAAAACCATCATTCCATACCCAAAATCATCATAACCATGTATAATTAGTTAACTTTATAAAATACGGAACACACAAAATACACACAATCATCAACACATATCTAACCACCAAAACATCAAGCTAGTCGCTACTAATTTTAAAAAAATTTGACACAATTTCCTTTAAAAATAGATATCCAGACAAATATAAACATGTCTATAAAACTTACAATCATCCATACATATCCAAATCACCAAAAAAAACATCATTCCATACCAAAAATCATCATAACCATGTAAAATTAGTTAACTTTACAAAATACAGAACACAAAAAATACATACATGAAGAAATTAATACATACTCAATCATCAACACATCCAACCACAAAAACATCAAGCTAGTGGCTACTCATTTCAAAAAAATTCGGCAAAGTTTCCTTTAAAAATAGATATCCAGAAAAATCTAAACCTGTTTACAAAACTTACAATCATCCATACATATCCAAACCACCAAAAAAAACCATCATTCCATACCCAAAGTCATCATAACCATGTATAATTAGCTAACTTTACAAAAGACGAAACACAAATAATACATTCATGCAGAAATAGAGAAACATGTTGAGCATAAGACCATTTACTTTAGAGCTTACACCAAGTATATTCTTTACAGCTTACACCATGTATCCTTCAATATATACTTGAAAATATTTGAAATTTAAAAATTATTAAAATATGTGAGTCAAAATAAAATAATTGTAAAGCCGAAACATAAGACCCCTTACTTTACCATGAATTATCTAAAAAACAAATGAGCACACACATTTGTATGTAGTGGGGAATGATTATGATTGCTATAAGTAAGAATTTAGAGAGATTGTAACAAATTAAAAATTTATTTAAAAAAAGATATGGATGAATGTAGACTTACAATTAAATAAAGTATTCTTAGTACCATTTCAACAAACGGTTCATTTGCTTACAGATTTAACTTATAAATCTGTATTGGTGGCAGTATAATAGTGTGTGGGTTTGATTTGCGAGTGTTTGGTTTGTTACAATTGCGTGTGTTTTTGCATGTATTGTGTGTGTTGTGTGTCTGCATGAGAATTATAGAAATATAGAGTCTTAGTCAGAGAGACTTTCACACCTAGACATTCATGTACAAATATGTGTGTTTTGTGTGTGTGCTACTGCTGTGAACAAATGAGAACACATATTTGTATGCAGGGAGGAATGATTTAGATTGATATAAGTAAGAATTTAGAGAGATTGTTACAAATAATCAATTTATTTAGGAAAAGATATGGACTTACAATCAAATAAAGTTTTCTTAGTACCATTTCAACAAACTGTTCATTTGCTTAATGATTTAAATCATAAATCTGTATTGGTGGCAGTATAATGGGGGGGTGTGTGTGTGTGTGTGCGCGCGCGCTACTACTGTGAAAGAGAGAGACATAGATTAAACATCCATTGTAAAAAAAACAAATTTAAAACACCCAAAGTTAGACTAAAGCTGTCGTCGACTTTATAAGAAGACTTATGATGAAATAGATAAGAATTTTTAACTGAAACTATTCAAAAATTTAAGTTATAGATTTCAAGGTATAACTGATACTAATGGTTGATTCACTTGATAAAAAATTCATGATAAAAACAATTTTAATTTAAACCACAAGATTAAAAAAATTTAAAAAGAAAAAAGAAACTATTTACAACTTACATAATATGAGTACTAATTTGTCCCAACTCCTAATGAAAGATTTAAAAAAAACATCCAAAAACTTCCCATGAAGAACAACCAAGAAGAAAAATTAAATCCATAATCACGCATTAAACCCCATTCAAGTAACATATTTGCGATTTCTTCAAAAAGAACAACCGAGAAGAAAAATTAAATCCATAATCACGCATTAAACCCCATAAAAATTGAACAAAAAATCAAACCCATCCAAATTGGAACCTCGATCCACCGAAATAAACAAACCCACCATTTTAATCAATAGTTCAGCAAACTCATTTAATAAAAAAGTGTTTACTTCTAAATCTTTTCACAATAACAAATTAAAAAAATCTAACAGTACCACTCAGTTTAAAATGCAATTTGAATCTTTTACCACAAACTTTTATGTAAAACATTTAAAAATGTAACTTTTATGTAAAACATTCATATGGGTATTGAAGGTACTCATTTTAATAAAGCTTTTAATACTCATTTTCTGCACCTCCCCTACAAAAGGCTATTTTATTGAAGGTACTTTGAAGACTGGTGATATAAAAAACTATTTTAATTTTTAAATTACCCTTTATAAGACCTCAACCCAGAGTTCTTTTTAAGGTTAGATATTTATAATAATTTTTCGTTACGTCCTGTTTTACTCTCCTTAAATTATAAAGTATTTTTTCAAAAATATAATCATCCAAAATCTTTCGTTCCCAAGCATCACCAAAATCAAGTCAGTAGTGAGACACTGTGACGCCCCCAAAATAGGTATACATCACCCATCTTGAGTCACCAAATACATGGTACATAAATCAAATACAACATAATTATACAACTGTCGGGTAAAACATAAACTGAGAGTTTAAACAAGAATATTATCTTCTAGACAATATCCATTCTCCATGGAGTCCTCATAGACAGTATACAAACTCAAATTCAATTCTCATTATATTTATTATCACACTATTTAACAGAATAGTGAGGACTACTAATGCTATCATCGGGATTTGTCGAACTGCTCCCAGACTCGTCCCGCCTATATTCTCATTTCACAGAAGATAATAAATTGAAGAAAGGGTGAGCTCAACTAGCCTAGTAAGAAATATTATGACTAAGATAATGCAGAATAAATTATCATTAGTCCTCAACAATGTTAAACTGATAAAATACAATAAACATCAAGTTTAACTGCAGCGGAATAAACAATCCATTAAAAGAGTTAAGTAGAGAATAAAATCTACTATCTTTTATGATTTAAAATATTTTCATCAATTTTTATAGCTGAGACTCAGCTTAATAAATAATCTACATCATCCCTGCACTACGGCCAAGGATATTCATTAGGGTCACGACCACAAATTATCCATGCACTACGAGCCAAGGATATTCGTGTATTCATCAATGGTCATGATCATGCCAACAACTGTCCATCAATGCACTACGGGCCAATGAGGACTTTTATCACATCATTTGTAACATTACGGTCATGATTATACCGAATAATCCCTGGTCATAATCATACCAAGTCCATCTATGCACTACAGGCCATAGATGACTTTCAAAAATATAAACATGAGGATGATGACAATGATATAAGAATTCAATAAAATAAGTTCAAGAATTAATTTATCCAGGAACTAATAACATCCAAATTGTCGACATGATACTTCTTTGTAAGGTAAAATTCAAGAATGCTCAGAAGAATATTTCCATGAAAAGACATGGATGAAGCTTAAATATCAAGGATATTCCACTAATTTCATGGAGTATAGAAATCAAAACTTTTAACCAACCGAGTATAATAAAGAATGGAATAACAACAGAAATCACCATGCATGCGGTGCAGCATGTATAAAAGTTATTCCAACAGAATAATAAATAATGGAACCAGTCGGTGAAATTCACACCGATGTGGATGTTCCAACGAGAATAATAAAGAATGGAATAACAAATGAAATCACCATGCATGCAGACCAGATAGATTAAAAGTTATTCCAATGTAATAATAAATACGGAATAATAAATAATGGAACCAAGGTTAGGTGAAATTCATGCAACCGAGGATATGATATTCCGGATGAATATTAAAGAATGGAATAATAGAAGAATTTCACCATGTATGCGAAGACTTTGCATTTACTGAGTTATTCAACATAATAATAAAGAATGGAATAATGAAGGATTTCACCAAGTATAGGAAGTCGCGTGATAAAAGTTATTCCAACAGAATAATAAAGAATGGAACAATGAAGGATTTCACCAAGTATAGAGGAGTCCGCGTATACAGGTTATTTCAACAGAATAATAAAGGATGGAATGACTGAAGTTCTCTTCATGAATACAAAAGAATAACACCCCTTACGGGTACAACAAATAATATCCCTTACTGTAAAAGAAATTGGATATAGAAGTAGTAAAGTAGCAGAATACTCTTTTTATTTCTCTCTATAATTTCTCTCTCAAGAGTTTTAGTGAATTCGTAAGAAATAATGAAGGAATGATCTTCTATTTATAGAAAAACTGAGAGTGGCTCTTGGTCTTAACGAAGGGTGAAAATGACTCTTGGTAATATTGAAGAGACAACTACTATTTGCGAGGGGTAATTAACTCTTGGAACACCGAAGAGGCAAATAACTCTTGGTAATATTGAAGAGACAACTACTATTTACGAAGGGGTAATTAACTGTTGGTAATATTGAAGGGACAAGTTACTATTAAGACTTTAAATCAACGATCCATATTGATTTACTATTATAATTTCAACCAACGGTCTAAAAAATTAGTACATCTCCTCATGGAATAATATTGTACCCAAATACCCAAATGCACAATACTAGAGTGAATAGTAATTAGGTGAATAGTAACTCGTGAATAGTAACTCATGAATAGTAACTCGTGAATAGTAACTCATGAATAGTAACTCGTGAATAATAACTCCGACACGAAAAGTTTTTCGAATACCCGATTGAGCAATATAACCTCCAGACATCAATTATCATCAGAATAGATGTCGATTTCTACTATCACAAATAATCCTAACATAATGAAACTATCAAATTCATCTTTAATCAACACGAACTTATTCATCATTAATATTATAACTCACAATATTTAGCAAACTGAGTTGTTCCTGTGGAAGAGGGGATTTCAATAAGGATTTCTCCCTATTAGTGGCGCAATTAGGTGACCAAACCTCTCCTTGATGTAACTTCTAGACATTATAAATATTGCAATTTAATAATATGAATAACTTTGTCGTCTACATTATTGATTTAATAATATAATATATAATGCAGATGATACTGTGACAATAATCGAATCAATAATATGAGAGATATGATGCAACAATTACTGTAGCAATAATTGAGTATAACTGAGTGACTTCTCACGTAAGCATCAATAATTAATATCGTGTGCTACTATGCAACCACGCGTATTACTGTACTTTTACTACCGGGTAGTTCAACAGTTTTAACAATAACACCTCCGCCGTTATTTATAAAATATTTTTGTCATTTTCTCAATCCGACAATAATTCCATTGTGGGGTCCACCAATGATTGTCATTGTTATTTAATATTCCCAAACATAAAGAATATTCCTGACCAATCGAAATATAATATAACAACTTGCATACTTTGCAAAATTTATAAATACTACCCACAACTATAACTTTATCTCAAATTCACACCATAATATTCAAAAAAATATTTCGAGAAAATTAAATCTTTATTCGTAAAATTTGGGGTCTCACAGACACTTTATGTGGACTGATCTTAACAGTAGTAATAACGGTATATCAGTTCAATTAAGAGGTAAGGAAAATATAAGCATTGACCATCATTCAGGGTTAACCTAGTATACTTTTTTATGTATATTGCTTAACCATTGCTTAACAAAAGAAATAATAATCTTGATACCTAAAGCAGTCATTAACACCATGTATACACATAATAATCATTCAATCAAAACAATGAGCAGGTGTGACGCCCCCAAAATAGGTATACATCACCCATCTTGAGTCGCCAAATATATGGTACTAAATTCAAATACAACTTGATTATACAATAGTTGTGTAAAATACGACAACATATATGCTGTGAATTTTAATACAAATATTGTCATCTAGACAATATCCGCACTCAATTTAGTCCTCATTACATTTATTATCACACTATTTAACAAAATAGTGAGGACTACTAAGACACCATCTCGGACCATCACTCCGTTCCCATTTAGTCGCCACGTTCTCATTTCTCGAAGAGAATAGTGAAAGAAAAGGTGAGCTCAACTAGCCCCAAGAAAAAAATTTTATGACTAAGATAATACTGAGAATAAATTATCATTAGTCCTCAACAAAGATTAAACCGATAAAATACAATAGACATCAAGTTTAAGCTGCAATGGAACATGCAATCCATTAAAAGAGTCAAGTAGAGAATAAAATCTACTATCTTTTATGATTTAAAAGATTTTTCATCACTTTTGTCCTTTGAGACTCAAATTTTAATAAATAATCCACATCATCCCCGCAGACTACGCCAAGGATATTCATTAGAGTCAAGACCACAAATTATCCATGCACTACTAAAGCCAAAGATATTTGTGTATTCATCAATGGTCATGATCATGCCAATAAGCATCCATCAATGCACTTCGGGCCAATGAGGACTTTTACCACATCATTTGTAACATTACGGTCATGATTACACCGAATAATCCCTGCTCATAATCATACCAAGTCCATCTATGCACTACAGGCCACATATGACTTTCAAAAATAATATAAACATGAGGATAATGAAAATGATATAAGAATTCAATAAAACAAGTTCAAGAATTAATTTATTCAGGAACTAATAACGTCCAAATTGTCAACATGATACTTCTTTGTAAAGTAAAATTCAAGAATGCTCAGAAGAATATTTCCATGAAAAGATACTAGATGAAGCGCAAATATCAAGAATATTCCACTAATTTCATGGAGTGTAAAAGTCAAAATTTTAACCAACTGAGTATAATAAAGAATGGAATAACAAAAGAAATCACCATGCATGCGGTACTTCGCATAGACAGGTTATTCCATCGAATAATAAATAACGGAACCGGTCAGCGTAATACGACCGGACGTGATATTCCAATGAATAATAAAGAATGGAATACAATGAAATCACCATGCATGCGGTCTTGATGTAGACAAAGTTATTCCAACAGAATACTAAATGACGGAACCAGGTCATGTGAAATTCACATCAACAGGATGTTCCAACAGAATAATAAAGACGAAACCAGGTCCGGCATAAAGCATAGACAGGATATTCCAACAGAATAATAAAGACGGAACCAGGTCCGGCGTAAAGCACAAACAGGATATTCCAACAGAATAATAAAGAATGGAATACTGTAAGAATTTCACCAAGTATAGGGTAGCAGCGTATCTGAGTTATTCCAATGAGAATAATAAAGATGGAATAATAGAAGTTCTCTTCATGAATACAAAAAGAAATAATACCCTCAAGTAAAAAGAAACTTGATATCTAGAGTATCAAGTAGCGAGAATACTTTTCTTCTTCTCTCTATAGTTTCTCTCTCTATAGTTTCAGTGAATTCGTAAGAAATAATGAAGGAATGAGCTTCTATTTATAGAAGAATGGAATAAATAGTAACCAATCCATGAACGATCCAGATTGATTTACTTTAATCGGACGATCCATATTTAAAGCAAAATCTTTTAAATAAAAAATAATATATATTTTATTTATAATCTAATAAAACGAATAACTTTTAAAAAGATTTTACTATGCAAATATTATGCAAGCACTATGCAAATACTATGCATAATAAAATATAATATATTCTAATTATTATACAATAAAGCAGATAACTTTATAAAAGTATTACATTTTATATAAAAAGATTTTCTTATTAGCTTTAATAAAACGAATAACTTTATAAAAGTATTACATTTTTATATAAAGTTTTTCCGTTTTATTACGTTAATAATACGAATAAAACAAAACGCGTCATCATCATTATTATTATTCACACTATTAATCGACTGTGTCGTTCCCAAGAAAGAGGGGCTTTCAATAAGGATTTCTCCTATTGGCGGCGAATTAGGTGACCAAACCTCTCCTGGCGTAACTTCTAGACATCGTTAATAATGCAAATAATAATATTAACAACTTCAATCATCTCAATTATTGATTTAATAACATATAAATATCGATAATAATTGAATCAAACTGAGTGACTTCTCACATAAGCATTAATAATCAATACCGCGTCTTCTTATGCAACTAATGCAGACATCGCACTTTTACTACTAAAGAGTAGTTCAACAAGATCAATTGTAAAACTTCCGCCATTATTTTCATAAAAATATTTTTGTCGTTTTTTCAATCCAAACAATAATTACATTTGTAGGGTCCACTAATGATTGTGTCGTCGCATTTAATATTCCCCGACCAATCGAATATTGTATAACAACTTATGTACTTTACAAAATTTATAAATATTACCCACAACTATAACATTATATCAAATTTATTCCATAATATTCAAAAATGATATTTATAGAAAATTCATTTTTATTCATAAAAATTGGGGTCTTACAAATAGGCTTATGTACAGAAGGAAAGATAAATACCTTCAAGAATGCCACTAACTTCCAAACACCATGTACTCCTTCAAGAATGCCACTAACTTCTAAACCTTTATTTTCCTGTATCAAATAATGTTGCCAATAAATACAAATAACAATCAATTTTGAACTTAAATAAATGAAAAAATAACAAAGAAAAAGAACAGGGCCGACTTACAGAAGCAGAGCAGTAAAGGGTTTGATTCAAGAAAAACTAATGATATTATCATAGCCTAACCAAACTACTGAAATTAAAAAACATCAAGATTAAAAATTTTAAGAAAGAAAAAAGAAACTATTTACAACTTACATAATATGAGTACCAATTTGTCCTAACTCCTAATGAAAGATTTAAAAAAAACATCCAAAAAGTTCCCATGAAGAACAATCGAGAAGAAAAATTAAATCCATAATCACGCATTAAACCCCATTCAAGTAACATATTTGCGATTTGTTCAAATAGAATAACCGAGAAGAAAAATTAAATCTATAATCACGCATTAAACCCCATAAAAGTTGAACAAAAAACCAAACCCATCCAAATTGGAACCTCGATCCACCGAAATAAATTCAATATACAAAACCCGGAGTCACTCAACCTTTAAAAACCACCATTTTAATCAATAGTTCAGCAAACCCATTCAATAAAAAGAAAACGATAAAAAGCAAAGAATAAGACAAACTACTTTTGCCTTCTCACAAAGGTGTTTGCTTCTAAATATTTTCATAATAACAAATTAAAAAAATCTAACAGTACCACTCAGTTTAAAATCCAATTTGAATCTTTTACCATTAACTTTTATGAAACACATTTAAAAATATAACTTTTATGTAAAATATTCATCAAAAACAGGGGGAATAAAATATGGTTTTCAACCACATATGGGTATTGAAGGTACTCATTTTAATAAAGCTTTTAATACTCATTTTCTGCACTTCCCCTACAAAAGGATATTTTATTAAAGGTACTTTGAAGACTGGTGATATAAAAGACTATTTAAATTTTCAAATTACCCTTCATAAGACCTCAACCCGGAGTTCTTTTTAAGGTTAGGTATTTATAACAATTTTTGTTGGTGAATTCGTGTCCTAATTTGTTGGTGAATTCGTAAACTATGAGAAGACAATGGACAAAAGGTTATTTGTATTGTTGGCACCACAAACAACATTTTTACAACTTTGTTAATGTTCTGTTGCCATTCTTATTCACACAGTAAATATTTTAAACTCTTTGACATGCTCTATATTTTGGTTTTCCATCAAACTCTTATTGGCAATTGTATGATCTCGCATTTTGATGTGTGCAACATCATTTTATTAATTGAAATTAATAGTTACATTTGTAACGTAGATTGTCAAAAGTTGGGTGAAGCAATTAACTCGCCAGATAGGGTACACAGATCAAATCGTGGAGGATCCAAATGCTGTGATATTTACTTTTGGGTAAGTAAAAATTTACATTAGTTCATTTGAATGGATGTAGGCCTTTTAGTTGTTCCAGCATAAAAATGATGATTAGGTTTATATGTCATTGTATGGATATGTGAGCTATGCTTAGATTAATTCAAGAATGCATATTAAGTTGCGAGGCATAATGAAGTTAATAACTGCATAATCCAAGATGGTACAATATTATAATTGGATGGTGATAGGAGTCCGGAGCGGTAAGGTTTGATAATTTTTGTAATTATGTGAATAGAATACAAATTAAGTGAAAGAAGAACATATCTATCTGGATCTATATTCTTTAAGCATTTGGAGAATGGTAAGCTTAGTTATTTAAGCAATGGCATGTAATTTTAGACTTTTTTGAGATATCTGGAGAATTTTCTACAAATACTGGCATACTTATCCCCAAAAGTGAGAAAAGAATAATAAAAAGAAAGCTAATTTTTTATTGCAAAGTAAAGTTGAGTTGTTTGTTACTGTTCCTTGTTTAGTTTACTATGAAGAATGAATACGGATACAACACAATATATCCATGTTCAAAAGGTGTAACTGAGGAGCAATAGAAACAAAAACACCTATACTTTATATGAAAATTTTATTAAAACTATCTCTTCCCCTGCCCTCCAAGACGTTTTTGTTTATCTTCTTTACATAATGCTCTTCTCTCAAGTTTTTACTCTGCATATGTACATTTGTATCCGCTAATATAAACAGAACTTCTAGAATCACCTGCATAATATAACTAATAAATTATTACATTAATTACTAACATACTTAGCCCTAAATAATAACACATAATAGTAAACTATAGAATCACCACCAAATTGTGCAAATGGATATGTCTCTGAAGCTGCTGAAGGCAGGAAAACATGTTCTTCAAGGTGAATCATTTAAATCTTTATCTTTTGAATTAGGACCCTCATTATGGGAATAAGGTAGAATATATAGTTTTGGATATAAATCTTTGTCTTTTGAATACATTTAAATCTTTATCTTTTGGATATATAGTTTTGATTATTTTTTTTGGGTGATGAGCTTTAACGTAATTTGGGAATTGAATTGTAAATATTTAATTATTGGTGAAGACGAAATGAGAATTTCAAAACAATAGGGCCAGAGAACATGCATTCAAATAATCAAATTGACATGACATACACAACCGTAATTCAAATGAAAATGGTTAAGTATCTTGTTTTGGAATTGTGCACAACTGAGAGAGAGAGATAGTGTGTGTGTGTGTGTGTGAGAGTGAGAGGAGAGCAAAATGAAAGAAACCAGGTTGAGTAAGTGCATGTTATATCTTCAACCAAGTAACCAACTAAAAATGATAAAAGGTTGCATCCAAATATTTGAACTCCCTTCAACTTAATGTCCGACAATATCACGAACAAGAATTCTATATAAGAACATAACTATTGATTTCTTTACCACTAAATGAAAAACACTCATCACGCTCTTTGAAGATCATTACAGTTCAAATGTCAAATAATACAACCAGTGCGGTTAAATTAAAAATATAACAAATTCAGTAAAAAAAGATTTAGCCTTTAGAATAGTAAGCATGCAGTCATGCACTTAATAACTAATCATTGGTGGGTATCAATGAGGCCAAACTGCTGTATTTTGGGAATCATTTAAATAACTTAATAACACAATAGTCTTTGTAAGACCCTGAATTTTATGAAATAAAATTATTCAATTTTCCTATTTAGTAAATGGTTAAATTGATAAAAAAAATTAAAATTAAGGGTGATATATATAAAATTTTCAAAATACGCAAGTGGTTATAAAATACTCATTTCCGTTGGGAATATTAGTTACGTCGTGGAATATTCGCATTTACCAGTATAACCATTTATGGGCCCCATAATGAATAAGCGTCGGATGAAGAAAATGACAAGTTTGAGTCTTTATAAATAACTTACAGTAGTTGTTACTCAATTAACACTATTGGAATACGGTGGTTAAAATACGGTAAGAATATGTGTGGTTGCATACAAGATAGCACAGTATTGATTGCAAAGATTTTTGAATTATTGATTCTTACATGTTAGAAGGCACTACTCAATAATTATTACGATGAGTTATTGTTCAATATTTTATTTTATTGATTCAATAATTGTTGTGTTGATAGTTTATATTATTGTTGTTTCAATAATTGTCACTGCACAATATTTCCCATTATCGGATCAATAATTCATATTATTCAGATGATATTATTAGATAACATTATTGACAATGTCTAGAAAGTTCTGTCAAGGAGAGGTTTGGTCACCTAATTGCGCGCCAGTAAGGAGAAATCCTTATTGGAAAACCCCCTCTTTCCTGGGAACCACCTGGTTGTCATAATTGTGATTCTGTAATATTATTTATGAATAATTAATTATTGATTTATATGATAAGGAAATATTTATTTGATGGGGATATAAATGATAGATTTATTTATGTGGTTATAAATGAAGGAATAAATGTTGAGGTGTTTTATCAGTATTTTTGTCAAAATGGAGGTATTAAAAATCAAATCAGTATTTTTACGATATATTGCATGAGTTATAATTTTTAATCCGACCGTTGGATCGTTGTGATTTTTGGATATGTTACACATATATAAGTTGAGTATATGTCCACAAATTTTAAACCGTTAAAAATGAACGTATGATTTGATTTGAATTTTAGGAGGTGACTGATTCAGAAATTAGGTTTATAAATGATTTTGGTGGAAAATTCTAGAATTGAGTGGGCCCCACTTATGGTTGGTGAAGAAATGTGCTGAAATTCTATTTCAAATGTGGTGGGTGGGAATAGTAGCAGGTAAAGCCATCAGGTTACAGGTCAAGTCTGCTTTGGCGGGCTAACATTTTTCTATAAATAGAGGGATAAGTTAGAATTGAAAATCACACCAGAAACATAAGTTTTCTCGCTTTCTCTCTCTATATTATCAAGAGTATTTTGTGAGTATTTAGATACTTTGAGAGTTGATATTCAGTGCAAGGTTCCTTCGGCTTTACATTCCGGTCAGAAATACCGCTCTTTCGAGGTAAGGGATTGTAAGGAATTTTAAGGGTTATTATGTTTTTTAGTTTCGAAATTTTTTTGAACCTTCAAAAATTCTGAAAAAAAATTAAAATGATAATTTGATGAGTTTTATTGATTGTGTCCAAAAATGGCGATTTTTGGATGTATAGATTAGGAGTTATGGATTTTATAAGAAAGGACTATTTTAAAAGTAAACCCTTATAACTCCTTGTGGTTAACTCCAAAATTGGTGAAATTTTTATTGGGAGTACATGTATATAACAGAAGTATACTCTATAAATTTCAGAATTTTTGGACAAAAGTACAATTTATGATAAATATCTAAATATTCGACAGTTTTGGCCAAATAAAAAAATAGTAAATAAGTTTTAAAAATTTCGAGAAAAATATATGTTCAATATGGGACTATATTCTGCTAAATCCCAGAGAAAAAAAATTGTTGGTACTGATTTGTTATTTTTCATGAAAATGTTCTAGTTATGAGTAAATGAATTAAATATGTTATGTGAAGTAACAAAATTGGAAAATATGATTTTATGGTTTGAGAATCATATATGAGATATATGCAGATTTTTGATGAGTGTTTTGGTTATTGGTGATGAAATTTTATGAGTTTGGCATTTTAGAATGATTAAATGCATTAATTAATAAAGTGTAAACAATTGAAATAAATTGTTTATAAATTTAAGAAATGATTAAAATATTACTGTAATATTAATAATATTAGATTATGAGATTTTTAAGTGATTTATAACATTTGGATTAAGGTGTTATGAATATTGATATGAATTTTATTGTGAAACTTTATCTTTTTGTGTTGGGATTACTATTCACGGGGTATTATTCACGATAAAATTGGTTTCTTTTTCTGACCAAATTATTGTTGATTTATGAATCTTACTCTTGAAATTAAATCCATGTTTTGATAATATTATTTTTATTATCATATATAACATTTTTATAATCCTGGTGAAGAAATTTCTCTTTGACTTGAGTGTAAAGATGGGTAAATTATTTGTATGATCGTGACTATGGGTTCTCTTTGGCCAGTAACGCAAAGTTGAATTGTTGACTGGTATGATCATGACCATTGAATTTACAATTGAATATTTTTAGCTTAAGTGCAAATGTGACGCCCCCAAAATAGGTATATAACACCCATTTTGAGTCGCCAAATACATGGTACAGAAAGAAAACTACAACTTCATTATTACAATTATCGTGCAAAATACGACAACACATACTGTGAGTTTAAATACAATATTGTCTTCTAGACAATATCCATACCCAAATAAAATCCTCATTATAATTATTGATGCACTATTCTTTAAAATAGTGAGGACTACTAAAACAGCTATCTTGAATCATCATTCCATATCCCGGCTAGTCCTTGCCAAATTTTCACCTCCTGAGAAGAAAAATGGAATAAAAAGAAAAAGGGTGAGCTCAACTAGCCCAGTAAAAAATATTATGACTAAGATAATGTGACAACCCCAAAATAGGTCCATTCCATCCAACCCATTCTGAGTCTCCAAATACATAGTACAGAAAATAACTACAACTTTATTACAACAATTGTCGTACAAAATACAACAACACATATGCTGTGAGTTTGGATACAAATATATACCAAATGTGACACATGTCCCAACCGTAGAAAAGACTCACAAAGTGACACCTTACATAAAGGTATAGTCAAAAACCTGTTTTAGAAACTAAAATCTTTGGGAAGTGCTCAAGGAAACCTTCGTATATGGGAGACCACGCGCTCAGGTTATGATAGATATCATATGGCCACATAATTATCCTTGGTTGACCTAATAGACCCCAAAGAAAAACAAGAAGATTACTATCATATTCTTCCCAATGGTAAGTCTTCTCTTCGACATATCATTATCTCCACTATCTCTAATTGAGAATTATACTTCAAACAAACACCAAGATTATATAGGTAATGCTCGTATATATATACTCAAAGAAGTGGATGAGCACATCCGCATCTTATGATGATACGAGGTTGTATGTCATTAGACATCTTGTATGATAGTGACAAAACACCCTTCCAACGTTGGGTTTGCTTTCACCTCCTCAAAATATAGACCACCGCTCTATTCCCTCGTTATCCCCCACTCGACCCAAATTTACACTTTTATTACACCGAAAGGAATTGTGAAGCAAAAGGGTGAAACACAACTAGCTCAAGAAAAGAATATCATGACTAAAGATAATTAAATTATCAATAGCCTCCATCAATAATAAATCGTAGATTTAGAACATATGGTAGATGATAAAAATTTCAACCATAGTTGCAAGTGAACGAAGCAATCCATTAGAAGAGTCAAATAGACTATAAAGTCTATTATCTTCTCCATGTTAAAAATCCACCAACAATGTTTTATCCTCGTAACATCAATCAACAATTACGGTCCACAATCATATGAATAACTCATAATCATAATTGTAGTTCTAAATTCCTCTTCTCATCCGGACGAAGATAATTTTCATCACCTATCTTTACGAAACATCAAAGATCATGGTTACACCAAATCACATTTCTTGTTCATAATCATACTAATAATTTCATCTTTGCACTACTGCCAAAGATATTCATTTGTATCACCAGTTGGTCATGTTCATCTCAACACATGTTCATCTTTGCACTACTAGCCAAAGATATTCAACAACATGTCATCTTCAGACTACTACCAAAGATATTCATCAATAATTCATCTTTGACTTCACAGCCAAAGATATTCATCAATAATTCATCTTTGCACTACTGTGCCAAAGATATTCCTCAACGATTCATATTTGCACTACATGCCAAAGATATTCAACAACAAGTCATCTTTTGCATTACAGGCCAAATATATTAATATCTCAAAGAAATATATAATCATTTCAGAATTTATATAAACAATAATTATAACCATGTTGATTAATTCACCTTTGCACTTAAGCTAAAGATATTCAATTATAAATTTAATGGTCATGATCATACCGCCATAATTCAACTTTTCACTCTTGGCCAAAGAGAACCCTACCATGATCATACCAATAATCTATCCATCTTTACACTCCAGGTGAAAAGAGAATTTCAACATCAGGGTTATAAAAATGTTATATATGATAATAAAATCAATATAATCAATATATAGTTTTAATCTCCAGAGTAATATTCATAAATCAACTATAATTTGGTTAGAAAAAGAAACCAATTTTGTCATGAATAGTAACTCATGAATAGTAACTTCGTGAATAGTATCTCATGAATAGTAAACCCGACTCAAAAAGGTAGAAATTCCACAATAAAATCCATACCAATATTTCGGTATAATGATATTGAAAGAATAATATTTTTTTTAAGCTTATAAACAATTTATTTTAATTATTTACACTTTACTAAATAATACATTTAATCATTCTAAAATGCCAAACTCATAAGATTTCATCACCAATAACCAAAATCCTCATCAAAAATCTGCATATACCTCATGTAGGATTCTCAAGCCATAAAATCCTATTTTCTAATTTTCTTACCTCACATAACATATTTAATTCATTTACTCATAACTAGTCCATTTTCATGAAAAATAACAAATCAGTTCCAAAAATATTTATTTTCTGGGATTTAGCACAATATAATCCCATGTTGAACATATATTTTTCTCAGAATTTTTAAAAGTCATTTACTATTTTTCATATGGCCAAAACCAATTTAGAATATTTAGACATTTATCATAAATTGTACTTTTATCCAAAAATTCTGAAATTTAAAGAATATACTCATGTTATATACATGTACTCCCAATAAAAATTTTACTAATTTTGGAGTTAACCACAAGGAGTTATAAGCGGTTACTTTTAAAATAGTATTTTCCCGTAAAATTCATAACTCTTAATCTATACATCCAAAAACCACCATTTTTGGACACAAACAACAAAACTCATCAAATTATCATTTCAAATTTTTCCAAAATTTTTGAAGGTCTGCAAAGTTACGAAACATGAAAAATATAACAACCCTTAAAATCCCTTACCTCGAAAAGAAAAGTATTTAATAGGAATAACGCCGAACGAACTTGCAAGTATATAGCAACACTCAAGATACAAGAATACACTTGATAATAGAGAGAAATAGAGAGAAAACTTGAGTTTCGGTGTAATTTTCAATTATAACTTAAGCTTTATTTATAGGAAAATCTTTAGAAGCGCTAAAAAAGACTAAAATAATAAAATATTATTTTTCTTTTTACACACCAACCATCCAAGACCAGCCATCCAAGCATGCCAATTCTGAAAAAATATAGCAACCCACATGTTATTAACACCAACCAAAGTGGGTCCCACCATATAATTTAATAAAATTATTTTATTTTCGAAACTTCAATAATTCATAGAAAATAGCCCGTTTATCGAGAAAAATTGAAACTCGCGTCTTTCCATGGGAAATTCCATTCTCTACAACTTTGCGTAAGAAAATTTTTCCAAATTCCAAACAGAGATATTGACCGAAATCAACAAACGAGCGATTTTACAGTCTATAATCAATTTTCGGTCAAGAATTGTGTCCACCCAAACAACCAAAACATATGTTAAATATTTAATGCCATAAAAATACTCTTCCTCCTCATATACTCATATATCCCACATTCATTGTAAAAATATTACCGTTAATATATTATTAAAATAATATATTTAAATGAATTATTTTATCGTAAAAGATAAAATATTAATTTTCAATAGTTGTCACATTTAAAATTTTCTCCATCTATATCCACAATAAATATTTTCTTTATCATAATAATCAATAATTAATTATTCACAAATAATATTACTGACTCACAAAGATCTGACAACCGTGCCGTTCCTCAGGGATAGAGGGCTTTCAATAAGGATTTCTCTTACTGGCCTTGATTAGGTGACCAAACCTCTCCTTAGACAGTAACTTTCTAGACATTGCCAATAATGTTATCGATAATATTATTCAAATAATTTGAATTATTGATTTGATAATAGAAAATCTTGTGCGATGACAATTATTCAAACAACAATAATATATAATATCAACGCAAAGAATTATTGAATCAATAAAATAAAATATTGAGAATAAAGAATTACCGTAATAATTATTGAAAGTAGTGCCTTCTTTACGTAAGAATCAATAATTCAAAAATATCGTAATACCGCAGTGTGCTTCTTTATGCAACAACAACGTATTACTTTATTTTACCAACCGGGTATTCCAACGATTGTTAATCTGAGAACGATTACGCCATTATTTATAAAACTTAATTTTGTCGTTTTTCATCCAAGCGGTTATTACATTATGGGGCCCCTAAATGATGCTTGGCCGTAAATACGGATATTCTCGACAAAAAGAATATTCCACGACCAAACGAATATTCTCCGACAAAAATGAATATTTTATAACCACTTGTGAAATTTAAAAATTTTATACATATCACCCTTAACTTTAAAATTTTATCAATTTAACTATTTACTAAATAGAAAAATTGAATACTTTTATTTCATAAAATTCGGGGTCTTACAGATAATATACAACAAATTATCCTTAGTCTTCAACAGGGAAAAATCTGATAGAATACAATAGACAACAAGTTTTATATCAACAACTGCAGCGGAAACAACAATTCATTAGAAGAGTTAAGTAGAGAATGAAATCTACTATCATCTATGAATTTAAAAATCCATCATTAATATTTTATCCCTGTAACATCACTCAATATACATCTTGCATCAAATATTCATCTTTGCACTACGAGCCAAAGATATCCATTTGTATCACCAGTTGGTCATGTTCATCTCAACACCTGTTCATTTTTGCACTACGGGCCAAAGATATTCATCACGTAATCATTCATCTTTGCACTACATGTGACGCCCCCAAAATAGGTATACATCACCCATTCTGAGTTGTCAATACATGGTACAGAAACAACTACAACTTTATTATTACAACAAGAAAGCTGTGAGTTTGAATACAAATATTATCTTCTAGACAATATCTATACTCAAATAAATTTTCATCACATTTATTGATACATTATTTTACAAAAATGGTGAGGACTACTAAACAACTCTCTCTAGAACCTTCATTCCATACCCCGACTCGTACTCGCTATATTCTCGCCTCCTGAGAAGAAAAATAGAACAAAAAGGAAAAGGGTGAGCTCAACTAGCCCAGTAAAGAATATTATAACTAAGATAATATACAACAAATTATCGTTAGTCTTCAACAGGGAAAAATCTAATAGAATAATACAATAGACAACAAGTTTTAAATCAATATTCGCAGCGGAAATAATAATTCATTAGAAGAGTTAAGTAGAGAATGCAAACTACTATCTTCTATGTATGAATTTAAAAGTTCATCGTCTATCTTTTATCCCTGTAACATCAATCAATATATATATGGAATCAAATATTCATCTTTGCATTCTTCTGTGCCAAAGATATTCATCG
The DNA here is from genome assembly GCA_020205605.1 of Panax ginseng. Taxonomy (NCBI): domain Eukaryota; kingdom Viridiplantae; phylum Streptophyta; class Magnoliopsida; order Apiales; family Araliaceae; genus Panax; species Panax ginseng. The sequence continues at coordinate 16,730,574 of CM035132.1, forward strand.
ATTGGTCATGTTCATCTAAACACTGTTCATCTTTGCACTCACGGGCCAAAGATATTCATCGAAATCATTCATCTTTGCACTACTGGGCCAAAGATATTCAATAATATCATCATTTAAAAGCGAGGATGATGAAAAATATTTTTAAAGAAAGCGAATCCGGTGAAACAAAATAACAAGGATTAAGGATTAAGGATTCGTACTTTGTTTTATCCATGTCCAAAATACCTCAAAAATAATCATAGTGGTGTAAAATTCAAGAATGATCAAAAACATGGATACAATCAAAACTAGTATCCACAATAGATATTTTAGATTTAAAAGGAAAATTTTCATTTTTCGATGAATAAAGGTCAGATTCGTGAATAAAGGTCGTATACGTGAATAGTAACTCAGACACCAAAAGTTCTAAATTTGATAAAACTTGGATCAATATTTCAAAGATAATGATATTGAAGAAATATTATCATTCTGAAAAATAATATTCTTACCTCGAAAGATCGGTACTTTTAAATTTGAAACACCAGGATATAAAGCTATGACTTGAACTTGCACCGTATAGCAATACTTAAAATATACTCAAAATATTCACAAGAATACCGATAATATAGAGAGAAAACTTTAGTTTCTTGTGTGATTTTCAATTCTAACCTAAGCACCCTATTTATAGGAAAATGCTTAGAACACCAAAGCAGAAAATTTAATTTAATAATATTATTATTTTTTTCCACAACTTCCTACGCACCAAGAATCTGAATTGACTCCTTCCACACACATGTGAAACACACCAAAAAAAAAAAAAACGTTTTTGTTACTTAAAATATTTTAAACTTCCAAAAATTCATTATTTCGGAGCTTCGGAACTTCAATAATTCATAATAAATAGCCCTTTAATCAGAAAATTTGAATCTCGCGTGTTTTTATAGGAAATTCAATTTTCTACAACTTTACTGAAGAAAGTTTTCCAAATTCCAAATGTAAATTGCCCAAAATTCATAAGCAAGCGATTTTACAAATTTATAATCAAATTTCGGTCAAGAAATAGGGTCCACCAAAACACATAAAACATGCTTTAAATATTTTGGTAACAAAAATACTCCTCCTCCACATATACTCATATATCCCACATTCATCGTAAAAATATCATCATTATTATATTATTAAAATATAATAATATATTTAAATGAATTATTTTATCGAGGAAAAGATAAAATTTCAATTTTCAACAATTGTCACATAAAAATTTTCTCCATCTATATCCACATAAAATCAATATTTTCCTCATCATATGAATCAATAATTAATTATTCACAAATAATATTACAGTAATCACAATATTGACAACCATGCGGTTCAGGAAAGAGGGCTTTCAATAAGAATTTCTCCTCTTCTTGCCAAGCAATTAGGTGACCAAACCTCTCCTTAGATAGAACATTCTAGACATTGCCAATAATGTTTTCTAATAATATTATTCAGATAATATGAATTATTGCTTCGATAATGGAAAATCTTGTGTAGTGACAATTATTGAAACAACAAGTAATATAAAATATCAACGCAACAATTATTGAATCAATAAAATAAAATCTTTGAACGAAGAGCTCACTGTAATAACAATTATTGAGTAGTGCCTTAAGTAAGTAAGAATCAATAATTCTTTGCAATACCGTGTGCTTCATCGTGCAACAACGCGTATTCATCGTATTTTAACCATAGGGTATTCCAATAGTAAAAGCAGAATAACTATTCTGTAGTTATTTTTAAACAACTTATATTTGTGCGTTTTTTTTCATCCAATCGTTTTTCCGTTATGGGCCCCCATAAAGAAATTTGCATGGTCGCATTTAATATTCCCGAAAAGAAGAATATTCTCCGACCAAACGAATATTTCCCGACAAAAATGAATATTTTATAATCACCTGCTTATTTAAAATATTTGCGCATTTTACCCATAACTAACCACATTAATCAAATCAACCCTTACTATTTCAAAATAATAAATAGAGGAAAATAAATTTTATTTATTAATTATTTGGGATTTTACATTAACTCCCATTTTGGACGACTAGATATGCGTTAGTTGAAATAGAAATTGACCGAAATCCACAAACGGACAATTTTACAGGCTATAATCAAATTTCGGTCAATAATTGTGTCCACCAACACACAAAACATGTGTTAAACATTTAATGCCACAAAAATACTCTTCCTCCTCATATACTCATATATTCCACATTCATTATAAAAATATCACCATTAATATATTATTAAAATAATATATTTAAAATAATTATTTTATCAGAAAAAGATAAAATATTTATTTTCAACAATTGTCACATTAAAAATTTTCTCCATCTATATCCTCATAAAATTAATATTTTTCTCATCATATAAATTAATAATTAATTATTCATAAATAATATTACAGAATCACATTATTGGGAACCGGCAGGTTCTGAAGGAAAAGAGGGCTTTCAATAAGAATTTCTCTTACTTGGTGCCAAGCAATTAGGTGACCAAACCTCTCCTTAGAGCGTAACTTTCTAGACATTGCCAATAATATTTTCTAATAATATTATTCAGATAATATGAATTATTGCTTCGATAATGGAAAATCTTGTAGTGACAATTATTGAAACAACAAAGAATATAAAATATCAACGCAAAGAATTATTGAATCAATAAAATAAAATCTTGAGCAAGAACTACTATAACAATTATTGAGTAAGTGCCTTCTTAAGTAAGAATCAATAATTGGTGCAATACTGTGTGCCATTGCAATAACGCCAGACATCTTGTGTATTAACCACCGGGTATTCCAACGATGTAAAGCAGTAATAACCAGTAGTTATTTTTAAACAACTTATATTTGTCGTTTTTCTTCATCCAATCGTTTTTTAGTTATGGGCCCCCATACAAGGTTGCTTGCAGGTAAATACGAATATTCCCCGACAAGAAGAATATTCTCCCACCAAACGAATATTCCCCGATAAAAATGAATATTTTATAACCACCTGCTTATTTAAAATATTTGCGCATTTTACCCATAACTAACCACATTAATCAAATCAACCCTTACTATTTCAAAATAATAAATAGAGGAAAATAAATTTCATTTATAATAAGTTGGGGTCTTACACTACAGGCCAAATATATTCATCAAGTGTCACCATTAAGGACTGAGGATGATGAAAAATATTTTAGAGAACAAATCCAGTGAAACAGAAGGACAAATATTAGGGATTCGTATTTCGGTTTATCCAAATTCAATAATACTTCATAATAACCAAGTGTAAAGTAGAATTCAAAAATTAAAATCAAAACATGGATACAATCAAAGATAGTAACCATAAAAGACATCTACAGGATGAAAAAGAGAAAATTTCATTTTCAAGAATAAATAGTCTTGATTTTGTGAATAGTCAGATATCGTGAATAGTGTCGATATCGTGAATAGTAACAAACACAAAAAGATAAAAATTCCACAATAAAATTCATAACAATATCTCAGCATAATGATATTGAAGAAAATAATATCATTTAAAAAGAAAATAATATCCCTTACCTCAAAGAATCAGTACTTCAGAAGGAAAGGTCGGAAGTGATGCTGAATGAAACTTGTACTGAACAACAACTCTCAAAGTATCTAAATACTCATAAAATACGCTCAATAATATAGAGAGAGAAAGAGAGAAAGCTTATGTTTCTGGTGTGATTTTCAATTCTAACTTAGCCCTCTATTTATAGGAAAATATTAGCACGCCGAAGCAGACTTGACCTGCTATGTAAGACCCCAAATAATTGATAAATAAAATTTATTTTCCTCTATTTATTATTTTTTTAATTAGTAAGGGTTGATTTGATTAATGTGGATAGTTATGGGTAAAATACGCAAATATTTCAAAATAAGCAAGTGGTTATAAAATATTCATTATTGTCGGGGAATATTAAATCTTTGTCGGGAATATTAAATGCGACTGAGTAGCGACCCATGTGGGCCCCATGCTTGAAATCGATTGGAGGAAGAAAAGCGACAAGAATAAGTTGGTTATAAATAACTTGGCGTAGTTCTTACTATTATCTTTGTGGGAATACCCGATTGGTTAAAAACACGAAGAGCACTGCAGTATTGCACCAATTATTGATTCTTACGTAAGAAGGCACTACTCAATAATTGTTATAGTAATTACTGTTCAATATTATATTTTATTGATTCAATAATTGCTACGTTGATATTATTGTTGTTTTAATAATTGTCACTACACAATATTTTCTATTATCGAGACAATAATTCATATTATCTCGAATAATATTATTACATACACATTATTGGCAATGTCTAGAAAGTTACATCAAGGAGAGGTTTGGTCATCTAATCACAATTGCAAGAAGGAGAGATCCTTATTGGAAAGCCCCTCTATCCCTGAGGCGCACTCGATTGTCAATAATGTGATTCTGTAATATTATTTATGAATAATTAATTATTAATTTATATGATGAGAAAAATATTGATTTTATAGATGGAGAAAATTTTTAATATGATAATTGTTGAAAATTAATATTTTATCTTTTTCTGATAAAATAATTTATTTAAATATATTATTTTAATAATATATTAATGGTGATATTTTTACAATGAATGTGGAATATATGAGTATATGAGGAGGAAGAGTATTTTTGTGGCATTAAATGTTTAACACATGTTTTGTGTGTTGGTGGATATAATTATTGACCGAAATTTGATAATAGCCTGTAAAATCACCCGTTTGTGGATTTCGGTCAATTTCTGTTTGGAATTTCGAAAAACTTCCTTCTGGAAAGTTGTAGAGAATTGAATTTCCTATAAAAACACGCGAGATTCGAATTTTTTGATAAAAAGGCTATTTATTATGAATTATTGAAGTTCTGAAGTTCCGAAATAATTAATTTTTGGGAGTTTATTTAATTATTTTGAGAAAAACGTTTTTTGTACAATTAGTGGGCTCACATGTGTTATCAATGCGCTGAATTCAGATCATCAAAGGTGGGCTAAGGAAATTTATAATATATATTAATATTTTATTAAATTTTCTACTTTGGTGTTCTAAGCATTTTCCTATAAATAGGGTGCTTAGGTTAGAATTAAAAATTATATCAGAAACTAAAAACTTCTCTCTCTTTCTCTCTCGATATATTGAACGTATTCTTTTGAGTATACTTTTGAGTGTTGCTATACGGTGCAAGTCATAGCTTATATACGGCGTTTCAACTAAAAGTACTGTCTTTCGAGATAAGGGATGTTATTTTTTCGTAATGATGTTATTCTTTCAATATCATTATGCCGAAATATTGATCTGAAGTTTTTATCAAATTTAGAACTTTTGGTGTCGGGAGTTCTTATTCACGATAATCGACCATTATTCACGAATACGACACTTATTCACGTAAAAATTAAATTTTTTTGTCCAAAATATCTATTATGGATACTAGCTTTGATTGTATCCATGTTTTGATCATTCTTGAATTTTACTCCACTATGATTATTTTTGAGGTATTTTTGGACATGGATAAAACAAAGTACGAATCCTTAATACTTGTTCTTTTGTTTCTTTGGATTCGTTTTCTTAAAATATTTTTCATCATCCTCGGTCTAAATAATGATATTCTTGAATATCTTTGGCACTGTAGTGCAAAGATGAATGATTTTTTGATGAATATCTTTGGTAGTAGTGCAAAAGATGAGCAGTGTTTAGATGAACATGACCGGTGATGAATATCTTTGGCACCGTAGTGCAAAGATGAATATTTGATTTGAGATGAATATTGATTGATGTTCTGAGGATAAAATATTGATCATGGATTCATTAAATTCATAGATTATAGTAGATTTCATTCTCTACATAACTCTTCTATGAATTATTATTTTTCACATGAATATTAATCTAAAACTTGTTGTTTAATGTATTCTCTCGATTTTTCCTTGTTGAAGACTAACGATAATTTGTTGTATATTATCTTAGTCATAATATTCTTTCTTGAGCTAGTTGAGCTCACCCTTTTCTTTTGTTCCATTTTTCTTCTCGAGGGCGAGAATGTAGCGAGTCTTAGTGGGGTATGGAATGAAGGTTCTAGAGAGAGTTGTTTAGTAGTCCACACTATTTTTGTAAAATAATGTATCAATAAATGGGATGAGGATTTATTTGGGTATAGATATTGTCTAGAAGATAATATTTGTATTCAAACTCACAGTTTTACTGTTTTAATAATAAAGTTGTAGTTATTTCTGTACCATGTATTGACAACTCAGAATGGGTGATGTATACCTATTTTGGGGGCATCACAGTTGGCGGAGATCGGGGAATAGAACTAGGAGGGGAGAGACGAGTAAATCCTTCGCTAGTGTGTCCTACCTAAGCTTATTTGTTAGTTGGTCAGTATATAGGAATATTATGTGATATATTGATTTCCTTAATTAACCCTTGTTTTATGATAGTATTTTAGAATGTCGACTGAGAATATTAACAGTGGAAATGAGACTGTGGAGACGTCGGTACTCACCAACGAGGAGAACGTGCAACAGGCTGACAATGTTCCTCCTGTGAACAACACCACTGAGCAGATAATGAATGACGGGATGTTTAGGAGCTTTTTGCAGTTCATGCAAAACCAGACGAGGAGACTAGGTATGTACGAATACTGGTGGAAATGATAAGAATGCTTGCTTGACATCACTACCAAGCGATTCAAAGAGTTGGGACCACGAATTTAAGGGAAGCCGGATCCGATCATGGCGGAAACATGGGTCAAGCAAATTACCAAGATATTCAATGTCTTAGGATGCGGAGGAACAGAAGGTTCCATTCGCCACCTTTATGTTAAAGTGGAGGCGGACTCATTGGTGGGAGTCGTGAAATGGATGACCTACCGCGACTTAAAGCATGTCTTGGGAAGCGTTTGAAACTTTTCAACGAAAAATACTTTCTGAAAGTGTTAAATCGTATATGAAGGAAGTGGAGTTTATTAGACTAGAAGCGAGAATAACATGGCGTCCCAAAGATGCGGCGAAGTTCGCGGAGTTATCGAGTTTGCACCTCATTTGGTGGAGAATGAGGAACGTATGATGTGGATGTTTCGAGAGGTTTGAAACCCGACATACGTCGATATCTCATTTCTCATAAATTTTCTCTCTATTCGGATGTTGTAAATGAGGCTCAATTATTAGGCGAGATAACGAGTCACGGTCAACCAGAGGGACCACACCGAGGATCATCTGGGGATAGCGATCAACAAAACAACGATAACTTGACGGAGAAAGAAAAAAAGCGGAAAAAAATGGTAACCACTACGGTGGTAATCATGGCCATGAAAATAGAAAGAAGCGAGTGGGAGGAGATTTTAAAAAGAGGATATTTAACAACGACCATGTGAAGGCGAGCGGTCTTTAAGTAAAACTGGTTCTAGAGAGGAGAAACGACTAGGTCGTATATGCTATAAATGCGAAAAGAGGGACATATCATCCAAACTACCCACAACAGATTCAAGGTATGCTATAATTGTGGAAAGGAAGGACATATCGCTTTCGAGATTCACGGTAGCAAAAAACCTAGTTCGTGGGGACGGTGACTCAAAAGATCATCCCGAGAAAAGTCAAAGTCAACGATTCACGGAAGAGCGTTTGTTGTGGTGGTCAAAATACGAGAAACAAACGAGGTGATCACGGAAAGCTATTTATAAATTCTTGCGAAGTTTATACCTTACTTGATCTGGGGTCTTTACCCATTCATTTATCTCTCTGCTTGTGCTCAAGCGTTTAAACTTGACTCGGAGAAATTAGATTTTGACTATCTGTGGAAACTCCGTTAGAGAAACTTTCATCACATCCTTTGTTTATAAATCTTGTTTGATTCAAGTTGGCACCATCACCTTACCGTTGACCTTTATCTCTTTAAAGATCTTTGCTTTTGATGTGATTTTAGGGATTGATTGGTTAACTACTCATCATGCCAAAATTGATTGTTTTCGTAAGGTTGTTAGTTTTCATATTCCTAACCAACCTGTTGTGCGAATTCAAACAACTAAACCATTAAAATCAATCACTGTCATATCTAATCATAAAGCTATTCGTTTATTGAAAAATGGATGTTAAGCTTTCTTAGCCCATGTTATGGATTTGAATAAAGACATGTCAAATTTGAATAATATTCCTGTTGTTATTGACTTTCCTGACGTATTTCCTGAAGAACTCCCGCCTACCCCGTAGCGTGAAGTTGAATTTTTTATTGATCTTGAACCTGGTACAAAGCCCATTTCTAAAACCCCATATCGAATGGCTCCAATTGAACTTCAGGAGTTAAAGGTCCAACTACAGGAGTTATTGGACATCGATTTCATTCGTCCTAGTACATCTCCTTGGGGTGCTCCTGTTTTATTCGTAAAAAAGAAAGACGGTAGTATGCGTCTTTGTATTGACTATCGAGAATTGAACCATGTCACCATCAAGAATAGGTATCCTCTACCTCGTATTGATGACCTGTTTGACAAGTTGCAAGGAGCACAATTCTTTTCAAAGATCGATCTTCGTTCTGGATATCATCAGCTGAAGATTAAAACTGAGGATATTCTAAAGACTGCCTTCAGAACTCGGTACGGGCATTATGAATTCTTAGTCATGTCTTTCGGATTACCTAATGCTCCTGCGGCTTTCATGGATATGATGAACCGAGTATTCAAGGAATATTTGGATCAGTTCGTTGTTGTCTTTATTGATGACATCCTCATCTATTCCAAAAGTCGTGAAAATCATGAGCACTATTTGAAGCTGGTACTCCAAAGGCTTCGTGAAAACAAATTATATGCCAAATTGAAGAAATGCGAGTTCTGGCTTGAGGAAGTAGCATTCCTTGGGCACGTGGTGTCAAAACATGGAGTATCCGTGGACCTGGCGAAGATTGAAGCAATACAAAGTTGGGATCAACCGAAGTCGGTGATCGAAGTACGTAGCTTTCTGGGCTTGGCTGGTTATTATCGGAGATTCGTGGAAGGATTTTCTCGAATCGTTACTCCATTAACTCAGCTGACTCGGAAAGATATAAAATTCGTATGGAGCGAGGAATGCGAGAAGAGTTTCCAAGAGCTCAAGAGGAGACTCATTTTGGCACTGTTCAACAATACCATCCGATACGGATGGATTTGTTATCTCTGACGATGCTTGAGCAAAGGAAAGTCATAGTTTATGCCTCGCGACAACTCAAAAGAGTATGAGAGGAATTATCCTACTCATGATCTAGAGTCAGCGGCCCGATCATTTTTCGTATTAAAGATCCTGGAGGCACTATCTATATGGGGAGAAAGTGGAGATATATTCGGACCATAAAAGCCTCAAATATTTCTTCACGAAAAGGAACTCAACATGCGGCAACGACGTTGGCTCGAGTTGTTGAAAGATTACGACCACACTATTCAATACCATCCGAAAAGCGAACGTGGTAGGCGGCGATTGAGTAGAAGATCATATGCGAGGAGCGAGTGCGATGATGTCAAGTAGACGCGTAAAGCCAACTTTAATAGAAAAAGTTAAGGTTTCTCAAGCTACCGACCCGGAGCTGGTGCATATGAAGAAGAAAGTACAAGAAGGTGCTATTCCGGAAGCGAGAATCGATGAAGAAAGAATACTTCGAGTCCACCCGGACTACGTGTTCCTAACGACTACGATTTGAAGTACAAGATTATGATGGAGGCACACAATACCCCATTTGCGATCCATCCTAGAAGTACCAAAATGTATCGTGATCTTGACATACATTTTGGTGGAACAATATGAAGAGAGAGATTGCGAAGTTTATCTCGATGTGTTTAACTTGTCGGCGATGTAAAGCGAGCATCAAGTACCTAAGGGTCCATTGCAACCACTTGAGATTCCGAAATGGAAGTGGGAACACATTACCATGAATTTCGTTACAGGTCTTCCTACGGTTTCTCTAGGCATCGATGCTATTTGGGTTATTGTTGATAGATTAACCAAGTCTTCTCATTTCTTGCCGATACGGGAGACTTATTCCCTTGAACGTCTTGCTAGTATGTACATGAATGAGATTGTGAGGTTGCATGGCATGCCTGTATCCATAGTTTCGGATCGTGACCCAAGATTCACTTCAAGATTTTGGGTTAGCTTGCAAAAAGCTATGGGCACGGATTTGCGATTTAGTTCGGCATACATTCCTCAAACGGACGGACAATCAGAGAGGACTATTCAAACCCTTGAAGATCTATTAAGACTTTGTGTCCTAGACTTCAAAGGGATTTGGGATAAGTATTTACCATTGGTGGAATTCTCTTACAACAACAGTTATCAGGCAAGCATTGGTGTGGCCCCATTTGAAGCATTATATGGACGAAAGTGTCGCTCTCCAGTATATTGGGATGAGGTGGGAGAAGCAACATTGTTGGGACCCGAGTTAGTACGTATGACTACGGAAAAGATCCAAATGATTCGACAACGTATACAAACGGCACAAGATCGACAAAAGAGTTATGCAGATCTTCATCGAAAGGACGTAGAATTTAGTATTGGGGATCATGTACTGTTGCGTGTTGCCCCATGGAAGGGAGTTACAAGATTCGGGAAGAGAGAAAAGCTCAATCCACGATTTATTGGTCCATTTCAAATTCTTGACCGAGTAGGTAATGTAGCATATAGACTCGCGTTACCTCCGAGTATGTCTCGTGTTCATAATATGTTTCACATATCTGTACTTCGTAAATATGTGAAAGACCCGAACCACGTTATTGAGTTAGAACCAGACGAGATAGCTGAAGACTTAACGTACGAGGAGGTACCTGTTAAGATCTTGGATAGAAAGGAGCATGTCCTACGCACGAAGGTCATACCACAAGTCAAAGTTTTGTGGCGGAACCATGCTATAGTGGAAATGACCTGGGAGTTGGAAACGGAAATGAAAGCGAGGTATCCTCACCTTTTCGAAACACCAGGTACGTACGTCAATTTTGAGGACGAAATTTCATAAGGAGGGGAGGTTGTAAGACCCCAAATAATTGATAAATGAAATTTATTTTTCTCTATTTATTATTTTTTTAATTAATAAGGGTTGATTTGATTAATGTGGATAGTTATGGGTAAAATACGCAAATATTTCAAAATAAGCAAGTGGTTATAAAATATTCATTATTGTCGGGGAATATTAAATCGTCGGGGAATATTAAATACGGCCAAGCGACATATGTGTGGGCCCCATGTGAAAAAGCGATTGGAGGAAGAAAGCGACAAGAATAAGTTGGTTATAAATAAGCTGCGTGTAGTTCTTCTACCAATCTTTGTGGGAATACCCGGTGGTTAAAACACAGTAGCACACGGTATTGCACCAATTATTGATTCTTACGTAAGAAGACACTACTCAATAATTGTTATAGTAATTACTGTTCAATATTATATTTTATTGATTCAATAATTGCTACGTTGATATTATTGTTGTTTTAATAATTGTCACTGCACAGTATTTTCTATTATCGGAGCAATAATTCATATTATCTGAATAATATTATTAGATAACATTATTGGCAATGTCTAGAAAGTCTGTCTAAGGAGAGGTTTGGTCATCTAATTGCGCGCCAGTAAGGAGAGATCCTTATTGGAAAGCCCCCTCTATCTTGGGAACTGCCTTGTTGTCAATAATGTGATTCTGTAATATTATTTATGAATAATTAATTATTGATTTATATGATGAGAAAAATATTGATTTTATAGATGAAGAAAATTTTTAATGTGACAATTGTTGAAAATTAATATTTTATCTTTTTCTGATAAAATAATTTATTTAAATATATTATTTTAATAATATATTAATGGTGATATTTTTACAATGAATGTGGAATATATGAGTATATGAGGAGGAAGAGTATTTTTGTGGCATTAAATGTTTAACACGTGTTTTGTGTGTTGGTGGACACAATTATTGACCGAAATTTGATAATAGCCTGTAAAATCGCCCGTTTGTAGATTTCGGTCAATTTCTGTTTGGAATTTGAAAAAACTTCCTTCTGCAAAGTTGTAGAGAATTGAATTTTCTATAAAAATACGCGAGATTCGAATTTTCTAATAAAAGGGATATTTATTATGAATTATTGAAGTTCCGAAGTTCCGAAATAATTAATTTTGGGAGTTTTAGTTAATTATTTTGAGAAAAACGTTTTTTGTACAATTAGTGGGCTCACATGTGTTATCAATGTCTTTGAATTCAGATCATCAAAGGTGGGCTAAGGAAATTTATAATATATATTAATATTTTATTAAATTTTCTACTTTGGTGTTCTAAGCATTTTTCTATAAATAGGGTCTGCTTAGGTTAGAATTAAAAATCATATCGTAAAATGAAAAACTCTCTCTTTCTCTCTCGATATATTGAGCGTATTCTTGTGAGTATACTTTTGAGTGTTGCTTATATCACGGCAAGTCATAGCTTTATATACGGTGTTTCAACTAGAAATACCGCTCTTTCGAGGTAAGGGATTTTATTTTTTCAGTAATGATGTTATTCTTTCAATATCATTATGTCGAAATATTGATCCAAGTTTTTATCAAATTTGGAACTTTTGGTGTGTCGGGAGTTCTTATTCACGTATCACTATTATTCACGATATCGATAATTATTCACGAATCGACATTATTCACGGAAAAATTAAATTTTGTTTTTTGTCCAAAATATCTATTATGGATACTAGCTTTGATTGTATCCATGTTTTGATCATTCTTGAATTTTACTCCACAATGATTATTTTTGAGGTATTTTTAGACATGGATAAAACAAAGTACGAATCCTTAATACTTGTTCTTTTGTTTCACTGGATTCGTTTTCTTTAAAATATTTTTCATCATCCTCAGTCCTAAATGATGATATTACTGAATATCTTTGGCCTGTAGTGCAAAGATGAATGATTTTTTGATGAATATCTTTGGGCCGTAGTGCAAAGATAAACAAGTGTTTAGATAAACAATACCTTTTTGTTCCATTTTTCTTCTCAGGAGGCGAGAATGTAGCGAGTACTAGTCGGGGTATGGAATGAAGGTTCTAGAGAGAGTTGTTTAATAGTCCTCACCATTTTTGTAAAATAATGTATCAATAAATGTGATGAGGATTTATTTGGGTATAGATATTGTCTAGAAGATAATATTTGTATTCAAACTCACAGTTTTACTGTTTTAATAATAAAGTTGTAGTTATTTTTGTACCATGTATTGACAACTCAGAATGGGTGATGTATACCTATTTTGGGGGCGTCACATGCTACCTGATGGCTTTACCTGCTACTATTTCCACCCATCACATTTGAAATAAAATTCAGCACATTTCTTCACCAACCACAAGTGGGGCCCACTCAATTCTAGAATTTTCCACCAAAATCATTTATAAACCTAATTTCTGAATTAGTCACCTCTAAAATTTATAACAAATCATACGTTCATTTTTAACGGTTCAAAATTTGTGAACATATACCCAACTTATATATGTATAACATATCCAAAAATCACAACGATCACAACGATCCAACAGTTATTCTGTTATGAGGCCCACGAATGGATGTGCCGTCGTACGAATATTCCCCGACCACAAGAATATTCCACGACCAAATGAATATTCCCCGACAAAAATGAATATTTTATAATCACTTGCTTATTTTGTAAAATTTGCACATTTCACCCATAACCAAAGTATTATATCAAATTAACTCCTAATTATTTCAAGATAATAAATAGAGAAAATTTAATTTTATTCATAATAAGTTGGGGTCATAAAACCTCCCCTCCTTATGAAATTTCGTCCTCGAAATTGACATACGTACCTGGTGTTTCGAAAAGGTGAGGGTACCTCGCTTTCATTTCTGATTCCAACTCCCAGGTCATTTCTTCAATAGCATGGTTCCTCCACAAAACCTTAACTTGTGGTATAACCTTGGTGCGCAGGACATGCTCTTTCTTATCCAAGATCTTAACAGGTACCTCCTCGTAAGTTAAATCTTCGGCTATCTTGTCTAGTTCTAACTCAATAATGTGGTTTGGGTCTTTCACATATTTACGAAGCATAGATATGTGAAAAACTTTATGAACACGAGACATGCTTGGAGGTAATGCGAGTCTATAAGCCACATTTCCTACTCGGTTAAGAATCTGAAATGGACCAATAAATCGTGGATTGAGCTTTTCTCTCTTCCTGAATCTTGTAACTCCCTTCCATGGAGCAATACGTAACAGTACATGATCCCCAATACCAAATTCCACGTCCTTTTGATGAAGATCTGCATAACTCTTTTGTCGATCCTGTGTTGTTTGTATACGTTGTCGAATCGTTTGGATCTTTTCCGTAGTTGCTTGATAACTGTTGATAACTGTTGTTGTAAGAGAATTCCACCAATGGTAAGTACTTGTCCCAACTTCCTTTGAAATCAAGGACACAGAGTCTTAATAGATCTTCAAGAGTTTGAATAGTCCTCTCTGATTGTTTGTCTGTTTGAGGATGGTATGCCGAACTGAATCGTAAATCTGTGCCCATAGCTTTCTGCAAGCTAACCCAAAATCGTGAAGTGAATCTTGGGTCACGATCTGAAACTATGGATACTGGCATGTCATGCAATCTCACAATCTTATTCACATACATATGAGCAAGACATTCCAGGGAATAAGTCTCACGTATAGGCAAGAAATGAGCAGACTTGGTTAATCTATCAACAATAACCCAAATCGCATCTATACCTTGAGAAACCTTGGGAAGACCCGTAACGAAATCCATAGTAATGTGTTCCCACTTCCATTTTGGAATCTCCAGTGGTTGCAATGGACCCTTTGGCATTTGATGTTCCGCCTTTACACGTTGACAGGTTAAACACCTCAAGATAAACTCCGCGATCTTTCTCTTCATATTGTTCCACCAAAATGTATGTCGAAGATCATGATACATTTTGGTACTCCCAGGATGGATTGCAAATGGTGTGTTGTGCGCCTCCATCATGATTCTATGTTTCAAGTCAGAATCGTTAGGAACGCAAAGTCTGGAGTTGACTTGAAGTATTCCTTCTTCATCGATTCCTGCTTTTAGAATAGCACCTTCTTGTACTTTCTTCTTCATACGCATCAGCCCCAGGTCCGTAGCTTGAGCAGTTTTAAATTTATCGATTAAAGTCGATTCTACTCGTATGTTTGATATCATCACGTGGGTACTTGGAGCCTTTAACTCTATCTCCATCCTTTGCAAGTCATACAAAATGGGCCTTTGTGTTAACAACATTGCACTCGTACCCGCATATGATCTTCTACTCAATGCGTTAGCTACAACGTTTGTTTTTCCAAGATGATATTGAATGCTATGGTCGTAATCCTTCAACAGCTCGAGCCAACGTCATTGCCGCATATTGAGTTCCTTTTGGGTGAAGAAATATTTGAGGCTTTTATGATCCGTATAAATCTCCACTTTCTCTCCATACAGGTAGTGTCTCTAGATTTTTAACGCAAAAACGACTGTTGCCAACTCCAGATCATGAGTAGGATAATTCCTGTCATATTCTTTGAGTTGTCGCGAGGAGGCATAGGCTATGACTTTCTCATGTTATATGAGAACACATCCTAACCCTTTGCCTGAAGCATCACTGTAGATAACAAATCCATCCGAACCAGATGGTATTGTTAGAACAGGTGCCGAAATGAGTCTCCTCTTGAGCTCTTGGAAACTCTTCTCGCATTCCTCGCTCCATCTGAATTTTGCATCTTTCGAGTCATTTGAGTTAACGAGTAGGGATTAGAAAATGCTTCCACGAATCTCCGATAATAACCAATTTAAGCCCAAAAGCTCACGACTTTGGCCACCGACTTTGGTTACTTTAACTTTGTATTGCTTCAATCTTGGCCAGGTCAACAGATACTCCATGTTTTGATACCACGTGCCCAAGGAATGCTACTTCCTTAAGCCAGAACTCGCATTTCTTCAGCTTGGCATATAACTTGTTGTCACGAAGTCTTTGAAGTACCAGCTTCAAATGGTGCTCATGATCTTCACGGCTTTTGGAATACATGAGGATGTCATCAATAAAAACAACAACGAACTGATCCAAATATTCCTTGAATACACGGTTCATCATATCCATGAAAGTAGCAGGAGCATTAGTCAATCCAAAAGACATGACTAAGAATTCATAATGCCGTCATGGGAGTTCTCAAGGCGGTCTTGGAATATCCTCAGTTTTAATCTTTAGCTGATGATATCTAGAACGAAGATTGATCTTTGAAAAGAATTATGCTCCTTGCAGAATTTGGTCAAACGGTCATCAATGCGAGGTAAGCGGATACCTATTCTTGATGGTGACATGGTTTAATTCCGTTAGTTAATACAAAGTCGTATACTCCGTCTTTCTTCTTTACAAATAAAACAGAGCACCCCAAGGAGATGTCTTAGACGAATGAAACCGATATCTAACAATTCTGTAGTTGGACTTTTAACTCACGAATTTCAATAGAGCCATTCGATATGGGGTTTTAGAAATGGGCTTTGTACCCGGTTCAAGATCAATAAAGAATTCAACTTCTCGTTCTGGGGGTAGACCAGGAAGTTCTTTCGGAAATACGTCAGAAAATTCATTAACAACAGGAATAATATTCAAATCTGACGTGTTTTTATTCAAGTCCATAATGTGGGCTAAGAAAGCTTGACATCCGTTTTTTAATCAACGAATAGCTTTATGGCTTGATATGATAGTGACTGATTTTAGTGGTTTAGTTGCTTGTATTCGTATAACAGGTTGATTAGGAATATGAAAACTAACAACCTTACGAAAATAATCAATTTTGGCATGATGAGTGGTTAACCAATCAATCCCGAAAATCACATCAAATGCAAGTATCTTTAAAGAAATAAGATCAACAGGTTATGTGATTGTGCCAACTTGGATCAAGCAAGATTTAACAACTGTAGATGTAACAAAGGTTTCACCCAATAGAGTTTCAACAGATAAGTTAAAGTCCAATTTCTCCGGAGTCAAGTTTAAACATTGAGCACAAGCAGGAGAGATAAAAGAATGGGTAGAACCGGTATCTAGTAAGGTATAAACTTCGCAAGAGTTCAAGATTAGCTTACCCGTGATCACCTCGTTCGGGTTTCTTACGTTTTGGCCAGTCAGGACAAACGCCCTTCCTTGAACCACCGACTTGGTTTTGTCCGTAGTCGCCTTTGGTGCCGCCATCCCAGTTGGACTTGACTTCACTACCGGACAAAATCGGGCTATGTGACCGCCTTTTCCACAATTGAAACACACCTTGGAAGGCTGTGAACAATTTGGATTTATGTGTCCCTCCTCTCCGCATCTGTAGCATCTAACTGGCGGTCGTTCTCCTCCCCTAGAATTTGTTGTTGGTGCTGATGCTGCTGCTGATGTCTTTCCGTCATTGTTGAATCTCCTCTTTTTGAAATTTTCACTTGACTCACCTCTCCTATTATCATGGCCACGATTATCACCCGAGTGGTTACCGCTTTTGTCCGTATTCTTCCCTCCTCACTGGTTATCATCGCTCCGATGACTGCTGTCACCGGTATGACCCTTGTTGTGGTCCCTCAATTGAACATACTCATTATCATACTCTAATAATTGAGCCTTGTTTACAACATTTGAATATAAAGAAAATTTATAAGAGATAAGATATTGTCGAATCTCGGGTTTTAAACCTCTCAGAAACATCCGCGTCATACGTTCCTCATTTTCTGCCAAATGAGGTGCAAACCTGGATAACTTCGCGAACTTCGCCTCGTACTGGGACACCGTCATGTTGTTTTATTCCAGTCTAATAAACTCTACCTCCTTCATATGACGAATACTTTCAGAAAAGTACTTGTCATTAAACAGTTTCTAAAATTTTTCCCAAGACATCTTGATTTGGTATTTGGTTGGTACGCCCACAGACTCCCACCGATGTCTGCCTCACCACGGAACATAAAGGTGGCAAATGGAACCTTCTGTTCCTCCGTGCAGCCTAAGACATCGAATATCTTGGTTATTTGTTTAACCCATGTTTTCGCCTTAATCGGATCGGGCATTCCCCAAAAATCTGGTGGTCCCAACTCCTTAAAGCGCTTGGTGTGATGCATCACAAGTTCTTATCATTTCCACCCGTATTTTATACACGAGTCTCCCTCGTCTGATTTTGCATAAACTGCAAAAAGCTTCTAAACATCTCATCATTCATCGTTTGCTTGGTAGTGTTATTTACAGGAGGAATATTTCCTTCCTGTTGCACGTTCTCTTGGTTGGTAATCAAAGGTTGTTCCATAGTCTCATAGACTCCATTGTTAACGTTCTCAGCTGCCATTCTTAAAAACTGCCATAAAACAGGGGTTAATTAAACAAATTAACATATCACATAATATCCCTATATTATGACCGACCAACAAATAAGCTTAGGTAGGACACACTAGCAAAGGATTTACTCATCTCTCCCCTCCTCCTAGTTCTATTCCCCGATCTCCGCCAGAGACCATATCCCTAAGCTCTGATACCAACTGTGACGCCACCAAAATAGGTATACAACATCCATTTTGAGTCGCCAAAATACATGGTACAAAAAAAAAACTACAACTTCATTATTACAATTGACGTGCTAAATACGACAACACATATTGTGAGTTTAAATACAATATTGTCTTCTAGATAATATCCATACCCAAATAAAGTCCTCATTACAATTATTGATGCACTATTCTACAAAATAGTGAGGACTACTAAAACAGCTATCTTGAAACATCACTCTATACCCCGGCTAGTCCCTGCTAAATTCTCACCTCCTGAGAAGAAAAATGGAACAAAAAGGAAAAGGGTGAGCTCAACTAGCCCAATAAAGAATATTATGACTAAGATAATATACAACAAATTATCCTTAGTCTTCAACAGAGAAAAATCTGATAGAATAAAATAGACAACAAGTTTTAGATCAACAACTGCAGCGAAAACAACAATTCATTAGAAGAGTTAAGTAGAGAATGAAATCTAATATCATCTATGAATTTAAAAGTCCATCATTAATATTTTATCCCTGTAACATCAATCAATATACATCTTGCATCAAATATTCATCTTTGCACTACGGGCCAAAGATATTCATTTTATATCACCAGTTGGTCATGTTCATCTCATCTCAACACATTCATTTTTGCACTACGGGCCAAAGATATTCATCACGTAATCATTCATCTTTTGCACTCATGTGCCAAAGATATTCATCAAGTATCACCATTAAGGAACTGAGGATGATGAAAAACATTTTAGAGAACGAATCCGATGAGACGATGAAGGACAAATATTAGGGATTAAGTATTTCGGTTTATCCAAATTCAATAATACTTCATAATAACCAAGTGTGAAGTAGAATTCAAAAATAAAATCAAAAC
The DNA here is from genome assembly GCA_020205605.1 of Panax ginseng. Taxonomy (NCBI): domain Eukaryota; kingdom Viridiplantae; phylum Streptophyta; class Magnoliopsida; order Apiales; family Araliaceae; genus Panax; species Panax ginseng. Next base: position 16,749,983 of record CM035132.1, read on the forward strand.
ATGGATACAATCAAAGATAGTAACCATAAAAGACATCTGGGATGAAAAAGAAAATTTCATTTTTTAGGTAAATAGGTCAGATTTGTGAATAAAGTCTTGAGTATCGTGAATAATATCGATATCGTGAATAGTAACCCCAGACACACAAAAGGTAGAAATTCCACAATAAAATTCATAACAATATCTCAAAGATAATGATATTGAAGAAAATAATATCATTTAAAAAGAAAATAATATCCCTTACCTCGAAAGAAATCAAGACGGAAGGAAAGGTGGGAAGTGATCTTTGAATGAAACTTATCCTGAACAACAACTCTCAAAGTATCTAAATACTCACAAAATACGCTCAAAAATATAGAGAGAGAAAGAGAGAAAGCTTATGTTTCTTGTGTGATTTTCAATTCTAACTTAGCCCTCTATTTATAGGAAAATGTTAACACGCCGAAGTAGACTTGACCTGCTACCCGATGGCTTTACCTGCTACTATTGCCACCCACCACATTTGAAATAAAATTCAACACATTTCTTCACTAACCACAAGTGGGGCCCACTCAATTCTAGAATTTTTTACCAAAATCATTTATAAACCTAATTTCTGAATCAGTCACCTCTTAAAATTTATAACAAATCATACGTTCATTTTTAACGGTTCAAAATTTGTGAACATATACCCAACTTATATATGTATAACATATCCAAAAATCACAACGATCCAACGATTCGGATTAAAAATTATAACTCACTTAATATATCGTAAAAATCTTGATTTGATTTTTAATACCTCCATTCCGACAAAGATACTGATAAAACACCTCAACATTAAATCCTTCAATTATAACCACATAAAATAAATAAATCCATCATTTATATCCATATCAAATAAATATTTCCTTATTATATAAATCAATAATTAATTATTCACAAATAATATTACAGAATCACAATTATGACAACCAGGCCGTTCCTAGGAAAGAGAGGGCTTTCCAATAAGGATTTTTCCTTACTGGCGCGCAATTAGGTGACCAAACCTCTTCTTAGACAGAACTTTCTAGACATTGCCAATAATTCTATCTAATAATATTATTCAAATAATATGAATTATTGATCTGATAATGGGAAATAATGTGCAGTGACAATTATTGAAACAACAATAATATAAAATATCAACGCAGCAATTATTGAATCAATAAAATAAAATATTAAAAAGTAATTACTGTAACAATTATTGAGTAGTGTCTTCTTACGTAAGAATCAATCATTCAAAAATACTATGCAATAACGTGTGTTCTTTGTGCCACGCGCAGATTATTCATTGTATTTTAACCATAGGGTATTCCAACAATGTTAATTGGTAACAACTACTGCCAATTATTTATAAAAACTCAAACTTGTCGTTTTCTCCATCCGACAGTTATTCTGTTATGAGGCCCACGAATGGCTGTGCCGTCGTACGAATATTCCCCGACCATAAGAATATTCCACGACCAAACGAATATTCCTCGACAAAAATGAATATTTTATAATCACTTGCTTATTTTGTAAAATTTGCACATTTCACCCAATAACCAAAGTATTATATCAAATTAACTCCTAATTATTTCAAGATAATAAATAGAGAAAATTTAATTTTATTCATAATAAATTGGGGTCTTACAACACTTCTCATAGAAATGGCAATGAACACAGAATTAATATCATTCAACTTTTGGTTACAAAGTGCTTTCGCAAACTTAGTTCCATTTTTTTACTTGAAATTGCTTCTTGGATCCCAAACCTCGCCTCCATCACCACTCCACATTATATAATCAAGTTATAGAACTAAAAAGAGAATGGTTACTTCATTTTTTTTAATGAAGGTAAATAATACCTTAGAAAGAAACACAACATCTCCATGCATGTTCGCTTCTTATCGACAAAAACACTCCAACCGCTTGTTAGCAAATGCCTTCGAGGCGGGCTCGATTAAACACAAATTTAGCTCCATTTTTACTTGAAATTTGCGCCGGATCCCCGACCTCGATTCTCCATCACCACCCCCGTCATATAATCAAGTTATAGAACTCAAAAAGAATGTGGTTACTTCATTTTTTTAATGAAGGTACAATAATAATACCTTAGAAAAACCTGACATCTCCGCAGCAGACAAAGTTCGCTTATCGACAAAAAAGACTCAACCAAGTTGTTAGCAAATGCCTTCGAGGTCGGCTTCGATTAAATACAAATTTAGAATGAAAAAAAACTAAAACTCGAATCACAATACAAAAGAAGAAACATCACAAAGATATCGAATTTCTCATATACCTCGGTAGATGTGGCGGAACTTCCACTCAATACCATGCAAATCTTTTTTTGCTACAAGCTCTTGTGAAGGCCTCTGTTGTTTATAATCCTACAGACAAATCCTACCAAGCTCGTAATTATTTTCAATAAAGAATTAAATAAAAGCAACATATAGACATAATTTGGGAATAAAATAGAAATACCAGGAGGAGGAAGCGGTCCTCGGCACTCGGACCAGGATAGAGAAACCTCCATTAGTCTTTGGTGTCGAAGTAGTGAGTGTCTTTGCAAAACATGTGAGTTGTCATCGATTTAGCAGCAATTTCAATATCATCCTCTTCAACTTCTGGTTCAGTTTTCCAATCCCTTCATTTCTACTAAATCTATTTCACATAGCCACAGAATTTCACCCAAAGTTAAAATTAGCAAAACCAAAAAACTTAAAAACCCAATACCAAATGTAAAGGAAGAATCACCATCCCATCATTTGGTTAGCATTGGCCATTTTTATCTTAACATATTTCAGCTTATAAAATGCAAAGAAAAGTTACAACAATATTCACAATGAACAAAATCTCAACATCAACCTCAGGTGCGCTTTGTAGTATAAATTATTTAAATAAAATTAATGTAAGGTTTTTTTTTGAAAATTATGCCTATGGAAGGATGTTGTTCTCCTTCTGAATCCTTTTTAGGGTTTTAGTTTTGATGGGTCAAGGGTGGAATATGGTTTCTGAGGCCTTCAAATTTTCAGTGGTAAGTTGTTTGGTTTATGTTTATAACAGTTTGATGCAATTGTAGTTTGATGTTGCAATTTCTATCTTGAGGTATCATGTGCCCATTTCTTTGTTTTAGAAATTTGATAGTGGATAATTGTGGTTTAGTTATGTGTTTGGATGCTTCTTGGCTCACTTGAATATTTTCCATTTATTATTACTTTTTCAAATAACTCAGAATTTGAATATGAACTACAGTACATGAGAGAACAAATTGTTGGCTAAGTTTAAAGACAACTGTCTTGATAAGTTGAAGGATTATTATAGAAAGAAGGCATTTAATTAAGGGATCTATGTCTATTGTCTTCAAGTGAGGAAGTTCTCTCAAGGTTATATTTTTTATATTTACCATTGAATTCAGTCTTTTTATCTTAGTAAATGAATCCCCCAATACAGGATTGATAACTGTTGGCATCTAGCATAAAGGTTAATACATGCCTTTCTTCTCCATATCTTTCACTTCCTCAAAGTTACTTGTGGTCACTTCGCTTCTAAACTATATACTGCAAGGTTATTATTGCAGTAGATTCAAAATCACAAACCTTGATATATTTACTGTTGTCATTGTAACACTACATAACTAAAAGAATTATATGGTTAGTTACTGTTGTCATATATTTACTGTTGTGTACAAAGTGCCTGGTTTTTAAATTTATTTCATTTGAAGTGATAAAAACAAATTTTCATATTTGAGTGAACGAAAAAGAAGAGGAGGGAGTTTTTCTTCACAATTATACACATTGTTAATGACTTGTAGCCATACGAACGTCATGGCGGACGTCTATGCGTCCTGGCGGTCAACTACCACCATGCCCCACCTTGGCGCCTTGAAAACTATGTTGCGCTCCCGCACCCGGTGCGCAATGCAGCAGGGGTTTGGCTCACAATGTTACAACATTCACACAAATGATGCACATAAAGTACTTAACAGCAGCACGACTAATTTTAATTATACCGTGCAATCAGAAAATGATCTTCAATGATAAAACAATGGCCTGAGATTCAAGATCTATTTTGTGGTACAATAATATTAATCAATAATAACTCACATATTTCAAGGAGATCAACAGTCAATATTATGAGAACAGAGAACAGATGTTACGCAAGCACGTTAATATTCTAGTTCAATATACCACCATATCACACATTTGTTTTTGAGGACCATATTAACTTAAATTATTCAATGGACAAAACACAAACACTAACAACATGAAAACAACAAAAGCAAGATGACTATGTACCTCATAAGCTTTCAATCTTGAATTCTGCGAGATATCTATAATAATCCCCTTTCCTGCACCCAACAAAAACCATAACCAGAAACCTCGATAAATATATAAATGCAAAAATAATATAAATTACTAATAATAATTATATATAAATAATAAATTCTTAATAAAACATCAAAGTCCTCACATCTTGTAGTAAAACACTGTGGATTCACCGGTACCACATGAAGGAATGAGGTGCTCAACAATCACGCACATGATATCATTACAAATAGTTGTCAGCTCTGACTCAACCTTCTGTCATTACAAATAGTTGTCAGCTCTGACTCAACCTTCTGTCTATAATCCTTGATCCAATTTGCATTCTGATGGTTCCCTCTTGATTCTTCCTGCTGCTCAATCGAAGACAATATATGCGAGCCGATCACGTTCTTGTAACCAACTGAGAGTAAGAATGGCTAAGGAAACCAACTGAGAGTATCACGTCGGAGGTGTCGAGGACAGTGACGTCGGACAGTGACACCGGATCGTAAATCAGGGGCTGGGTATGATATTTAGGGTTGGGTATGATAGATTTGTGCGTAAGAAGATAGAGAGAGAGAAGGGGTTTGAAATTTGAATAAGGAGTATGAGAGAAAGCTGCTGACGTTAATTTGAATGGGACGTTTATCTTTTTTTTCTCTCTGCTCTACTTTATATTATAGATGTAGGACCCAGCTGGAGCACGGGAAGGAGTCCTTGGGCTTGATGTGCACATCACCCTCTTCTCCAAATCGTTACTTCTCGCTATTGTATTCGTCCTCCGATTCCAAGCTCTGCGCTATTGCGGAACGGCAGCTTTGATCCTCGCGGAATTGTCTGGAAATGTCGCCGCGAGATTTGTTGCCGAGGGTAAAAATCGCAATTTTATTGGTCGAATTGGGATTGGATCGTCTAAGGTTTGTGGGTTTCTGGCTTTGTTTACTGGATTGTTTTTATTATCTATTAGTTGGGATAGAATTGAATGCTTCCCTTTATCATTAGTGAATATTGATAAATTTGGATTCTCGATAATGCCAAAAGACAGTTGCGCTAGGATTTGGCCTATGTTGCTACCTTTTCTATCTGGGTTTTTGGGATGTTATTAAAGAGTTTCAGTGAATTGGGGGACTGTGAGGGAATTGGGTCGAAAACAGGTGCGGTTGATTTCTTTGTTTTTTACAACAGTTGTGCTTCTCTTTCCTGCTGTTATTAGTATGTTTGTGTTTCAAGCAGACGGAGATAATGTTTCCCTTGGAAATCTAGGTTGGCCCTTGGTGAATACTGTAGTTTTTGGGGTGCTTTTAAGTGAAAACTACACTGATGAAAAGCTAGTGAGTTCCAAAGATTTTCAAAGAGAGTTTTTTATGACATTTGTATGTACCCTCATTTTGGAATTGTTCTACTTTCCTGAGCTTTCTCTTTTTGGATTGTTGATTTGCGGTTTGTTTCTTGGAATTGCTGTTAAGGAATTGGACCCTCTTTACTCGAATTATCTTAAATTGGGGTTGGAGTCCTCTGAGTCACTTACAGCCTCCATTATGAAGCCCATCCGCCATATATTGAGGGAGAGAAAGTCTCGCAAGATTGCACTTTTCCTTTTGATCAACACTGGTTACATGGTTGTGGAATTTGTTGTTGGGTTTATGAGTAATAGTCTTGGGTTGATTTCAGATGCCTGTCACATGTTGTTTGATTGTGCTGCACTTGCAATTGGGTTGTATGCTTCGTATATTTCGCGGCTGCCAGCAAACAGTCAGTTTAATTATGGACGTGGAAGGTTTGAGGTTCTTTCAGGGTATGTGAATGTTGTTTTCCTTGTTCTGGTTGGTGCCTTAATTGTAGTTGAGTCATTTGAGAGGATTTTGGACCCTCAAGAGATTTCAACTGGTAGTTTATTAACAGTTTCTATTGGAGGTCTTCTTGTGAATGTTGTGGGTTTGATCTTTTTTCACGAGGAGCATCATCATGCCCATGGGGGATCTGGATCATGTTCCCACTCCCACCACCACCACGACCATGTTGGAAATGATAAGAGTGTTCATAGCATACGCCAAGACTGTATCACTGTTATCCATGACAGTCATGAGAAATCAGGCCATGATGCCCAGTGTGGTGATAATCACATAAACAAGGAATGTGACCACCACCATAGCCACAATGCAGGAGGGCATGAAAGCTGTAGTTCTCAGGGCCATGGTCATAATCACGAACACGAACATGAACATGAGCATTCTGATCACCACCACCACAACCAGCATGATCATCACCACCATGACCATCAGGATCATCATGACCACCACGACCATCAGGATCTTCATGACCATCAGGATCATCATGACCATCAGGCTCATCATCACCAACATGAGCATCAGGATCATCATCATCATCACACACATGGAAGCATCTCTGTTAGTGATTCTAGAAGTTTGCATAGCGACTCCTTTCAAGATCATGGTCACAAAAGTACCCAATCAGAAAAAGATACAACACGAAAGCATCACCATCACCACATTGATCACAACATGGAAGGCATCTTCTTGCACGTCTTGGCAGACATCTTGAGTAGTGTTGGGGTGGTTATATCAACTCTCCTCATAAAGTACAAGGGATGGCTTGCTGCAGACCCTGCCTGCTCGATATTTATATCCGTGTTGATCGTATGTTCGGTATTACCATTGCTCAGGAACTCTGCTGAAATTTTATTGCAAAGAATTCCTAGAGCTCATGAGCATGATCTTAAAGAAGCTCTAACTAGTGTTATAAAGATGAAGGGAGTACGTGGCATCCAAAACTTTCATGTTTGGAGTTTCACGAATGATGATGTTGTGGGGACTCTTCATCTGCATGTTTCATCTGAGATAGACAAGACTTCAGCTAAGGCACGAGTATCATACTTATTGCATGATGCTGGGATCAAGGATATGACTGAACAGGTGGAATGTGTCAAGAATAGATAAAAGATTTATTCTCACATAGTAAGCACCTTCTTGAAGTGTTTAGAGGGGTTAAAATTGGCTATTCAATTTTTAGAACTGAGCATTATTACCTGATAACATAGTAAAATGCTAAGATATGGATGCAGATTTGTCATGCTCTCTTGGTCTAATCTTTTATCTAAATGAAGATGAGAGTCGTAACTAGGAGGCTGATTATCAGTAGGAGGAACATGTTAAGATACTTGCAGGTTGTGACAGTTGCTGCTTTTGGTGGGTCTTTTTTTGTACTTGATTTTTGGGGAAGACGGGAATAGGAGAAAAGAACAAAGCCATAGTTTTATTGAGACGAGCGTAAATCACTATATTATCTGCGTTGTACTTCTACATTTTTGCTTTGTGTTTATGGAGCTACGTCTCCAAGGGAAATTTAGCTTGAATTATTTGGATTATGTATATTGAAGTAATTGATAAATGAAGTTTTAGCTGGATTATTATCAAGAGTTAATTTGAGCTTCAGCCTATTTACTTCTCTGCATTGGTTCTGCAAATTTAATTTATCTTTGGAATGCAAAAGACAAAACTATCAGTTTCTCACTATGGGTAAAATTCAGCATCAAGTAGTCCACGCCTAAAAGCTCAGCCTGAACGGAACTTCCTGCACGGCTTAAGAATGAAAATTTAAATTCTTGTCTAAGAAAAGCATTTGATGATGTTAAATGGCATGTAGGAACCTTGGCATGTATGTTTTCTAGTGGAAATAGTAATAAAACTATTCTTTTGATAATAAAACTAGTAGTTTTATTATCAAAAGAATAGTTTAAGTTTGTGCGAGGGATTAAACTAAATCTACCAATTAAAAGAGGACTCCACACCAACCGTCTATGGTTTGTTTGTACCCTAAATTTTGAAGTATTTGTTAATTGTTATGTTTGTATTCAGGTGTGATCTGTCGACCCTTATATGAATCGAAGGTCGTATCTATAAAGGTTCTGTCGAGTCCAACGTGTCGAAGCTAGTAAGGGAATTGGTGGTGTTCGAGTTCGGGCGACATAATTCTTTGGGTCGGGGTCCAGATATGTTTGGAGAGATTCGGGAGACTTGGGCCCATACAGACGGTTATTCCTCGTATGAAGTCTGGTGTGGTAAGTGGTTTGAATGGTTAAGAATTATAGTCCTAACCAGATTTAAATACCAACTCCAGACGAAGGTGTTAGGATTCAACTTCGTCTTTTTAAGGAGATTTAAGTTTGACCCAAACATAAGTAACTGTCATGTTTAGGAGTTCTAATACAATTCAGAAATCAGCTTTAAAGGTGATAAGATTAGCTATAAATACAAGGTTAAACTCTAATTAATAGGTAATACATTTTTGAACACTAAATACTAAAACCTTGTTCAGCATGTAATCAGTGTGATTTCGTTACTCTCACACCATTGGCGTTAACAGTTTGAATATTGAAAGTGAAAAAAAGAAAGAAAAATGAAACAATATATATATATATAAATAAAAAAAATTCTTCGTACTCATAATTATTATTAGAACAAAATGTTTCCTCAATTTTACGGAAAAAAAGTACATTTTTGTATAATAATAATAATAATAATGTAATTATTATATTACACTACTAAATTTATTTTATAGGAAGGACGTAGTACTATGGCCCTATTCGAGAACAACTTGTAAGTTGGTCAAATTAATTTATAAGTTGTGTTCACTGTTAAGGTGTTTGACAGTCACTTATTTTTTGACTTATAAGTTGAGTTTTAAGTTAAAAAAATAATTATTTATGACTTATTTAAAAATGACTTACAATTCATTTAAAAATAAGTTAGTTTGACCAAATGTTACGGGCTTGTTCGGGAATGACTTATAAGTTAAAATATAAGTTGTTTTAAATGATTTATAAGGTGTTTTAAGTTGTGACTTACAAGTAAAAATATTCGACATCAATTTGACTTATAATTCAAAAATTAAGTTAAAACAAGTTATGAAGGTGTTCGACTAATAATGACTTATAAATTAAAATAAATATAAAGATTATTAAAAATAACATTAATAAAAAGAGGGTAAAATAGAAGAGTGACAAAATATAAATTATATTTGGTCAAACTAACTTATTTTAAAATGACTTATAAGTTATTTTAAAATAAGTTATAAATACTTACTTATTTTTTCAATTTAAAACTCAACTTATAAGTAGAAAAATAAATCATTTCCAAACAAGTGATAGTAACAAATGACTTATAAGTTAGATTGATTAACTTATAAGTCATTTCCGAACAGAATCGTAATGTATATTTTGCCCCTCCTTTTATATATATTATAACTTATAAGTAATTATGACTTTATGAGCCGACCTTCGTAATTTATTTTAACTTACAAGTCAAATTAATATTTTATATTTTTATTTATAAGTCGCAACTTAAATTAATTTATAAATTAACTTATATTTTAACATATAAGTGCTTTTAAAATAAGTGATTCCCGAATAGATGTGGTATTTTCTTTTTTCTTCTTTTTTCTTTTCCATGATTAATATCATCCGAGCGTACTACCTGACCATCTGATGCCGTAAGGATATTCCACTGCAGATGTGGTATTTATTCTTCCTTATGTTAATACCACGCCAGATCTTAACTCGGTAGTTCCTTCCACGACTTCACTCTACGCTCCATCGTTTACTCTGATTCCAATACTCCCCCAATCTCTCTCTATATATAGTATATAGCTTCTGAATTTCAAATCTTTACAGTTTGAGTTGAACTAGGGTTCAATACAATGGAGAGCTCGGAGGAGAAAGTGGTTGCTGTTATCATGGTTGGTGGACCAACGAAAGGTATCAACTTTATTGATTTCTGCAGTCGAATTTGTTGATTTTCTTGTTTTGTGATTTTTTTTTTCAATTTCTGTTTGAATCTTTTGCAGGTACTCGATTTCGACCGCTTTCCTTCAATACTCCGAAACCCCTGTTTCCTCTTGCTGGCCAGCCGATGGTTCACCATCCTATCTCTGCTTGTAAAAGGGTATGCATTTTTTCTCTTCAAAATTATGTTCTTTTTTGTTTTAGATTTTATGCAAAGAAAAGGAACAAACTTTAATATGTCATGTTTTTCTCTTGTTCAAGTTTCTTCGTAGCATATGTATTAAACTTATGTCTATTGTGAGTAAAAGTTTAAAGTTTTACTCACAATAGTTAGTGGTCAAGGCACATTGCCTTTTTTCTTGAAGTAATTGGGTATCCGGATTGATCATTATTTTAATGCAGATACCAAATTTGGCACAAATTTTTCTGATTGGATTCTATGAGGAAAGGGAGTTCGCCTTATATGTCTCCTCAATCTCTAATGAGCTTAGAGTCCCAGTCAGGTGATTAGATATACTAATATGCAACTTGTAATTCCCATCGTACAAATTTTGATTTTAAAAGATATAATAGAAAGCAAAAAAATGTAGGTTCTAAATGTTGTTTCTTGTTTCTGGTACTGATTTAGATACTTGAAAGAAGACAAACCTCATGGTTCGGCTGGTGCTCTATATTATTTCAGAGATTACATTATGGAAGATAATCCAGTATACGTCTTGCACTCTTGGCTGTTAATTTGTACATTTTTTTTCCTATTCAGCTTTTTGTTCCTTTTTTTCTAGCCATATTACCTAGAAAGAATAATCACAAATTTAAATAGTATTAGTATATCAATCTGTTTCAGTTTTTCCCTTTCTTGCCTTTCAAATTTTGAAACATTGTTCAATTACATTATAACCATTTGTTGTTTGATGGCAGTCTCATATATTTTTGCTAAACTGTGACGTTTGTTGCAATTTTCCACTTCCGGACATGCTTGGTAAGCTTTATGTTATAGTAATCGTCATTGCCATTGTCATGTTTTCTGTTTTCTATCTTTGTTTTGGGTGGATTTTTCTTTTCCTCTGAACAATGAATTGTCAAATCACACAAGAATTTCATCCTAGTACTATTGGAAGACCATATCCATCTACTAATTGATCTTCTTATTCTACTTGCAGAGGCCCACAGAAGCTATGGTGGGATTGGAACATTATTAGTAATCAAGGTAATACTATCATGCTAGCCCTGCCAAATTTGTGCGGCATCAGCTATCTTGGTTGTGAACATTCTTTGTCCTTCTTCATGATTGGCCTGGTGACTTATTATTGTACTTCTTGTTCAGGTTTCTGCTGAATCAGCCAACCAGTTTGGTGAGTTGGTTGCTGATCCAATCACCAAAGAACTGTTGCATTACACCGAGAAACCTGAGACTTTCGTATGTACTTTTACTTAAGAAGCACTTTCTTTTTTATCTTGTGAATGTGCTTAATAACATTGTTCAGTTGATCACACTTCTTGTCTTCATCGCACTTCCTTATGGTGTTCTTTTAACAAAATGCAGGTAAGTGATTTAATAAACTGTGGTGTATACATCTTCACTCCAGAAATTTTTAGTGCCATTCAGGATGTATCCACCCACCGCGAAGACAAAGGTTGGCTTTTCATTATATATCTTTTATCAGAGTGTAGAATGGATAATATTGAAAAGCTGAAAAGAATAAATATACAATTTTTACTCTATGAACTCAATTTTCTCCGTGTTGATTCCTTTTTTCCATTTTCTCCATTTCTTTCTATTTCTACCTCTCTTGGGCTGTGTTTGGAACTTGGAAAGAGTGAGGGAAAGTAAAAGAAAATGAAAGGTGAAAAAGATGTCTTAAAGATTCCAATTATATATACTGTCAACTAATCTAATAATGTAAAGCATAACGTTATATTAAGTCAACTAATTCCTGAAAAATCTCTTATATTGTGTGTGTGTGTGTGTATATATTGACAATTTAACAACCACCACCATCAGTTGCCAAAGATCCTCCTTCATTTCATAGTTCCGGATATGCTATGATCTATCTGGCATTTCTGAATTGATTTTCTTAAATGGTCACAGGTGACAAGGATCACTTATTGGTGTTATCTATCTTGTGGGTTAGTTTGTGGAATTAGTTGGCTTGGTTCTTCTTGTCGTTATTCCTGGGGAAGTAAAGATTGAATCTATAGATCATAATGTGCCAAAGTTTTCCCTCTTTGCATGTAGCTAAGATCTTTCACAAAACCTGTGTATCAGGGGAGATTAATAAAGTTCTAAATGTCCCTTGATGGTGTCAATCTTTATATTGTGTTTGATGTGATTAAGATTTTTGTTTTGACACTGGTTAATAGAACATCTAAACTTTGACAGAAACAGTGAAAGAATAAAAAGATTTCCCTAAATGAAGACTTGTGTGAGTTGTTCGCGTCGAGTAATAGGTTTGCTCCTTTTGATGCTAAACTAAGTAGAGCAAACAAATAGGACTTCTGATAATATCTTTGTTTGCAAATTTGAATGAAATAATTAAAGAATAAGAAGGTTTCCCTAACTGAAGACTCGTGTGACTAGCCTTCAACTGTCTCCTCTGTGATTAAACTGTGTAGAACAAGAATCTGGAATCAATCGTGTGATGGTTCCTGTCATATAATTGTAATAGAGAATTGAATAGAAATCCTCTGTTACAGACAAACATTGGTACTTATCATGTGGCAGGACTCATTACTTACTTCTTTATATAAGCTATTTTATGGTTGAGCAATTTATTTTGTATTCTTGGAAAAATGAAAAATCTGCTCAATTGGGATTGCTTACTTGGCCAAGCATGTATTCTTTTTATGATCATTGATATTCCAAATGAAATGTTAAGTTTCTCTTACATCATGAGAGTGAAACCCTCTTTGCTGATCTATAAACTAAATCTTTTTGTAGCTAATTTACGCCGTTTGTCGAGCTTTGAAGCCCTTCAGTTGGTGACAAGGTATATAATCTCTATATGGCGTTTCCACATTCCTACACAACCTTTGAATTGCTAATTAGAAGATGCAATAAGCGTTTCTGCCGCTGGCAAGCAATTATAATCACAGTGCCATTAAAGTGTTAGAGATATACATACATACACACACACTCACATATATAATGATTAATTAAGTTCTATTCTTATTTTGGTCTGTGTTTGTTCTTATCTTTTTTCAGTTTAACAGTAGCCATATTCTAGAATGTGGTAGTTTTTCTATATAAAAAAATAGAATTATTATTTTCTGTTAAATCTTGCTCTATTAAGCTCTGGCATGAGCCCGTGAAATTTTTGTCACTGAGATTTAATGTAAATGTACTATAAAAATGCTTCCAAAAATGTTTAACAATGTATTCTTCTCTTTTTAACACTACTATGTTTCCATTCACTTTTACCCTAATTTGTGTCATATGTTATAGTACGAGTAAATTTTGAATATTAGATACCATGGATTTTTGAATGCTGTAAAACATGTCAATTACCATGCTGATCTGTTCAACAGGAACCTTCCTAGAGATTTTGTTCGATTAGATCAAGATATCCTCTCACCTCTTGCTGGAAAGAAGCAATTGTATACTTATGAGACCATGGACTTCTGGGAACAGATTAAGACTCCAGGGTAGGGTTATCCTGTTAAAAATTTCCTCCACCTCTTCCTTTTGCCTTGAACTTTGCTCATCGTCTCTAAATCTGTCAGGATTTCACTCAAATGTTCTGGTCTCTATCTTGCCCAATTCCGAATTACAACTCCACATTTTTTGGCTAGTGGAGATGGCTCTAGAAGTGCTAGAATCATTGGTGATGTTTATGTTCATCCATCAGCGAAAGTACATCCAACTGCAAAGGTTGTTCCATTTTAATATGTATCTATCATCTACGTTTCTCAGCAGAATTTCTAATTGTTTATATTTCACAAGTTTAAGCAGCATTAAGATTCTCTTTTGGGTTTTGGGAAAAATCATTTTCCTTTTGCTTAAAAAAATTAGGATAATGAATGTTTAAGAAGTTTCAAGCTTTACTATCCAATCACCAGAGCCATACAAGTTTAACAATCAGAACCACCACTTCTATGTGGATCAGTTTCTCTTGCAAAAGTTTACGTAAAAATGTAATAGAAAAAGAGTGTATAACAGGAGCTACAGATTTAGTGATGCATATACTTGTACTTATGAAATACTATGATTTCTAATTTGTGATGTTTTTTAGTGTAAGTTCCAAGAATCAATAATTCAGGCACCTTAGAAATATTTTCTCCCCATCTTAGCTTACTGTGTGTGCGAGTGTATACATAGTAAACAATATGTTTTTAAAAGAAAACATTTTAAAATTGTAAATGCAGAGATGACTACATAAATTCGTTTATGTGACACAGATTACTTGTATACAAGTGAGCAACCAAAACTTTCTAAGAAGCCCTCAACTCGTATAGATCCTTGATTTAAGTGATTGTTTTTTTTTCAGCCTCGCTTTCCATTACTAACTCTAAATTTTTTATTTTTATTTTTTTTGTGAACAGATAGGTCCAAATGTATCAATATCTGCAAATGTTCGTGTAGCTGCTGGTGTAAGACTAATAAGTTGCATCATCTTGGATGATGTTGAAATCAAGGTACATAAACGCGCGCATGCACACACCATAACACTCAAGGTACAGAGAGATAAAAAATGAAAAGTTATTACTAGAAATTAATTATATTGTATCATCCCTGCCAGGATAACGCTGTTGTTATGCATGCTATTGTGGGTTGGAAATCATCTCTCGGGAAATGGTCACGCATCCAGGCAAGTTTGATAGCATTTCAATTATTTTGTAAGCATAGAAGTTTCTAAAATTACACAAGATGATCCATATTCTTGTTGTAATAATGTAGAATACATTTAGTGCTATTTTAGATTTGCTGACGAAAATTTGATAAAACTAATTCAGGGGGAAGGAGACTGCAATGCGAAGCTTGGAATTACCATCCTTGGTATTCACCCTGATTTATTTTTGTCTATAACCTGTTCTTTATGCTTCAAGGAAACTCCAACACATGTTTAATTTTTTACACTTGTGTATCTCTGATGCAGGAGAAGCTGTGAACGTTGAAGATGAAGTTGTGATAATTAACAGCATTGTTCTTCCAAATAAGACTCTTAATGTAAGTGTACAGGAGGAGATCATTCTTTAAGTTATGGAACTGATCAATGCAGTTCTGTTTACAAGGCTCTTCCTATTTGATTCTCTTTATATATCAACAATAACATTTGTACAACCGAAGTTGGAATCCTTTGACCGGATTTTTTTTAAAGAAGAAGGAAGAAAAGAGATTGGGTTCCTTAAAGGAGGAGGGCCTTTTTTTTCCCATTTTCAAACCAGACAAGTGATGTGAGGAAGACAGGAAGCTGATGGCTCATTGTAAACTTAATATTATAAAATTTTAATTTTCAAATAAAGAAAAGTGTAAATGAAATCTGCGTCATCTTCTCTTCTTTTTTTTTCTTGTACTTTTTGGTAATTTGAACCAAGAATTATTTATACTAAATCTTGACGCAGTTAGATACGAAATTTTTTCTTTTCTTTTACTCATGGGCACACTATAAGATTGAAAGCTTGATCAATATTAGTTACATTTAGATTGGTTTGAATAATGGACACTTTTTGAATAATTATGATGTAGATAACGCATAAGTGCTTGGAAATGCAATTAATTGCCAAAAAATACTCACTCAAGTTATAACGACGGATTTTTTGAGTTATGACGACGGTTCATCCGTCATTTGTAGCCGATTATTCGATTGACGGGTGAAACCAATTATTACATAGCCTAAAAATTTATGAATCGCATAATTTGTATATATATTTTTTCATATATATATAGCGTACATGCTACACCATCAACAGCCACAATAATATAATATTATAGCGTACCCATAACTAGTTGTGGAAAAGTTCCTACCATGGCTATTATTCATCTAAAGTTTAATAATACAACTGTTATGCTCTAATTCTGAAGGAGGTAAATGTCAATGCCGTATCTCTCTACCAAATATATTTTTAGCATCACCATAAGAAAAACATATTTAGAGCAGCTCATGCCAGAAAGGGTTTGCCCAACTTCTCAAGTAAATTCCTTCCGATTCAATGACAATGTCAAGAGTCTTGTGCCCACTACACCTTCAACTTGATCAGATATTCAAATGCCTCACACTACTATGCTTAGTGACTCAAACTGGTCGCAAGACGCCGTCTTTGACATTAACAAAGCAAAACCAGTCATTGGATTAAGATAACAAAAGATCAGTGCTTTGCCTTCATTGATTGGGCTGTAAATCCAATTTGTAAGCCTGAATCTCCATTGGGGCGATAAGGACATGCCCTTCTTGAGCAATATCTTGTGATTGCCCACTGTATCCAAGCATCTCTGAGTCATCATGCAAAAGGTTTAAAGAAGTAGCTTTTGCATTCAAGACAGCAAGCCCCTGGAACATGTTGAACAGATTTACAGGCTCATCAGCTATAGTTGAACAATGTGACCTGCCCGTTCGACAGTACGAAGAATCCCAGTGTTGTCTTTGCAAAATTAGAACAAATCTTGGGTCTTCAAGAAGCTGCTGAGAATATTTTAAAGGCTGAGGAACCTTGAAGCCTACAATATGCAAGTCACATGGCAAAGAGGCTGCTAAAGGAGAGAAGGATCTTGGTGGCGGCTGCACAGATACTTCTTGTGGTTTCTTGGCAATGAATGCATGTAGTGGGTAGTTCAAGTGAGAACCAACACGATGAGAGAGAAGAGAGGGACTTAAAGGATGAGGATCTGAAGTGGGATTAGAAGTGGAAATGTTAGATTCAAGCAGAATATGGAACACAACATTCATTGGACGGTTATCCATCACTCCTTGCCCAAGACCACGTCCATCGTCTCTTGTCAATCGACGGTCAAGCATAATTTCTAACCATCCAGTTTCAAGACTTGCCACACCCAATGACTGCCGTGTATGGACAGAAAGGCGCTTACCATTAGAACCCTGCATAAACGCAAGAGCTGGCATTGGGTAGTAATTTCCCTGCAAAGGAATCTTTTCATAGGTTTCTCTCCGGCTCATCTGGAAGCCATTTAAATCCGTATAGAAAATCCTTTTATTTTCAATATCTGTCTTGTATCTAACTATCAGTTCCTTGTCGTTAAAATCGTGTCCAAGAAGCTCCACATGATATTCCTTCTCAACGAGAAATTGCTGTATGGTATCATCACCATTATAAATACGGGTGCTATGAGAGATTGGGGATTTGTCCCATGCTGTTTTCGGATAAGAGTAAACTTCCTGCATCAGAGGGCCTTCAAGAATAACCATTTTCCCACCAGCTTGGTTAATAGGCTCTGCATCGCCATTGGGTTTGAATAGGTAGGCTCCACTTTCTGAACTCGAGTACAGACCTATCTCTTCACCAACAACATTCTGGGTGCCATCATTATAACTTACTTTTTGCAACAAACCGAGCTTGACATCAAATGTGAGTGTCAGATGTTGATTAGCAATTTCAACTGTGTCACCTTCTACTTTTGAGCAAGGGTATGGAACAAGGCAAGGTAAATGGTCAGACGCAGAAGCTCTTATTCTAGCAGGTACGGCCTTTTCACATCCAACAAACCCATTAGCAATGTAATACGTTTGCAGTCCCATTGCTGGAACAGAAGCTTTCCAATGGACTCTATGCCTTCCTGTAAAGATTTTGCTATTGTCGTGCTGCAATTCAGGAGAAATTTGGCTTTTCACACATGTCCAGTTTGAGTCCAAGACAGTTACATCAGGCCGCTCTACAGTAACCATCACAACCTCATTGCTTGTTTGCTCCCGCGGATTGAATAGGACCACTGATTGCACAGTTCCTTCATGGGCACTAATTGCTATGTGAACTGGTTGGACATCATATTTAGATCTCACTGATGCCGATTCAAACAGAGATGGGTGCTGATCATTTTTCTCCTGTCGTATTCCAAGAAGGACTTCAATAGCTTTAGACATAAAAATTTGTAAGTCTTGTAGAGATATATGCATCCGAATACCATAGTCTTCGACAACATGATCCTTTGCTGTACCAGTCACCCCATCATGATGCTGAAAGAGAGCCAAGTTCCTTCTCGCAGCAGTCAACTTATAGGAGAAACCAGTAGGAAATTTTTCACACTGTGCTCTCTGGCAGTATCCTAACAAAAAAGCCATCATCATTTCTGAGGCACGAAGTGTTTGCTCCAGTACACGATCAACAGCTTTGAAGAAGGGTCTGGAAACATAATAGCCACTCCAGTAATCTTGCTGCCTATCAGCATAAGTGAAGAAGTCACCTGATAATGAAGGAAAACCTCCAATCTGACTAGATCCAACCTCACCAGAACGTGAATAATTTATCCTCTCTGCCTCGTCACGTAGCGTTCGGAAATAATCTTCCAGCGTTCCAAAATTTGCCTCAGCATTCAGACTGGGATTGGAATTAATATAATCAAATATCAATTGATAATTCCTAAACTGAGCTTCCGCTTCATCAATACTGATGTACCTGAAATCATCTCCAAGTGGAACAAGAAGTGTATTTGTTCGGTATAAAGTTGATTTCTTTTTATATTGATCCAGTAGTTTAAGTGCTCTCTCCTTCACATTTTCTTGGTTGGTCTCTACTGGATGTTGTCCCCAAGGACAGAGCTCATAAACAAAGGCACGCATTCGAGCAAAGTCGAACTGACAACAAATTGCTGGTTCTGGCCCACAAGTATGTGGAATATCATAAGAATAGAAGGGCATCATGTGAACAAAAATATCAGTTGTTTCCTCAGCATCCCAACTTTGTCGCCATATGTACTCCAAGTTCTTGTGTAAAGCCAACTCCTTCTTCAGCTCATAATGAGTCCTTTGGATAAGCATGTTCTCAAAACCCATGCGACGGAGAAGATATGCCATGGTTGATGAATAACCAAAAGGATCTATTGCCCAGGAATTTTTAGGAACAACCCCAATAGTGTCATTTAACCACATATTTCCCTCCATCATCTAAGGATGAAAAATAAAGCTTCATAAATGAATGTACAAAATTCTGTTGAAAATCACCAGCACAAATATGAACAGAAAAGGAGGTTGGTGATTATTAGTAATCGTATCGAATAAAAAGGAAAATATATCCAATTGAAGACGCAGGAGGAGTTGATATCTTCTTTGGGAATTGAGATATTAGGAATCATTTAACTAACAGTTAGGCATGGAGATGGCCACAGGTGCCAGAAAATTAAGTAATCAAAAAAAGAACAAAACATGGCATATGTAAACCTGCTCAAACAGCATTTTGAGAATTACTAAATAAATACACTAATGAATGCCACAATATGGCTGCCAAGTCTACAAAATCGTAACAAGAGCCTTAAAGCATGCCATAGCATCAGAACAAAACAAGTAGCATAATTTACCCTTAGAGCTGGTGCTACCCTATAAAAGAATTATTTAGGCATCCTCAACACCTCGATATAAAATAACTTTATTATATATACATATATCAGGTAGTAAAAAGAAAAGGTTTGAGATCTTTTGAGAAACCAAATTACAGTATACCATTTATTCACAGTTGTGGGATAAGAAAGTCATACAGTAAGAAATCATTTGCTAAGCTAATCAAGAAACTCATTTTTCATTGACGGGCCTGATTAATCATACTAATTTAATTGGTGAGTATTAAACTAGGTCACCCCATGTAAATGCCAGCGTAAAGTGGTTTAATAAATCTTATATTTACCTGTTCAATGATAGCAAAATAATGTGAATTGGCCTGCAAAAGGAAACCAAATATTTGGTAAGTCAATATGTCTAAGCAACAAGTGAATGCAAATATAACCATAATAAAGAACAAACTCGATCCAGTTAGTACATAATATAATACAATCTCAATAAGTTTATCCATGAATTCCAAAACTTTTGAGACTCATACATCAAATAACAAAATAAATATGGAAAATTAAGTGTATAATGAACCTAGAAGTACATAACTATATAATTTACAACACATTATATACCTCATCATTCATCACCCAACCACCTCCCACAATTTCCAACTGCCCATTATGCACTAAGTTAGTAAAAGCTTCTCTTTTTTCATCTGTAGCATCTCTCCACCACCTTTCCAAATACGACATCTCTTCCCATATAAACTTGCGCCGAACATCCTATTAAATTCAGAATTCAAAAATAAACCCATATCAATCAGATTGGATTTCAGGCAGTTAAAATTGGGTAGTCTATTTGGACAGTCCTATAGTTTCAAGCAAATTGCATTAGTATAAAAAGAGTTGCAATTGCATAATATCCGTATAACAAAGGTCATCAAAAATGCAACTGTATGTTATATCAATGCAACTCGTTTCTATAGACCGTCCAAATGGTATGCCAATCTCAAACTTTCTGGAATCAACATCCAACAAAAAGAATCACATACATATACTACTATTAGTAACTCAGCCAAGTCCAATAAAAAGTACACTAACTAAGCAAATTGAAATGAATTATACACTAAACCCAGCTAAGTCATAATATGACATGATACCTTGGAAAGCGTGTCAACAATTGTATCAAGAATATGTCTGGACTGTCGATCATAGTATTCCTCAACAGTGAGCTTCCAGCCGGGATCATTATGGGAATGTGGGACCACAAACACCTTCAATTTCTCCGAATCCCACTCGTTGCCATTGTAACTGACCCTCCAACCTTGTTTCCAGGGCCCGCCATCCACATCAGAGAATTCGATCCTGTCGTACAGATCCTTGGTCGTAATATCGACGGCGGCGGCACCAGCAGAAACGACGTCGCGGTCGAGTGGTTTCCGATAAGAAGGCTTCCTGGGTCTGAGGATACCTCGGGAGTTGTGAGATACAAAATGGGAAGAAATGGGTCTGGGGATGCCATAACGGTAGACCACAAAGATGAAGAGAAGGAGAGAGATGGAGAGTCCGATGGCGAAAAAATTGGCGATGAGAAATTCTCTAAGGGCGGTGCGTTTGCGGGATTTCCGATGAGGGAGTTTTGAGGATTTGCTATTAGGATTTGAAGTGGAGGACGGTAGGATGGTGTGGCCCCATCCGCCTCCACGGCGGTTTCCGCCGCCGATGTAGGAGGAGAAGGCCATAATTAAGTGGTGGCGATGGTGGTGGTGACGCAGTAGGAGGAGGGGGAAATAGCAGCAGGACAGGTTGTAGTGATTAAAGTAGGAGTGACAAAATTAATATAGATTCCGATCTTTATTTTTGGAGGTGGGTTGGAATTAGTCTATTAACCGTCCGAACAGGGCATCTAGGGAGACCATCACTTAAATGACAATTGACAATGTGTGTAATATTTAGACATCTAAATTATATATATATATATATATATAATTATCCTTTTATATATATTTTTGACATTTATATAAAATTTTTTTTCATATATGAAGGTGGGAGTGTAATAAAATTATGAAAAAATAAATATGTAAATAGTTTTCATCAAAATATAGTCTAAAAAATTGTAATATTGTTTTTTAACCATAAGTGTTACACAGCCTAAAGAATGAGCTGTTATTTTTCTCCCCTCCCATTATATAATGAGTAGTTAAAAGGATCCTATTTGTGAAGTTTAATGGTGTGTATATATATTTCATGATTATGCTTAGAATTGTTATGGTAAACTTGAAAACAACGTATCAATTTATACCATCAAAATAAGTTGATTTTTTTAAATATAATAAAATAAAATTGAAATTCTTTTGTAGAACAAAGAGAATACCCTTTTTAACGTTTATAAACATAATATATAATTAATAATGTTAGAGATACAAATTATTTTATAAATTACTGATGTGTTATACTCCACCTCACTATATTTTGTGGGGCCGAATACTATATTGAAGTAATTTGTTGATCAATATGCTGAGGTAGAATATGTCACATCAACCGTTTATAAAATATTTATAAAAATAGTTTGTACATTTACCATTACTCATATATAATTTCTTATAAAAATTAATTTGTTTTCATATATTAATCTGACAACATGAGCTCATATGATTCAACTTGTATTTCATTCAAATTAGTGAACTCATGAAAGCCGCAAGTGGAATATTTGTTTGCGTGCAAACCAATTTAATCCAGAAATACTAGATTTGTCCAAAAAAAAAAAGAAAATTCAAAATATCAAAAAATTTGAGATCCTTAATTACTCCATCCGTTAGCAAAATGACTAAAAGTACAAATTTTTTATTTCTAAAAGAGCAAGATAAAATACATAAAGTGAAGGATAATTAAGTCATTTAAGGAGTATATTACTATAAAAAAAATTGAAGTATTCATCACTTTATATAATTATATAATTTTGTGAGAGCCATGTTTGCAAATTATATTTTGTTCATCCCTTTGAGGGACAAAGGGAGTATATTAAATGTTCAATTAGAAAAAGTGTATTATTGTTGTATATAACAATAAATTTATATCGATATTAAACACTAATGTATATACATGACAGATGAGAAAATAAAAAATAACTTGCATATTACTATTTTATTTTATTTTATCACTTATCGTTTCACCTTAGTCACAATTCAATTTTTAATATAAAGACTACATCTATTTTATTAAGGGGGACTGGAAAAAAAATAACCACTAAATATCCTTTTTCTTTTGTCCATACAAATTTGATTTTATTACAAATTTATATTTTTTAATTTAATTTTTTATTTGTTATTTTATCCCCTTCACCTTTTGCTCGTATTGATTTTGTTATAATTTCGCCATTCTTAATTTTTTTTATTATTATTATGCCATAAGTTTAATATTTTTTTTATCTTATGATAATTGCGCAACATGGTAGTATTGTAACTAATATAAATTATTTTCTAACAAGAAATGTGAAAAGTATAGGGGCATCAATAGTATTTTTTCTTTTTATTTTTAATTGAATTTTTTTGAGATTGAGTACGACGTCGTCTAGTGGTGTGCGCTCGATAATTGTAAATTTGTAACTGATCTGGCCAAACAACCCCTTCTTATTGGTATTAACAGGCTCCTCTCTTCCACCTTCTGTAGAGCGTTTCTCATTCTTCTTTTTCTAACTTATTGTCTGAAGCTCTGCGTCTCCAAATTCGATCCGCCAATAGCTCAGTCTATTTATCCGGCTCACAGGTAAATCTCCTTGATTCTACTCTTTTAGTGTTTCACATATATGTATGTATTTGTACTTTAATGTTCTGATTATAGAAGGATTAGGATCTGAAAGGAAGATTTTAGATCTGTAGCGTCTACCTGTGTAGATTTTTTTTTATTTAGATTTACAAAGGACGTCGTGAGTGGACGATTGTGCGATCTGCTATATATTTGTCGGCTTGAATTATACTATACTTGAATTGCGGAATAAAGTATTAGGTAACTGTATGATAATTCATGAAGCTACGAGTGCTTAGGTTTTCAAATTGATATTATGTATGCTGTTCGTTTTTCATGTTTTTATATGTAAAGTTGTCTGATTTACTTATATGTAGTTATATGTGTATGTTGAATTGCATATTTTAGAAACTTACTTATGGAAAGTGATAATGCTTAAAGTGTAGCATCTGTTTTGATGTGTTGTGATTTATAGCAACGATGAGCAAAAATAATAAAATAGACTCTAGTTTGACAAGCTAAACTAATCAGGTTCATCTTATGATTTAATAGGATGCGATATTATCAAACATATGATTCATTTTATGGTGTACTAGTGGTTTTTATTGAGGCTCTATTAGATCATTTTACTTCCAGATAGTTGATTGAGAGCAGTGTCATATTCGAGTTTTTTAGGACGGGATACATTATTCTTAGATAGTGGTTGCTCATCATCTGGACCATTCGTTGATACTTTGTTATGTTAAGATTTATTCCAGTAATATGAACACTTCAGCTTGATTTCTTTGTCCTAAGGGATACTCAAAATTGATTAATGATTTTGATTCAAATTGTTGAACCATGATTTTGCATCCTCTTTTTGAAGGATTTTCCATTTCTTTGTTGATTATCTAATCAACATGGCAAAAAGTCGAGAAGAATTTTCCTACAAATATATGCATTGTTTAAATGTGAAATTTTCTAAATCAACTCCTCTCTACTAATGAACATTCGTGATTAGACAGATTATATTCGAAGATTGACCCTAGTTTTTGGATGATAAGTGTTAAGCATAACCTAGCTAGAATCAATTCAGACTCGGGTGTAGTATATTCTGTAGAATAACTAGCATCACATGACCCATGTGATGGTGTAGGTGTGGGATAAAATTGAAATTTTCTTTTATGCTTATGTTAGTTAATAGTGGTTTATTAGTACTAGTGTATTAGAGGATCTCATGTAATTGTAATTCTTTGAGCTCTTATGCTTACCCTTTTCTACATGATAAGGATCTCTAAAGAGTATTCTAGGCCTTGTACTGGGCCTGGCTTTATAATCTCTTTGGCTAAAATTGCTGAAAAGTTAGTTTCTTCTCTGTGTATCTGTGTACTTGATTCTCTTTTGTAAACAGAGCCCAGTTTCTAGGATCAGTTATAATATTTGGACTGATTTGAAGGATCTTGTTGTGGACCGTTTTCGAATCAGGAAACAGGTTATGAGTGACAATGAACTGGGTTAATTTTGGCTGTTTCTGCTATTAAATTTCTACAGGTACCAGTAGATTATAGTAGTAATCAATTACCCAGTGGATTACAATTGCAGAAGGGGATTAAAAATGCCTTAATTGCTTAAGAAATTTTTGGTTTCTCACTTGTATTAGTAGTGTGATGAACAGTGACAATATAAATTCTTAGGAAAGTAATGGTTCTGATACCAATTTTTTTATTAACCAGTTGACTTCGTCCTAATGGTGGGATATTAATTTTGGTAGAAATAGATTGAATCCGAGTATGGGGAGGAAGAATGTAGCAGAAATATGGTAAAATAGAGGAGAGAAAGGGGAGACTTAGAAGAGCTAAAAGTTTCGTATCATATTTTCATATATTTCATAAAGCTTGGAAAATTACAATTACACGTGGTCCTCTTTATATACCACTCTACCACTATTTGGTAACATAAGCATAAAGGAAAATTAGATATTTCATCCTACTCCTACACCATCTCATGGGCCACGTGCTGTTAGGTATTCTAGAAAATTTACTAGACTCGAGCCTTAACAGGTTCTGGCTAGGGTTATACTTAACATTGAGCACTGACTACATCTTGATATGATGTGGAGTTCAAATTGGCGCTTGTGACACTTTAGGGAGTGACCATACGCTTATGAATACCCATGAAGCCCTTTTTCATGTACAAGATTACAAAAACATGCAATGCAGCTTGATAAATTGTGCAAAAACAGGCACATTTGTTTTGGGCTCGTTAATAAAGCAAAATTGTTCTTATAAACAAATAAGCTGTATGTAAATCTTTTCTCCCGGAAGTAAACCAATAATTTTTGACGGTAACGCATTTTGTAGTTTTTGAACAATATAAATCAATATTTACAATGTTCTAACAAGAAATGTGTAACAAGAGAAATTAGATATATGACATTTAAAAATGTACACATACATAGCCTTGTTTGTCTCCATTTTTCCCTTTTCAGCTTATGCTTCTACCTCTGATTTTGATTCTAATTATTTAAAAGCTGTTAATTAGTGTTAAACTGTTTCTTATTCTTCAAAATCTGTTAATGAGTGTTTGGCAAATAATTTGATAAGCTAGATTCTGGTAACAAAATGTCAATTAATATATTTATTTGTATATAAAAATTTAATATTAATTACAATAACAAAATAAAAGTTTAATATATTTAGAGAACAAAATTTAATATTAGTTACATTAACAAAATAAAACATTAACATATTTATTTGTATATACACAAATTTAATATTAATTCCAATATCAAAATAAAAGTTTAATATATTTATTTGTATATACATAAATAAATATATATTTAAAATATAAATCTGATATTATATATTTAATTATTTATAAATGTATATTATATAATATGTTGTATATATAAATAATATAATTTTATTTTATTAAGATTTAAGAGTTGAGAAGTTGATTGGAGTAGCACCTAAATAGGTGATTCTAGCTTCCAACTTTATTATGCATTAAAGTACTCAGCTTCTAGTTATTGGTAACTTTTGGACCCAAAAGTTGAAACAAACACCACTCACGTAGCATCATAGAAGCTAGAAGCTATCAAGAAAAAGTTGAAACCGGACTGATATGTTATTATACACAAGTGTAATGATTAAGCTTTATTTTTTGTATGTGCTACTTCATTCTTTAGTTTACATTTTTTATGTTTAAATATGTCTTGCTTTGTCGACAATTAGGTATCCATGACATTAAAATTTCATAGGGTTGTTGGACATGTTTATGCATGTACTTGACACGAAAAACTTTCTTTATAAACAATTGAGATAAAAAATCAAGTGTTAGTTGTGTGTTAGAGGTACAATTATTTTAAGGTGGCTACTGTTGTTTGGACTTGGGATGCACTGTTCCTTAATGTGAAGTGAAGTGCATTTCATATGAAATATATATCTCGAGTAGTTGTTTAAATCAATTCCTCTTTGTGCTTAACATTTATGTCGGCAGTCCTCATCCATCAAACATTACAAGCCTAATAAGTAATAAAATTACACTACATAGCAAGTCTATGGGTTAGAGTCATGGATAAAACATGACTAAATCACTTAACTTGGGTCAGCTACCAAGACGTGAGCCTTGGCGTCTAAGGCATCGCCTTGCCCTTCTGCAGGACGCTTAGTCGTCGCCTAGGCGACGCCATGACAACTATGTGCAATTCATATGCTGAAGTTGTGTTTGTTTCACTGCAGTTGTGATTTTATCGATATATTATAGTTATTCAATACATTTACTTAGTAAAGTTCTTAATTACGAACAATTTGTTGAATGAAAGTATTTTCTTTTGATGTACATAATATAGGAGTTGAGATAAAGTATAGTAACTTAACAACGCTATAAAGGACCTTTATTGAGTAAACGGTTACAAAGCTATCAGCAAAAATGCCAGCACAGAAGATTGAAACAGGTCACAATGACAGTATCCATGACGTAGCCATGGATTACTATGGGAAGCGTGTGGCAACAGCTTCATCTGATAGCACCATTAAAATAACTGGTGTAAGTAACAACGGTACTTCACAGCATCTTGCTACTTTGAGCGGTCATCAAGGTCCAGTTTGGCAGGTTGCTTGGGCACATCCCAAGTTTGGTTCAATCCTTGCCACCTGCTCCTATGATGGTAAGGTCATACTTTGGAAAGAAGGTAACCAAAATGAGTGGGCACAGGCACATGTTTTCAGTGACCACAAATCATCTGTCAATTCTATTGCTTGGGCACCTCACGAACTCGGCCTTTGCTTGGCTTGTGGATCCTCTGATGGGAATATTTCAGTCTTCACTGCCAGGTCAGATGGTGGTTGGGACACCACAAGAATCGACCAAGCACACCCTGTTGGAGTAACCTCAGTTTCATGGGCCCCTTCAATGGCTCCTGGTGCTCTGGTTGGATCTGGGTTACTGGATCCTGTTCAGAAGCTGGCTTCTGGTGGCTGTGATAATACTGTGAAGGTGTGGAAACTTTACAATGGAAATTGGAAGATGGACTGCTTCCCTGCCCTTCAGAAGCACAGTGATTGGGTGAGAGATGTGGCTTGGGCTCCCAACTTGGGTCTTCCAAAGTCTACAATCGCTAGTGCTTCTCAGGATGGGACAGTTGTCATATGGACTGTGGCAAAGGAAGGTGATCAATGGGAGGGTAAAGTTTTGAATGACTTTAAGATGCCTGTTTGGAGGGTCTCATGGTCTTTGACTGGAAACTTGTTGGCCGTTGCTGCTGGGGACAACAATGTCACTTTGTGGAAAGAAGCAGTTGATGGGGAATGGCAACAGGTGTCCACTGTCGATCAATAGAATGCCATTTCTCTACTGGCTTTGTCAACTACTAGTTTAGTTTTTCAGTACTTTTGTTTGGTTTTGTTTTGGATCCTATTGATTGCATGAATTTATGTGGTTATTGGTTTGTCATATTAAGGAAATGAAAAATATAAGAATTTCAATTCCTTTCTAGTTTCATAATGTTTCCTGTTCTTGTATTACCTTTTTTTGTTGTCAGCCTTTGCTCAAATTTTGAGATTCTATTTGCTTTAGTTTCATATTTTATTGGCAACTTGTTCTGTAAATTTGTAGATGTATCAATTTCAATATTGTTTTACTATCCCATTCTTTTATATATATATATATATATATATATATATATATATAGCTTCGAGCGTAAATATTATGTGAATCAGCGACTGGCGTTGAATGTGTTATTCAGCATTAGTTTGTTTTGTTTAGTTCTCATGAATGGCGAGCGCTTGATATTTGTTTAATTCTGACGAGGGCTTGTTTCAACAGAAATGACGAACGCTGGTGGACTGATTGTCCGTGGTGGAAAATTTCTTTTTCGTATGCGAGGCTGGTTTTTCAGTATCCATTTCTTTCTCAACGCAATCACTTATACCCATTAATCTAATTTTATATTAGTATTGTGCGGATAAGGACAGATTAATACTACAATTGCAGTCATGATTGACCTCCAATTAAAAGTATTTTTAAAATCAAAATTAATACTCCTGTATAATTCACTTAAAATTAATTTAAAAAATAAATAAATATAGTCATCTCCAGTACACTTCTATTTACTTTTTAATATATAATAAATTTATAGTATTACATTTTAACTCTTAATAATTTGAAAAGTTTATTTTTACCTCTTATTAATTTTGTTCCCGGATCGGATAGATTTGAATCCAATTTTATTAATTTTGTACCATAGAAGACCAAAACTAAACAAGGGTAGATTGGGTAAATTGATTTAACAGCGCGGCGTTCCCATTTTGAATTCCCGCGACCTGTGTTAAACTCTCTCTCTCTCTACCCCCTCTCTTTTAACCAGCTCGGCAGATCCCACGATCACCCAATTCGAATTTATAAACCCGCCAACAAATTATCCGAATGATTCTTCTCTCTATTTCTTTATTATTTATCCCCTATCACTCCTCCCATTTGACAGTCTCTCTCAAGTTTCTCGGTAGAAGCAGCTTTTTGATTTGATATTTCTACCAACAATTAAACCACAATTAATACATCCATCCATTTTTCGATAGCTTTTCTTGCGGAATGTCGTCGTCTCTGGGTTCTGATACCAAAAACCCTTCTTATTATTACAGCCGTAAAGAAAAATCTCTCGGCCTCTTATGCACCAAGTAATTTCTCAATTTCTCGCTCTATAGATATACGCATACATGCATTCTTCAGATTGTCTTATTAGTTAGTAGATCTATTTGATTCCTACTTAATTGGTTGGATTTGGTTCAGTTTCTTGAAGTTGTATAATCGGGATGGTGTGGACTCCATTGGTTTGGACATTGCCGCTGCTCAATTAGGTCTTAAATTATTGCTTTGAGATTTTTTATTCTTTATTTTATTTTATTTAAAATTTACACATCCCTGATGTGTTCATTGTATCTAATTGAGCTTGCAGGAGTTGAAAGACGGCGAATTTATGATATTGTCAACATTCTAGAAAGTATTGGGGTAGTGAATTCTAGAGCCTTTCTACATTCGTCTTATTAAGGGTTTTGTTTCTATAGAGTTGTATTGTCTGAGAACATTAGGGTTTGTTGTCGATTTGGGTTTTTCAGGTTTTAACGAGAAAAGCAAAAAATCAGTACTGTTGGAAAGGTTTTAGTGCAATTCCTCATGCTCTGCATAAGCTTCAGGTAGTCAAATTCCAAAATTTAATTTATGAATTATAGAATTAAGAAAGAGTTCTCAATACAAAAGTTTTGGTAAATCTAAAAGCTGAAATTTGTCTCCATCTCTGCTTTTTTTAATTACATCCCACATTCTGGCTGGCTACTTGAAGATGAAGGAAAAGGAATAAAATTCAAATTTTGGATCTTTTTACTAATTAATGTATTTTCATTGAGCTAAGTTCGTTTGGAATTTCTCAATCCCTTACTTTAATCCTTCAAAAATTACTTACATTTTAGTTTCTTCGAACCATCATCTCTTAACAATTGAGTAAAGGTTTAAACATATTGATTCTTTTATTTTTTTAGTTTTCAAATGGCAAGGAACATGAATGGCTTTCCAACAAAACTGACATGCAAGATAAACCTTCTGTATCTTCCAGAGTTGGTAAGTTACTTTAAATTATTTTGTAAAATAGATGTCTTTCTGCTTAAGAAGTAATTTACGTTGATACCTCTTCTCAGGTACATGAACCTTTTAGGAAATAGAGTTATCTTACTTGATACTTAAAAATATTACCTTATAATGTTTAGTTATGTGAACTTCTCTTTGAATGTTTCTTGTATAGACAACAGGAAGGAGAAATCTCTGGGGCTTCTTACTCAGAATTTTGTCAAGCTTTTCCTTCATTCTGATGTGAGTTGGGCAATTGCATGGTTTTTGTTAAGAACTAGTAGTCGGTTTTCTATTACCTGATTTGAACTCCCTGATCTTTTCCCTTTAGGCAGACATGATCTCCCTGGATAATGCTGCAACAGCATTGCTAGGTGATGTACATGATCCAACAGCTATGCGAAGTAAATGACCTTTCACATTGTCTTTAGCATTTGACCTATATTGTAAATGTAAATAATTCAAAACTTTGACTAATATTCTTTACCTAAGAAAATTCTGCAGCTAAAGTCAGGCGCCTGTATGATATTGCAAATGTTTTCGTGTCCATGAATCTCATTGAGAAGGTTATGTACTTTTCAGAATTGACCGATGGGGGAAATTAAGCTAGCAAAGTTTGTGTAATACATCTTCTCATATGCTCTTGCTGTTTCTTAATGAATTTGTAGACCCGTCACCCAGAAAGTGGAAGACCGGCATTTAGGTGGTTGGGAATGAAAGGAAGCACCAAGAGTGCACTTGAGGCTGCTTTGAATTCAAACAATTCTAAGAGGAGGGTATTTGGAACTGAGATTACAAATACTGGTTCAAAGAGATTCAAGGCAGATTCTCTATCGGACTGGAGGTCTAGTGAGAAGGTAAATGTCCCAATGCATACCAAACAAGATAATTTCAAAATTGAATATGACGAGAACTCAATGAAGCAGCATCCAGGACATAACTCAAAGGATTTTGTATTTGGTCCTTTTACTCCTGCAAATGTAACATTTCCTGAAAACAAAAATGCAAGGCAGTTTCAGGACTGGGAGAACCTGGCTTCTACTTATCGCCCTCAGTATGGGAACCAAGGTAACTTTTGAAAACTTTTGATGAAATTTTTAAAATAGATTCCTTGTGCCAATGCCATGTAAACAAGTGCAATGCCATTTAAAATTCATGGGATTTATTTTGTTAAAATTTTCATACCAGCTCCTCTTTTTGATTGGTGGGAGTTGAGTCCATGCTTTCTATGATTTTTTGATGGCTATCAAAAGATTAGTTGATCTTAACTTGTAGTTCACATACCTAAGTGGAAGAACCTTACCTTTGGCCTTGAGCAATTGCTGTTTTCTCAACTGTATCACTGATTTTTTATGTGCTTTTTTATTTGCATAATAAGAAACAAACCAGTTCCTTTAAGAACTAAATCAACTTTCACCTTCATGATTTTATATTGCTTTGTCACAAACTAGTTGCATAACCACCAAACATTTATTGCCAGTGATTATTTAATTCTGTTATCATTTTAAAAATTCCCCAATCTGAAGTATTTTATAGTGTTCTTTTTATAAAATATCAGCATGAGTTTAGCATTTAAATAATTTTATATTGGTTTTGGTTAATGCGTTTTTATCTACAATTTGATGAGATAAAAACAACTAATACACACAAATCATATATTTCATACAACTGTTTGTGGCAACTAAATGATAGAAGGTGTATTTTGTTAATGATGTACAGCTCTAAGCGATCTTTTTGCTCATTATGCCGACGCTTGGAAGTCATGGTTTGTTGAAGTCGCTGAGAAAAAGCAAATACAACCAGTATCTTGATGCAACTCCACTTCCATTTACACAAGATGCTTTGACATGGATGTATTTTCTTGATACACCATCTGAATGACTAGTGATCATGTAGTTATCTAACCTTCAACATCATTGTGCTGATGTTTTGGATTTTTTCAATTACATAGGAGTTGTTTTACAGTTCAAAGTTTTAACTTTGATTCGTGAATGTCCATTGGTTTAAATGATGCAGGTAATTTCTCATTTTTTTCATGTACAATGTGATTTATACGTTGAAAAGAAAACTGTTTTTTTTTGAAACAATGTCTGTATTTAATTATTTACAAGAACGAATATTACTACATATATATATATATATATATATATATATATATAAAAGGTGATGTTAGGGGTCTTAAATTTTGGTCTAACAAAATGTCTAAAATAATGTCATTATAGCAATAGTTTGGTAAATCTTATGTGACTTGTTATGTCATAAATTATCATTAAAATATTTAATATTATGTTATTTGAGACTCCTAACCTTAGTTATACAAAAAACTATTACAAAAAGTATCAAACTGTAATTAGCTGGCCTACACATTCAGATGCGTTTCACACCTTGCAAGAACTTCACAAGAATATTACTAAGCTACGCTACACATTCCTGTAATTTCGGGAGGGCCTTTTTCACGGAAAGTGAGTTGTTCCGTTCAGATAATATGACTACCAAAAGCAAGTCAACCGGGGAAAACTAAGATCTTATGATATTTTCATATATAAATCCTATAACTCACCATTGCTATATGCTATAGCGAAAATTTTCACCGTCACTATACAATTATAACACTTTTCTATACAAATATAGCGACACTTTGTGTAAATATCAAAAAGTATTGTGCAAATATAAATTTCAAAAATAAACTAATTATGTATAGCTCCATTCAGAGGATGTAAAAAGTATTTGTTTTCTTGATAGGGATCTAAAAGTTACATATAGTCATATATACAGTCCAGTTTATTCAGAAAAAATGAAAAGTTTCAAAAGCAGAGGAATTAATATTTGCTTCAAAAGGTTTCAAAGTATTTGCAACATTTCCAGAATATAGTTTAGTAACCTCAGGAGCATTTTTTCTAAGCAGCGGGTACCAAGACAATACTACAACCATAATAAATAGTGCAGACGATTCAGAGAAAATTTTAAGGTATGACATCCATTAGAGTAGAGTTGTTTTAACAACCCAAAGTAATTCTGCATTGAAATTATTCATTTTTGCACCATAACCCAACCACAACTTGGTTATGGTTTAATCATATAAAAAAGGTTCTAAAATTACAATCTATCACAATCAATAGCGTTTATCAATCAAAGACGCTAAGTAAAGAAGTTGAAAATTTCATTTTGGATCGGCGAAGAAGCTGTTAACAGATGGCATGATCTCGGGAGACTTATTGCGAACATACTTCCTGAGGGCATGTTCCGAGTACTTTTCCCCTTCAGCAAAGTTGTCCAATATTCCTGCAGCTCTGTTTTCCTTGGTCACCCTTAGTTTTGCAAACAGATAATAGTGTCAGTAAATGTATCTAACAAATTTAAATAATGTTAGGATGCCAAGCAGAGCACCTAACACAATAAATTGAAAATAAAGGGCAACAAAGAGGTAAAAATCAAGGGTAACTTTCTTGAAGAGTTCCAAATATGAACCCCTCATGTTCTTAGGTAATAACAAATCGCCAAATTCATTTGATTATGTTACCAAGAATGATGCTTTATTACACTGCCTTTTATGAGATGACTCGTAGACTTTACATATTGGATGGAATTCTATATCACTGTTATTTTTTCTTTCTTTCTTTCACCCTTCCATTTATCCACGTCTTTGCTCTCTATTTCGTTTCATAACTTAGAATTAGATTTATTTTTCTTTTGTTTATGCAAAATTATTCAACAAAGCATATTACTATGTAACAATAGGATTATATCAAAGGATGAATTTCTTTTCTAATAATCAAAACTCCCAAGTATTTGAACCATTATAGACTTCTATAGTATGCTTGGAGAGCTAACTACAGTTAGATCATACCCCCCAAAAGCTATCTGTAAAGGAACCATATATTTCTAAACCACATGGCATGAGTGGTTGTCAAGTTAAAAGGCTAGAAAAGAAAAAAGATTATAATAAATAATCCTTCCCTCTCTATCCTACCTAATTATGTTGAAGCACCTCTATATGCAACACATATCTTAAATATCACAAATATAAACTCCCTCTGTTCCAAAAAAGAGTCTAATATTCAAGATTTACAAACTTTTAAGGCATGATAATGAAATTGTTATGGTAACTTGAGTACACTGTCATTTTATACTAGCATAGAAAGACCCAAGACTTTTTTGAATATGTTTTTGTTGTTGAATGGGACCCTTTTTATGTGTAAGAAAGGCAATATAATAAAAGGGGGCCAAATCTTAATCTTAGATTAATTTTTTTAGTTAATTCCTCTGTATCTCTAATATTCAAGATGCCAAAAGAACCAAATTACATAGAAACAGAAACTAAAAAAGAATGTTTCTTGTATGGTGAATATATTTTCAGCAGAACAAATAATTTTACTACAAAACCTTACCATGAATAACACAAAGTGATTTCTAAATGAAAGAAAATAGTATATGAACGCAAGAGCAGAGAGACACCTGACTTCAGGGTTGCCTGAGATGTTACGAATCAACTGCATCCCGCAAATTCCGACGGCTACCCCTACGGCAGCAAACAGAGGATAAACCTACACATACAAACCTTATAATTCAGTAGATCTGCAGCTTATCTCCTTAAAGTTTACTTAAATCGTTAAAAATATAGGCTTGATCTATATATTTTAGCATCTATTAAAAAAAAGCATACAGATATACACATGTCTATATATATATATATATATATATATATAAAGAAGATGGAGAGAGAAATTAAGGTAGAAGATACAGGGGAGGATGATCGTTATTCGTTAATTACGAACCTCGGGTCTCAACCATCGCTTGAGAGAACTTGAAGCCATTGAAAGATTAGAGAGATAGAGAATCAATAAACAACAACGAATGAAATGGAGCAACGCCGAAAAAAGAGATGATGACCTTTTCTTGGACTTGGCCGGGTCGTATTCGCATTTATACTAACAGTACCCGAAAATTCTTGAAATTAAGAATTTACCCCTTGAAATTGATGTATTTCACATCACCCTTGCATCATAAGAGGTAAATGAACTTAGTTGAGTCCGAGTATTGAATTGTTCAAATTATCATGTATAATTAGTGGGGAGTTAGGGGGTCATATCATCCCAACTTTGAAATATGAAATATGTTGTTATGAGATGGTATTAATTTATTTGCTTTCTCATGTCCTTCCATCTATAATAAATTAATAATATTATTATAAGATAAAATAATGTTAATAAGTTTGATGATTAATTGCTTAATATTGCACTCATTTGTCTTATTGACTTAATCATACTTTAGTATTATTTTTTTGTAAATGAGAATAACTTAATTCATTTTCTTGCTTTGAATGACTACTCTCAGTTGTCTCTAAGGAAAATGATCAGAACCACAATATAAGGTTTTAAATATTTAATATTATAATTTATAAGTTATCTATAAAAGTAGCTAATAGCTAACCAGTTGACTACAAAATTGAAAGTCTGATTAATAGTCTAATAGTTGGGGGAAAATTAATATATATATATATATATAGGAAAATGATCCGTGCATTACGTTCATTAGAAACCTATACATTACTAACGTATTCAAATTAGTCAAAATAAGAGTTAATGGTTGAGATAATCTCCCAGCCGCTAGAGGGAGTAGCGACCATCAATAATTTTTTTCCTTCTCGATGATCGCTAGAGGAGTAGCGGCCGGTCAACGTTGTCGTTTGATTTGGCCGCTACTTCTCTCAACAACAGAGAGAATTTAAAATTGGGCATTAAGGAATTTGGCCCACCATTAGTGGAAGTAGCGGTACAGCGCGTCCCAAATCTAAACTTATATATCTTTTTTGCGTTTGCGGTTCTTTGCTTCAGAGATCTTGAGGCAATTTGGCACATAGAGAGGGCGAAGAGATTCTTTATGTAAATAGCTAACGTTGTCCATCAATCTCAAATTCAACTGATAAAGTAAGTGTCTTACTACCCACTATGCTTTTGTAAGTATTTTTAGAAACAAAATAGACATTGAATGATAGAATTTTGCTAAATATTTTACAAATTATTGCTATATGAAAGCATGGTATATAAGTGACAAATTTAGTATTATTATATGTATGTATACAAATTGGGTGGTAGGTATGCATCTATGTATACAAATTATGTGTATAAATTGGGTATTTTCTATATATAAAATATTTTTAGGTATATTTTTGTTATTGTTATTGATATTAGTATGTGTATAAGTTTTATTGTTATTGATATTTATAGGTAAATATGGACAATTGGTTGCTTGGACCCATCGATCGCATGATGTCCTTTATGCTCGAAAAGCGTGTATCGGAAGATGTTTGGAATGGGATTGAAAAAAGGGTACAACCGATGTCAAACCAATCTAATTTAATTACATATGATAAATGGGAACTTACCAAACCACAAAAAAAAATTATTAGAGGCGTGGGGTTTAAAGGGTTTAGTTATCCTGCAGTAGTAACTAGAACATATGTCATTCTTATATCTGCTTTGATTGAGAGATGGCTGACGAGAGACAAATACATTTCATATGAAATGCGGTGAAATAACAATAACATTGGAGGATGTCCATTTCATTTTTCGTTTGCACAAGATTGGGTAAGCCCTTAAACATGTCCTTCATTTGATGCTCCATCAACTTATTTTGGGAAAATCTTTGGGGATGAATGGGTAGGGAATGGAATAATGTCAAAAAAAGGCGTGGTATTTCCTTAATGCAGTTACATAAAAATTTTTCAAGTGTCAGACAATGCAAGTAGAGATGTGGTTGGTATGTATACAAAGGCATATGTCCTTTATGCATACGGGGGGGTTTATTTCCCACAAGGTCAAAAAAAATCTGTACACCCTAAGTACATGCATTTTATTTATGATTCAAATAAGACTTCCACATATGCATGGGGTGTCGCGATGTTTGTCATATTTATATCGAGTCTCATACACAACATCTATATAAAGAGAGTAATTATGTAAATGGTTGTGTGACCTTGTTATAAATTTGGGCATCTGACGTTTTACAGTTAGAAGGCTTAACCACAGGTCCGATTTTCGCATTTTGGGTCCCTAAAGCAACAGATGGGCGTACTCGCCAAACATCAATATGGTGATAAGTGAAGTGATCCCCATCACCATCTATCTTTCTACCTGGGAGAATTTGATAAGCAACCTCGGTGGGAGGTAGTATGGCGGCCATACCGATGGGATGATGATTGAGAGTCTTATAACTATGAGGCTAGATTGGCGAGGATCCGGTCGGGTCCCATTGATTCATTTTGATATTGTCGAGTATTAAATGCGGGAAACTGTGTAATGAGGCAATATGGGTATATTCAAGGCATTAGTCTCAAATTTGAAAGAAATGATGCTTTGAGATAACCCATAGAACAGTCATTTGAGCCACCAAATTACATACAAATGAGAAGAAAATACATTGATGAGTGGGAGTTATATATGGATTGTTTTGAGGGAGAAGTTCAGGAGGTTGCAAAAACTATCCCTATGGATACATACTTGAGTGGTACAAAAAATTACTCGACGACACTGCAGACCGCCCTCGACGGAAGGAGATTCCAACACTACCTACGAGCCTCGTTCTGTATATAATCAACATCGTATGGTTAGCATGATATAATATATTGTGTAAGACCCCAAATATTATTAATGAAATTGAATTTCCTCTATTTATTATGTTGAAATAGTAAGGGTTGATTTGATTAATGTGGTGAGTTATGGGTAAAATACGCAATTATTTCAAACATGCAAGTGGTTATAAAATATTCATTGTTGTTGGGAATATTCGTTTGGTCGTGGAATATTCTTCTTTGTCGGGGAATATTAAGACGACGTACCAGCTAGATCTTGTGTGGGCCCATAACGAAAAAAGCGATTGGTGGAAGAAAGCAGCGAGAATAAGTTGTTTATAAATAACACAGCGTAGTTATTCACAGAATTATCTTTGTTAGAATACCGGTAGTTTTAAACACGATAGCACGCGGTATTGCACCAATTATTGATTTTTTACGTGAAGGCATTACTTAATAATTGTTACGATAATTCTTGATTCAATATTATATTTTATTGATTGATAATTGCTTACGTTGATATTATTGTTGTTTTAATAATTGTCCTTTTTTATATATTTTCATTATCGGATCAATAATTCATATTATTTGAATAATATTATTAGATAACATTATTGGAAATGTCTATAAAGTTACACATCTCAAGGAGATGTTTGGTCATCTAATTCATGCTTGCAGTAAGGAGAAATCCTTATTGGAAAACCCCTCTTTCTCAGGAAGCTGCTGGTTGTCGATGATTGTGATTCTGTAATATTATTTGTGAATAATTAATTATTGATTTATATGATGAGAAAAATATTGATTTTATGTGGATATAGATGGAGAAAATTTTTAATGTGACAATTGTTGAAAATTAATATTTTATCTTTTTCTGATAAAATAATTCTTTTAAATATATTATTTTAATAATATAATAATGGTGATATTTTTACAATGAATGTGGGATATATGAGTATATAAGGAGGAAGAGTATTTTTGTTGCATTAAATGATTAACACATGTTTTGTGTGTCGGTAGACCCCAATTCTTGACTGAAATTTGATTATAGCTTTTTGTAAAATCGTCTAGTTTGTGGATTTACATCAATTTACATTTGAATTTGGAAAAACATTCTTCTGCAAAGTTGTAGAGAATGAAATTTTCTAGGCAAAAGACATGCGGTTTGAATTTTTCTGATAAAAGGGCTATTTATTATGAATTATTGAAGTTCCGAAGTTCTGAAATAATTAATTTTTGGAAGTTTTAATTATTATTTTAAAGAAAAACGTTTTTTGCTCTTTGGTGGCCCTCACTTGCACATGTTAATGGCTGAATTCAGTTTTTCAAAGAGGTGGGCTTGAAATTTGTTAAATATATTTATATTATATTAAATTTTCTGCTTTGGTATTTTAAGCAATTTTCTATAAATAGGGTGCTTAGGTTAGAATTAAAAATCACACGTAAAAGCGAAGTTTTTCTCTATTTCTCTCTCGATATATTGAGCGTATTCTTGTGAGTATTTTGATACCTTGAGTGTCTTTATCTGGTGCAAGTTCCTTCAAACCTTATATCTAGTATTCGATCGAGAGTCTGCGTCTTTTTTCGAGGTAAGGGATGTTATTTTTTTCATATATGATATTATTTCTTTCAATATCATTATCTTCAAGTATTGATCTGAACTTTTAATCAAATTTGGAACTTTTTTGTGTCTGGGAGTTACTATTCACGATATGGCATTATTCACGTATCTACCTTTATATTCACGAATACTGGCCTTATTCACAGAAAAATTAAAATTTTGTATTTTGTCCAAAATTTCTATTGTGGATACTAGCTTTGATTGTATCCATGTTTTGATCATTCTTGAATTTTACTTCACCATGATTGTTTATGAAGTATTCTTGAACTCGGATTGTTTAAAGTACGAATCCATAATACTTGTTCTTTTGTTTCACTGGATTCGTTTTCTTTAAAATTATTTTTATCATCCTCAGTCCTAAATGATGATGTTACTGAATATCTTTGGCCTGTAGTGCAAAGATGGTTGATTTTATGATGAATATCTTTAGCCCGTAGTTGTGACGCCCCCAAAATAGGTCCATTCTATCCTACCCATTCTGAGTCGCCAAATACATGGTACAGAAATAACTACAACTTTATTAATACATTTGTCGTGCATGTGCAAATACAACATATATATCTTGTGAGTTTAAAAAAAACAATTATTGTCTTCAGACAATATACATACCCAAATAAATCCTCATCACAATTATTTATACATTATTTTACAAAATGGTGAGGACTACTAAACAACTCTTTCTAGAACCTTTATTCCATACCCCACAGCTAGTACTCTTCGCCACATTCTCGCCTCCCGAGAAGAAAAATGGAACAAAAAGGAAAAGGTGAGCTCAACTAGCCCGATAAAGAATATTATGACTAAGATAATATACAACAAATTATCGTTAGTCTTCAACGAGAGAAAAATATAATAGAATACAATAGACAACAAGTTTTAAATCAATATTCGCACGGAAAATATTAATTCATGTAAGAGAGTTTACGTAGAGAATACAAACTACTATCTTCATGTATGAATTTTAAAGTTCATTGTCTATTTTTATCCCCGTAACATCAATCAATATATATCCGAGATCAAATATTCATCCTTGCACTACTGTGCCAAGGACATTCACCGATTGGTCATGTTCATCTAAACACTGTTCATCTTTTTGCACTATGGGCCAAAGATATTCATCGAAATCATTCATCTTTGCACTACAGCCAAAGATATTCATCATAAATCATTCATCTTTGCACTACTGAGCCAAAGATATTCATCGAAATCAATCATCTTTGCACTACGTGCCAAAGATATTCATCATAAATCATTCATCTTTGCACTACGTGCCAAAGATATTCAATAATATCATCATTTAAGACCGAGGATGATGAAAATATTTTTAAAGAAACGAATCCGATTGAAACAAAATGACAAGGATTAAGGATTAAGGATTCGTACTTTGTTTTATCCACATTCAAAAATACCTCAAAAATAATCATAGTGGTGTAAAATTCAAGAATGATCAAAAACATGGATACAATCAAAGCTAGTATCCGAATAGATATTTTGGACAAAAGAAAATTTTCATTTTTCGATGAATAATGCCAGATTCGTGAATAAAGCCGAGTATCGTGAATAATAACTCCGACACCAAAAGATAGAAATTTCACAAAAAAAACATCTTCACGCTTCGTGAATAAGATTTAAATGAATAGTAACTTCGTGAATAGTAACTCGTGAATAAGACTCATGAATAGTAACCCCGAGCATGAAAAAGTTCCAAATTTGATAAAAGTTCCAACCAATATTTCAAAGATAATGATATTGAAGAAATAATATCATTTGAGAAGAAAATAACATCCCTTACCTCGAAAAGACAAAGTCTTCTAGTTGAAACAGGATATAGGCTATGACTTGAACTTGCACCGTATAGCAATACTCAAAGTATACTCAAAATACTCACAAGAATACACTCGATAATATAGAGAGAAAACTTGAGTTTACGGTGTGATTTTCAATTCTAACCCAAGACTTATTTATAGGAAATTGCTTAGAACACCAAAGCGAGAAAATTTAATATAATATTATTATTTATAATAATAATTCCTACGCATACCTTGAATCTGAATTTCAGCAACTTGTCATGTGTTAAATGAGGGAACCAAATGAAAAAACGTTTTTGTAAATAAAAATATTTTAAACTTCCAAAAATCAATTATTTTTGAACTTTGAACTTCAATTATTCACAATAAATATCCCTTTTGCCGGAAAATTCAAATCTCATGAGTTTTTATAGGAAATTCAATTCTCTACAACTTTACTGGAAGAAAGTTTTTCCAAATTCCAAACAGAAATTGACCGAAATCCACAAATGGGCGATTTTACAAATTTATAATCAAATTTGGTCAATAATTGTGTCCACCAACACACAAAATATGTGTTAAACAT
This sequence comes from Panax ginseng, assembly GCA_020205605.1. Lineage (NCBI taxonomy): Eukaryota > Viridiplantae > Streptophyta > Magnoliopsida > Apiales > Araliaceae > Panax > Panax ginseng. The sequence goes on from CM035132.1 coordinate 16,791,919, forward strand.
TTAATGCCACAAAATACTCTTCCTCCTCATATACTCATATATCCCACATTCATTATAAAAATATCACCGTTAATATATTATTAACATAATATATTTAAATGAATTATTTTATCGAAAAAAAAAATAAAATATTAATTTTCAACAATTGTCACATTAAAAATTTTCTCCATCTATATCCACATAAAATCAATATTTTCCTCATCATATAAATCAATAATTAATTATTCACAAATAATATTACAGAATGACAATATCTGCAAACTGTATGCGTTCAGGAAGAGGGCTTTCAATAAGAATTTCTCCTTCTTGGGTGCCAATTAATTAGGTGACCAAACCTCTCCTTAGAGCGAACTTTCTAGACATTGCCAATAATGTTATCTAATAATATTATTGGATAATATGAATTATTGTTTCGACAATGAAAAATTGTGTAATGACAATTATTAAAACAATGAAGAATATAAAATATCAACGCAACAATTATTGAATCAATAAAATAAAACATCGAGCAAGTAATTATCGTAACCATTATTGAGTAGTGCCTTCTTCACGTAAGAATCAATAATTGGTGCAATACTGCAAGTGTCTTCTTGCGTGTAATAACGCGTAGACATCGTGTTTTTAACCAAGGGTATTCCAGCGATTAAAAGCAGTAATAATTACGTCGTTATTTTAAACAACTTATATTTGTCATTTTCTTCCTCCAATCGCTTTCCGTTATGGGGGCCCACACATGGTCGCTACTTCGTCGCATTTACGAATATTCTCGACAAAGATTTAATATTCCACGACCAAACGAATATTCTCCGATAATAATGAATATTATATCACCACTGCTTATTTAAAATATTTGCGCATTTTACCCATAACTAACCACATTAATCAAATCCACCCTTACTATTTCAAAATAATAAATAAAGGAATTCCTTTTTATTTAAAAAAATTTTGGGGTCTTACAGTAGTGCAAAGATGTACAGGTGTTGAGATGAGCATGTGGCGATCGATGAATATCTTTGATCGTAGTGCAAAAGATGAATATATGATTCAAGATGTGCATTAATTGATGTTACAAGGATAAAATAATGATGATGGACTTTTAAATTCATAGATTATAGTAGATTTCATTCTCTACGTAACTCATCTATGAATTATTATTTCCGCTGCTGATCTGAAACATGTTGTCTATTGTATTCCATCAGAATTTTTTCCTGTTGAAGACTAACGATAATTTGTTCTATATTATCTTAGTCATAATATTCTTTACTGGGCTAGTTGAGCTCACCCTTTTCCTTTTTGTTCCATTTTTCTTCTCAGGAGGCGAGAATGTAGCGAGTACTAGTCGGGGTACGGAATGAAGGTTCTAGGAAGTTGTTTAGTAGTCCTCACCATTTTTGTAAAGTATTGTATCAATAATTGTAATGAGGACTTAGTTGGGTATGTATATTGTCTATATGACAATATTTGTATTTAAACTCACAGTTTATGGGTTGTATTAATAAAGTTGTAGTTGTTTCTGTACCATGTTATTGACGACTCAGAATGGGTGATGTATACCTATTTTGGGGGCGTCACATATTGCATCTTATTCAATTAATATGATCTATTGTATTCTTCAATACTAATTTATTTTGTTTGTTTTCTTATTTTATGTTATTGGTTGCATAGATTGAGGGCGCAAAATCTCTCCTCGACAAAATTTTCAAGTTCAAGCAAAACTTTCCTCCCGAATACAATCACATGAAAGAGGGTTGGGATCAACTATATGTTGTATGATGCGGATGTCGAGGTGGGGGAGGAGTATACATGGGGTGAATAGACGGAGAGGGCCCACCCCCGTCATTGAGGTCGATGTATACATCCCTACTCAAATTTACTTGTGATATGTCTCACCTTACTCGAACTACGACGAGGGTGGTTTGTCTTTTATTGGTGATGATGTTCAAAGAGAAGCATATGGACCTAAAGGGTCTATAACAAAAAGATGCTGTGGGCCAAAGATTGGAATGATCAACAAGAACTTCTTGGTGAGACTCCCCAATGATCTTCAATTTCCCATTTCGCACCTCAACTTTGGTACACGTTGACTTACCAAGATATGAATTCTTTTGAACCCGAATTTGGATATCTGAGCATGTGATGGATTTATATATGTGCCTTCTGCGGGATCGGAAGCCAAATATCAGAGCGAGGGAATACAAAGATGGGCAAAATTTGGCTTCATGCCCTCCTTTTTCATACACTTGGGGAAAGGTGCCTTGTCAACTGGGGGTCAAATTCGTGGAGATCTTTTCTGTCAGTCATATGCGACACCTCAAGTGGGACCGCCGATACATCAGTGCGACTTTATCTTCATGCCTATATGTATCCCAAGTAACAATCATTTCATACTGTTAACCTTTTCGGTCTCAACATGGAAGGTTTCTATTCTCGACCCGCTATATAATGATAAACCGCACATGAAGTTAACCAAAATGTACAAAGATTACATCGATGTCGCGGTACGTGACATTTTGTTTTTAATACAGTCAGTTAGTTTTCTTGCAATATATGTACGTACTAATGTCATTTTTGTTATTATAGATACAATTGATACCGTTGATATTGCGAATGGGTAACCTATTCGGTGATTGGCCGCATACACCTCCAAAGGTGCAGACAACAAAGGCTCGACCTATGTAGGACAATAATTATGATTGCGGCATATTTGTTTGCAAGTATGTTGACTACCTCGTGCGGGGCAATATTGACCTTGGCAAAGAAAAATGGTCAACTGAAGATGTATTTGTCTTTAGGTATAGAATAGCATATGAATTATTCAAATGTAAGGCTAGAGACATACCGACAGACCAAATTATTTAGAGGTCAATCTTGAACATGTAATATTTTATATGGATTGGATGAAATATTTTGTTTAACTAAATTTGGTATTGCATATTGGTGATTAAGCTGTTTTAGAGGGAGTAGCGGCCAGCATACAGTCATTTGGCACCAGACCCATTCTGCCAGCATCCGGGAAATCTTGAACGGCATCACAACCTGCCATTCCAACATTCTGACTAAATGTCTAGTCCAAAAAATACAAAAAAGAACAAACATTCCAAACATTCTGATTAAATTAGAAATGATTCAACATTATGAACCCAAAACAAACATTTCAAACATTCTGATTAAATTACATCTCCATAATCACTCAAGAACAAAAAAACACTTGTAAATTCTAAATAAACACATAACGAGACATTAATTATCTTTAGGTTCAGGAAGTCCTAACACCCTATAATGATTGCGCTTGTCATGGTTAGTTTCAAATCCGCATATCGCACATTTTCGGTGAGACTTACTACCCACTAATCTTTCAACGACACTTTTTAATCTTGATTGTCTTTTTCGACCCTTTGTCTGAGAAGCAATTGGTGGCAAATACTCTTGTTCTTCCTCATCAACATTATAGTCTTCATCATCATCATCATCATCATCATCATCATCATCATCATCATCATCATCATCATCATCATCATCATCTTGCAATCCCAAATCCTGAGCTGCATGTAATTGTAAGACCCCAACTTTTTATAAATAAAGATTTAATTTCTCTAATTATCATTTTGAAATATTAAGGGTTGATTTGATTAATGTGGTTAGTTATGGGTAAAATCATGTTAAATATTTCAAATAAGCAAGTAGTTATAAAATATTCATTGTTGTCGGAAATATTCGTTTGGTCGTGGAATATTCAGACTCGTTTGGGGAATATTAAATGCGACTAGCGACCAATAATGTGGGCCCATAACGGAAAACGATTGGAGGAAGAAAACGACGAGAATAAGTTATTCTGGTCAATCTTTGTTGGAATACCGGTGGTTAAAACACGATGTCTGGCGTTGTTCAGCGAAAGAAGATACGGTATTGCACCAATTATTGATTCTTACGTAAGAAGGCACTACTCAATAATTGTTACAGTAATTACTGTTCAATATTATATTCTATTGATTCAATAATTGCTACGTTGATATTACTATTGTTTTAATAATTGTCACTGCACAGTATTTTCTATTATCAGAGCAATAATTCATATTATCTGAATAATATTATTAGATAACATTATTGGCAATGTCTAGAAAGTTCTATCTAAGGAGAGGTTTGGTCATCTAATTGCGCGTCAGTAAGGAGATATCCTTATTGGAAAGCCCCTCTTTCAGGAACCGCACAGTTCGCTAATAATGTGATTCTGTAATATTATTTATGAATAATTAATTATTAATTTATATGATGAGAAAAATATTGATTTTATGAGGATATAGATGGAGAAAATTTTTAATGTGACAATTATTGAAAATTAATATTTTATCTTTTTTTGATAAAATAATTCTTTTAAATATATTATTTTAATAATATATTAATGGTGATATTTTTACAATGAATGTGGAATATATGAGTATATGAAGAGGAAGAGTATTTTTGTGGCATTAAATGTTTAACACATATTTTGTGTGTTGGTGGACACAATTATTGACCAAAATTTGATTATAGCTTGTAAAATCGTCCGTTTGTGGATTTCGGTCAATTTCTGTTTAGAATTTGGAAAAACTTTCTTCTGTAAAGTTGTAGAGAATTGAATTTCCTATAAAAACACGCGAGATTCAAATTTTCTGATAAAAAGGCTATTTATTGTGAATTATTGAAGTTCCGGAGTTCCGAAATAATTGATTTTTGGAAGTTTTCGTTATTTATTTGAAGAAAAACATTTTTTTTACTTGGTGGGCTGCATTAAGATGTGCAAAATTAGCTGAGTTCAGATCTAAGAAGGTGGGCTAAGGAATTTATAATATATATATATTAATATTATATTCAATTTTCTACTTTGGTGTTCTAAGCATTTTCCTATAAATAGGGTGCTTAGGTTAGAATTGAAAATCACACACCGTAAACTCAAGTTTTCTCTATTTTCTCTCGATATATTGAGCATATTCTTGTGAGTATACTTTGAGGGTTGTTATATCACGGTGCAAGTTCCTTCATTACAGATCCAGTTTTTTTTTCAAATAAGTAATGCTTTGTGAGGTAAGTGGATATTATTATTTTTTAAATGATATTATTTCTTTCAATATCATTATGCCAAGTATTGATCCGGACTTTTAATCAAATTTGGAACTTTTTGTGCCGAGTTACTATTCACGATACGACATTATTCATGAATCGACTTTATTCACGGAAAAATAAAATTTTCCTTTTCGTCAAAATATCTATTGTGGATACTAGCTTTGATTGTATCCATATTTTGATCATTCTTGAATTTTACACCACTATGATTATTTATGAGGTATTTTTGGACATGAAATAAATTTGAAATACTGAATCCGTAATACTTGTTCTTTTGTTTTTGGATTCGTTTCTTTAAAATATTTTTCATCATCCTCAGTCTTAAATGATGATATTACTGAATATCTTTGGCCTGTAGTGCAAAGATGAATGATTTCTTGATGAATATCTTTGGCCCGTGGTGCAAAGATGAACATGTGTTTAGATGAACATGACCGACTGATGAATATCTTTGGCCTATGGTGCAAAGATGAATATTGATTGATGTTACATGGATAAAATAATGATGATGGACTGTTAAATTCATAGATATTAGTAGATTTCATCCTCTACGTAACTCTTCTATGAATTAATATTTTCCGCTGTGAATATTGATCTAAAACTTGTTGTTTAAATGTATCTCTCAGATTTTTTCCTCGTGAAGACTAACGATAATTTGTTGTATATTATCTTAGTCATAATATTTTTTATTGGGCTAGTTGAGCTCACCCTTTTCCTTTTGTTCCATTTTTCTTCTCGGGGAGGCGAGAATGTAGCGAGTCTTTAGTCACCAGGTATGGAATGAAGGTTCTAGAGAGAGTTGTTTAGTAGTCCTCACCATTTTTGTAAAATAATGTATCAATAATTATGATGGGGATTTATTTGGGTATAGATATTGTCTAGAAGATAATATTTGTATTTAAACTCACAGTTTTATGGTTGTATTAATAAAGTTGTAGTTATTTCTGTACCATGTATTGACAACTCAGAATGGGTGATGTATACCTATTTTGGGGGCGTCACAGTAATTCTGTGCGGTCATTATCATCGTCAACTATGTCTGTCTCATCTGGGTCATATTGATCAATAAGGGCTTTTCCCCGTGCATTTTTGTTGTAGTATTGCCTTGTAGCCTCTGGCGAGCAAAAAAATTTTACTAGCTAACTCTTGATAATCACTCATCAAATGATTGACCGCATTAATTGATTTTTTTCAAAATCAGACTCATTGGAGAAACCATTTCCTCTTCACCATTACTCCTATTAAAGATCTCTTGTTCATCGAGGAACGATCGTATAGCAGTATTCGTGCAATACTCTTGAAGCTTAAGAATCTTAAAGTACATGTCCGCAAATTTGACGAGAATGTGAGAACATTTGACAAGTACATGTTATCGATTTCTTACAATTATTGACAACTTGCCGATATCTCCGACTATTTTCAATTGCATCTTCCCCGTATAATCGCATGCAGACCTTTTGCATCAATAATGCATAACTCACTAACTTTTTTGATGTTATACTTAAAAGAATCCACAAGCTCTTTTTGAAAACGTCTAAACATCTCTTTTGTATAACATTCAAAAGCATGTACTTCCAACGATGTTCCTAAAACCAAACTACGTTTTCGATGCTTTGTTACATAATCAACCTTTCTCTCTCTGTTGAATTGTTTTTCAATAGCCTTCTGAGTCTTGACAACAAAATCTTTCATGCCTGTTGAAGCTTTCACATAAGAATCAAAAAAATGGTTCATACCTTCGCTTCTTCTGGTGGTTGTCATTCCTGCAGCAAAATATCTCTTTGTGTATGCACTTATCCATTTCTCCTTCACATCATACAAACTTATGAGCCATTCATTTTGAGACAAATCATATTTTTTTCACAAGTATTTTTCAACGCTCTTCAAACTCGCCGATGGAATATGAATTATATACACAGTTATTAAAATCATCTTACGATGGGTGTTCCGCATAAACATGATGTAATTTTTTTGGAAATTTATTGCTAATGTACCAAGAACACAATAAATGATGAGTGGATGGGAGTACCCTACCAATAGCATTGCTCATAGCTTTATCTTGGTCAGTGATGATGGTTACAGGAGCTTTGTAATCCATGGCTTCAAGCCACGTCTCTAAGACCCAGCTGAAAGTGTCTTCTGTCTCATCCCTTAACAATGCAAATCCAAATAAAACAGAGTGATAATGGTGGTTAACCCCGGAAAATGGAACAAATGACATATTATACCTATTTGTCCTGTACGTAGTGTCAAATGTAACCACATCTCTGAAACATTGATACATAAATCTTGAACGCGGGTCTACCCACAAGATACAAGCTATGCGATTGTCTTCACCTAATTTCACACAAAAGAAAAATTTACTCGCACTGCTAGAATCAAATTTCTTCAGATAATTAATCGCCGCTTGTGCATCATTTTCATCCTCCCCACCACGCGCTTTAAATCCCTAAGCTCGCATTACTTAACATCTTTGTCACTAAAACCTATATTTTGCATTCCTCCACCACTCATTGTGTTCAAAACATTCATCATCCTACTTGGTCCAATAATTACCGATTTAAAGTGTCAATTAATTTTCTTGCTACCGGCGTAATATTTCTATGTGTCTCAATCAAATCTACTTTGGTAGGTGTCACTAACTGATGATTGTGATCCAACTCAATAACCGAAATACGCCAGTTATCTTCTTTCTTACTGTGGACAACATACATTCTAGCTTTGCATAGTGTTCGACCAATTGTGTCTCGTTGTCTTCTTTTCTTATCGTTATCACATTCATCATCTAATGAATTCTTCACAACAGTTAGTCTACCAGTTTTTTACATACATATAACCTTGACGTCAAATCATTACTGTGAGCATGTTTACGACTCGTAGCAATCCTAATCTCAAATCCACTTTTTTGGGCATATGATCTATAAAAAATTTCAGCTTCTTCTAATTTATAAAATAATTGACCAACATAAGGAATCATTACCTTTGTACTACTACTTTCACCATCATGAACATACTCCGATTCATTTCTACATTCTAAACTAGTAAAAGATTCAGAAGAACTAGATAAAAATATATTTGTAGCAGCCATGAAAGCCATTTATGAAGACTTACCAATAATTTCTCGCACAAACCAGTGATTTTAGAACTAGCAGATTCTTTCCGAAGCTATATTTCTGCATCTGTTAAGCATTTGGATGGGAATGGAGTAAAATGTTAGATCTAAGGTGGAAGATAAGGTGAATTTGGCCGCTACTCCCACTAGCGGCTGGGCCAAATTCCCTTAATGCCCAAAATTTTAAATTTTCTGGCGATCGCTAGAGAAGAAGCACCGGTCAAAACCAACGTTTTGATCGGGTCAGCATTCTCTAGGGCCATGCAGAGAGAGGAAAAAAAATTATTGCTGGCCGCTACTCCCTCTAGCGGCTGGGAGATCATCTCAACCATTAACTGTGACGCCCCCAAAATAGGTATACATCACCCATTCTGAGTTGTCAATACATGGTACAGAAACAACTATAACTTTATTATTACAACAAAGAAAACTATGAGTTTAATTACAAATATTATCTTCAGACAATATCTATACCCAAATAAATCCTCATCACAATTATTTATACATTATTTTACAAAATGGTGAGGACTACTAAACAACTCTCTCTAGAACCTTCATTCCATACCCGACTAAGACTTCGCTACATTCTCGCCTCCGAGAGAAGAAAAATGGACCAAAAAGAAAAGGGTGAGCTCAACTAGCCGGTAAAGAATATTATGACTAAGATAATATACAACAAATTATCGTTAGTCTTCAACAGGAAAAATCTAATAGAATACAATAGACAACAAGTTTTAAATCAATATTCAGTAGCGGAAATAATAATTCATTGTAAGAGTTAAGTAGAGAATGCAAACTACTATCTTCTATGTATGAATTTAAAAGTTCATCGTCATCTTTTATCCCTCGTAACATCAATCAATATATATCGGAATCAAATATTCATCTTTTGCACTATGTGCCAAAGATATTCATCGATTGGTCATGTTCATCTAAACACTGCTCATCTTTGCACTACACGGCCAAAGATATTCATCGAAATCATTCATCTTTTACTACTACAGCCAAAGATATTCAATAATATCATCATTTAAGACCGAGGATGATGAAAAATATTTTTAAAGAAACGAATCCGGTGAAACAAAATGACAAGGATTAAGGATTAACGATTCGTGACTTTGTTTTATCCATGTCCAAAAATACCTCAAAAATAATCACAAATTGGTGTAAAATTCAAGAATGATCAAAACATGGATACAATCAAAAGCTAGTATCCACAATAGATATTTTTTATTTAAAAGGAAAATTTTTCATTTTTCGATGAATAGTCTTGAAGTGATTCAGTAAATAAGGTCGTATACGTGGATAGTCAGTGACACGTGAATAAGTAACTCGACACCAAAAGTTCCAAATTTGATAAAACTTCAGATCAATATTTCAAAGATAATGATATTGAAGAAATAATATCATTACGAAAAAATAATATCCCTTACCTCGAAAAAGATCAAGACTTTTAAATTTGAAATAACCAGGATATATGCTATGACTTGAACTTCACACAGTATAGCAATACTCAAAATATACTCAAAATACTCACAAGAATACGCTCGATAATATAGAGAAAAAAACTTCAGATTTACGGTGTGATTTTTAATTTAACCTAAACACCCTATTTATAGGAAAATGCTTAGAACACCAAAGCAGTAAAATTTAATTTAATAATATTATTATTTTTTTCCACAACTTTCTACGCACCAAGAATCTGAATTCAGCTCCTTCCACACACATGTGAAACACACCAAAATAAAAAAAACGTTTTTGTTACTTAAAATATTTTAAACTTCCAAAATTAATTATTTGAGCTTCGAACTTCAATAATTCATAATAAATAGCCTTTTATTCAAATCTCATGAGTTTTTATAGGAAATTAAATTTCTACAACTTTACGTAAGAAAGTTTTTCCAAATTCAAACAAAAATTGTCCAAAATCCACAAACCAAGCGATTTCATGTGCTATAATCAAATTTCGGTCAAGAAATAGGTCCATTTACACATAAAACATGCTTTAAATATTTTTGGTAACAAAAATACTCCTCCTCCACATATACTCATATATCCCACATTCATCGTAAAAATATCATCATTATTATATTATTAAAATATAATAATATATTTAAATGAATTATTTTATCGAAAAAGATAAAATTTCAATTTTCAACAATTGTCACATTAAAAATTTTTCCATCTATATCCACATAAAATCAATATTTTCCTCATCATATGAATCAATAATTAATTATTCACAAATAATATTACGTAATCACAATATCGACAACCGTGCAGCTCCTCAGAAAGGGGGCTTTCAATAAGAATTTCTCCTTCTTGGCCAGCAATTAGGTGACCAAACCTCTACTTAGACGTAACTTTCTAGACATTGCCAATAATGTTTTCTAATAATATTATTCAGATAATATGAATTATTGCTTCGATAATGGAAAATCTTGCAGTAAGTGACAATTATTGAAATAACAAAGAATATAAAATATCAACGCAGCAATTATTGAATCAATAAAATAAAATAATCGAATAAGAATTCACTCGTAATAATTATTGAGTAAAGGCCTTCTTAAGTAAGAATCAATAATTGGTGCAATACTGGTAATCATCTTGTCAACAACGCCAGACATCTTGTGTTTTAACCACTAAAGGCATTCCAACAAAGGTAAATCCAGAATAACTAAGCCGTTATTTTTAAACAACTTATATTTGTCGCTTTTCTTCATCCAATCGCTTTTCGTTATGGGGTCCCATAACAAGGTCGCAAGGCCGCCGCATTTAATATTCTCGACAAGTAAGAATATTCTCCGACCAAACGAATATTCCCCGACAAAAATGAATATTTTATAACCACCTGCTTATTTAAAATATTTGCGCATTTTACCCATAACTAACCACATTAATCAAATCAACCCTTACTATTTCAAAATAATAAATAGAGAAAAATAAATTTCATTTATTAATTATTTGGGATTTTACATTAACTCCCATTTTGGACGGCTAGATATGCGTTAGTCGAAATAGGGTTACTAGCGAACGTAATGCACAGATCATTTCCCATATATATATATATATATAAAGTTATTAGACTCACAATTTAAAGGTTGACAATGGTTGGAATATGATGTTGTGAAAAATAATATAATTGGGCAAAATGAATTTGAAATAAGCACTCCAAGCGTCAATAAATAATTTTTTTACTGATGTATTTTGACTCCCGTCTAAAAATGTTCTGGTTCCGCCACCGCAAATTACAAAATTTTATCGAGTATAAAATAAGGTTTGATTGAGACTCGTTTAACTACCGAGTCGAGCATGATCTCGAATCGAACCCAAACACTTTGAACTTTTCGAATGAATATGATCCGAGAACAACCAAGACCAACTTGATTATTTTTAGATGATAATAGATAGATACAACGCTCGTAATAAATTCTATTAAAACCAAGAAATATAGGTTTGCCTGTCATCCATATTAGAATAAATAGAATTTTTCGAAAAAACCTGCTAGTGGAGGAAGACCTCCTAAGAATAAAAGACATAGGGCTAAAGAGAGAGCCAAAAAGGATCTAGATTCCCATTAGAACATGAATTATCGCGAGTAGCGGAACGATCTCTATTTACGCTATTATGCCCTTCACGCGGCTTGACCGAGAACGAAGCGTGATCAATAAAAACTTTCAATTTGCGGAGGTTCGAGTAATTTATTAAATTTTAAAATTTGGTCATTTTTGAATAATTTATATTAAAAGTCGAACTCAAATTAAATTTTTAGTCGAACGAGTACGAATTAAACTTAAACTATTTGCTTATTTTACGACCATACTTGCATCTTACATAATCGCTTGTCAATTTTTTCTGGATACCATTGAATATAACTCCATTCACATCATAATTAAAAAAAGAAAAATTTATAAACTCATTTTCTTAATTATGATATAAAATAATATAATACATCAAGAGTTTAAATTTAATATAATGACAACGTATATACAAGCGATGTAAAAATTAATTAAGACACAAGGATAATTTTGTTTAATTTAAATATTTTATAATAATATATCATAATTCTAATATCACTCTTCTTGACAATGTATGAAATTTTAAGTCATATTTTAAAGATTATCGTAATAATTAGTTTAAGATGATCGTAAAAATCATTTAAAATTAATTAATATTATTTTCAGTTGATAGGGAGGCTTGATATTATCCGCTAACATACTAATTGAACATTTTTGAATGAAACTTACTTGCCTTTAGCCTTTAGCCTTTAGCCTTTAGCCTTTAGGTAGGAAAACAAAGTGAGTAGGAGGTCGCTCAGACAGTCGAAATCACATAGATGATGACATTGACATGATACCATTTGCATTTTGTTGTGATTTTTGAACCGGAAATTAAATTTGTTTATTGGTCTTCCTACCATAAATATTCCTTCTTTCTTATTTTCCCAAAGATTAATTTCAAAACATACACACTTTAGACCCTAAAATTTACATTAAACAACAATTTACTCCCTCTAAACATTTCTACTCAATGACTCAAAAGTCAAGCAATTCACACCCCACTTAATAATTTACAGTGAGTTTTCAAAGGGCACAATTATTTTAGAGTATTTTTTTATCTTCAACATTTTTGTCTCTCTCCTGTGATATAATCAATAATAGGGAACTGTTATTTTTCATATGTATTTTTGATATTTTTACGTACATTTTTTCTCATGAGTTTTTCTCATATGAAAAAACAAATGTAAATTTTTTGTTTACTCGTGATTTTTTCTCATATGAGTTTTTTGATATGAGAATTTTTTTTTTGTAATAAATGTAATTTTATGTATTTTTTGATATTTTTACGTGATTTTTGAACTGATATTTTTTTCTATTTTTGATATTTTTACGTGATTTATCTTCAACATTTTTGTGTCTCTCCTATGTGATATAATCAATAATAGGGAACTGATATTTTTACTTGATCTTCTCTTATATGAGTATACAGCGAGTCTGTAAAAATGATCATGAAAATAGTATTCCCCTCAACAATAACATTATCTGTTCATACTTGTGAGATTTAGTGAGAAAGTCGGTTTCCCTTTCTATTAAACTTAAATATCTCTCATTTGCATTTTGATCATCCTCCTTAATCAATTATTGAGGTTGTAACATCCATTTTTAAATAGAGTTTTTATTTTGACGGTACCAAATGAAAGTGCACTCAAAAGTTCAAAATATATATATATATATATATATATATATATATATATATATATATATATATATATTATTTTTCCTTTCCTGTCATTGAACTTCTCCAGGCCCATCAAAATTATGAAGAATTTGAGCTAAAACAGTTGATAAATACAAACCGTTCATTAATTTAAGTAATTTATGTATAGTATTGAGTTTGTAAAGATGTTATGTTTAGATTGAAAGAATAGAATAAAATAATTTTTAAAAAATAAATATTTTAAATAATATTTTGTTTTTAGTGGTAGAATATGATCACATATATCTATTTCATTTCATTTGAATGAATTTTATTTCAGTAACTCTCGCATGAAAGTATAGACGACGGTTGTATTTAATTAACACGATTCGTCGGATCGATCAATTAAAGGGGAAGTTTCTAAGTTAATTGAATAAGGGTGAGCTTAAGATTCGAATTATATATATATATATATATATATATATATATATATATATAAACTTGACCTTACATTAACAAAAATGAAATAAAATTGACTTTTACATAATTATTATAAGTATTCAAAATGAAAATAATAATTCTATAATTCATTTCATCATTTTTCATTTTATAATTTAAAGCAAAATTTTGTATGTCCCACCCGCAAACAAAACAATAGAGAGGAGACTAGCAAGGCCTCCAGTCCACATAATAAAAGAAAATCAAAACAATAGAGAGGAGACTAGCAAGGCCTCACGCTTATTCTTTAATGGCAGCAGCTGCAGCAACTGCTAGAGCTTTGTGGTTCAGTCGCCTGTCGCTCAAACCTCTCCACCCACCACCGACGCCTCCCTATTTCCACCACCTCCTCATCCGCCCTTTAATTCCCGCTTCCGTCTCGGTCACCGCCTCCAAGAGGCCTCCTTCGGCCGTCGTCAGCTGTCTCATCTCCGGCGTCGACGGCGGCGGAGTATCCGATGACTTTGTCTCCACTAGAAAGTCCGGATTCGACCGCGAATTCTCCGTGATTGCTAATATGCTCAAGAGAATTGAGCCTCTTGACACTACTGTTATTTCCAAGGGCGTTTCTGATTCTGCCAAGGATTCCATGAAGCAGACTATTTCTACTATGCTTGGATTACTCCCGTCGGATCAATTCTCTGTCACTGTTAGGGTTTCGAAGGCTCCTCTTAATCACCTCTTAGTTTCTTCCGTAATCACCGGGTAAATTCTTCGTTACTTCGTACTTATATATTTTTTATAGTTCTGAAATTTGATTGTTATCCGACTGCTAGTGATTGAATTGATGTATTATATTAGGTATACTTAGTTTCTCCAAAGCAAACAGTATAATTATTTACATTCTCACAATATACAAATGATGGTAGTACATATCTTTTAATTGTTATAAATTTTTGAAGTGTTGTTGATGTATTGTTAGGTATACTTTGTGGAATGCCGAGTATCGGATTTCTCTGATGAGAAATTTTGATTTGTCTCCGGATTGTTCAAAAAGATGGAATTTTTCAGAGGGGAGTGAAGTTTGGAAAGTGAAGAATGAGGAGTGTGAGAATGGATGTGGTATAGTTGATGATTATAGTGAAGATGTGGAGAGAATGAAACTTCATAATCTTGGGGATTTGTCTCCTGAAGAGCTGGATTACATCCAACAGTTGGAATCTGAGCTATCTAATGTCAAGCATGTAAGAACTCTCTCTCTCTCTCTCTCTACACACACACAGACATACATCCATCCATTTTCAGTTTCAATGGACATGATTTCAATATAAGAATATGAAGATAATTTTTTTTTTAAAATCGCGTCCGTGTAATCTAAAAATAGTCATACAAGATGAGTTGGCTACTAAACATTCCATAGTTTTGGTTATGGACCACTCCCACACACACATACATATGTGTGTGTGTGTGTATATATATATAATCTCACTCTCTCTATCTCTCTCTCTCTCTCACACATCATCACAGTTAAATTACTAAGACTAGTGGAACAGTGTAAGATCTAGACTTGTAATGAATTTTGGGATTTTTTAAAACTATCATTTCTAATGCTGGTTACTAATCTTGCTAGGCATAATTGGGTATTAGAAATCTAGTATAGGAAAAATCTAGTTAGGAAGAGCATTGTAGATGTCCTTGACATGGAGGTACTCGGTTCACTCTTAAAAGTTTAGAGGCACAGCTCTAACCCACTACCTGCTGCTTTAAGTTGAGCACGATCACTAGTCACTACTAAGCCAGAGGACACTCCCTCTGGGGATCACTTGGTTCAGTCCCAGGTCTTTTACTATGCAAACTTGTGTTTTTAAGTTTCTTAATCAATTTATATTTCAATAGGTTTTCTTCCGTCTTCTTCAGATATTCAATAGAAGGGAATTTTAAACCAAAAGAGGGAAAATTAAATATGTTCCCTATTTCAGCACCAACAAGTTTTTCTTAGTATTTGTTCAAAGATATGGTTGTTGAATGGTAAAGTTCGACTTAAGTAATTTATTATGTAGCAATTTCTTTAGTGATAATTAAATGCTAACCTAGTTTCGCAATGCAGCAACATCCAACTTCCTTTCTTTGCGATTCTAATCTGATTCTAAGAAGTTCTACAGAACACCTGCGTAGAATTGGAAGTAGATTTGAAGTGTATTACGGGTGTAGATTCTGTGGTTCTTTATTTCATAGTTTCGCATGCTGCTAGACTATTAATTATCTCTAGAAGTGTCTATCTAACATGGTGTATGTTTATGCTACTCCGGTGCCTTGTGTGGCTCTCCAAAATTTGCACAAACACTATTGTGAAGAAAGTTCATTTTATGCTGATTAAGATTGTGCTGTTTCAGGAACTGCATGCTCAGAAGAAGGAAAATTTGCAAATGGAATATATAAGAAAAAGTAACAATGATCTGTTAGAGTATTTACGATCATTGGATTCTGACATGGTAATGACCTCAAATTATTAGTTTGATGGCGACTTCGAAATTGTTGGATGAGCAAATATATTAATATGCAATTTATTTCGACAGGTGACTGAACTCTCTCGACCGTCATCATTAGAGGTAGAGGAAGTTATTCAGCAACTTGTTCAAAATATATTGCAAAGATTCTTTAAAGAGGAGAATTCCTCTGATAAGATGGGAGATTCAGCTACAAGTGACCAAGATCACCAAAATGAGAATGATGACTTTTGTGATACCATAGGCACTTCACGGGACTACCTAGCAAAGCTGCTTTTCTGGTCAGTATTTTGCTATTTTTCGTTTGTTTACTCTTTTTGGTGCTATACTTTCTTATTATTCATTTTGATTTAAATAATTGTTTAAATATGAAACAAAAACACTAAATGGTAAAATTTTACTATATAATTGAAAATTACTCCGTCCCACAAAAGACGTCTTAAGTACATCTTTCGCACAAATTAAGAAAAATCAAAGTAGAGGAGAGTATAATTAAGTTCCATAGTCTTTACATAACATTTTGGATTTGAATTGTGCACTTAATTTTTGGATGTAACTTAATGTATTATTAGGATGTTTGATCTTTTGTCTCTATGACCAGTTGCTTATATTTTGAATCATTTTCCCTCTGAAATTGCATTTTTAATTAGTGCGCCTTTTTGTGATTACAGGTGTATGTTATTGGGTCATCACTTAAGAGGCTTGGAGAATAGAGTGCATTTAAGTTGTGTTGTTGGCTTGTTGTGATCAACAAAAGTAGATAAAAGGGATGTATATGTTTTTTCCAATTTTGTCTTTATTTTTATTACATGTATCATCAAGAAAAATAAACTTAAATATATAACACGAGCATATTATTTGTTTCTTACTCTTTGTCAAAGGAATAAGGATCATCAAAAAGAGAAGATTTAAAAGTTAGAACAAACATTCCCGAAACATGCAGTTCGTACCTCTTATTTTTCTGATGCAATAGAGTCGAGATTCCTTAAGATCTCATGTAGGTACCATAAAGTTCCTACTCACTTGACACAAATGATCTCATTTGTTTTTTGGGGTTGGGGGAGGTGGGTCTTGGTACTGAAACCAGATTTTATTCTTCAATAACTTCTGCTTCTTTTAAATTTGCAATTAGAAACATAATACAGCTGCCATGGTTCATTTGTATGCATCTACTGTAGGGTGGCTGAATAGAAGTAAGCCCTTGCCGTTGGCTCTGTCTGCTTTTGTGCCCTTAATACTTGCCTAGTTGTCTGAACTTGGAGTAGATATTGGTTTGGTTTGGATATGAATATTAGGTGCTTGACTTGCCAAAAGCTGTAATATAAGAACATCTTGCCTATTCTGCCATTGTTTTATGTGATAGAATTTAGTACAATTTGCGAGAAGGTCATGTTAGACTTGGTATTGTGGCCGGTAGCCACTTAATGTTTTATAGTAATCCAAATGCTCCATTGTTTTATATGATCTCTTTTGAAAAGAGGTATAGTTCTTCTGGTTTGTATGTATTCTCATGTAATTCCTGGTGATAAGAAAAGCATAATTGAGGTATAAATGTGTAAAGAAATATAAATTGGCCGAGAGAAATATGCTATTTGTACAGATATGGTAGAGGTGCTTAGATCCATTTTTTGAGGGGTTCAGATTACTACTATAGAAATATTGTTCGGCAAAGTTATGGTTGTGTCAGGCACGTCCATAACCGTTCAAACCACAGGTTTAGGTTCGGGTTTACAGCGATAAACTGTAGAACTACAGGATTGAAAATTTATACGAGTTGCTGCCCTTAAATAATTCATAAGAATATAATGATGATCCACGTCATCCACCTCTTCCCTTTTGCAATCCTTCATAGTATGGTTTAGGTTTTGATCTATTCAGAAAGTGAACTACTCGAATAAATCTTGTTACACGGAATGGATCTCTTTATTGGCTTACTATTCCTACACTCGCTGCGTTTGATTTTTCTTAGGAGAAGTTTATAGAGGTGTCATTGCCTTTTATCCTTGGACGGTGTCCAATGTGCAAGGTTGGAGGAGTTTAGAGGATGCCTGACTAGTACTTTTCATGACGTTTGGCCAAAGATGAAGAACAAAATTAACTACAAAGCACTACCTAATCCTCTGAGGATTGCATGGTGGGAAGGGAAGCCATTTGGAATCCAAAGGTTCACATGAATATTTTGTTTTATGTTCCTAGGGTTTACATTTGTGATGAAACTGCAACTATATGTTGAGAATTTGTCTCATCACATGTCTGGTAATGCCAGGGTAATAAGCTTCAATTTAAGATTTCCAGTAAACTTTACACGTTTGCTTATTGTAATATTTGGTTTGCTAACATTTTAACAAGGGGCAACTACAAGTGCTAGTAAGCAAATGACAACAATTGAAAGAGTTGGAATCAAAATTATCCTGTCATTCCCTTTGTTACTATAGACACAATGCCTCAAATCAATACTCTATTCTACATCCTCATTACCTTCTACGTATACATACATAAAAAATAATAATCTGCTCAATGAAGAAAATAAATCTGAAAAAAAGAATGTATACTTTACAAAAGAATTCTCTTTTCTGTTCCATGAAGAAATAAAACTATAAAGAATCAGAAGGTGTTTGTTGTTGATACAGATCATAAGGTGCCCACAGATGATCTACCGGGCAAGCCATTCCAGCATCAAGCCTAACCCATGGCTTTCCTTTCCCACTCCAATGCAGCAAACTAACCTTTCCCGGATGCAAACTCCTGCAGCTATTCACCACATTATTCCCACCAAGCCCATGTTGGTTCCATCTATGATCAATCCCCTCAACATCTCCACCAAAAACCAACAAAAAAGGCGGAAGCGAACCCAAATTATATATTCTCCTTTTTTTTTGTATCTCCATCCATTTCTCAATTCTCCTACTATAATCCCCTTCTCTCCACCTCTCCAAATCCATCACCATCACGCCCGTGTTAAAATAACAAGCTTTTTTCCCTTCAAATACCTTTGACAACTGGAAATCAGACCAAAATTCATTGGTGAAGTAATTGGTAAAATTTGCCTGACAATACTCTGGAGCTCCAATTACTCTGGACCCTGTTAAGGGAATTGACCAAAGTTTTTGAATATCATCCACAACGATTATATCACAGTCTAGATAGATCACACGACTAACGCAGAGCTCCAGTATTTCAGCTAAGTAGGTTCTAGCATAGTTCAATGGCTCCTCCAAAGCGTGACGAATTGAAGACGATATCAATTTCTTTACTGGGAATTCATTCAATTGGTAAACTTTAAAACTTAAAGACGGGAAAGTGGACTCGACGGTTGTTGTTAAGTTGGTAAATTTTGGCAAGTCTGAACCGGCTGCGATGAAGTGAAAGAAGAGATTTTCCGGGCAAGAAGTATGCTTGAGAATGGAATAAACAGCAGCTATGGATCCTCTCAAGTATTCAGAATCAAGGGTCATGGCCACATGAACAAGAGAAGGATCACACACTGATAAAGATTCACCTTTTCTAGCCAAAACAGGGCATTGCGGCCCATTTTGATACTCTGGTGCTTCAATATACTCTGCAACATCATCAAGTTTCAATCTATTTGTATCGATTATTTCATCGGGGAATGAACGGATAGCAGATGTTGGATAGAGAATTAGCAGAGAAATTAATAAGAAAAATGGACGAAGATGGAACATATTAGAAAGAAGAGAAAAAAGGAACTCTTTCTATAAATTCTTTATCTGGCAGGTGTGTATAATAAAATGGGAAAGCAGTAGATAATCAAACGTGTGTATATATATATATATATATATATATATATATATAGGAGAGAAATGAAATGGGCAATGAATGAATGTTGAAAACAACGCGTGAATGTGAAAGAAGAGGAACAGTTTGGTTAGGTTCCAACGTCGTTTGCATTTTGGGAAATTTCAAAATTCAATTTGAAGAGTTATTCCGACTTTGTAAGGTTCGAGGAGCCTGACCTCATTGCTTCACCACAATCTGACCACGTGCTCTCTACATATGCTAACGCGTTGGCAGAAGGTGCTGGCCTGGCCAGCGGTTTACGAGAGCAGATCTTTTGTCCTCAAATTTTATGTCTCCTTGTGTTACTCTACTTAAATTTTGACACATATCTTTTTATTTAATTTTAAAATTAATTAATATTAAGTGAGAGATTAAATATTAAAATTTAATTAGAGGAACATAAAGGGATAGAAGATCTGCTCTCGCGATTTACTCCCTCCTTTTTTCAACAATAGAATTTCATAAAATTAATGCTTAAAAAGTGTTTTGGTTAGCAAAATTATACTCCCTCTGTTTCACAATAAGAATTTCATTTGTCAAATAGTTTTTGTCAAAATTTGATTAGCTGCTATCGCTAATAAATTTAAAGATAAACATAAAACAAAATATTTTTTAAAAAATTTAAAAAGTTGAAATTAAGAATATTTTTGTGAAACGGTGGAAGTATTTCAAATTCAATCATATAGGCATCTTAATTTACATAAATATGTTATTTATATTTTTAAGAATTTTCGCTCTACATAAAAGAGAAATTTAATTTTAATATTATTTTTATAATTTTATCAAATTTCTCAAAAGATATTTTTCATCTCTCCTTTATATTGTACTCCCATAGTACGTAGAATAAAGTATCCTATGCAAAACTCAGTAGTAGAAGAAAGACATAACGTGGTATTCATACACGCATCCCCTTACATTTGGCAATGCATTATTCTGTCGGTGGAATATTTCTATTGCAAGGACATGTATGGCTGTGCATGGCCCCCACACACACATATATATACATATATATATATATATAAAATATGACAATTTTTTTTGAGCTATAGCGACGGTTCACCCACCACTATAATTATTTTTGTCTATGACGACCGATAGTTATTCTAGTAACGGCACTATAGTCCAAAAAAATTGATCAAAATTAAAAATTAAAAATAAAATTAAAAATTAACGCGGACTATTATGACGAACTTTAAGGTTTATTAACAGGTATAGACGTATAGATACTAGCATCCCCTTACATTTGGATTTTAGTTAATACTCTATTGTTAGTATATGGGAACTATCAATTTATTTTATTTTTAAAAAATTAAGATTTATGTAGAAATTATACAAAATATAATACTATAAAGGGTCATTTTAAATTTAGCAAAATAAAAAAAAAGGGCGGTCATTTTAAAAGATGGAACCTTTCTAGAAAGAAAGATGAAAAAGGTAAGAAGAGAGACGGCTAAAAGTCGGAAAAAGGACACTAAAGTAGAACATGTCAACAACCACATGGGCATGGGCCACAAGAAAATTTGGTTCAGTTTCTTCCGGTCTATGCAGCAGAAATCAGTAAAATTCACTTACCTCTGTCTGTCCGTCCTCAAAATGATGTCTAAATTACGAATTTCACACGGAAATTAGGTCCGTCTGTCCGTCCTCATTTAGACAACGAATTTCATAGGGAAATTAGTGTGGAATTAAGAAAAAGAAGTGTTCCTGACCTTCATGTGTACAATGCCTCTGCAAAGTGCAAGTCAAGAATATCAATAGAGGCATGTTAGTCTGATCTCTTGTTACATGTTCAAGAAACAATAATATGTACTGATCCAATGCTTTATATACAGAATTATACGAGTCATGAATCCTAAGGCATCTACTAAATTTCTTTACGGTTGCATGCACATCAAACATGCAATCCGCTTCTCCAGTTTCAACCAGCAAAAGACTGGGAAAGGGGCACATACATAAATTAGGAAAAACAAAGAGTACCAAAAATGAACTGAGAAGTGACAAATTTAAGTGTTCCTGCTGCACACTGCCTAGCTAGTTTCAATCTCACCCTATCCAATTCAAACCTTGTTCAACATCTTTCCCAGTTGGGAGAAGACAGAAGATTTGAGAGAAAAAACCTTTTTCTAAACTACTAAAAAAGTTCAAACAAGCGTATTAATCAACTCAAGGATATCCAAAATAGTTAGGGTTGGCTCAAATACATGCGATAGTAAAGTTTCTAAATAATTACGAAAGTTATTAACGATGCTGTTCCTCACCCTCACCTATGACTTGGGTTTATATAGTTCTTGATTTCATTCCATCGTCTTTTCTCAATATTTTGTCAGAGAGTAGTTGTCCAGAGACTTCAACAACTGGTGCAGATCTAGAATATCACCTTCAGTACTAAATTTCATGGTTATAGGTTAGAAATAAAGAATTCCTTTAGCACCCCCCAAAGTATTTACAAAATTTGGGCTTCATATCCAAGGCAGGGATTTTGAGGCTTCCGATACCTTTTTTTGCCATTGTGCACACATCGGATGCAGTTTTCTGGAGTCTGCCAGATTAAAAATGATGAAATGTTATAGAAGAAAATATACATAGAAAAGACAAACTTTAGCCTAGAACTGGAAACTCACAATATATGTTATCGCAGCATCATTGGGTTTATACTATCCACCAAGCTGAGGTAGCAAGACTCATCTACAACTTCCTTAATTAACATACTCATCTACTTGTATCAAGTGGGTAGGTTGACAGCAAACTAAGCACTAAACAGAAAACCTGAATGCCCAATTGTGATCTTAAATCCAGCTAGTGGTTGATACTATGCTCAGAGAACACTGCACGAAAGGTACATTACAATCAAAATAAATCCAGTAGGCATGATGGTGAGTTACTATATCTTTTTAAGGTATACAATCACATTAAAACATGACTCTGTTTGATTCCTATATGTATAAGTGCATTTTAAAAGACCTGAACTTTAATACTTAGAAATTGATGCCAGCAGCAACTCATGCAATGTTGGCAAATGTTAAGCATATATTGCTCGTTCTATAATCATGGTGTAGATAACTTTTCTCCCAAGTCCTACCACATTAACAAGAATTGAAAAAAGAATAAGTTGATATATTTATAAGTCCAAAAGGGTTCTTCAGAATTACCCACAGCTTTGGGCTTGAAATTCCAACTGATTTCTTAAAAAAACAAAGAAAAAAAAGTATATATATCAACAAGGGTATCTTAAGAGGGTACCATCTTACTTTAAATTGAGCATTATGCCAAGGTGATATTGCAACTCAAGGTCTTTTATACCGCATTTATGGTTCCAACTCAAAACATTCAAACTGCACAAATAAACAACAGAACAGGCATCATTGAAGATTAATGCATGACATGAGGATGGTTGAATACATCTAAAACAAATATTAAAGATCAAGCCTACATAAGAGGAGAGAATAGGTTATGTAATGAAAGCAAACTACCCAACAATATAGTACCCTACATATGGTGGCACAGTCAACAATGCAAAGGTTTAATCACAGGATTCAGGTCTTGTGTGTGCAGCTGTTGCCAAAGTACACATGAGCAGAGACGAATTGATAATGGGGTAGAGAAAGTGACAGAGAAGAATTGTGGACTTGACTGGGAATATTGATAATATATTCATATAACCACATAATTTGGAAAATGTCATACAAGGATTTAACTCATTATAAGTCTAATCCAGTTCTCAACATGCTTAAAGATCTCAGCAGTAATTGCTACACCCATTTTTCAATGATAATCAGGGTTGTAATAATGACGGAGCATGACTGACACACAAGATAACAATGAGATCCCCATGTACATGATTTTTCTAAAAGACAAATGAAACTAGCTTCTAAAACCTTGTGCTCATGCTAAGAGACCGGCCCATCCGAAAAAATGCATCCCCACCATTGAAGCCTATATCCACTTTGATGTGATCATACTGCTTCCTGCAGCCTGGGCATCGCGCGTCTGCCTCGAGAATTCTTTTGTGACAAAAAAGATACAGACTGAATCCACAAGGACATGGAAGGAAACTGGAGTCCGTCAGATCCAAATCCTCATAGCATATGGGGCATGAAGAAGGTAGAGAGACGCTACTTTGCCAGGCGCAATTCTTGGCTCCATGACTTGACATCTTTTTTTGTTTATTTTGCTTCAACAGGTTGGGTAGACACTGCGGGTGGGAAGCATCATCAGCCCGCCATGCTCGGGAATTTTCCTGAGCCCTAGAAACCATTCTCCTGCTCTTGTTTTCTTTTAAGCTGATATCAGAACTCATGTATGGAGATTCAGGATCAGCTAAGCAAGTCTTGTTCGTGGATCTAGCAGAAGATTCACGTTTTTGTTCATGGTGGTTCTCCATAGCAATCAATGCATCAGCAACAGCCTCCCAATCATCCAGACAACCATCGTCCTCTTCTGTTTCACTGACCCAGCCAGACCAACACCTGCTACTGGCACTGCTACAGCTGCTCCCAGGAAGATTACTGCTGCCAACTGGGCTGCTCATCAGTGAGTTCAAATCACTTTCATGAATGCTTGACACCTCAATATCCACCTCCTTGGACCCCAATACTGAACTCTTGGATGATTTGTTCACCTTGTCGGTCACCACGGAAATCCGGGGAGAAGATTTGCCCCATTCATTTGAAGCCACATTGGTTCCTTTGTCCTTGACTGCATTGTACTCCCAAATCTTAGTTATTGATTTATTTCCAAGCGAATCAATTTCAGGAGTTATAATAAAGCAATGATGAAGCTTTGTCAAATTCAATGCACATTTATACATTTACCCATTCCCCCGAATGTTGCATAATTGCAACACTATCCAACCACTTGCAACTTTATTCCACTATAAATATTCTTCTCTTTATCTGGATTAGGAGGTTGGATCAGTAAGTATAGGAGTTAATAATCAACTACTGTTTTTGACATTAAAAGAAAATATACTAAATAATAAGCCCTGTAATCTGTCACCGAAATAGAAAACAAAAAAAGAGGAGGAATTGTCACAAAAAAACATTTCTAAAAGAAAACTTCAAAAATTTAAGATTTAAGTTCAAGTTTCAATTGCTTTAAATACAGTCCTTAAAATCTAAACTCAAAATACATGATGCATTTTGTCATGTGATCAAACTTCCGGAAGAAATATTGAATTCCTCATGCAGTACTAGATTTTCAAATAAGATAAAAACTTTCCAGGATCAATGTTTTCAGCAATCATACGAAGCTCAATTGGCGGATACGAAAACATAAAGCCAAAAGGGTTATATTGCTCTCACACGATAGAACGTGAAATTATGAATGCATCAGTTTAAGATTATCACAACATAAAGATATAGGGGAAAAAAAAAAGAATTTGCATACCCTGCGAAAGCCATTGCTCACGCCGAACATCAAGCTTGTTCTGCTTCAGTTTTGCTACTCTGTTGTTCTATGAAAGATTAAAAAAAAAATCAACACAAAATCGGACAAATGCATATGCATAACCATGCCTACGTTTATAAATGAAAGAATACACACACACACACACACACACACACACACATATATATATATATATATATATATATATATTACCCTCTTCTTCTTGATCTCCTTGCAGAAACCAGGAGCAGCAGCATTAGCGATTGAATCAGAAACCATGGCTTCGTATTCTTCTTGAAAACAGTTTGATTTGCGAAAACCCTAAATTTTAAGGAGAATTCGAAAAAAAATATTGGGAATTTGTGATGCAAGAGGAATATAGAAAGCAATTATAGATGGCAAAAAAATCCTTTATTTTCGCTCCAAACTCTTTGTTTCTTCCACCGATCATAAACTAGACCTCTCCAACTTTATATAACACATCCACTTACCATAATGCCCTCAGGATCTTCTGTATTAACATTTGAGAGCTTGCCGGTATGTGCGGACCAAATATATCAAATATTGCGTACCCGAATCAAATTATAAAATTATTATTACTTTTTAAAAATTAATTAGAAACATTTTTAAAACTAAAATAATTTAACAAAAAATAATATTGCGTACATGCCAATATTGTAATACCCTCGAATCAAATTATAAAATTATTATTAATTTTAAAAATTAATTAGAAACATTTTAAAACTAAAATAATTTAACAAAAAAAAATATATAATAATATCCAAAATTAAATATACATTTTAATTTTTTCAAATTAAATTGTAAAATCCTATTCAAAATTGATATTAAGTTATTTAGTTATAATACAAACAAATATAATAATTGTAAACTAACTATAAAGTACTACTAATTATCATCTTTGTTATTTCCAAAATTAGAACAAAATAATATTAATTTTGAGTTTTAAGATTACATAAATTGACTTTAAAAAATCAAATTGTATCTCTAATTTTGAAAATGTGGTAGTGCTTTAAGAAAGTTTATAATATGCATTATTGTATTGCTTAAAATTAAATAAATTTATGTGAGGTTGTATTTTTTTCAAATCAGACTTAAAAGAGTTAATAATAATTTTATACTTTGAAACAGAGAGAGTATAATCTAAAACCAGCACAAATGAATTCTTCAAAATCGATTATTTAAAAAAAAATCCCACTTTTATCAATGTTAGTGTTTGAAATAATAATTTTATAAGTAAATTAAATATAAATATTAAGTAGATTGACTTTGAGAGTATATTGACTTTTGAACCTTCTAAAACGAAAATAACTCTAATTATTCAATGAGACACTAGGCCAATAATAAAGCTGGCTTATAAATGTATTATGTAAGATATTTTGTTTTTCTTTTCGGTAACAGACTAGATATAGACTAGCTATTTTGTACTAATGTTACGTTTGTTTATTTTATTTTAATTGAAATGAGTTATATTATAATCTGTTTTTTTTGGAATAAAATTTATAAATTTGAAAAGAATAAAATAGTTCAATATATTCTAATAGCAATTAAAATAATTTTTTTTAATATTATTTTATTATATTCTTATATTATTATTTTATTCTTATATGTAAGATAAGATACTCATGGGTTCAGAGGGTATTTGAGTAATCATCTATGGCTAACAAAAATGCGGACTTGAACGAGACATGCTGAACGTGAAAGTCCCATTTTTGAACTGAGCTACGAGTTACAAATAGAATCACACACGTGGACGGCCCCTGTTTCAAAGTGGGCCACTTTTGTTAATTTGTTGCGCAGATCTAAAGCTTCAAAAAAAAAAAAATTGAACTTTAATTATAAATCACTTCAACTAAGTATGTATTATCTGTTCAAAAAACTATTACATTACTTATGTTTTATACATCTCTATAAACAGCATTTAGCCAAATGTGTCTTATTCTTATTTACATTTTTTAAAGTTCAAATTAGCAAGATACATTGCAATAATATCTGTACAAAACCAATTCAAAATTCCTGATTTTCTTATAGAGGCCTTTATATGCTACATATCTTTTCCCCTATTACACTTTACCTTGCACAATCTAGTTAACAGAACTGAACACTTGGTTCCCTCTAGGAGGAATTCACAAGAAGATGTACAGAAAGGAATCACAAATAACTAAATGCGAGACTACAGTTAAGTAGGCTCAAGGCTCAAGCCCTATTTACAGAACAATGGTTGAGATGCCCTCAATACAAACCAAGAGGATGCTACATTCCTGACCCTTCCCTTCTTCCAGCAATGCCACTGTAGGTTGAATAATGTCAGATACAAAACATGCGTTGGTGTAAATTCTATATTCCATTCTCTTCTCTTCTTCAGACAAAAAGAATGGAAAATGCAATCCTCATAATAATCTCATCTCTCTTTTAATCAGCAAATTAAGTGTTGCAAACACAGAATAATCTACCTTAGCCGCAACTGAACCACAACCCGTAAGAAAGACATGATACATTATATCATCGCTGTTAAGAAACGGTGGAATTGTTGTACTCTTGCCTCGTCCTGGTGAGATGGTGAAGACAATTTTCTTCTTTTTCTCTCACGACACAGGAAATCTTCTGTGTCTAGAACATAGGAAATCTGCATAGCAACATGATTAAAGTGAAGGCAAAATTGACCACGCTAAAAGATGGACCCAGACTATATACACTATACAGTGCTTAATGATAACACACAAAATACATGCAGGAGTTTCATAATTTAAAATAGTTGTAAAGGGGAAAACTTGTTCAGATAAAAGATATTGTGATCATAATATACATTATCTGAATGCATGATAAAATCCTGTGGGGAGAGACAATAACTCAAATTCTCAAACTCGGTGTTCATACCAAGAGAGGTGTTTTCAGCAATATCAAAAAATGACAGCCATTAGGAAAGATGCAAGGAAAACATGCTGCCATAATACACATGAAGAATGATAGCATGCAAGAATTTGTAGTTCCAGCATAACCATGTGTGATTTCAGAGAAAATGGGCTTTTTTCTATGGTAATAATTTCTTTTTGAAAGACCATTTTACGGGTAACCCCATGAGAGCAGTCCAATGTCAGGCAAGCTCAGACGTTGTTATATCATCTAACCTCCCCTTTTAAGGTGGACGACATACTAGAGCAAAGGATGTTGAGATAAACAACTACTTGCTATAACAGTAAAGAACTAAATACTTGGTCAAGCTGAATGCGTCAAAGGTCAGGAGAAAATGACTTTGTTGCACATGAGCTACAAAAGATTAAGATCATTTAGCCATATGTGAGAAGAACCAACAAAGAACAGGACGCTGGCACCAAAAACATGGGTTAAGTTCACCACCAGGAGAGGGGTGGCAGGATGATGGAGGAGAAAAATAAGTAACAAGAGATTAGCAAATCAATACATCCATCCATTTACTCAACACCAGGCATTGAGGCAAGTTTCTTAACAATGAAAATTACAAGTATCTAGAGAATATCTTTATCATACACAACAAATAAAGATATACCTTGGATGAGTTACAAGCCATTTTGCACTCCAAACCATTGACCACTCTGACACTTTCCATAGCCATGCATAGAGCAGAACATTCATCGGTGTCTGCATATTTGCGTTTGTTCCTGCATATATATAGAATTTAGCAAGTCACATACACATTGACAGTATCAGTCCATAGATAGAGTCTTGCTGACTCAGTAAATGCTCTTTCTAAGTTTCTTCCTAGACTCCATAAGAAAGGACCTCCTCAAAACTTACTATAAGCACTGTATGACAAAATTGACAATCCAAAACCAGAAAATACCCAACTAACAGAAATTGACAAAAGTTAGAAAAAGTTGCACTGTAACTCCAAGATTATCATTCTTCTTATGGCCTCAGAAGCTAAAGAGCAACAATTATTACAAGAACATCCAAAAGAAAAGGAGACCACGAAATATTACATTATACGTTGAGACCTTCTGCAGTGGGTCCAACCCATATTCCATCTGGTCTGTTTAGGTACCCAATTATATATACTCTTGTGCATGCAAATTATACAAATTCAAACAATATCATTGATACCTTTGCAACAAGATGCCAACAGAATCCTTTTTGCTGGGAACACCAGACAGAAAATCATTGTGAAGATAAGCTGCAAAATTAGGATCCACCGAAACTGCAACCACCTCAGGCTTTTCATTTCCATTATCCATCAGCTGTATAAACAAACGTGACGGGACCGATGTCTGTAACAAATAGGAAAATTACTAAGAATCCAAGTTAACCTGCCAAATAAATGCAAGTATAGCTATTTCCAGAAATTACAAAGAAAAAAGAGCAAAAGACCTACACATTCAAATCGGTATATGTTCTCATCATGAAGGAGCACATGAGCGTTTTCATAATAAACTGAATCAACATATTTCTCAGGTTTCCGAGATTTTTCATACTCGTATAACTGTAGTAGCTTATTATCCATCTCATCACTTGCAACAGTTTGAAGCTGCAGGAAAAGAGGAAAAGTTCTTTTTTTTTAAAATAAATAAATAGAATAGATGGAAAAAAATTGATCAGAATTAGGATTTTACTACTTACCTGTCTGACCAGCTTATATATCAACTTGTCCAAAGTAAAGAGCACATAAGACTGATTACCAATAATATCACGGCAGTCGTCCTCAAATTTGGCATTATCAGAAGAACCATCAAGTAAATTATATAATGCTCTCATAAATCTGCACAAAATTAATAAATTTTCCCAGGTCAATATGCAACACATCACAAACATTTGATAAGAACTAAAGACCCCCATAATAATCACCTGGAATATAGGTCAGGAGGATTGTCATCTTTCACATTTCTCCATTTCATTTCAGCAGTGGATGAATGTTGTTTAGCAGATAACAGTCTTTCATACAAAATCTAGCAACATAGAAAACATAATCATGTAATATAAACTACGTGCATTTTATTATACTCAACGATAATCCAGAATTCAGGAAAGAAACCGCAACTAAAGAAACCTAATTAAAAGATAAAAAAAGAAAATATGATGATATTCAACAGAAAGAGTAAAACAAAGAAAAGAATTCTATCCTTACTTGGTGCAGCCTGAAAAGCACATAAAATGAATCATTCCCATAAAAAACGCATGAATCCTTCTCATTATCACGTAATGCAGATGCAACATGCTTTGCCAGAGGCTTCGTGGTCAGCAGAAAGCATTCAGATGGTGGTAATGATAACCCAACTCCTCCAGCAAGTGTATCATCCAATCCCTCATCCTCACATTCACTTTCAGCTTTACCATCAACTTCATCACGTTCTCCATCTTCTTCCTCTTCCTGCTCTTCCCTTGAGCACTCATCAGCAGCAGACTCACTACCTGAAACATCTTCCCCAGCCTCAGAAACATTTTCACTGTCCTCGTCGTCGGCATCTGCATCATTCTCTCCTCTGGCATCCTGACAAGAGGTATTTTCACCAGTCCTAGCCTGATAGGGCATAGTTTCGGCACTTTTCTTTGCATTGCGTAAAGGATGGGAACCACCAAAGGCAACAAAAATTTCCTCTACAAAATCACCATTAGGTGATAACTCACCCTCTTCTTTCTCAATTTTAGAGGGATAAACTGAATCTTCATTGCATTTAGGCACGTTGGGGCCTTTAGTGAAAACTCCATTCGTTAATGGAATTGATCTTGAAACATCATGATGCTGTAGCCAAAAGAGAGAAATACTGAAAGCTCAGTAAAGAATACCATAGGTGAGCAGGACATGAAACTGCAAAAAGGTATACAGGCAATGGATGTCTTCTTTTACCACCCACCCCCCCACCTGGGTGTCAAAAAAAAGATCTTCAAGTTGAACCAAAATTTCAAATGCATACCTCCAATAAATGTACATCATCAGTATTGCCAGCGACTCCATGACCATTTTCAGCAGCATGGGTACTAGGCCTTTGTGCTGCATCACGCCCTTCAACATTAGAAATATCATAAGAATAATAATAATGGTAATAAGATATACCAAGGTAAAGAAAACAACATAAATCATGGCTCAACCAAGCTAGTATATATAAGATATGAACCTGATATGAAATCCATGCTCATTCTGCAAGGAATGTTATCTGTTTCAATAGCAACGGCTGCATCAGAACTGGCTAAATGCTCAGTAGAAGCCACTGTTCCATTAGATCCAGACACTTTGTCAACAACAGCTGTATGTTTTGGATCTGTTTGAAGACAAAATGCATCTTCTTTGCCCAATATATCCCCAGGTAACAAGTTCGTCCTCCCAGAATCTATTTGATCTGGAGAAACAATTTCATCTCCATTTGCCAAAGGTTTTGATTGCTTAGCAACCATGGCTGCAGCATCAGCAGCGGGACTTCCATCTCTTTCTCTGATGTTTGTCGCAGCACTTTTCATTGCATGATTCCTAGATACCAAAGCAGCTTCAGAATCCTCGGAATCAAGAGGCCGAGGATGAACACTCAGCATTGGCTCCAAGAAGGTACTCCAAAGCCTCATGGCTTTATTTGATTGCTCTTTGGTTGTGCAAATCTCGTCACATGAATACTTAATAAGTTTATAGAAGTCTTCATGAATGTCAGTATCAGAGTAGTTAAATTCAAGATTCGGGGTTATAGGATGTCTGCTTCCAGCAGCAATGGTGAGAAGCACATTATCCTCTAGCTGTCTTTTCTCCTTAAGTTCTTTGATCCCAGCCACTAAGGCTGTACATTAAAAGCATGAAAATCATGAGCAGAATCAACAATAGAACATGAAGTGTAAAAATATCTATGAAAAATGTAACCGTAAAAAATAACTAGGCACATATAAAAAGTTGTAAGAAGATCATCCTTGTAAATTTTAACCATAGCCAAGTCTGGAAAGATAACTTCATTAGTGATCCATAAATATATAACCTTTAAGATAGTTTACTTGATAAAGACGGTATATGAATAGCAATATACTTCATATTACCAAACTGAAACTGCATACTTATGTAAACCAAATAATTTAGTTAGTTAGAATTGAACCTTCCTAGTCGTATCTTTCCCTGAGGCCATGTAAAATTAGGGGTGCATTCTCACATGTTGAAATCCCACAAATACTCCAACACACGATTGGTGTAGACAATAGCTGATGACATTTTTGTGCATTCTGACATTAGTGACATGGTGGTAGTTACGGTGACAAGTAGCACCGATGACGTTTTAGAGGTAGTACAATCATAATGGTAAAAGAAGGCTAGCTACCTATGTGGGATGAGTGATAACATCAGAAATGAAAATTTTCAAAAACAGGAAAACCTTCATTTTGTAATATTTATTTACAAATAATATAGAAGATAATGCAATAACCAAAAGCCTGGTTAAAATTCTACAATACATTAAATCTTCTTGCACATACATAACAAAAAAGAATTCCACCATGTTTTAACCATACTAATTATTCACAATGTGAAAGTAAAACTATGAGTTATTATTTTAATTCAAAACTCAGATGCAGATGATTGATTGAAATATCAATTTCATGGTAAGCAAAGCCTATGCTTTACTTGTAACTGAAGTGTTAAATTTAAAAATAAAACTGAAGGCAGAGCACAACACGAGATATACAATTGTAGTTTTAATAATACAACATGGCATCCTCAAACAAAAATGTAAGAAGCAAAGAACAGAACAAATAACCTCTTAATTTGGCTCCGTGATACAGTGAGATTTATGCATTAAAGATATCTTTCTCATTTAAATTGCTCCTGAAACTCCCTTCTTCTTCCCTCTATTTTCTATCCTAAATTCCTAATCAATACCTTATATATAATAGGCCTTATATATAAAAGGCAGGCAAGTGATCCTAATTTAAAATAATTGTGAGTTGACTTGGATAGTCCCTGAGTTAACTCAGATAGTCACATTGGTTTCTGTCTTCTAAATTTAATGCATACATATTTATATATCAAGGTGAAATGATTTTTGGCGTGTATGCATGTATTCATATTAAATTCCTAGGTTAACATATGAATGAGTTACAAGAATTGTATACATTGAATTGCAAATATTAATAAAATTCAAATTATATTTAAGTGTACCCAACAAGGAATTCAGTAACAAAGAAAAGAGAAAGCTAAACGACTTATCTGATAAAACAAATGGAGAAGACGAAACACGCTATTGGAAACAAGAAAAGCTCTCAAAATGTACTAAGAAAAAAAGCAAGTGAAAGGTCATTTTAAGATTTATATCTGCTATATGTACTTACCATTTCTATCTGTTGTAAATGATATTTTCATATAAACAATTCTATGACGTTCATTTTACTTAACCACATAAATACCTTGATCAAATATTATTATTAGTGAAATAAAGCCCGTGTCTCGCCATGGGCTATTACACTAGTACATATAATCCATCGCATGTAGAAAATTTAACTATAAGTTGGTTTAAACCTTGAATAACTATAATTAATAATGCAACACACATATCTGTTTAAATTAAGTCACAAACAGGTAATTGAGCACCCACCAATATCCAGCAATGAGAAATAACCATTTTTGGAAAAGTTCACTTACATTTAGTGCTCAGGTTCTTTGAATCTTGTTGCTTGAAATAGAAACTACGGTGATCAAGTGACTTGTAATGGTTCTTAGCGTAGATTTCAGCCCAAACCTTGTTGAAATCTAAACGACACTTTGACCACTCCTCCTGTTTCTGCTTTAGGCGAGTTAATATAACAGGCAGTGAAAGGGATGGGTTTTTTCGTAATATGTCCATGGCATCCAGGCCATGATCACCATATAAACGTTCAATGCACCTTAAATTAAGAGCTAGAAGAAACAAGAGGAAAGCAAATATATCAGGAAGAAAAAATGAAAATTTATATTTTCAGTAACTGGAAAAAAACAGAGGAATAGCATTAGCATTACAAACCAGTGAAGTGGTCTTCAATAAGGATGGGGCTCTCTAAATTAATAGAATTATCATTAATGATGTTCAATAACTCCTCTGCTCGCTTGGCTGTTGCACTCACGGATTCCAACAACATATCCAACTCAAACCTGAAATAAGCAAATAAAACCACATAGTAATTTCATGCAAAAACATATTTAACATCAAAATAACTACGTCAGTAACTCTAAAATCTAAACCCCTCTAACAGATTTACTTTAAAAGGTTTCATCATTAATCAATCACGAAAAACTATTACGACAAATTATAGTAACATTGAAAGGGACTGAGATGCAACATCACAAGAAAACTTAATCAGATCTAACTAATCAATTTCTTTTAACTCAATCTTATCGCATATATATCATTTCCTTCTCCCTTGAAAAACAAGAGTAGGTAAAATGATGGAAACTCGACAAAAAGCAAAAAGGCAACCATAATAAGTTAATCAAGAAACCTAGAGAGAGACTACACAATAAATTTAGGCAGATCTTTACCTATCATCTTCACATCTAAACAGACTCTCTTCATACTGATTTCTGCGCATATGTTTGAAAGAGTAATCCTCACTACCTGAAGTTACAGATACCCAGAAATCATTCAACATCTGTTCACCCAGCTCTGACCTCTGGCTTACTGATGGCATTGGATACTGCAAGGAGATAAGTTCCAAGGACAAAGAGATCAGCACACAAAATTAATAGTTTCCACAAAAAGGAAAGGGAATAAGAAATTCGCACATCCTCGGGAAGGAGCCTATAGCTAGGAGTGCAACGCTGACAGTTAGACAGATCAAGCTCTTGAATGGACTTTCCCCAATACTTCTCCTTAAATCTATCCTTTTCTTTAGCCGCTTCTAAGTCACGTCTCTGCTCCTTATCTTTATCCTCTACCTTCACTGATTTGGATGCAAGCCCTTCACTCCAGATATATTCTGCTATTAACCCAACGACTTCATCAGGCTTTCCAGACCAGAAATTATAATTTAAATATGAATAGTAGCTTAAACCGAGAAATGAATAAGAAAGTTCATCTCGTTTCACAAGCACAGAATTAAATTATTATTGTATATAACCCACAACAAGAAATTAAAGTACACCTATGGTCCTATAGGTGAACGGAAAGAAGAAAAACAATTACATACTTTTGCTCATTACACCAGCAAGGAATCCATCTGCAAGAAAAGACTGATAAGAAAAAGAAAGAAAAAATGTACACAAATTCAACAACTTGACCAATTTTGTTCACAGCAATTACCAGTTCTTTCACAACGCTCCAAAAAATCGTTGAACCCTTCCATAAGATCTGGGTATTTTCCCAATAAATCTACAACCTGAAACAAGACAAAGTTTGAAATCAAATTAAATCCAATACTTTTTTTATAATTATTTGTCCTGCTTTTTCCTTTTCTTCTCTTTCTTTTTTTTTTTTTTTTTGGGGGGGGAGGGGGGTGACATCTTGTACTCGTTTCTAAATTAACATGGTTTTATTGCGACCTTATACTATTTTCCTCATTTATGTTTGATGGAACCCAATAAAAGAGTACAAACTCTTTATAAACCATTCATCAATAAAACATAGTTGACTTACCAAAATAAGAATGGTTTAAGGTTCAACTAACTGTGTAGTCTAGAAAATTAAGATCGATCAGGAGCCTACAAAACTTTTTTGAGCCAATAATGAGGATCAACCAAAATAGAGCCAAAATCTTTAACAAATATATTGAACCCTGAAGCAATGTTCTAAAAGGCGTTAGGCGGGAGGCCGAAGGGGGCCTAGCGCCTAGGGGGCCTAGGCGGGATTTTTTATTTTAAGCCAATTTTAATATTTTATCTTACATTTATCCAAACAAAACAATAATATAAAGCAAAACAATATATAATAAAGATAATAAATGCATTTGCTTAAAGTTCAAACACATATCCATATTGCTAATGTCAAAGTTCAAACACAAACATGCAATTGTTCAAAGTTCAAACATATTTTTAACGTATTAGTTTTATTCATAAACAAGATTGCTATTAAATAATAAAATTTAAAATTTCAAGGATTTAATTCAATATTAAAATTTAAGAAAATAAACATAAATTTAAGAATTATATTGAATTAAACTAAATATTACAAATGTATCATCATTTATATAATTTGAAATTAGTACAAGTTCAAAAAAGTACAACTATAATAAAATTATCTATTTTGACTTGATTCCTGTTGTGATTTGATATGCTACAACATGTATTATGAATATGGTAAATCATTAGAAAAACAAATATATAAAGATCTGGTTTGGTTAGTTATTAAAATAATAAAAACCTCTTCACCTAGACCCCACCTAGGCCCCCCGCCTAATTTCTTGGAGGAATTTTTTTGCCGCCTTGGGCCTAGCTGAGGCGCCAGGGGGCCTAGCGCTTAGGCGGGGCCTAGGCGGACCTAGGCACCTAGGCGGGGATTTTTAGAACACTGCCTAGAAGTATTGCCCTTTAATGCCCCCTAAATTTCCTTGATGTTGCTATGCAGAAGTATTTCATAATTGCACAAAGACGGATGAAATTTTACAGGAAACCATATACCAATGAAAAGCCAGAATAGAATGATAGTAGTAACTGAATCCTTAGACAAGGACTCTATATACTGACTGGAAAGAGACACTCAACATAGTCAATTTGTTATGAAATTTTGGTAATATAGAATAGGGGCACTAATACAGATCAAGTTCTAATGTTTCAAGAGTATCTATTTTGGAATGATTGGTTCAGTGCTGCATTAAAAAGAAGTATTTACAGATAGCTATTGATCCACTGTGGAAACATCTTAAGCACAGCAGGTAAACAAAAACCGCAGAGTACTAGTAAAAGATGCCTCACAAGTGCCAGAAAATCTAACAATAAAAAGAACCAGAGTCAAAATCATGTCTTTAGAACTAGTATCCTGTTGTCATACTATAGGACGTATCAGGAAAATAAGCTCATTAAAAGCAGCAGATGTAATCATGCAATGGTTCCCAGTTTGGACCAAGATTTGTTGTTATTTCTATGTCAAATTCCTGACTAGTTAAAACAGTAGTAACATAAATACAAATGATGAATGAAAATGCACAAAGTTATTTAACAGTTATCTGATTGGTTAAGAAGCTTATTACTCGCATTTAATTCGTTGTTTAATAAACTTTAAACACGGGTAATATATTTCTATATCAAGAATCACAAATTCGTTCACTATAAGTGAAGGACGAGCAATAATGTGGTATGAATGGTAATTGGAGCGGAAGGCAGTGTATTAATGTGAACAGAAGTTCCAAATCTGGCCCAGTCTGCTACCTCTTTGTGGGACCCTGCATCAAACTCGCATATTTCACCTTCTTATTTTGCCTTTTTTTTTACTAGCCAAAGAAAAGAAAGTAAATTCATGGCACAAGGTAAGCAAAAAATATAACACTCGGCGATGATGAAGAGAGCCAGTGGAATGAGCCTAAATATGACTTCTAGAATAGATCATCCTAACTTTAGCCAGTAAATTAAAAAGACATAAATTAAGCAAAATTTTGCATGGTCAACATGATACATACCAAACCTTGTAATTCCTTTCTTGTAATTATTTCTGTGCTATAAATATGAAGACACTTCAAAAATGCCTGGTAATCATCTGAATTTCGTAGTCTCTCCTTCACTTTCTCACAAAAATTGAATTCTTGCTTGTACATGTCTGGCATGGTTGAGCACATCAGATGTTGGATGTTAGCACAAAAACAATATCATTGATGACAAAGGAGCAATATGACTAAACATGAATGAGAGATTAAGAGTTTTTGACTTCAAGAAGATGGCACATGACATTATTCATGATATATTCTTTCCCAAAACGAAGCGATAACTTAAAGAAAGTTTAAGTGATATCATTTTACACTATTGCAGGCGTATACTGCTTTTATCTTGATAAGTAAACAAAATATACCAGCCAAAACAAAAGTGCAATGATAGCACCTAAGCAATCGCGAAACCACAAAACAAAATACATGCCCACTGCTTTTAAACCTAGAAAAGCCAGGCATAACCCAAAAGGGCCAAACACATGTAACATATAAAGATGAGCATCCATATTCCATACACATGTGACTATCAACAAATTCAACATTAATTAGAAGCAATAGCATTAACTCACTTTTCAAGGCATCTTTATCATCATAAGGGGTAAAAACTGGATCCCCTCCAAAGTTTTCAACCTTTCGGGTAGATTTCCGTTTTTCAGATAGATGGTGCATGTCGTTCTCAGCGTCCTTGTAGTCCTGATCACGATTCCTCCTATCCCTGTTATCCTTTTCAGAACGTTTTCTATGCTCCTTATGCAACTTAATCATTGTTTTGTCATCATCTAAATCAGGACGCTCAACACTTGGATCACGTGCAGTGTGGGGAGCAAGGACCCTGTCTCGTCGGAACCGTTGCTGGAAAAGATAGGGCGGGTGCATCCTCTTATCATCAAGATACAAAATAAATTGAGCATAAATGCAGAAATTTGAAGTAAACAGATCACCTTATCCATTTGTGTGCCCCGTAGTGTTAGCACAGAGCTCCGCTCATCATAACGATGCAAAGGTTGCCTACCAAATGTAGCATGGTGTGCTGATGCAACCGCTGAAGCATCAGGCAAAAATCTTACAAACTCGTCAAGCAAATCCGGATGATCATTGAAAAGTGAAGCAACCTGCAATTCATGGATCTATTCATCTTAAACCCATAACATATAATTGGCATAAACATAACAGATGGTTTAAGATGCAGATTATTTTATAGTTGAGAATAAACAAAATATATAAACAATTACCTCATGGTAGACCTCATCAATACCCTTATGCTCCTTTCGGTACATGTTCAATATGTCTAAAAAAGATTTGTAGACATGATCATCATCATCTTGAAATCGTTTCTGCAAGAAGGGAAGGAGTTAATATGTTAATCCTATGCCTATAAAAACAATATCAGCAGCAACTCAGCAAGGAAGAACATAATAGAAAATCAGTTTCACCTTTATCTTGTTCACAAAATTTATAGCCTCATCGAACTCGACGGTTCTTTTCGGTTGGGCCTCTTCCTCCTCAATAAGAGTGATTTCGTGGCCTTTGGGTAAGAAGGTATTGAATCCAAAAATTAAATTGTTGTGCCCTTTAAATAATTCTTTAACCCTTTCAATGACACCGTCAGTGTCAATTCTGCAAGAACCAAGTCATGGTATGAGACAAACACATGTTATGATAAATATTCCTATTGAAGCAATAACATACGTACCTTTGAGCCTTAAAATCTTTCATTACGTCAAGAAACATGTCATATTTCTCCCTCTGATCTTGAAACATGTCCTTAACTTCCTTCAAATATGATAAGGCATCACTGGTCGTGAGTTTCTGTGCAGCAGCACCAGTACCAGAACCTCCAACCCCTCCACCCCCGACCCCAGGGATATGGGGTTGCCCATATCTTCATCACCAGGAAGAAAGAAAAAATATTCAGTAAACAAAAAAATATACTTGATACCATGTATCAATAAGTCTAACATATAACACAATTTCTGTGAACTGTTCATGCAAATTCTCCTCTTTTTTTTCACTTCACTGTTTCTCACTCTCTCCTCGTATGCTCAGTTTAGTAGCTGGAAATCATCTTAGAATTTGCGATTGCTAATTATTGCGGAACATATGAATATAGCCTCAATAAAAAGTGTAAAATCAACTATTTGACTCAGTAAAGGCATGTAACTCTTTCTTTTTTCACGACTTAAAAATCATCCACAAAGATCACAAGTTATCTCACAAAACAACCTAAACAATGTGGTTAAAAAAGATATCAACCCACACTGAACACAAAATTAACAATGAGCAAGGCTAGAACAAACTACAAAATCTTAATTCAAAAACAAGCTTCAAAAGTTCAAACTTTTTAAAGTAAAAGGCATGAAATTTTCTGTTATAAGAAAATTCTAATTGAATGCAAAAAAAAAATAAATTAATTACCGCACAGAAGAATCAACCATATAATAAACACACTAAATGAAAAAATAAACATAGTCAAATGAACACGAGTAACAGAGAGAAAATCATACGATTCTGCACGAGAAGAACCAAATGAACGCTTAAATTGTGTGTTAACATAATCATCCCGTAATCGCTTCATCTCTGCAAAACAAAAAAAGTAGAAGACAAATTTTTTTTTCAGAAAGGCGTAAATTACAAACAACAAACAGAAATGAAATGTTTCGGCCTCATCTCATCTATAAATCAAGTGCAGAATACTTACTTTATAGTTTCCTCCAGATTATTGAGTTGCTAGATCTAAGAAGAACAAGTTCAATATTGGATCAAGTTTTGAAACAAGGAATTTTTAGTTTCTGAAACCAAGAGGTAAAATGAAATAGAGGTGAGAAATTTTTGCATTTGGGAGAAGTAATCGTAATTACGTTACTATATTTATCGGAAATCCAAAACGTTGGCGTTTCGAACACTTGGGCTAAGGATTTACACACCGCCACGTGATTTGGGCTTTTATCCTATTTAAAATTTTATATCAAGCCGTTTATAACACCTAATAAGCCCAAGGAACATATGAAGTGCCCTAACCCTATCCTTAACTTGATTATACTGGCAGCAAGGCGGTATGATATTTTTTAGTGAATGATAATGGATTCATATATACATGTTAATTAATTATGTTTATTGTATTTGAACAATATTATTATTGTATAAATTTAAATATTATAAGTTAATGATAAAATTATCGGTCAATCAAATTAATTTATTTCTTAAAAAGTTTATTTGTCACATCCGTTTTAATTAAAATGAAAATAATAAACAACGACAAGTGTGATTGATAAGATACTTTTAAATAAAATGAAGATTTTCGTAACAAATCATGACGTGTCAGTTAAAATAATAAGGGCTTAAATACAGTTAGATTTTGGAACTTGAAAAGAATAATATCAAACAAAAAAGATATATTTAATTAGTTGGTTTTCAGTGATGTAGTATGCAGCATACTGAGGAAGTGAACCCTGCATTACTTTTCAATTTCGAACTGTCCCGTCTATCAAATTGTGAAAACTAGTAGGTGAGGACCAATTTGAATATAAGTATACAAAATTTATTTAAATATTTTAATTTATAAAATTTAAAATATATGTAATATATATTGTTAATTAATTGATTCATGCGTTGACTACGACAGAATAACTGTGTATGTAGATTTTGTGGGGTTGAATATTCATGTATAAATACTAGCATACAAGGAAATTTCAAGATTGAAAATGTGAATAGCTATATTTTCCTTATTCGCTGTATACTACTATTAAAGTTGTGAGTGTGTTGATGAAATTGAAGTCTTAAACGTTCAAGTTTTTTCTATCTCTTAACGCCAAGATCTGTCACGTGCTTCAATTACCGAAGCAAACACCCACAAACAGGATTGCAACGAATCTCCTAAAATTAAAGAAGTGAATTTATAATCCAACACCTCTAGGATACCGGCCCATTATAAAACATAGGCCTGAATATGCTGGCCCAATACTATCCAATAAAAAAGGGAAGGAATTAAGAAAAAGAATTTAATAATGGAATAGAAAATACAATACCAACTCCAGTATAAATGAGTTACTCCGGTCCTTTCCTTCACATCAAAATAAGAGCAGCTTACTTATTAGCGTTTGAAAAGCAGGTCCATGTGAAATAAGCTACTCACTCGTATGTATATTTATATTTATACTAGCTAGCTAGCTTTTTAAAGTTTACTTGTTTATTTTAGAATAAAACTAAAATTATTTTGCTCTTATTTTAGTAAATATTAATTTGAATTTTAAAGTAATGCCACTTCCCATGCACATCCCTACAAAATTTTACAAAACCATTATTAATTATAATTCAACAGACGACATTACAGAATTGCATCATTGATTCTTCAGGTTGTTATAATACACGCACGGCCTCGTGGCACACAGACTAACTAACTAATTTGGCAGATTGTTTCTCAGCAATCCTCGATTAATTGTTCGATCGGTTAATTTGTAC
This sequence comes from Panax ginseng, assembly GCA_020205605.1. Lineage (NCBI taxonomy): Eukaryota > Viridiplantae > Streptophyta > Magnoliopsida > Apiales > Araliaceae > Panax > Panax ginseng. The sequence goes on from CM035132.1 coordinate 16,834,471, forward strand.
ATGACAAAGATTATTATTATTATTATAAACCTGAGCTTATCCAGTCAAAAAAATAAACATACACTTCTCCTAGAAGCTGATAGCAAAAACTAACTGCAAAATGTTAGGCCTTGGTGAATATCATCACCCCATCAATATATCATTTGATGGCAAAAACCTGCAGTAGCTTAAATATTAACCATAAGTTGTTAAGCTGCAAAATCATGATTTCAGTGGTTAGCATTGGGCGTTTTTTGGAGGCTGACCAATGCGTAGTAGGCCCCTGTGGGTCCCTTTGCGAGCAACAACGAGTGGGTCCCTTTCTCGACCACCTTCCCTTTGTCTAACACCGCGATTGTATCACAATTTTGTATGGTACTCAATCTATGTGCCACAACCACGCTAGTCCTTCCCACCATAACACGCTCTAGTGCATCTTGAACCACTTTCTCTGATTGACTATCAAGTGCACTTGTGGCCTCGTCTAATAATAGCACAGCAGGGTTTCTTAGAATAGCTCGGGCTATAGCAATGCGTTGCTTTTGACCTCCAGATAGCAGTAACCCTCTATCCCCGCACCATGTATCATATCCGTCTTTTAGCCCCGTGATGAAATCGTGAGCGTTGGCTGCCTTAGCGGCCTCCACTATCTCCGCTTCATCAGTCTTTTCGGATGCTCCATATATTATGTTTTCGTGTATGGTACCAGCAAATAATGTAGGTTCTTGACTAACAAGTGCAATATGTTTCCTTAGTGACTTGAGGTGGTATAACTTTATGTCTTTCCCATCAATTTTCACCACACCATTGAGTGGATCATAGAATCGTTGGATCAGCCCAATTATTGTTGATTTCCCGGACCCACTTTGGCCCACCAATGCTGTTGATTTCCCTTCTTCGATTTTGATCGAGAAGCCTTTGAAGATTGTCACATCGGGCCTAGCTGGATATGCAAAGTCCACATTGTGTAACTCTACGTGACCTGTTAACTTGTCGGGCTTGAAGCCTTCTGGGTCTTCGGGCTCAATGAGGGTATAGCGGTCCAAGACAGCAAAAACTGACCCAACAGCATCAGAACCCTTGGCAAGGTCATTAGTCATGGTTCCGGCATCAGCAATAACCCGACCAGTGCTCACTAAGATCATGAAGGTCTCAAAGAGAGCCTTAGCGCCAATGACCCCATCAGCAATGAGTTTACCACCATACCAAAAGTCTAAGGCCCAGGTGCATGACATAAGACTTTGGGAGGTTCCAAGCCCAATACCAGCATACCATGACTGTCGAATACTTTCATGTCGCGGGCCTTGTTGGGCTTGCTCGAGCATTTTGAGGATTCGGGCTTGGGAAGAAAAGGCCGTGACTGTTCGAAGGTTGGACACAGCCTCTGCTGCAAGCTTGCTACTCTCATCTTGGGATTTGATGGCTTTTGAAGACATGCTTTTCAGTAGAATACGCTTGCAATAGTAGCAAACAATGATAAGGGGCTGGACCGCAATCATGACCACTGCGAGCCTCCATGCAATGACTAGGCCCATGGTGCATGCTATTATCACTGCTGAGACTGTCTGGATAATAAGTGCCATGCGATCACCTACCAAAGATCTCACCTGCACAAAATGTTAAATTTACATCTTAGTGTATACTTGCAGATTTTTCAGTATTTCTCCACATTTCTACACTCAAGACTCAACGTTACTATCTTGAATATTGACACCCTTCAACCTGGCCGGAATACGGCATCAACCTAATTATTTTCAAATTAAGCATGCATGTTGGTGTATTAAACATGTCAAACAGTTTAATTATCACTAGAAATTGCTTATAATGAACAATAGTGGTGTTGTGTTATTCAGTCATATTCCAAATTTCTGCCTAAATTTGAGTTCGAATTTCAGACTTGACTAGTAAATATACGTACGTACCACATTGGAATCTTTGGCGAGCCTAGAACAAACAGCACCGCTAGCATTCGCATCCTGATCAAACCACCCGATCTCGAAAGTAAGTATCTTGGACAACATTCTTTCTCTTATCCTCTTCGTCAAATACTCCCCCATGGCCGCAAAATTATAATGCTGAATTATGTTGATCAAAAGGGAAAACACCGCCAACCCAACAAAACACAGCGCATAGGTCCTCGTTTTCTCTTTAATTTCGTTATGATCAGGCAAGAAGTACACTGATATCATCGAACCCATAGCAAAAGCATAAAGCGGCTGAACTGCGCCAAATAGAATCGCGCCCATGCTCCCAAAAAGTCCTTGCTTCCATTCTGGAAGATTCATTGCCAGCAGTCTTTTAAATGAAGGCACTGGAAAAACTTGTTCATTGGGAACAGCGGGGGCATTATTGGTATTTTCCCCTCGTGCTGCGGAGTTGGCTGAGCTGGACCGACTGACCATTGATAATCTGCGGCTGCTCGTGTTATTATTGTCAATGTTTGATATTGAGGATGAGTAATTAGTGGTGGTGGCTGAAAATGGCGCGTCACTTTTCTTGGTTTGTTGGAGGCGGACTAGGGTGGTGTAAAGGCTGTTTTCGTCTTGGATGAGGTGGTCGTGGGACCCGATTTCTCTGACCTCACCGTTCTGGAGGACGGCAATAAGGTCGGCATTTCGGATGGTGGAGAGGCGGTGGGCGATGATGATGGTGGTGCGGCCAAGAGCGGCCTTGTCGAGTGCTTCCTGGACGACTCGTTCGGACTCGGAGTCGAGGGCGCTGGTGGCCTCGTCTAGGAGGAGGATACGGGGTGCCTTGATGATGGCTCGGGCTATTGCTATTCTTTGCTTTTGGCCTCCAGACATTTGAACACCTCTCTCACCCACCTGTGTTTGTACATGCATGCATGGATCAGTAAATTATCTAGAGTTCACAATTATGCTTTTTCTTTTTCAAAAATATACTAAAAACAAAACTTTGGATTTTAGCATAATGTAACAGATTCAAAAAGGTTGAGAGATTACATATTTTTGTTTGATTTAGTATTCTATTTTCAGTTTCAATATAATTTTGATGTGCATGTGTTAATATCATACCAATAAAGATAGAGGCACCCGATGGAAAACACATACACAAAATTTTTTTTGATGTAGTTTTCTTTTATATAAATCTCGAATATAAAAAAGGTCAATATAGAAAGACAAATTTACATTTTTTATATTATTCTGGAAGTATTTTTTTGTCGAAAAACTGTTATTTGAATATTCTGTATAAATATGAACAGAAAGAGTTTCATTTGTGCTCATTTCCAGTTTTCCATTGCACGTAGTTTTATGCATGAAGTGAATTTCATAATGAGTAAATACGCTCAATGATGTCAATGACATATCTGATAAGAGGGTGATCTATTAAATGCTGCTATTAACACTCTATTTATTACATGAAGTTCATTTCATGACTTCATGATAACCAGTCTCTGTTTTATCCATATCATACGTGTGGGATCAGATGTTTCAGGAACAGTAAAAACAAATAGAAGTGGGTGTGATGTTATATTCTTTCTACAGTGTCCTAGCTGGTGCACACAAAATTGATTTTGTTGAGATGATTACATTAAGTGAGGACAGCTTTCATTGTCAATTAATCAGTCTAATAAAACAAGAAGAGAGTTGATAACAGAATTAAGTATAATAGAATTAAGAGATTTCAACAAATCATTTCATACTATTATATATTTCTGAAGGAGTTACAGGGTTGCTTCTAGCTAGGTTAGGAAATTATAAATATAGAAATTTATACATATAATATTTCTCACGCAAAACACCTTAATTAGTATGTATGTTAAGTGGACTTCAACTTAATTAATTGAGTTCGTAAAAGGAAATACTCTCCCTCCTTCCGAAAAGATGACTAAAGGTACAATTTTTTATATTTCCAAATAGATAAGATAAAGTATTAAATTGAATGGTAATTAGGTCATTTAGTGAGATTCATTAGTATCAAAAAATAAAAATACTTATTATTTTATATAATATTGTAAGACCACTAATTAAGAATAAATTTATTTTTTTATATTTTATTTTTCACTCTTATTTTTCTAATTATGTATATAAATTGTATTTTACTCGTACTTTTGGATACAGAAAAAATATTCAACAATTATTGCCCAATACGAAGATCACTTGTCCCCCGGTAGATAAACAATAAATCTAATTGGTGTATAAAGTCTGTTTAGCGCACTACTAGTCTACTACTACTATATAACTATTGGATCCGGTTAGGATGAATTTGATACTAATTTTATCATAATAAGTTGAATAATTTATTATTATATGAGTTATAAAAAATATTGTATTGATAAATTTTATAACTTTTTATTGTATTAATTAATACTTATAACATTTTTTATAGTATAAACTTAATACCTACAGTAAAGTTAATGTGAATTTCACCGTAACCGAATCCATAACTCTTGTACTTGATCTACCAGTTGGTTTAGCTTAGCTTACAAGGTATTTAGGATGTATGCAGTCTATTACTTTAGGATGTATGCTGATCTATGTAGGCAATTATCAGCATGCAGCTCACTCCTTTGATAGAGATGAACGCATAGGAAAATTAGTTTTAAAGTAGTTTAAATTTGATTAAAACAAATAGTTACATTTAGTTAGAAAATTAAATAAGAAAATTGATATTTTCGCAAGGCTCTTTTTAAATAAATAGTAAGTAAATCCTATTTTTATGTGAGTGAGATCTTTTAAAAATATCATTTTTTTTCTTATAAAAATAGTAATTCCCTTCAATAAATGTAGTACAAATAAGTAAGCATTTCACTTTTAAGGACCTCGTGTTAGGACTTGTGAGTTAATTCTTTTGTGCTTTTCTCATGGAAAAATAATAATGGTACTTCTATATATGTTTTATTTATTTTTCCTTATAGAAAGAGTTAAGTCTCCTTTAATAACAATACAATATAAATAACTCTATATCTTCAAAATTATTATTCTGATTTTACTATTATGTTATCATTATTAAACTTAATTAATTATTTTTTAAATAAATATAGAATAAAAATATATTTATAATATTCGTAAATAACACCCTTTTATTTTTGTAACTCAAGGAGTAATAAATACAAAGGACATAGATAAAATAGGAATGAAGAGAGGAGAGAGAAAGTTTTGTATAGACCTGTCCTTAAAAAATGAATAAAATATATTTTTACACATTAATAAAAATAAAGTAGAATAAAGAGAATAAAAAGATTATCAAATTTATCCTTATTGATCCTATAAAATTATATAAAATAATAAATATTTTTATTATTTTTACTAATAAATCTCACAAAATAACATATTTATACTTTACTTTATATAACTTAAATCTTTCTTTTATGGAGAGAAAAAAAATGTATTTTTACTCAACTTTTTAAGGAGCAAGTATTATTTTACATATGCAAGTATTATTTTATGGTAAGTTATTTAATTAATCAATAAAGTATGCAGAAAGATATCACATGTCGCTTGCGTATCGACACTGTATTAATCAATCGATTAAAATTAATTTTATATTAACCACTCCCAATATGCACATAGATATATTAATAAAATAAGGGTATAATGGTAATTGCAATATGATGAGATATGAAGGATGATTATAATGGAGAATGAATGAATGAATAGGAGAAGCAGAACAAACCTGAGTATCGTAACCCCGAGGCAACTGAGAAATGAAATTATGAGCATTAGAAGCTTTGGCAGCCGCAATAACCTCGTCCATGTCAGCGTCCTCCTTGCCGAAAAGTATGTTCTCCTTAATTGTGGTCGCAAACAGTGCAGGCTCTTGACTCACCAGACCCATTTGTGACCTCACCCATTTCAGCTGCAACTTATCTATGGCCACCCCATCAATGACTATCTCTCCGCGAAGTGGGTCATAAAATCTCTGCAACAACGATATCACCGTTGACTTCCCAGACCCACTTCCGCCCACCAGCGCCACCGCCTTGCCCGCCGGAATTTTCAGGTTCAGGTCTTTAAAAATTGTGGTATCTGGCCTTGATGGGTAGGCGAATTCAATATTTTTGAATTCGACTTCTCCTGTTACATTTGGCAAAATTTGGCCTTCTAAATTGTCGGAATCGATTTTGGGGACTCTGTTTATGACTTCTACTATGCGTTCACCGGCTGCAAATGCTTCTGAGAAGTACTTCACGTTGGATAAACCAGACCCCAATGATCTAATCAAAATCAACTTGGTGATTTTCAAGAAGAGTAGTTCTTTATGTCATTTAATTACTAAATAAATAATTCACTCCGTCCCAATATTAAAACTAATGTTTTTATTTTTAGATAATAAAATGACATTACTTTCTAATATTTTTATTTTAGTAATATTTTATATTTATCATTACTTTCTAATATCATTTCTAGCATTACAGAATCATTACAAAATTGTTATATAATATTAAGACTACATTTATTAACATAATTTTTCCCCTAAAACTTATGTTTTATTCTCTAATCATGGGAAGGGAGGGACTACCATCAAAGAATTATCATGACATGCATTGTTGTTAGCCAAAAGTAGGAATAAGATTTACTCCACTTGTTGCTTACAAATTGCATGACAGTTCTCCCATGATTAATAAAGAAAAGGTCAATGACTTGTGCTTCTCCAAAAATGAAAAGGACAAAACAAGGAAAAAAAAGTGAGCAACACTAGAGGAAGATAAAAAAGAAAAAAAAGAAGAAGATATTTTTCATGATTATTTTACACGAATAATGTTGTGTTGGGCCTACGTCTACGTTAGAAAGACTGATATAAAAATATCATATTTTTATGTAAAAATATTAATTTCTCAAAAAATAAAAAAAACAAAAACTTTCATTGTCCAAGGGAGATCAATTAAAATATTACTCCATAAATGCACATAATCCACCAAAACCTCTTTCTTGTGTAAAAAATACATTTTCAGTGGGGGGAATTGAAGGAAAAGAAGGCATGTATATATAGTATAGATGATTCACTTACAATCCACCAATAGCAATAGCAGCACCAACAGCAAAAACAGTTCCTCCATGAGCACCGTGGTACATCACCATTCTGCTTCCATAATAAGACATGAAGGACCAAATTGCAAAAACTAGGCCATTGCTACCCACGGCCAAGCCTTTTGCTAAGCCCTGTCTTAGTCCCAATTCAACAGTCCCTTGAAGAGCTGCAGAGTAGTCTGCAATAGTTTTACACTCCCCAACAAAGGAATAAACTGTTCTGATTGAGGAAATTGCTTGCTCTGCTATTGTCCCCGCCTTGTTGTACTCATCCCTCATCTTTCTTGCTATTCCCATTAAAGCCCTTCCATATATTAAACCGGGAATAACAAGAATCACCACAAATGGGAACCCCACTATGGCTAGTCTCCACAACATCAAGAATGCCACTAAATATGACCCAAAGAAAGTTGCCACATTCATTACAAATACCGGAACCTATATTTACAGATAATATAGAATTTTAATTTAGTCAGATAATTAATTTCTTGCTACATTAATTAAGGAGAGAAAAGTTTAAACCTTTTCATTGATAACATCTTGAATAACAAGGCTATCACTAGAGACGCTAGAGATGACTTCGGCCGTGCTTGTCACGTGCAAATCAAAATAACCGACATCTTGCCTTAGCACTGCTTTCAAGTATCTTGCTCTTAATCTTGAAGCTTGTCTCTCTCCTGTTCTTGTCCAACAATACCCCTCTAGAGAAACCCCCCATCAGAAGGGAAAAAAGATAAAATACCATAATTAACTAAACCGCCATCGATTAATTTCCTTAAAAAGATCTAAAATTCACACTATCATAATTAAGGGGCTTACCAAGGAAACAAGCCACCCATTGACCACAAGCCAAGTAACACAAAGCCAATGCATTCTGTAAATTTAACGCCATATTCAGAACATATTTGACATAGTGATATATAGTATACATATTTACTTTATAATAATAATAACGTTGGGTAATCGAACAAAAACTGATCATGTACGGACTGATCAAGTTACTTACTTAATAAAAAAAAAATACCTTGTTGATAGAATGGGTGAAATCATCATCAGCTTGATTATTGGTTACATTACCAATATTGTTCATGAGCTTGCTAGTTGTATACAACATCACAGGCATGGAAACGCCATCGCCTATGGCTCCAAGTAAGCCGAGCATCATCAAGAACATGTCAGCCCCGTCAGCATGCATGAAAATGGATCGAATTGACCCCATTATCTTCTTTTCCTGGACCCTTGTCATGCTTCGCTTGCTCTTCAAATAATTCCTAATTAATTTCTTACACTCTCTCCCTCTCCCTCTCCCTCTCCCTCTCCCTCTCCCTCTCCTCCACCACCTCCTCCTCCTCTCTCTATATTTATATAGATAATTAAGATGATCAGAAGTAAGGGTTAGTATTGAGATGTTGATGATCAGAGTACTCTCTTATATATGTATATATATATATGTAGTCAAATAACTTGTACCGTTGGTTGCTTCGAAAAATATCAATCATTTAACAAGAGCTAGCAAAGAAAAGGAGAGAGGTGCATTCATATATATAGTAGTTGTTCTAGGGAATGGATTTGATATTCAAGTATTTATTACACTGATGGCATGTGCAAGCTTCTTTTCTATAATAATACTCCATCAGTAGTAGTAATAAATTGTACTACTAGTTTAATTCGTTGTATACGTGGCCGGTGATTAGAAGATGATGGTGACTTTAAACTCACTCAACTAATTTTTTAATTTTTTAATTTAACACAAATATATATATATATATATACATCGTGCACTTATTTGGCGTCATTAGTGACAATGGTGGGTCACGGACTCAAATGGCAGCATCTCCAGCTTGATTACACACACGAAAGTGCAAATATGAGGAGATCTGGGGTAGATATATTAATAGAGATTAGAGTTCTTGCAAATGTCTTAAAAATAAATGCATAATAGGAAGGGAAAATAATTTATATGACAGACTAATTTCATGATCAATTTGAATTACCACTAATTAATGCAGAATTTTAAGTGGATAACATAGAATAATAATGTGTCATCTCATGTATGTATACACGTCTAACAACTATTTAAATAAAAAAGTATTGATAAGAGAGGGATTCTTATGAATTTTATGTCACTCTTTTTTTCTTTTTGAGTATTTAAGTGGTGTCAAATTTTTTTTGGGGCAGGTTAACTTGTCAAGTGGCATTTTTTAATTAATGTTTCACATTTGTCTTAAAATATGTTGACAATCGTGTTAGCTAGGTTAATTTGGGCCGTGTCAAACTCATAGAAATTATACTAAATGTTAACATCTCGGGAAAGATTCTCAACGTAAATATTACTCCCTCCGTTCCTTAATATATATATATATAGGTCGTTTTAGAGTTGTGCACAATTATTAAAAAATTAATTGTAAAATATTAAATATATTATCAATTGTTTATATTTCCCTTGTATTGAAAAAAGAGAGTATTATTTATTGGTCAAAAAATAACGACAGAACCAAAGTTATATTTATTACTTGGGGTAATATTGGAAACTAAACAATTAATACTTACTTGAAATTTTCAAACGACTTATATTTAGGAACAAAAACATTTCTCTAAAATGATCTATATTAAGGAACGAAGGTAGTAACATTATTGTTAATTGTGTTAAAAATATTGATTCGTTTAATACGTAAATAATGCTATATGATATATATACTGCATATTGCTTTATCATTAAGTACTAACACAGAATGTTTTATCACTGCAAGATACACTTAACAAAATACATGATAACATGTTTGAACAAATAACTAAGAAGTTTGAAACATAATTATCTAGGACAAGTTAGATAATCATCATATTAATTATAACCTAATTATTTCACCATCCTTTTAATTAAACAAGTCTAATTATGTTTAAAGTGTTCATAATTCGTGTCAATTCATCCAAATCTCTCGTTAAACAAGTCTATCTGTTCATGCCACAAAATCATTTATATAAATTAACACTAGCACTTTTATTTTTCATATTCATATTGTATAAGCGTGACATGTTACAAATTGTCACTCCAACTTAAAGAACAAATTAGAGATAGTTACAGATATGACAAATTAGTTGAAGAAAATTAAGAGTAGGTAAATAAAATTTTCATATTCAAAACAATGCTACAAGCCATTTTTAATTATGTTTAACAAATAGTTGTTAAAAAAAAGTGAGATATGTCAAGTTGTCAATAAGAAACAACGTTACGAAAAAAAGTTAAAAAAAAAAAAGTCAATTAATATTTTCACATTATTTTTAAATATTTTCACACGTATGACTGACATATTAATCAATAAAAATTTGATATTTCAACTAATATGTAAGTCATACGTGTAGAAATATCATAATATAATGGGTAAATATCAATTTCTTAAAAAAAATATAAGAATTGTATAAGATATTCTCTTACGCATGCATGTCTTTTTTGACATGTATCCATGTCTTGGAGCTCTACCTCCAATCGCTTTCTTAATTGCTGTTAACTATTCAATATTCTTAACACCCAAATTCCTAATATTTTTGCATATGTTGACCTATATGTATCGTTAATTCATAGAATCTGCAAGGGAATAAAAAAGAGTTAGAAAAAAAACAAATGCAAAATTGAAAAGGTATATTTGAAGTAAGAGCAACTAAATTACTTTATCCGTCTAATAATATATGATATTTTAGATAATTTTATCTTTTTAAAAATTATTTGACGTTTTATATAATATAGAAAAATTAGTTACAATCTTTTTAAAATTACCTTTTATAAAAATATATTAACATAAAAAAGAAAATATGAGATAAATATAATAAAAAAATATTATAAAAAATTAATATTATATTTAATATTATATAATCAGTACCTTAATTTTTATGGACAACTTTAAAACGGCAATCAAGTATTTTATGTTGTTGGTGCAGGTGAGTTGGTGTTTATTCATTATTGAACTGGCTAGAGTTGACCCAAGTATAGGCTGAGCGGAAATAAAGGGGGGGGAGGGGGGGATTCAGATTAGAGCTACTGACGTATTTGCATACGATCCATTCCAAAATACTACACATATTAAAGTATTTAGCATGTGTTAAGACTTGTCCATAAACTAATTGTTAACGTCGGGATCTTTCTTCACGTCCCAATCACAAAAGACGTCTTAATCCTGCACGGTAAACACAACAAACACCACAAATTTGACGGCCGGACCGCGCCGGGAGATAGCTCAGGCGTGAGAGTAAGTATATGTGTTCACAAGGTTAACAATGGAGGAATAAATATCTAGTGACTTGAGAGCAATAATTTATGAGTTACCTTTCACCGTGTGTCATCCTTGCTTTATATCCCCAAAGTCCAATTTGTCCCAGATGCAATCGACGACTTTTGAACCCATGACTTTTCGGTAAGTAAAGCCCTCGTCCAATCCTCATTAAATGCAATGCAGAGATAACGAAAGTTCTATCCCCAATCTACACCGGTCAAAGCCCAAGTGGAACCATACTCATCTAGTAATTCGGCCCACTGCATCCGGACCAATAGGGCAAGAATAATCATAACCCCAGGGAGGAGCCCATTAATTTATGAGTTACCTTTCACCGTGTGTCATCCTTGCTTTATATCCCCAAAGTCCGGTTTGTCCTGTGTCATGAATGACTTTTTTCAACCCTGACTTTTCACCTAACTAAGCCCTGTCAATCCTCATTAAATGCAATGCAGAGATGACAGTCAAAGTTCTATCCCCAATCTACACCGGTCAAAGCCCAAGTGGAACCATACTCATCTAGTAATTCGGCCCGTCCCACTGCATCCGGACCAATAGGGCAAGAATAATCATAACCCCAGGGAGGAGCCCATTAAGTCCGCCCAATAAGAAAAGGATCATGGCCCAATGACATTGCCCCAGGTCTTTTATTAAACATGAGGTTTAATGAAAGAGTATAAGTGGAATCGGTCGAATAAAAGGAATTATAATGAGATCAACAAAGGCCCAAGATACAACTTACCGAGGCCCATCCGGTGAACATCAAATAGCGAAGATAAATTAAGATCGAAAGTCCATTGAAGAACCGCTCAAAAGTAGGACATACAACAATAAATATTTCACCGCCCCCGAACGACTCAGACCTTTGCCACAAAAACCATTTTCTTATGAATCTAGGCTCGAAGCTGTGGCGACACCGATGATCATCGATTCGGCAATAATTCCATCATGGAACTGATGGGTGAAGGAGTGAAATACCAGACTAAAGGAAGTTGAGATTCGACCATCAATCTGAACTGATCGATTAATATTAGTCATCTGCAAGTAAACACTGTCTCCGGGTACCTCCGTCTCAAATATAAAGAAGCCGAAGAAGATACCGAAGAGAATGCCGAAGAGAATGCCGAAAAGATAACGCCATCCGAAAGTCTGTGTTGGCAAAAGAAAGAAACAATCTTGATATTGCTCTCTTCAACAATGAATGCCTTCGGAAGGATATCGACAAGATCAAAGAAGAACTGAAAACGACCAAGGCCACTCATCGGGTCATCACTGATACAAATGTCGATCTGTCAAGCTAAAGGATCAAAGCATCTGGCACATCGTCAGAAGCTCGAAGAAGAACTCAAAGAGCTTCGGGCCATTAAGAATTTGAGTCCGCCACTGACCGAAGAATTTCGTAGGGATATCTAGGCAGAATATAGAAAATCCGCCGAGCTGAACAATAAGATCGTCCATATGTATGCGAAAGGATATGAAATGCGCCAAGTAAAGGCAAGAAAAAGCTCGGGCCAAGGTAGATCCATCTCTTCTAGACTCTTTAGATGGTAGCGATGATGAGGAAGAAGCTCAAGATGACCTCTCCTTATCTCTAGTTGTAAATCTTTCCGTGAAAATTTAACTTTATGTAAGCAGTTAATATTTAATGAAATATCAACTTCATGCCTTATTACTTACGTGTGAACATTTCTTGTCAATAATGGATCATCAATCAACTTGAAAAGCTGTGCAAAGTGCCTCTTATTTTAAACCGTTAATAATAATTAAGCAAACTATATAATGATTAAGAACAATGATAATATAATCCAAACTCAATACTTGAAAAAAATAAAGTAATGCATACTTATCGCTACCGAAAGTGAGAGATCGGTCATATGTGAAGTGAATTTGATCCTCCTTGTACCATCAAGATCCCGCTCACCACCACCGGGGTAGAACAAGTATATAAGGACCAAGATATAAGGACCTTTGTCTCACCACTCGTGGTCCGATAAAGTCTAAGAATGACACTTACTACCACGAAGGGCCCGACAAAGTCAAAAGATGACATTTCGCCTACCACGAAAGGCGCGAAGTCAAAAGGATCACCGCCAAGAAGGCTACCATCGAATGGTCGTGAGTCCTCCCGAACCTCCTATCAAAACCAAAAGATGACATTCTCCTACCACGAAGGGCTGGCTGACGAAGTCTAAATGGCGACAATTGCCTTACCCCGAAGGGGGCCCGACAATGCTAAAGTGGCGACAATTGCCTACCCCAAGGAACTCGACAATGCCAAAGTGACCACTGCCAAGAGGCTACCATCGAATGGTCAGCGAGTCCTCCCGAACCTCCTAACTCCGAGGTGGCATTTGTTAACCTGATCCCTAGGCAATGGACCCAGACGACTACCCCCTGACAAAGCAAGAGGTATAGGAGATAAAATCGAAATATAGCCTTTTAATGGTTGATGTGGAATCGAACCATTTGGCTGACAAATATCCACATGAACCCTCCAAGCAACATTTGCGACCGGACGGCTAGAAATTCCTCAATAGTGGGAGATGGGTCCAAAGTAGAATACCAAGTCTTTTCGTCTTTGAATCCCCGCTTTTTTTCAAGAATATCGCTGCCAAAGTGCTTTGTAGGTCAACAACTTCGGGCCAAATAATTGTCACGAATATCTTTGTGAACTTCCCGAAGAACACACCCTGCTTCGGATGGAACCAAATGTTTAAGTAATGATGACGAAAAAGGTCCTTCGATAAAGATTCTCATCAATGAGAACAAAATGGACACTCTTGTACTTGGTCTTCTTTGCCAAAGCATCTGATCCGAAGAAATGACGCCATCTGTCGTCAAAGTTATAAGCATCTGTAGTGGCGACCGATAAATGCCGTGATGGAATTGTTATTGTGATCGACTCTTAATAGCTTTCGCTATATCGATGTCCCAAATAGAATATCCATCGTGATGCAATGTCCACGAAGCTCGCTTATCTCAAGAAATCGCGAACGGCTTTATCGGATTCTCACCGCTTCCATCCTGAGTCGCAACTTTAGAGGATTTCCCAAAGACAAGTGCTCACAGGCGGTGTGCCCTTAATGGACTCGGGAGTGTGATTTCTGGATCTACTTCGGTGAAACTTTCTCATCCTTTGTGGTGAGCCTTCATCTGCTGCGACCATAATCCCAAAGACCAATAGGCGGAATACCCTTCTCGATCAATCAATCGGGAAAATGGTCATTGGGTCTTCATCTACTCGCTTGACCATAATCAAGAAGACTAATAGGCGGAATACCCTTCTCGGTCAATCAATCGGGAAAATGGTTGTTGGGTCTTCATCTACTCTGCTCGACCATAATCCAGAAGACCGATAGTAGTGGAATACCCTTCTCGATCAATCAATCGAGGAAAATGGTTGTTGGGTCTTCATCTACTCCTGCTCCAACCATAATCCCGAAGACCAATAGGCGGAATACCTTCTCGATCAATCAATCGGAAAATGGTCATTGGGGTGCGCTTCGATCCCAGGAAGGCCTCGAGACATGTCTTTAAAGTGTAGACTTTCTTTCTAACTTGATTCGGTCATCGATTCGACCACCGGTATATAGGATTCTAAGCAAGATGCCTTTCTACCCTTTTCCGACCATGGTCGGGTATTCTCCGGGCAACAAAAATCAATCTTCTTCCAAAGATCATCACGGGCTCTCGAACGAGAACCCTCGAAAACTCGCTTGGAAGCGATACCAACGATGAGCATTCTTTGAAGGACCCAATCAATCCTCGACAGATACTCATTGTGTAAGCGAAGTCATAGCCATCGGGTATCCTTTAGAGGTAACTGTTCTACTCTTCTTCACCATGGATTCCGACGTAGAGCAGCTACAATTTGTGATTGAAAACTTCAAGAACACTAGAACACAACCCCTCCTTCTAGCGCCAATGTTAACGTCAGGATCTTTCTCCACGTCCCAATCACGAAAGACGTCTTAATCCTGCACAGTAAACACAACAAAAACCACAAGCTTGACGGTCGGACCGCCGGGGGATAGCTCAGGCGTAAGAGTAAGTATATGTGTTCACAAGGTTAACAATGGAGGAATAAATATCTAGTGACTTGAGAGCAATAATTTATGAGTTACCTTTCACCGTGTGTCATCCTTGTTTTATATCCCCAAAGTCCGGTTTGTCTCAGATCTGAATCGACTTTTTCGAGCCCACAATTTTCGGTACTAAGCCTCGTCCAATCCTCATTAAATGCAATGCGAGAGATGACGGTCAAAGTTCTATCCCCAATCTACACCTGGCCACAAAGCCCAAGTGGAACCATACTCATCTAGTAATTCGCCCATTGCATCCAGGATAATAGGCAAGAATAATCATAACCTCAGGAGGAGCCCATTAAGTCGACCCAATAAGAAAAAGGATCATGGCCCAACATTGCCCCCCAGTCTTTTATTAAACATGAGGTTTAATAAAAGAGTATAAGTGGAATCGGTCCAGAATAAAAGAAATTATAATGAGATCAACAAAGGCCCAAAATACAACTTACCGAAACTCATCTGGTGAACATCAAATAACAGCATAAATTAAAATCGAAAATCCAATTGAATAACCTGCTCCAGCCATACTATGACATTAACTACTACTATGACATTAACTACTACTTGCCTTTTCTTTTTTATCTTTCGGCAAAACACGTTAATGAGATGAACTATTAAAGTGGAAGTGGTTATATATAAATGCTATGAAAGGCATAGTCATAATAGCCAACATTTTGTCAGAGAAAAAATAATAAGCGACTGTTTGTTTAAATTTGAATGGCTAAATCAATTAATCAATAACTGCGTTTGTTTTGGAGAAAAAAAATATTTTAATTGATCAATCATTCAAACGATTTAAACTGAATAATTTAGTGTCATTTTTTTAGCTAAATGGACTAAATGAAGTTTTTTTAATAATATTAACTATTATATTAAGTAATATTAAATACATTAATAACAATTTTGAATTTTTTTTAAAGGAGTAAAATAATAAAAATCTGTTATTCAAATGTTTCAGACATGTCAATTATTAAATAATATTTTTCATTTAGATTCAAATTCAAATTTATTCAGTTTTTATCAAATATCTACCAAAACTTAGTTTGCTTCTTGGGCGAGAGACTCTGTCTTTACCTCTACGTATCTTTGGGACAGAAACATCTACTCACATACACAAAATTTGAGATATAATTTGATTTTTGGTATCAACGATCACATATTAAATTTAAAAATTAGTATGATTTATAAAAATTTAAAATAAAATAAATTTTATAATTAATAGTTTTATATATTATATAATTATAATAATTGTATCAATTAAAATTAAATAAATTTATATCAAATTAAAATCTAATATAGTGTCATTTAATTTTAAAAATTATATTATATTTTTAATTTTGAATCCGAGGAAATATAATTTTGCGAATTGTAAAGTCTGCATAATGTAATAATCCTAATCCATGCATGCATGTACAAACACAAGTGGATGAGAGATGTGAGAGAGACTAGAGTTGTCAACAAGTTAAAAAGTGATCCTGATTTGATTTGTTCTAATATAATTTATTGGATCAAATCTCCAACTCATTTATTTGCTGATTTTTGATAAATTGATTTATTGAATTAATATTTTAAATAGATCAAATTATAGATTTAATTTGATTTGATTAACTTATCTACTCAAAAAATAAACCCTTATGTACCTATTTTCTTGCTCTCAAGAAATAAATTAATGAAATACATATGATCATATATACACACACGAACTAATATCTTTTTCTATAGAAATTCATGAATATTGTTATAATAAACATCACAAAAAATTAACAATTTTTTTTATTTATAAAAACTTGAGTTTCTTTGTTTTATTCAATGTGTATCTTGTAAGACCCTAATTTTTTTTGAATAAGATTTTAAATTTTTTCTAAATAAGGTGTTGATTTAATAAATGTTATTGTTATGGGTAATATGTGCAAAACACTTTGTGAAGAAGAAAGATGGGAGTATGCGACTTTGTATTGATTATCGGGAGTTGAATCATGTCACCATCAAAAATAGATACCCATTGCCACGTATTGATGACCTGTTTGACCAGTTGCAAGGAGTCAAATTCTTTTCAAAGATTGATCTTCGTTAGGATATCACCGATTTAAAGATTAGAGCCGATGACATTCCAAAAGGCGGCTTTCGGAACTCGGTACATGCATTATGAGTTCTAGTCATCATGTCTTTGGATTGACTAATGCCTCAAATTTGCCTTCGTGGATATGATGAACAAAGTATTCAAAGAATATTTGGATCACTTTGTGGTCGTCTTTATTGATGACATCATCATATATTCCAAAACTCGTGAAGATCATGAAAGCAACACTTGAGGTCGATACTCCAAAAGCTTCGTGAATATAAGCTTTATGCCAAGTTGAAGAAATGCGAGTTACGGCGAGGAAGTAGCATTCCTTGGGCACGTGGTATCAAGTCATGGAATATCTGTTGACCCAAAGAAAGATTGAAGCTATTCAAAGTGGGAGCAACCTAAATCGATGACTAAAGACGTAGCTTTCTCGGTTTAATTGGTTATTATCGGAGATTCGTGGAAGGATTTTCTCGAATCGATACTCCACTAACTAACTCGGTGACTCGGAAGATACAAAGTTGGTTGGAGCGATGAATGTGAGAAGAGTTTTCAAGAACTCAAGAGGAGACTCATTTCAAGACTGTTACGACAATACCATCCGGTTCGGAGGATTTGTCATCTCTGATGATCTTGAGCAAAGGGTTAGGATGTGTTCTCATGCAACATGGGAAAGTCATAGCCTATGCCTCATGACAACTCAAAGAATATGAGAGGAATTATTCTACTCATGATCTAGAGTTAGCAGTTGTTGTCTTCGCACTAAAGATTTGGAGGCATTACTTGTATGGGGTAAAAGTGGAGATCTTTAAGGATCATAAAAGTCTCAAATATTTCTTCACTCAAAAGGAACTCAACATGCGACAACGACGTTGGGTTGGGCTCATTGAATGATTATGATCATACCATCCAATACCATCCTGAAAAAGTGAACGTGGTAGCTGACGCATTGAGTAGAAGATCATATGCGGGTACGAGTGAGATATTGTCAACGCAAAGGCCCATTTTGTATGACTTGAAAAGGATAGAGATAGAGATAAAGACTCCAGGGACCCACGTGATGATGGCAAATATATGAGTAGAACCGACTTTAATTGATAAAGTTAAAGCTGTTCAAACTACAGACCTGGAGCTGATGCGTATGAGGAAGAAAGTGCAAGAAGGTGCTATGTCGGAAGCAAGAATCGATGAAGAAGGAATACTACGAGTCAACTCCAGACTTTATGTTCCTAACGACCCTGATTTAAAGTATAAAATCATGATGGAGGCGCACAACACACCGTTTGCAATCCATCCTGGGAGTACCAAAATGTATCGTGATCTTTGTCATACATTTTAGTGGAGCAATATATGAAGAAAGAGAGATGCGCTTATTTATCTCAAGTTGTCTAACTTGTCAACGAGTCAAAGTGAGACATCAAGTACCAAAAGGACCATTGCAACCACTTGAAATTCCAGAATGAAAGTGGGAGCATATTACCATGGATTTCGTTCTTTGGTCTTCCCCAAGGTTTCTCAAGGCATTGATGCAATTTGGGTCATTGTTGATAGATTGACCAAGTCCGCTTCACTTCTTACCAATCGAGAAACTTATACACTTGAACGTCTTGCTCGTATGTACATAAATGAGATTGTAAGACTGCATGGTATGCCAGTATCCATAGTTTCTGATCGAGACCCAAGATTTACTTCACAATTTTGGGTTAGTTTACAAAAAGCTATGGGCACGAATTTACGATTTAGTTCGGCATATCATCCTCAGACGGACAGATAATCAGAGAGGACTATTCAAACTCTGGAAGATTTATTAAGACTCTGTGTCCTTGACTTCAAGGGAAGTTGGGATAAGTTCATACCATTGGTGGAGTTTTCCTACAACAACAGTTATCAAGCAATCATTGGCATGGCTCCATTTGAGGCGTTGTATGGAAGAAAGTGTCGTTCTCAAGTATGCTGGGATGAGGTGGGTGAAGCAACATTGTTGGGACCGGAGTTGATACGTATGACTACGGAAAAGATTCAAGCAATCCGACAACGTATAAAGACCTCACAAGATCGACAAAAGAGTTATGCTGATCTTCATCGAAAGGACGTGGAATTCGATATAGGAGATCATGTGTTGTTACGTGTTGCTCCATGGAAGGGAGTTACGAGATTTGGAAAGAGAGGAAAGCTCAATCCTCGATTCATTAGCCCATTTTTAATCCTTCATCGAGTAGGAGCTGTGGCCTATAGATTCGCTTTACCGCCAAGTATGTCTCGTGTTCATAACGTTTTTCACATATCCATGTTACGTAAATATGTGGAAGACCCGAACCACATTATTGAGTTAGAACTAGACGAAATAGCGGAAGATTTAACGTATGAAGAGGTTCTTGTTCAAATCTTGGATAAGAAGGAACATATTCTACGCTCCAAAGTTATACCTCAAGTCAAAGTTTTATGGAGGAACCACAATGTTGAGGAAATGACCTGGGAGTTAGAATCTGAAATGAAATCAAGGTATCCTTACCTCTTTGACATTCCAGATACGTACCCTAATTTCGAGGGCGAAATTTCTTAAGAAGAGGAGATTGTGAGACCCCAGATTTTATGAATAAATATTTAATTTTCGCGAAATATTTTTTTTAATATTATGGTGTGGATTAGATATAATGTTATAGTTGTGGGTAATATTTATAAATTTTGCAAAGTATGCAAGTTGTCATATTATATTCGATTGGTCGGGGAATATTCGGTTTAGCAGGGAATATTCGTACAACGGCTCAATCATTGGTGGACCCCACAACAGAATTATTGTCGAATTAAGAAAACGACAAAAATATTTTTATGAAAATAACGGCAGAAGTTTTACCGTTAATACTGTTGAACTACTCGGTAGTAAAAATCTGAATCTGGCGTGGTTGCGTAAGTAGACACGGTATTGATTATTGATGTTTACGTGAGAAGTCATTCAGTTTTGTTCAATTATTGCTATAGTAATTGTTGTATAGTATCTCACGTTATTTGATTCAATTATTGTTGATATTTTATATATTATTAAATCAATAATTGAAATGACAGAGTTATTAATATTATAAATTGCAATATTAACGATGTCTCAAAGTTCTGCCAAGGAGAGGTTTGGTCACCTAATTGCGCGTCAATAGGGAGAAATCCTTATTGGAAAGCCCCCTCTTTCCTGGGAACAACCTGGTCGATTAATATTACGAATTATAATAATGATTTGTTAAAAATATTGAGGTGATTTTCATGAAGTATTTGTTGTAATTTTTGGCATATTTTATGGATCCCATTTACCCATTTTTCAAAAATAATTGGTAGAAAGTTAATTAATTATAATGGACCCATCTGTGATTATGACATGTTGGTAGGAGGGGAACACGTGGGGCCCATGAGAGGAGAAAATGAATTTGAAGGAAAAAAATCTAAAGAAGTGGTTACGGAAGGAGTATTACAAAATGTAATATATATATATATATATATATATATATATATATATATATATATATATATATATATATAATATAACATGTGTTGATTGATGATATACATATAGATATATATATATATATATATAATGTGACTCTAGTGGTGGGAAATCATGTGATTCATCCCAAGTGAATCGATGTTATATATATATATATATAATATATTATATTTTATTTAAAAGATTTTGCTTGAAATATGAACCGTCCGATTAAAGTAAATCGATCCGGATAGATTCATGAGTTAATTCTTATGCATTCCATTTTTCTATAAATAGAAGCTCATTCCTTCATTATTTTCTTTTAATTCATTGAAACTCTAGAGAGAAATTATAGAGAAAAAGAAGAAAAGTGTGTTCGCTACTTTCACCACTTATATATTCATTCTTCTTTATTATGGTAAGGGATATTATTCTTTTGTATTCATGAAGAGAACTTACGTTATTCCATTCCTTATTATTCATTGGAATAACTTTTGTATCTGTGATTTACCTATACTTGGTGATATTATTCTATTATTACATCTTTATTATTCATTTGGAACATCTCATCAGGCTTTTACGCCGGACTGGTTCCGTCTTTATTATTACATTGGAATATCACATGCGTGTGTGTTTTTACAGGACTGGTTAAAATCTTTATTATACGTATTTATTATTCGTTGAATAACACATACATCTGCAATCGCATGCATGGTGATTTCGTTGTTATTTCATTCTTTATTATTCTGTTGGAACATCCTATCGATTGTGATTTTCACGATTCAGTTACGTTAATATTATTTTATTGGAATACTTTGTCTATCAAGAAATCTGCATGCGTGGTGATTTCTGTTGTTATTCCATTCCTTATTATTCTCAGTTGGTTAAAATTTTAACTTATATACTCCATGAAATTAGTAGAATATCCTTGATATTTGCGCTTCATCCAGTATCTTTTCATGGAAATATTCTTCTGAGCATTCTTGAATTTTACTTTACAAAGAAGTATCATGTTGATAATTTGGACGTTATTAGTTCCTGAATAACTTAATTCTTGAACTTGTTTTATTGAATTCTTATATCATTGTCATCATCCTCATGTTTATATTTTTTAAAAGTCATCTGTGGCCTGTAGAGTATGGATGGACTTGGTATGATTATGACCAGGGATTATGTGGTAAAAGTCCTCATTGGCCCGTAGTGCATTGATGGACAGTTGTTGGCATGATCATGACCATTAATGAAAACACAAATATCCTTGGCCCGTACTGCATAGAATTTGTGGTTGTGACCCTAATGAATATCATTGGCCGTAGTGCAGGGATGATGTGGATTATTTATTAAGCTGAGTCCCAGCGATAAAAGTGATGAAAAACCTTTTAAAATATAAAAGATAGTAGATTTTATTCTCTACTTGACTCTTTTAATGGATTGCTTGATCCGCTGCAGTTAAACTTGATGTCTATTGTATTTTATCAGTTTATCATTGTTGGAGACTAATGATAATTTATTCTGTATTATCTTAGTCATAATATTTCTTGATGGGCTAGTTGAGCTCACCCTTTCTTTCATTGTTCTCTTCAGGAAATGAGAATGTAGCTGGGACGAGTCGGGGAATGGAGTGATGTTCTGGATGATAGTGTTAGCTAGTAGTCCTCACTATTCTGTTAAATAGTGTGACAATAAATGTATTGAGGACTTTTTCTGAGAGTGAATATTGTCTAGAAGATAATATTTGTGTTAAAACTCACAGCATGTATTTTGTCGTACTTTACACGACTGTTGTATAATTTAGTTGTATTTGAATTTTGTACCATATTTTTGGCGACTCGAGATGGGTGATGTATACCTATTTTGGGGGCATCACAGTTGGTATCAAAGCTTAGGGATATGATCCCTGGCTAAGGTGTGAGACAAGAACTAGGAGGGGAGAGACGGGGAATTCCTTTGTTAGTATGACCTACCTAAGTTTATTTGATATTTAATTGGTCGGTCAAAGAATAGGGATAATATGTGATATGTTATTTAACTCTTGTTTTGTGGCAATATTTAAAAATTACATCCGAGAATGTTGAGAACATCAATGGAGCACAGGAGACCGTTGAGTCTCCACAGATCAATAGTCAGGATAATGTGCATCAGGAAGGCGACAATCCTCAGGCAAATAACACACGGACCAAATGATGAACAATGGAATGTTCAGAGGCTTTATGCAATTCATGCAACATAGGCAAGAGTGGCTCCTGTACAAAATGCAGGTGGAAATACTGGCAACTCTCGGACAGTCGCTGCGAAGCAGTTTAAGGAACTGGGACCACCGGAGTTTTTTGGAGAGTCAAAACCACTTAAGGCGGAGACGTGGATTAAGCAGATCAACAAGATATTTCATATCTTGGGATGCTCCGAGGAGCAAATGGTTCCCTTTGCCACCTTCATGTTGCGTGCAAAGGCAAATTAATGGTGGGAATCTGTAAAACATACTCAACCTGCCGCGATAAAAGTGATGAAAAACCTTTTAAAATATAAAAGATAGTAGATTTTATTCTCTACTTGACTCTTTTAATGGATTGCTTGATCCGCTGCAGTTAAACTTGATGTCTATTGTATTTTATCAGTTTAACATTGTTGGAGACTAATGATAATTTATTCAGCATTATCTTAGTCATAATATTTCTTGCTGGGCTAGTTGAGCTCACCCTTTCTTTCACTGTTCTCTTCAGGAAATGAGAATGTAGCTGGGACGAGTCGAGGAACGAAGTGATGTTCTGGATGATAGTGTTAATTAGTAGTCCTCACTATTACATTAAATAGTGTGACAATAAATGTATTGAGGACTTTTTCTGAGAGTGAATATTGTCTAGAAGATAATATTTGTATTAAAACTCACAGCATGTATTTTGTCGTACTTTACACGACTGTTGTATAATTTAGTTGTATTTGAATTTTGTACCATATTTTTGGCGACTCGAGATGGGTGATGTATACCTATTTTGGGGGCATCACAGTGTTGATTAAACTTATAATAATTATTGTGTGGTAGATATTTGTCTAATTTTTGTTACAAATAGAGAAGTTTAGCACGAGACGTTTGTTGTAAGTTTGACTTATTATTTCATTGACCCACTACTTGCCAAATTATCAAACCGTCGGCAGAAAATTTTATTCAATTTTATTATAATAATAATAAAACATAAAAATTTTTATATAAAACATTAAACTTTTATAAAGTTGTTTGTTTTATTAGAATATATTATATATAAGATTATTTCTTTTATTAGAATATTTTATTAAAATAAAAAAATCAGACGAACGAGTTGCACCACGCTTTCTTTATCCGACAAATTTGTGAAAGGTGGTGTGCTAAGAATTTCCTATAAATAGGTTGCTTAGTTGAGTTATGAAATTCACACCAAAATCACAAAATTTTTCTTCTATAATATATTGTATGTATTTCTTTTGAGCATAACGATACTTTGAGTGTAGTCTATAGTGTGACGCCCCCAAAATAGGTATACATCACTCATTTTGAGTCGTCAATAACATGGTATAGAAATAACTACAACTTTATTAATACAACATAAAAACTGTGAGTTTAAATATAAATATTGTCATCTAGACAATATTCACACCCAAATAAGTCCTATTTATAATTATTGGTACATTATTTTACCAAAATGGTGAGGACTACTAAAACAACTCTCTAGAACCATCATTCCACACCTTTATGTAGAACTCATTTACATTCTCGCCTCCTGGGAAGAAAAATAGAACAAAAAGGAAAAGAGTGACCTCAACTAGCCCAGTAAAGAATATTATGACTAAGATAATATAGAACAAATTATCGTTAGTCTTCAACATGAAAAAATCTGATAAAATACAATAAACTACAAGTTTCATATCAATATTCACAGCGGAAATAACAATTCATAGATGAGTTACGTAGAGAATGAATCTACTATAATCTATGAATTTAAAAGTCCATTATCATTATTTTATCCCTGTAACATCAATCAATATTCATCTTGAATCAAATATTCATCTTTTTTTACAAGCTAAAGATATTCATCGATTCGGTCGTGTTAAATCTCAACACTGTACATCTTTGCACTACTGGGCCAAAGATATTCATAATAAAATCAACCATCTTTGCACTACAGGCCTAAGATACTCAGTAATACCATCATTTAGGACTGAGGATGATGAAAAATATTTTAAAGAAAACGAATCCAGTGAAAGAAAAGAATAAATATTAAGGATTCGTACTTTAAACAGTCCAAGTTCAAAAATACTTCATAAATAGCCATAGTGAAGTAAAATTCAAGAATGATCAAAACATAGATACAATCAAAGCTAGTATCCATAATAAATATTTTGAACAAAAAAAATGAAAATTTAATTTTTCTGTGAATAGTGTCGTTTTAAGTGAATAGTCTTGAGTATCGTGAATAGTAACCCGACACTAAAAAGACAAGAATTTCACAAGAAAAATCTTACCAATATTCCGGCATAATGATATTAGAAGAAATAATATCATTTTAAAAAAAAAATATCCCTTACCTCGAAAGAATAATCTTACAATTTGGAATATCGAGGATATATATTTGAAGGAACTTGCAAATATAGCAACACTCAAAGTATCAAAATACTCACAAGAATACGCTTCGATAATATAAAGAGAAAGAGAGAAAACTTGAGCTTTTTGGTATAATTTTTAATTCTAACTTAAGCACCCTATTTATAGAAAAATGCTTAGAACACCAAAACAGAAAATTTAATAAAATAATAATTTATTTTTCTTAACTTTCCTACGCACACCAATATAGTCTAGACATCAGCCATACCTCAATAACAACCACAAACACGTTTTTCTCAATTAATTCATTTAAAACTCGAAAAAAATAATAATTAATTAATCCCGAACTTCAATAATTCATAATAAATAGTCCTTTTATCAGAAAAATTTGATCCTCGAGCCCTTTCTATAGGAAATTCCATTCTCTACAACTTTGCAGAAGATAGTTTTTCCAAATTCCAAACAAAAATTGACCGAAATTCACAAACGGGCGATTTTACAGGCTATAATCAAATTTCAGTCTAGAAATGGGCCCACAAACATGTTTAACATGTTTTAAACAACTTTTGCAACAAAAATACTCTTTCTTCTCATATATTCATATATCTCACATTCATTATAAAAATATCACCATTATTATATTATTAAAATATAATAATATATTTAAATGAATTATTTTATCAGAAAAGATAAAATATCAATTTTTTAACAATTGTCACTTTAAAAGTTTCTCCATCTATATCCACATAAAATGAATATTTTTCTTATCATATAAATTAATAATTAATTATTCACAAATAATATTACAGAATCACAATATCGACAATGACAGTAGATTCGCAGAGAAAAAGGGGAATTCAATAAGGATTTCTCCTTACTGGCGTGCAATTAGGTGACCAAATCTCTCCTTAGACAAAACTTTCTAGACATTGCCAATAATGTTATCTAATAATATTATTCAAATAATATGAATTATTGATCTGATAATGAAAATACTGTGTAGTGACAATTATTGAAACAACAATAATATAAAATATCAACGTAACAATTATTGAATCAATAAAATAAAATATTGAACAATAACTACTGTAACAATTATTGAGTAGTGCCTTCTTACGTAAGAATCAATAATCGGTGCAAATACTGGTGTCTTCTTCGTGTTTTTAACCAACGAGTATTTCAACAGTATTAACGGTAACAACTACGTCGTTATTTATAAACAACTTATATTTGTCATTTTCTTCATCTAATCGCTTTCCGTTATGGGGCCCACACAAGGCTGCGCCGTCGTACGAATATTCCCCGACAGTAAGAATATTCCACGACCACACAAATATTCCCCGATAACAATGAATATTTTATAACCACTTGCTTATTTAAAATATTTGCGCATTTTACCCATAACTAACCACATTAATCAAATCAACCCTTACTATTTCAAAATAATAAATAGAGGAAATTTAATTGCATTTATAATATGCTGGGGTCTTACAACCTCCCCTCCTTATGAATTTTCGTCCTCGAAATTGACGTATATACCTAGTGTTTCGAAAAAGTGAGGATACCTCGCTTTCATTTCCGTTTCCAACTCCCAGGTCATTTCCTCAATAGCACGGTTCCTCCACAAAACTTTGACTTGGTATGACCTTTGTACGTAAGACATGCTCCTTCCTATCCAAGATCTTGACAGGTACGTCCTTGTACGTTAAGTCTTCAGCTATCTCGTCCAGTTCTAACTCAATAACGTGGTTCGGGTCTTTCACATATTTACGAAGCACGGATATATGAAAAACATTATGAACACGAGACATACTTAGAGGTAACGCGAGTCTATAGGCTATATTTCTTACTCGGTCAAGAATCTAAAATGGGCCAATAAATCGTGGATTGAGCTTTCCTCTCTTCCCAAATCTTGTAACTCCCTTCCATGGAGCAACACGCAACAATACATAATCCCCAATACTAAATTCCACGTACTTTCGATGAAGATCCGTATAACTCTTTTGTCGATCTTGTGCCGTTTGTATACGTTGTCAAATCATTTGGATCTTTTCGGTAGTCATACGTACTAACTCGGGTCCCAACAATGTTGCTTCACCCACCTCATCCCAAAATATTGGAGAGCGACACTTTCGTTCATATAATGCTTCAAATGGAGCCACACCTATACTTGCCTGATAATTGTTGTTGTAAGAGAATTCCACCAATGGTAAATACTTATCCCAACTGCCCTTGAAGTCTAGAACACAGAGTCTTAATAAATCTTCAAGAGTTTGAATAGTTCTCTCTGATTGTCCGTCCGTTTGAGGATGGTATGCCGAACTGAATCGTAAATCCGTGCCCATAGCTTTTTGCAAGCTAACCCAAAATCGTGAAGTGAATCTTGGGTCACGATCCGAAACTATGGATACTGGCATGCCATGCAATCTCACAATCTCATTTACATACATATGAGCAAGACGTTCAAGGGAATAAGTCTCCCGTATCGGCAATAAATGAGCAAACTTGGTTAATCTATCAACAATAACCCAAATAGCATTTATGCCTTGAGAAACCGTGGGAAGACCCGTAACGAAATCCATGGTAATGTGTTCCCACTTCCATTTCGTAAGTAATCTCAAGTGGTCTGATGGACCCTTAGGCACTTGATGCTCCGCCTTTACACGTTGACAAGTTAAACACCTCGAGATAAACTTCGCGATCTCTCTCTTCATGTTGTTCCACCAAAATGTATGTCGAAGATCACGATAAATTTTGGTACTTCCCGGATGGATTGCAAACGGTGTATTATGTGCCTCCGTCATGATCTTGTACTTCAAATCAGAGTCGTTAGGAACACAAAGTCTGGAGTGGACTCGAAGTATTCCTTCTTCATCGATTCTCGCTTCCGGAATAGCACCTTCTTGTACTTTCTTCTTCATACGCATCAGCTCCGAATCGGTGGCTTGAGCAACTTTAACTTTATCGATTAAAGTTGGTTCTATGCATATACTTGACACCATTGCACTCGTTCTTGCATATGATCTTCTACTCAACGCGTCAGCTACCACGTTTGCTTTTACATGATGATATTGAATGGTGTGGTCATAATCTTTTAACAGCTCGAGCCAACGTCGTTATCGCATGTTGAGTTCCTTTTGGGTGAAGAAATATTTGAGGTTTTTATGGTCCGAATATATCTCCACTTTCTCCTCATATAGATAGTGCCTCCGGATCTTTAGTGCGAAACGATCACGCCAACTCTAGATCGTGAGTAGGATATCGGGGAATATTCGTTTGGTCGTGGAATATTATTCTACTTGTCGGGGAATATTAAATTTACGGTAGCGCAATTTTGTGGGCCCCATAATGGAAAAGCGATTGGATGAAGAAAACGACAAATATAAGTTGTTTATAAATAATAGCGTAGTTATTACAATTAATCTTGTTGAAATACTCAATTGATTAAAAACACAAGAAGACACTGCGGTATTGCAGCGATTATTGATTCTTACGTGAAAGGCACTACTCAATAATTGTTACGATGAGTTCTTGTTCAATATTTTATTTTATTGATTCAATAATTTCTACGTTGATATTTTATATTATTGTTGTTTCAATAATTGTCACTACACAGTATTTTTATTATAAGATCAATAATTCATATTATTTGAATAATATTATTAGATAACATTATTGGCAATGTCTAGAAAATTCTGTCTAAGAAGAGGTTTGGTCACCTAATTGCGCGCCAAAAAGGAGAAATCCTTATTGAAAAGCCCTTTCTTTCCTGGGAACGGCCTGGTTGTCGATATTGTGATTCTGTAATATTATTTGTGAATAATTAATTATTGATTTATATGATAAGGAAAATATTCATTTTATGTGGATATAAATGGAGAAAACTTTAAAGTGACAATTGTTAAAAAATTGATATTCTATCTTTTTTGATAAAACAATTCATTTAAATATATTATTATATTTTAATAATATAATAATGGTGATATTTTTACAATGAATGTGGAATATATGAATATATGAGGATGAAGAGTACTTTTGTTATAAAAGTTGTTTAAAACATGTTAAACATATCTGTGGGCCCATTTCTTGACTGAAATTTGATTATAGCCTGTAAAATTGTCTGTTTATGGATTTCGATCAATTTCTGTTTGAAATTTAGAATTTTTTTTTCTGCAAAGTTGTAGAGAATGGAATTTCCTATGGAAAGGGCATGAGGTTTGAATTTTTCTGATAAAAGGGCTATTTATTATGAATTATTGAAGTTCCGGATTAATTAATTATTATTATTTTTGGAGTTTTAAATGAATTAATTGAGAAAAATATTTTTGTGGTTGTTATTGAGGTATGGCTGATGTCTAGACTATATTGGTGTGCGTAGTAAAGTTAAGTAAAATATATTATTATTTTATTAAATTTTCTACTTTGGTGTTCTAAGCATTTTTCTATAAATAGGGTGCTTAGGTTAGAATTGAAAATTACACCAGAAACTGATGTTTTCTCTCTCTATATTATCGAGCGTATTCTTGTGAGTATTTTGATACTTTGAGTGTTGCTATACGGTGCAAGTTCCTTCAAACGTTATATCGATATTCCAAATCAAGCATCTTTATTCTTTTCGAGGTAGTGGATATTATTTTTTTAAAATGATATTATTTCTTCTAATATCATTATCTTAGGAATATTGGTAAGATTTTTCTTGTGAAATTCTTATCTTTTAGTGTCCTGGATTACTATTCACGTAAACGATTAATTATTCACGTATCTGACACTATTCACTTAATCTGACTATTCACACAAAAATTAAATTTTTATTTTTTTTGTCCAAAATATTTATTATGGATACTAGCTTTGCTTGTATCCATATTTTGATCATTCTTGAATTTTTACTTCACTATGGTTATTTATGAAGTATTTTTGAACTTGGACTGTTTAAAGTACGAATCCTTAATATTTATTCTTTTGTTTCACTGGATTCATTTTTTTTAAAATATTTTTCATCATCCTCAGTCATAAATGATGGTATTACTGAATATCTTTGGCCTGTAGTGCAAAGATGAGTTATTTTATTATGAATATCTTTGGCCCGTAGTGCAAAGATGTACATGTATTGAGATGAACATGACCGACTGATGAATATCTTTGGCCTGTAGTGCAAAGATGAATATTTGATTTAAGATGAATATTGATTGATGTTACAGGGATAAAATAATGATGATGGACTTTTAAATTCATAAATTATAGTAGATTTCATTCTCTACGTAACTCATCTATGAATTCTTATTTTCGTTGTAAATATTGATCTGAAACTTATTGTCTATTGTATTTTATCAGATTTTTTCTTGTTGAAGACTAACGATAATTTGTTCTATATTATCTTAGTCATAATATTCTTTACTGGGTTAGTTGAGCTCACCCTTTTACTTTTCGTTCCATTTTTCTTCCCAAGAGGCGAGAATGTAGCGAGTTCTAGTCGGGGTATGGAATGATAATTCTAGAGAATTATTTTAGTCGTCTTCAATATTTTTGTAAAATAATGTACCAATAATTGTAAAGAGGACTTATTTGGGTGTGAATATTGTCTAGATGGCAATATTTGTATTTAAACTCACAATTTTTATGTTGTATTAATAAAGTTGTAGTTTTTTCTGTACCATGTTATTGACGACTCAAAATGGGTGATGTATACCTATTTTGGGGGCGTCACATTTATTCTTGATGTTATTGTTCTTATTATTTCTATTCATCCTTTATATCATTGTTATAATTTTCAAACTAATATTGTGGTGAAAAGTTATCTTTAACCCGTAATGCAAAGATGGACGGTTGATTGATATGATTATGACCATGAATTATATATTGCTATAATTATGACATTTGATGTTACAAATAAAGGCTTGTGGTTAAAGTTCTCTTTAGTCATTAGTGCAAAAATAAATTGGTGTTTGGCATAATCATGACCACTGGTGATACGAATGAATATCTTTGGTCTGTAGTACAAAGATAAAATGTTGATTTACATAATTATGAACATGAACCGTTGATTGGTGTTACAGGGATAAAATATTGATGAAAGAATTTTAAATCGTAGAAAATAGTAAGGGATTGCTAATGAATTGCTAATTAATGATTGCTTGTTTCGCTGCAGTTATCGTTGAAAACTTATATTATCTTTAAATATCTGATTTATCACTGTTGAAGAATATAGATAGTTTATTTTTCATTATATTAGTTATAATATTTTTTACTAGGCGATTTGAGCTCATCCTTTTTTTTATTGTTTTATATATTGTTCTTCTCAAAAAATGAGAGTATAGTTGGAATTAACCGGGGAATGAAGTAATGGTCTGAAACTCTAAAAGTATCTCAATACATTATAAAATAGTGTGATAATAATTGTATTGATAATTTAAGTTGAGTGTAAATATTGTCGTACTAAATACGATATAATATTTGTATTGAAACTCACAGTATGTGTGTTGAAATTTTATATGACAGTTTAATAGTTGTAAATAGAAAAATTTATATTTGAATTTTGTAATATTTATTTTGACAACTCAAAATAAATTATGTATGTGTACCTATTTTGAGAGAGTCACATTTCTCATCTGAGCTTCTCCTTTTATACATGGATTAAATATATATAATGCACTTGTATTAATTTCTTATGTAAATATATATGTGGTGTAAAATAAAATAAAAAACTAACATGAACAACATGAAAGCAATATAAATACTGAAAGCAAATTAATAAGTAAATATAAAACAAAAATAATAATATTATGAAGTAAAAAGACACAATTTTTAAGTAAAGAAACAAAAGTATGTATGAACACAATATTAATAAATAAAGTATGTACGGGCACTTGTATTACTTTCTGTAGTAGTGCAAGACTTTTAAGAGTATTTAAGGAAAGTAAGTAAATAAGTAGAAATTAAAGAGAATGATCAAAATAAATTGATTTCTTTACTCTAGCGTCTTGTATATTAGATTTATATAGATATATTTATTTTAAATGAATTTTTTAGAGAAAATGATAATTTTAAGTGAATAAATTAAGTGAAACACAGTACAAAAAAATTAGAGTGAGAAATTAAAAGGTTATAATAGAGTAATATTAAGCGAAATTCTTTCATTTTTGAACATAATTTTAACATTTTAATGTAATTTTATAAATATTTTTTCTTTGAAATGGGTCGATTTGATTTGGATCATGATCTGAATTATTGAATCAAATAGATCATGGAATATATCAATAATCTATCGTATATACCAATTAGATTATTGATCTATATATTATCACATTTAATAAAACATGTTATATTAGAACATAATTTGATTTGACCCATTAACAACTCTGAGAGAGACGAAAAATATGAAAGGAAAAAATTAGATTAGAGTTTTGACTGACGTACTTGCATACGATCCACTACAAAATAGTACATATTGAAGTATTTAACATGTGTAGACTTGTTCATTAATTAGAGCAAAATTAATTACTAGAAAATTAGAAAGTACACCATTTTTAATATTTTTTCACGATATATATCTTAATTGATTTGGAACTGGGCATGTCACATGCTGTATAGTTTGAAAGCTACTGTTAACCAATTTTATAAATGAGATCTCTTTATTTTGAAGGAAGATATATATTAATTAGTAATTTTTTGTAAGATCTCAAATAATTAATAAATAAAATTTATTTTTATTTATTTATTTTAGTAATAGTTGATTTGATTAATGTGGTTAGTTATGGGTAAAATGCGCAAATATTTTAAATAAGCAGGTGGTTATAAAATATTCATTATTGTCGGAGAATATTCGTTTTATTTAATATTCTTACCGTCGGAGAATATTAAGATGACTGGCAGCGCATCGATCGTAATGTGGGCCCCATAACGGAAAGCGATTGGATGAAGAAAACGACAAATATAAGTTGTTTAAAAATAACTACAGCGTAGTTATTCTGCAATTAATCTTGTTAAAATACTCGATTGGTTAAAACACAAGAAGAGATACTGCAGTATTGCACCAATTATTGATTCTTACGTAAGAAGACTTTACTCAATAATGGTTACGATAATTCTTATTCAAATATTTTATTTTATTGATTTAATAATTGTTGCGTTGATATTTTATATATTGTTGTTGTTTCAATAATTGTCATTACACAAAGATTTTTCATTATCGAAGCAATAATTCGTATTATTTGAATAATATTATTAGATAACATTATTGGCAATGTCTAGAAAGTTACATCTAAGGAGAGGTTTGGTCACCTAATTCATGGCGTCGAAGAAGGAGAAATTCTTATTGGAAAGCCCTCTTCCACGAGAATTGCACGGTTGTCAATATTGTGATTCTCGTAATATTATTTATGAATAATTAATTATTGATTCATATGATGAGAAAATATTGATTTTATGTGGATATAGATGGAAAAAAATTTTAATGTGACAATTGTTGAAAATTGAAATTTTATCTTTTTACGATAAAATAATTCATTTAAATATATTATTATATTTTAATAATATAATAATGATGATATTTTTACGATAAATGTGGGATATATGAGTATATGTGGAGGAGGGTATTTTTGTTACCAAAAATATTTAAAGCATGTTTTATGTATTAAATTGGACCCCATTTCTTGATTTGAAATTTGATTATATACCGTAAAATCGCTTCGTTTATGAATTTTGGTCAATTTTTGTTTGGAATTTGGAAAAACTTTCTTCGTAAAGTTGTAGAGAATTGAATTTTCTATAAAACTCACAAGATTTGAATTTTTCGATAAAAGGGCTATTTATTATGAATTATTGAAATTTCGAAGTCTCAAAATAATTGATTTTTGGAAGTTTAAAATAATTTAAATTAGAAAACGTTTTTGATATGTTTGGTGGGCTTGGTTGGTTGTTGAAATGAGTGATTTCAATTTATAAGAGTGCGTAGGAAAAATTTTATATATATTAATATTATAATAAATTTTCTACTTTGGTGTTCTAAGCATTTTTCTATAAATAGGGTGTTTAGGTTAGAATTGAAAATCACACGTAAAGCTCAAGTTTTTTCTCTCTATATTATCTAAGCGTATTCTTGTGAGTATTTTGAGTATACTTTAGTCTTTATTCTTTATCTGGTGCAAGTTCAAGTCATAGCTTATATCCAGGTGTTTCAACTAAAGATTTGTCTTTTTGTGAGGTAAGGGATATTATTTTTTTAGTAATGATATTATTTCTTCAATATCATTATGCTGAAATATTGATCTAAAATTTTTATCAAATTTGGAACCTTTGGTGTCGTGAATTCTTATTCACGATGATCTGAAACTATTCACGAATCATCAAGACTTTATTCATCGAAAAAATAAAAATTTTCCTTTTCGCTAAAAAAATATCTATTGTGGATACTAGCTTTGATTGTATCCATGTTTTGATCATTCTTGAATTTTACACAACTATGATTATTTTTGAGGTATTGTTGGACATGGATAAAACAAAGTACGAATCCTTAATCCTTAATCCTTGTCATTTTGTTTCTTTGGATTCGTTTCTTTAAAAATATTTTTCATCGTCCCCGCCTTAAATGATGATATTATTGAATATCTTTGGCACAGTAGTGCAAAGATGAATGATTTCGATGAATATCTTTGGCCGTGTAGCAAAAGATGAGCAGTGTTTAGATGAACATGATTAAGTGATGAATATCTTTGGCACAGTAGGTAAAAGATGAATATTTGATTTCGGATATATATTGATTGATGTTACATGGATAAAAGATGAGCGATGAACTTTTAAATTCATACATAGAAGATAGTAGTTTGCATTCTCTACTTAACTCTTCTAATGAATTATTATTTCATTTATGCGAATATTGATTTAAAACTTGTTGTCTATTGTATTCTATTAGATTTTTTTTTTTCTCGTTGAAGACTAATGATAATTTGTTGTATATTATCTTAGTCATAATATTCTTTTTGGGCTAATTGAGCTCACCCTTTTCCTTTTTGTTCCATTTTTCTTCTTAGGGCGAAAATATAAGCGAGAAGACAAGTCGGGGTATGGAATGAAGGTTCTAGAGAGAGTTGTTTAGTAATCCTCACCATTTTTGTAAAATAATGTATCAATAAATATGATGAGGATTTATTTGACTATAGATATTGTCTGAAGATAATATTTGTATTCAAACTCACGCTTTTTTGTTGTAATAATAAAGTTGTAGTTGTTTCTGTACCATGTATTGATAACTCAAAATAGGTGATTTATACCTATTTTGAGGACGTCACATTTTTAATTTGTTTTTCTTTGAATTAAGTGGACTCTTATTGTAATCATACAGCTTCTTAATTATTTAGTCAATAAATCACTCCCTCCATTTCACCATTTCAAAATTATAAATATATTTATAAAACGAAAGAAAATATTATTTTTTCAAACATATATTTAATATCTGTATTATAGTTGAAACAATTTGAATTAAATTTAAATCAAATTCATTAAAACAAAACCTCAAAACCACTTATGTAGGGCGTGACCAAGCAGTAGTTATATTGGTGCTTAATTAGTGGAATACCAGCATGCACGTTGTCCTACTCCTATCTAGTTGAATATCCCATAAATGATTTATTACACTTTATGGTAACTTAAACTAGACGGCACAATATATGCCACAGTTTCCTCTTATTATTTTAATATACTCCAAAATATTGTGGCCTGTGGGTGGGGGACTAGACAACCCAAATGATTTAAAACTTTACATTGAAGATTCTATTTTGTAACCTGTACCTAAGTTTGGATACCCTAGCTATCTATCGATAACTATTTGCTTTCTGTCAAGTCATCTTACCTGATCAACCAACTATTTACATTGGCATTATTAATGACTACTTGTAGGGGGATCGGAGTTTTCCGATCGGAGCAGTGATCAACCAACTATTTACATTGACACATTACAATTTTAAATTGCATTTTTTGACACCAACTCAATCTATTTCCACATATAATCAAAAGCTTTTATAATATGTATTTACTTATAATTGATTATATGCCTACTCCGTATGAGAAGCATTTTTGTTCTTTTCTTTCTTTTATCGGTAGTATCTCCTTAGACTCAAAATGAGAGCTCAGTTTTATAAATGACAAAGCAGTGTGACGTCTCTCATTTTAAGACATAATTTTGGTGTTAAAAACATGTATGACATGCGCTTAGATGGAGTTTATGTTATTGCGAAATCTCATCTGAATTCTAACTCAGAAATGATTGTAAACTTTAAATTGGAGTTTGTTGTTTATGTTTTGTAATTACCGGTGAATTAGGGTTACTTATGTTACATTATATATATAAGGAGAAGATCATGCAATTATAATATGTAATTTTTTTATATAAAAAAAATAGTATAACTAATCGGCCACCAACCGTATACTAGTCCAAACGTTTTGGGTGAGCCACATAAATTTTGTCTTATATGATTTTTTTTTTCAATTTTCTCTTTGTTATTGTTTTTACTACTTTGTTATTCTCTAACAATTTATAATTCTGAAAAGTAATTCAGTCGTCGGAAGAGGAATTTATATAACCAGTGGCGAATCCAGCTATATATTGCCATAGCTGGAATTGTGCCAAAAAAATTTGCACATGTAGGGTTTTGTTAATTTGGAAAATATAAGGATAATTTGGGGACAAATTTGGGATATGCTATAACCTACTAAGGTCCTACAGGCTTCATTCGTCCATTTTGGGACTCGATCACTAGATTCAATCAAGTTAATTACCAAGTCAGGTACCCTCAATCACTATTTTATCTCTAATTCCATGATAGTGAGTAGTAACTTTCTTAAGTCTTTTATTTCTTCTTATTTTAACTTATTCAAAAATCAATATTTTTCTCCTGAGTCTCGGTTGTGAAACTCACGCTCAAATGTAGATATAATCCAACATATTTATTTCGTTTTTATTTTATCACTTCACTTGCATGCATGTTACTATTGCTATTTTTGCAACTAATATTTCTTATATGAAAGAGGAGGCATATATATATATACTCTCAAATGTACACAATTTATAATCGTAAAATAGTCACCCTACGATATGAAGATTCACTCTATATATGTTTTTATTATAGTAGAGTGACAACTTTAAGATTGTGGGGTGATTTAACTCTACGATCATAATTAAATTGTGTATATTTGAAATTTATATAATTGTGTATATCCAATTTTTTGTAGCTGGAGGTAATGAGTGGTGCAGTTGTTTAGGCAGAAGTAGTGTTGTAGTAACTAGTGAATAATATAGTAGTGGTGTTGGCCATGGCAAACAAACTTGTTGATTATAACAGGAAACTTTTTTTTTCCGGATCAGGAATGTGAAATACTGAAAAAGTGTAATTAGTGGAGTTTTAGATAACATATATAGTCCTTACAATTGGAAGTCCTTTTCTTGTCTCTTTTATTGGGAATAGGAACTAAGCATTGGGTCCCCTAACTGAAGACTGTAGTACCACTTGATCCGAACCAGAGGATCCCAATTAATTCATTGCTTAATTTGTTCCATTCCAATTTTTAATGTCATACTTTCCATATTTAGATATTCGAAAATGGATGTCATTCTTCAATCAAGAATAACGTTTTAATAACTACTATAATAATTATATACTATAATCCTACCCAACCTTTTTCCAAATGAAGAATAATGTTTATGCACCCCACCTTTTTCGATCGGTTGACAAACTACAAAAAGTTAAAAAATTAAACTAAATTTTTATTTCTTAAAATATATATCTCTTTTTTTAAAATCAAAAACATATTTGCCTTTTCAGCCGGTCATATTATTACTTACTTTTATTCTTAGTTTTTTTTAAGTCTCACTTCCCGGGAATATAATATAATTTTATATTTAAGTATATTATCAAGATCCAATTAAACATCTTTTAAATATACAAACTTACAAACAAGCTTTATAAAGGAGAAAACAAGTTTCACATAAAAGAAAAAATAAACTCATATGAAATGAGTTTAGTGCACCAATTCAAGATTACAAAACAGTGCATTTAACATTAAAAACATAGCTTTGACATCTTGGAGCAGACGATCCCTCTCTGCCAGAAGAGCACTGTGCTCATGCTCCAGCTCTTCGATCCGGCCCTCCGCTCGGGCCACTTGGCCTCGGGTCTCAGCATGAGAATCACGTTCCTTCTTCAGTCCGGGTGCAGACACGAACTTGACCTCAAAGAGCTCCACCTCCGTCCCCCAAACTTAACTTTTCTTGGTGGATCGGACGAGGGAGGGATGGTTTCAAGTAGAGTATAGCGTTGGCTGCAGTGAACACATACATCAAGACAAGAAGTAAAGGTCAAAGTTAATAGCAAAGAATCGAGTGACAAAGGAATTACCTGGTCTCGAGCGAACATAAAGCCACCAAGAATCGATCGGAAGAGTATCCTTTGAGCCGGTCGTCGCCACTGAGTAGTTTCAAGTGATCGAAAAGGGTAAAAGGAAAACTTCGACGGGCTCTTGGGCCAACAGTAGTCGGCGATCCCGGGAAGAAGCTGGGACGAGAAGAAGGAGTGGTGGAACGGTCGGCACGGAAACCACCATCTCTGGCGTCACCGATCGAACCTTCCGAAACAACCGAGGTCTTTTTGATCGGGGTTCGAGAGGAACCTCTTGGTGTCCTTGAATCCTCGACCGCCTCGGTCGGCGGAGAGGGCGGGAGAGTCGGCCCGGCGGAAGAAGGTGGAGCGACTTGGAGGCGCTTTGATGGTTCGGTTTAGAGGGCTTAGACTACTTGAAGAAGCCGCCTTCTCCGCTGCAGCCTCATCCTCGATGCCCTTTTTGTGTGGTCGGGGGCTCGGGCCCGTAAGTGGACCCGTGTGACAACTCGGTGATTGGAATTGTGTCCTCCCGGGAGAGTCGTCATCACTGGGGTCGGATGAATCCGGGGTCGATGGTGGCGAGGAATGAAAGAGGTCGTCAACACCCTCGAGTTGAAGATTGTCTTTGCACGTAGAGATAGGCAGATTAAGGGATGAAGCATAAAAAGTAATAATAAGAAACAAAAAACCGATAAAAGGGGGCACGAACAACCGTGTTTATCTGACCAAGCTTCCGTCCATCGAAGCCCCAAACTCCATTTGGATCATTGCTCAGAGGGTAGTGTCGTCGAGAAGGAGATGGTCGTGCTCGAATATGGCTCATCTTTTCGGGCGAGGACCCAAACCTAACGATAAGACGGCCGAGATGCCCATTCCTTTTCCCGCCGTCCACACGCCTACAGACACTACCGATATCACATCAATAACTCATCGGGCTTGTGGGTTCGGTTGCGGCTGTGCTTGTCGGGTGAGCTCGCTGTTGTCCTCTCATGGGGCTTTCGACCCTTCTCTGCCAACTACGTACTGTACCAACTTCCCGTTCTGGACATTCTTTTCTATTAAATCTTTCAAGTTGGTGCAATCTTCTGTCGTGTGACCCCGACTCTGGTAATACGCACAATACTTATTCCGACCCCTCTTCCCTGGCTTCGGGATCGTTTGACATGGTTCGAAAAAGGGCTTGCTTCGCATCTCTTCCAGTATCTTGGCCCGATCTGTATTGAGTGCGGTGTACACCTTGTTGACCCCTTTATTTGGGAAGGGTGGCCTTCCACCGCCCGACCCCGTTGTAGTTTTTCTTGTAGCTATCCGACCTCCCCTGATTGTCAGACTTCTGATAACTCTGTTTGTCCCGATCTTGGTTTTTCTCGTGGGATTGTGGTTTGAAATTCCCCATCGCTTCCTTGATCGCTATGTGATCTTCGGCCCTATGGAAGGCCCTCTGTCGGTCGGTAGGGGTTGATCACCTGAGTCCTTCATCGCCTTCTTTGATTTTCCGATGTCAAGCCCGGGTTGTGAAGAATCCCAAAGCTTGTGGGGAATTCACTCCACCACCAACCCCCTGACCTCCGGAATCTCTTAACATATCGCCCTGTGCTCTCATCGATCTCTTTCGACTGCGTGGGGATGTTGTGATCTTCCCCCGTCTTTTATTACTCCCGAACCATGCATGAAATTTTTCCCGAAGGTCTTTCCATGAAGTTATCGATCCCGACGCCAAGGTTCTCATCCATTCCTGGGCGCTTTTCTTCAGGGTAGTAGCAAACATGTGGCACTTGGTCGCATCGGAGTGGCCATAATATCGTCATCAACTGTCATACCCATCGGAATGGTCGTAAGGGTCCCCGATTTCGTTATAA
Organism: Panax ginseng; assembly: GCA_020205605.1. NCBI lineage: Eukaryota > Viridiplantae > Streptophyta > Magnoliopsida > Apiales > Araliaceae > Panax > Panax ginseng. Next base: position 16,875,128 of record CM035132.1, read on the forward strand.
GTCTCCATCGGGGCATCTTCCTTTTGGGGTCCATTATCTCCGATTAATTTTTCGGAGAGGCGGCGACCCTATATAGGTCGAGGGCGCTCGATCGGCTCTTGACCAACAACAGCTTCTCCAATTCAAAGAACCCTTCGAAGCGAGGGTGTGGCGCCCCAAAATAGGTCCATTCCATCCAACCCATTACGAGTCGCCAAATACATGGTACGAAATAACTACAACTTTATTAATACATTTGTCGTGCAAAATACGACACACATATATCTTGTGAGTTTAAAAAACAATTATTGTCTTCAGACAATATACATACTCAAATAAATCCTCATCACAATTATTTATACATTATTTTACAAAATGGTGAGGACTACTAAACAACTCTTTCTAGAACCTTTATTCCATACCCGACTAGATTTCATTACATTCTCGCCTCCCCGAGAAGAAAAATGGAACAAAAAGGAAAAGGGTGAGCTCGATTAGCCCAGTAAAGAATATTATGACTAAGATAATATACAACAAATTATCGTTAGTCTTCAACAGGGAAAAATATAATAGAATACAATAGACAACAAGTTTTAAATCAATATTCGCAGCGAAAATAATAATTCATTAGAAGAGTTAAGTAGAGAATGCAAACTATTATCTTCTATGTATGAATTTTAAAGTTCATCGTTTATTTTTATCCCTGTAACATCAATCAATATATATCTTGGATCAAATATTCATCCTCGCACTTTTCTGAGGCCAAGGACATTCACCGATTGATCATGCTCATCTAAACACACATTCATCTTTTGCACTACACGGCCAAAGATATTCATCGAAATCATTCATCTTTGCACTACGGCCAAAGATATTCATCGAAATCATTCATCTTTTGCACTATAGGCCAAAGATATTCATCATAAATCATTCATCTTTTGCACTCTGTGCCAAAGATATTCAATAATATCATCATTTAAGACCGAGGATGATGAAAATATTTTTTAAAAAGCGAATCCGGTGAAACAAAATGACAAGGATTAAGGATTAAAGATTCGTACTTTTGTTTTATCCACGTCAAAAATACCTCAAAAATAATCATAGTGGTGTAAAATTCAAGAGTGATCAAAACATGGATACAATCAAAGCTAGTATCCATAATAGATATTTTGGACAAAAGAAGAAATTTCATTTTTAGGTGAATAAGTGTCGAGTATCGTGAATAAGAACTCAGGCACCAAAAGATAGAAATTTCACAAAAAACATCTTCACGCTTCGTGAATAAGACTCGTGAATAAGTAACCCGACATGAAAAAGTTCGAATTTGATAAAAGTTCCAACCAATATTTCAAAGATAATGATATTGAAGAAATAATATCATTTGAGAAGAAAATAACATCCCTTACCTCGAAAGACAAGTCTTTAGTTAAAACCTGGATATAAGCTATGACTTGAACTTGCACCGATAGCAATACTCAAAGTATACTCAAAATACTCACAAGAATACGCTCGATATATATAGAGAGAAAACTTGAGCCGGTGTGATTTTCAATTTAACCCAAGACCTATTTATAGGAAATTGCTTAGAACACCAAAGCAGAAAATTTAATATAATATTATTATTTATAATAATAATTCCTACGCACACCTTGAATCTGAATTTCAGCAACTTGTCATGTGTTAAATGAGGGAACCAAATGTAAAAAACGTTTTTGTAAATAAAAATATTTTAAACTTCCAAAAATCAATTATTTTGGAGCTTCGGAACTTTAATAATTTACAATAAATAGCCCTTTTGCCAGAAAATTCAAATCTCGCGAGTTTTTATAGGAAATTCAATTCTCTACAACTTTACAGAAGAAAGTTTTTCCAATATCCAAACAGAAATTGACCGAAATCCACAAATGGGCGATTTTACAGGCTATAATCAAATTTCGGTCAATAATTGTGTCCACCAACACACAAAATATGTGTTAAACATTTAATGCCACAAAAAACTCTTCCTCCTCATATACTCATATATCCCACATTCATTATAAAAATATCACCGTTAATATATTATTAAAATAATATATTTAAATGAATTATTTTATCAGGATAAAAATAAAATATTAATTTTCAACAATTGTCACATTAAAAATTTTCTCCATCTATATCCTCATAAAATCAATATTTTCCTCATCGTATGAATCAATAATTAATTATTCACAAATAATATTATGAGAATCACAAGATCTTTGGCAACTGTGGTAGCAGGGAAAGAGGGGCTTTCAATAAGAATTTTTCCTTCTTGCCAAGCAATTAGGTGACCAAACCTCTCCTTAGATGTAACTTTCTAGACATTGTCAATAATGTTATCTAATAATATTATTCAGGATAATATGAATTATTGGTTCGATAATGAAAAATACGTGTAATAACAATTTTATGAAACAACAAAGAATATAAAATATCAACGCAAAGAATTATTGAATCAATAAAATAAAATATCTTGAAGCAAGAATTATCGTAACCATTATTGAGTAGTGCCTTCTTACGTAAGAATCAATAATTGGTGCAATACTGGTATCTTCTTGTGCAATAACGCCGACATCGTGTGTTTTAACCACGGGTATTCCAACGATGTAAAACGGTAATAACTACGCTGTTATTTTTAAACAACTTATTTTTGTCGTTTTCTTCCTCCAATCGCTTTCGTTATGGGGGGCCCATAAGGTTGCTACTGTCGCAAATCGAATATTCCCGACAAAAGCATTTAATATTCCACGACCAAACGAATATTCTCAAACAATAATGAATATTATATCACCACTTGCTTATTGAAAATATTTTATGATTTTACCCATAACTAACCACATTAATCAAATCCACCCTTACTATTTCAAAATAATAAATAAAGGAAATTCATTTTATTTAAAAAAATTCGGGTCTTCTGAGAGGGTCGGATTCTCCTTCGTGAGGGGGACGAATGGGGTACGTCGCCCTTCTCACGTTCGGGAATCTCGTTTTCCTCCTCCGCCTGCATCACCCGGTGTTTCCGGAGCGTCGTCCTGGCCGACCGAAAACTTCTCCGACTTCTACCATCCTCGAACGACTTCAATACCTACTTCTCCCTTTCAGCCCCTTCCCTTCGGGGTGACCGAGACCGGCTATGGTGCATGCGACTCTTAGAGGACGCCTCTTCCTCACCGAGCACGTTAGCCATCTGCAGTTCGAGCTCTTCCTGCTGAAGACGTAGGGTCATTATGGCATCTTTGTTTTGTTGCATCTTTTTCTACAGGATGAATTCTCTCTGATCTCGACTACCCTGGCTACGACTCTTTTCCCGCGCCTCCGGTGCATGAATTAACCCGCCCATCCACTTGCACAGTTGCGGGTATCTTTGGCTTTCATGGAAGAGTTCGTCTGGGAGCCAATGGCTCCATCGATAAATCTGGGTTCGGAGCCGATCATCTTTTCACCGACCCTCTCACCGAGTGGTTCGGTGTGTTTTGGCCTTTTCACGATTTGAAGCGCATACTCCACACTCGCCATAGTTTTAACTTTCGAAAAGGGTTCGATTGTGATTGTTATTTAAGCCTACCCTCCTTCTAGCTACCAATGTTAACGCTTAAGTTTCACGGTAGCGCCCAATCACGTAATCCACGCTAGAACCCGTGACAATGAGATCACACGAAAGTTGACGGCTTATGCCACGGGGATAACTCCGGTGTGAGAATGAAGTCTGACAGTAATTACAAGGTTTAACAATGGAGGATAAGTATTTAGTGCTCAAAAATAGGTATTACCTCATAATGATAACCTAGGCCTCATATTTATAAGTACTCACCACCTTAGGATCCTTCTCCCGGTCGGATTAGGACTCTAGTGTATGGTAATTACCATAACTTGGGTCCAACACAATCTCCTTAAAAGGTCAAAGAGAGTCCAATCTCATTACTACCTTTGGAGTTACCTTATATGCATCTGAATAGTACTCTTGACTGCAGACGCAGGAGAGCCTTTGTCTTGCAGCCCAAACGGTCCTATAATCTAATCTGGCTTCTACCAAAGAACTCAAAGACCCGACCCGAATATCACAAGACCGGGTTCAATTTATGGTCCCGGAGGGCTCAAATGCCGACCCGAACACCTCCAACACTTTCATGGGCTTCGACCCATCGGTCTCTCCAGCCCTTCTGGTATTAAATCTTCGATCCAAAAGAGGGTCGGTAAAACGCTCCCGAACAATTCTCTAGAGCTTCAACTAATCCTTTTAAGTTATGGTTGTAGTCATTTTGTATTAAAAACAGTACATGAGAAAATAAAATATTGTAAAGTCGACAACACAAGTTTATACTTTATTGTACGCAAATACTATATATATATATATATATATATATATATATATATAGCAAAAGAAAATTCATATATATATTGATTGTTGGTGATAATTTTTTTTAAAAAAATGTGTAATAAATAGGGATAATTCTTATCAATTTAAATTCGCAATACATAGCACAACTAATAGCAAAAATAGGTGGCAGAGATCCTTATTCGTGCCTAATAATGGACAAGTAGTCTGCCATAGGAATCATTGAATGCAACCACACAGAGAATGTTTTTACCTCAGAGAATGGAATATATAATTAAGTCTATATTACTTGCTTACATTAAAGAAAGATCGATGATGAGCACTAGCCCAGTTGGTATATTTGGTCTCTTGTAACAGTACTTGACCTCCGAATTTTAAATATGATTCAATTCTAAAGTAAATTATGCAAATATTCTAGCTTTTGGTTGAACTTGAATGCTAGCTAGCTAGCAAGGTTGCCATTATAATAATCGGGTCATCGAATTTATACTCTGCCAAAGCAAGCAAGTTCTTCAAATTTTGTGATTAATCTCAATTTTCAGCTCGAATTAGCATCTTTTTTCTCTTTTGCTTCCAGTGTCGGTCCAATTACACCAAACATATATACTTGTGATTCAACAGTCTTTCTGGTTTTCTTATTCTTTCTGTTTTTCTTCTTTTATTGGCTCTTTGCTTCTTTGTATAACTTTATTTATTCTTTGCTTTCTTTCGCCCTAGAAAGGAATTTCCTATCAAATACAATTCAAATAAATAATAATAAATCTATATAAAAAGAAAGATATTAAATCATGATCATAATTCAAAACTCAAGAGTGATAAAATCAAACACAAATGAACATAAATATCTCTATTATACATTCAATCAAATTCAAAGGCTTAAACTAAAAAAAAAAAAATGATAGGGAATCGGTAAAACAGGTGAACCAGTTACCGGTTCACTTGGTCGACCGGCCGAGTCAGCGAATTTTAATTTAAACTAGTTAATTGGTTCAAACTGAACCGGATCGATTCTGATTTTTACCCATCCGTCTCTAATAACCTGAGTTATAGTATTATTCTTCCACTAGCACACAACTATAGTGGAAAGACCTTCATTTATCATGCCGCTAATGGCTCAATAGTAAAAAATTACTCATAAGACTTTGGGTGCATAAGATCTTGGGATTTATTCTTGTCAAAGGCAAGAATGTTAAATTTAACTCTCAATCAACTAAGAATAAAAGTAATGACATGTTAAAATTTTTATCTCTGTTTATATTCTAAAAATAGAAATTTATCTCTATATTTTGGAAGAGAGAGTTCATAATTTATACATTATGAAGATTTATTTTAACAACTTGTTAATTCATGCAATCATGCTAATTCAGACTAGTGAACGTACGTGTAGTCTAGGCCCTTCACTAGAAATAATTCATGGAGATAATGGCCGGTGCAGTCGTCATATAACCACTTTTTGTTCAACTAAGTTAGTAAAATCAACAAAGTAATGCTAAGAAGCAACTCATCTCAAGTTGCGGAGGACATATATATTCCATAAATCACTTACTATCTCATCACCATTCTCTTTTATTTATATATGAAATATAATTACTTGATATATCAAATATTAGGTTGGCCAATTAACTTGTACTCCAATTATTTTTAAAAAATAAAAAAGATATATAAATTAAAAGAGGTAGCACATATATATATATATATATATATATATATTATACGATATCATCATGTCACATGGACTTAACAGATTATGATTTGACAAACAATCCATTAATTAATTGTTCCTTTTCGATCTGCAACTAGGTTTTACAATAAAGTATATGCATGACTTGATAATGGGAGTCCATTTTTTGCAAGTAGTACGTGGGAGTCCATTTACAAAAATCTTGATAATGGGAGTCCATTTTTTGTTGTTGAAGGAGAAATATTGGCATGATTTGAATGAACAAATTAAAGAACGCTAGCTAGCTAGCTAGCTCGAGTGAGAATATTAATTAATTATAAAGACTATATATAGGATCCAGTTCCACAATCAAGAAATCAAATAAAAGTAGGCTTTAATTATTCCAAAAAATGACAAAGACGTACTAATGAAATACTACTAATTCAGTTGTCAATCTGTTTCATGTACAACTTTAATCATCTGGCATGGCATGGCCTGGCCTGGCCTGGCCACAACTTGATAAAGATGTTCTTGAAATGGCCGCATGCTTGATGTGCTGATGGCTAATTGTGGTAAATGCTTTGTGGGACGTTGTTGCTTTCAAATTGGAAATGCACTCAGTCACATCATCATCCTTCTGCTTAATTAATTATATGGCCTAGTGGTTGAATTAATTAATTAATTAATTGTTGGTTTATTCTCTTAAGCTTGTAGGTAGTTTGCCACTAGCTACTTTGTCGTAGTGGTGTATGCACGTTTTAGGAGTTCTTGTCATATCATGTTTCTAAATAAAATCTACTCAATTTTGTTTTATTTTATTTTTATTCCCTCCAATCTCCATTCCAAACAAAAGAATCTCATTTAATTTTTTAGTCAAGTTGTAAAATCATTTAAAATTTATGTAAATTTATTTATTTAATTTTAATTAATATCGTAAACTAATTTAAAAATATTATTATTGTTATAAATTTTAAAACGGCGTCAATTTCACCGTTTCCCTTCTTCTTTTCATGGAAGTTAAATAAAAAAACTCTATTCTTGCCTCTTATTTTGAGTCGACTAGTAACTTGACAGTCATTCTGATTGATCACGAGTCAATCTTGAGTTCATCACTTTGTCCTTCACTTATGCAATGTATCCATGTGGAACTGTTGTGTTACAAATTCCTTTATTTATATTTTTGACGTATTCTTCAGAATCAATCACACACACGGTTCATAAATCTTTCTCTCTAGCCATGACTTAAAGATACTATTGACAGTAACTCATTTTTTTATACACAAACAAATTTTTCCCCTATCTTTCGATGTGAGACTGTGTGTTACAAATTTCCCTACTTAAATTTCTGATATTCCCGTCAGAACCGATTACAAACACGGTCCATAAATCTTTGCCTCTTTAGCCATTATGGGATAAAACTGGTTAGCTTCGTGTCCCCACCTCCAGACCTCCATCTCTCCATTGTGGTATTAGATTGAATGACCCGACCCGGGTCAAATCCAGAATTCGGAACAAATATCGAGTCAAATTTTAATTCTAAATTGAATCAAATCTATCAAAATAAGGTTTTAAATCACTGACCCAATAGTATTTTATTGGGTCATTTTAGCCCATCACAGGCTCATTCAAAAATGTCATGACTTGAATGTATTATTAATAATAACTTATTTTTTTATATACAGACAACTTTTTTTCTTATTTTTTTTATGTGAGACTGATAATACAATTATACTATTTATACTCGGATTGCAACACAATGATAAACACTACAATTTTAGATTGCATTTCTACACTCTTTATACTTAAATTGTTACACCGAATAAAACACATTACAATTTTAGATTGCATTTTTTGGCACAAAGGCACGAGTTATCAATCTATTTCTATATAATCAAAAGCTTTTATAATATGTATTTATTATAATCGATTATATCTACTCCGCGTGAGAAGCATTTTTTTTTCTTTTTTTTTCGGTAGTATTTCCATGGACTCAAAATGAGGGTTCAGTAAACTCTCATTTTTCATATCATGTCTATGATAACGAATACAGTAAAACTTCTATTTAGGAATAGATTTGGGATCAAACTATTTGTATTTTAATTGAGAGGTTATTACTAAATAGAGATATTGATACAAAATATTTTTTGAACACCCAAAAATATACACTTTAACAAAAATATAGATTTTATAACAAAAATTAAAGAAAATATAAATTATTTAGATTTTCAAACCAGAAAAATATAGTCTTTTATAAGAAATAGTCTTTTATAGGAAATGTGGTCTTTTATAGGAAATGTAGTATTTTATAGGAAACTGTAGTCTTTTTATAGAAAATGTAATATTTTATAGGAAAATGTAATTTTTTATAGGAAATGTAGTCTTTTATAGAAAATGTAGTCTTTTAAAATTAATATTGTCTCTTATATATATATATGAAATTATTACTATATAGAGGTATAATTTTTTAATACGGGACTTAAAAAGTATATAACATATTACAATTTAGAGGTTATTCTTATTTATAACTAGCCTACATTGAGACTAAATTTTTTTATAATATTATAAAAGTTATTCTTATATAAAGTGTTCTTAAATAAGGGTTTTACTGTAATAAGTTATTCTTAACCTTGATAGACAAAGGTTGAAAACCGTCTAAAATTGGGTTGGGCCTTGTAACCAATTTATCCCAATCTAAGCTACTTTAATATAAATATATTAAATAAATATAATACTCGATGTCTCAAGTGTTTTTGTCTCAATGTGGCACGAATAGACATATTTGCTTCTGGTTCTCTCATTATAATATACATCATTTGAAAAAGTTTTTGAGACCAATAAATATGAATTCATATATTAAATTATCTTTGACCAATCAATCTTAAACAAATAATAAAAGTTTCTCATCATTTATTTTATTCTGTTTGAGCAGTCTGTATTCATTATATTCATTTAAAACCAAAATAAAAGAATTTAATTGTTACTTTCCTTCTTAATGAATCCGGTTGGTTAATTGGTCAATAAAATCTTGTATATAAAATAAAATCTGCGTATCAGACGTTAAGATTCTATTCGATTAATCGACCAACTTACTCAAAATTCAACTTCATGCTAACCTCTTCCCTTCTTAATTGTTAGCAATGATTTTTGCATTTCATATGTTTTTCTTCTTAATTGTTAGCAATGATTTCTGCATTTCATATGTTTTTCAAACTTAACTAATTCACTTTGTAATGGTAATTAATAGCTAAAACTTAAGACTTTGGCCATGAATATGATAAATTTTAAATTTATTTATTAAAAATAAGCTGTGTAAGTCAGGTGTTTGGTTGACAATAAGTGCTTATTTTAAAATGCAAATAAGTGGAAACAAGCTTGGGCGGCTGGGCCCTGGGGTATATTATAGTATATATATATATATATAGGAGCTAAGGACAAGTCTGTAACTACACTGTTGAAGGCTTGAAGCTATCGATACAAAAAGTAGCGGGAAACAAAAGGTATGGCAGGAAGTGATCAAGAGAAGCAATTTCTAACCCTAATTCGCGGCTTCGCTACTGAAAGTACCCAAGGAGGTAATAATCTCTTTTCTCTAATGAACTCTCCGATTTTGGTAAGCTCGCTTGCAAGTTTCATAGTGTTCGTTTAGTCTTGTATCCGCAATGAAACGGCGTGTTTGATTATTAGATTAATGAAATTGAGTTTGTGTTTTTAATTTTCATGATTTGAGATTTGCAGAGCGTAGGATTGTTGATCTCAAGAAGCGAATTAATGAGCTTCGATCTGAGATAATCGCAGCCAATACTGAGCTCGAAGATGCCAAACGTCTCAAAGAAACTACTGAGCAAGAGCTTAGAGGCTACGAAGTTGAATTGGCTGTGAGTGAAGCTTCGATTCAAACCCTAGAGGTATGATTCTCTCTAGTTTATATCACTGCTTGATGCTGGTGTATAATTTCTCAATCCGACTAGAACGAGATAGTAATTATCTTCAAATTCAATTCAGTTTCCAATCATATATTGAATAAATTTGATTATGTACAGAGTGAATGATGTTTCTCTGATTTTGTGTTTGAATTACTTTAGGCTAGGATTTGTTTGATTCAGGATGAGGTATTGGTAGTTGGATCTGATTTAGAGGCTCTTAAGGTACTCACTTGGATAGGCTTTTTGAATTCATTGCACTTTTTTATACTCTTCATGATGTTTATATATGATTTGGTTGGATTTCCTTATTATGCAACTATGAAGAATGAAGAAGGAGCATTACGGTACATAATTTATACTTTTTAGTTTTACACACTGATTCACCGATGTAAATTTTTAGAGTTAGGATAGTGATATCTGTTTGTTTTGTCATTGTCTTTACAGAGATGATTTCATTGAGAAAATGTTTGAGATGAATGCTAAGATAAGGTCAGTCCCACTGCCATATAGTTATTGGTATATCACATTCGTCATGGAGTCTCGTTTCTTCTATTTCTTTGGTTCTTGTGTTATAGTTCGTTCTTTGATCAATATGTGCATATAATCATCTACCACTTGGAAATATTTGACTGACTTCTGTTACTTTGTCGATGCAGGAAATTCCAGAAGACACTAGTTTATGCATTTCATGGAGAAAATTGCAGTGAAACATTTAAAGATGGTCCGTACTTAGAGTAATTGACATAGAGATGAGTATAGAAATTGTTTGCATCTTTTATGTGTGTGTGTGTGTGTGTCTATATATAGATAGATAGTCCGTAGTAAATGTGAAAGTGTTGGTCTATGAAGAGCTAATAGTGTTCCTTATACATGAAATTGATCCCTGTCTTTCTAACTGCTGCTTAAGTAGGATTTATTAGAAATGTAGTTGATAGATATTAGTAAAGATGATGTAACTTGTATTGTCTTCTATTTGGCCTTTCTCTGCCTCCCCCACTCACCACCCCAGAAGCTGTATCAATTAATGACAATGTAGAAGATGCTGAAGTTTCCAGAAGAGCTCTTGAGAATAAGCTTGCACAGATAATATCTCAAACAAATAAGGAGGAACAAGAATATCAAGCAGAACAAATTGTTTATAAGCAGGCAAGAAGTTGGTCTATGTACCTCGCAAACATGGCTGCAGTGCATGCTTTTTTTGAGTTTCAATCTTGTTTTAACTTTTTTATTGTAATTTTTTTTTGTGCTAATTTCCGCGCACACACCCAAGAATCGAACCCTTTACCTCATGGAACCATAAGGCAATGATTTTTCTTCCATATGAGATATAGGAAATTATCAGATAAAGATTGAGTTGGGTGGATCTTCTGCAGGTCCAACAGGAGCTGATTGAATTGGAAGAGAAAGTATCCCTGATGGAGGCACTTCTGAAAGAAAACAAAGAGATGCAGGAATTGACAAGATATCCTCACTAACAGCGTTAACATATTTATCAATAGAATGTAATATCAGCAAACTATAAAGAGAACCCTTTCTAATAGAGTAATAAAGGGAAGACAGTAAAAAAATAGACTCATAATTTGGGGCGAGTGTGTGGATAAAGAAGTAACTTGATCTTTCCAAAAAGATGGTGGATTTTTTTTTTTTGGTCACTTTGTCTTAGATTAGTGAGGGATCATGTCGTTGAAATTTTCCGATCTTGGCATTCATCTAATAAGCATTACTGTAAATAAAAAAGTTAAGTACTTGACATTTTGGCTTTCATAACCTGAGATGTTCTCCATGAGTAAGCTGCCCATGTAACATATGCCATCATGGCATATGTAGTTAATTGTCTATTTGACCAGACCATTAGTAGTTAATTGTCTATTTGACCAGACCCAAGCAGACATCAGAATTTGAAGAGACCTGTGCTTCACTAGGAAACGAGCTGCAGAAGAGGTCTTTATGTCCCGGTTGTCATCTTGACAATGTGGAGGCTTTAGGTGGAATTCTTCAGGGAAGTGATGGAAGTTAGCTTTTTGTAAGTATTTACCACGGGATCACTGTATTCTAAACCTTGCTTCAGCAGTTAATTTTAGATGAATACTTAAAGGTAGTGTAGAGTTTGCTGATCAGTTCTCTTGACATATTTGCTGCAATTGGCCACAGGAAGTGAAGCTAAACCTCAATGTTCTTGCTGAGCATTCTAATGCTATGTTCTGCAAAAGGTGAGACTGGGTTTTGTACTCTGAAGAAACTCTTTTCTCTTGAAAGATGGTCTTTGGTTTCATTAATTTCTCGAGAACACAATCTCCTGATGCAGTATGAAATCAATAGTTATTAGGTTTTTGATTTATCCTTTTGTACAACATGAGATTCATTTTCTTTATCGTTCGCTACCTTTTAAATATCCTGTCTTTAGGTCTTGTCATCTGCAAAAAAATTGATGTGTAAATAAACAAAAAAATTGGAGGGTGGCTAGTGGCCATATTCCAGTTGCTATCTGCTTTTTGATCTACAACTTTGCTTATATGTTGGTGATGCTTCTATGTCCTCTACAATTAATGATAGTACTGTTGACGTAGACTCTTCATCAGCCTGCATTTCTCTCTGCAATATTAAATATTCATGGTGAGAAGCGTATAAGTTTTTAGGAATTACGTATTGGATGTCTTTGAGAATCATGATGTAAAAGTAGGTGCTTACAGTACGATTAGAGGGGCTTATGGTGGGAACAGCTCTTGGGATCAAAACCAGCCTTGGATTGGGAGATTTGTGAACTTAAATCTGTGTAGAGAAAAGAGAAGATACAGGTCGATGATCGGAGAACTTGCTTTCACTGCGGAGATAGGAAAGTTGTTTCACCCCTTTGCCATACCACAAAATCCTGTCACACCTACCAGCAGGAACAATTATTTCATTTCATGAATTGCTCTCGTGAAGCTATTCAGAAGCTAGCAATCTATAATGACAAAACACTAATCTTCATGCGGGCACTTGCAACTTAGCCCACTCATCTGAACTACTACCCTACCTAGCTCATACACTTACTGACAGTAAGAACTAACAATAATATTTGACCAAACACAAAATCATTGTTAATCAATGTACCATGCTGGAGTCCTTTTCTTCTCTCCTGCTCTACTTGGAAGTCCTCCCGTGTACCTATTGCAATTAACTGAAGAATACTTGTATGTAGGTGCAAATTCTATGTTTCCCTCTTTCCATCCTTCAAATACCCCACCGCCTTCTAGTTCCTTCCGTAGCTGATCAAACTCTTGCAGTGCTCTCCAGTCTTGCTCTTTTATGAGCTGCCGGGCTAAGTTGTCTTTTAAGTATAGCCTGTAGTTTAGATCTCCAAACCAGAATATCCGACTGTTCTACAACAGAATACATCACATCGTCAGAGATGGAAGTTGTCATTCAATCTAGTATTATGTCCGCTTCATATTGATCTTGTTTTTCTATTCTTCCAAATTAAGTTAAGGTTCTGAGCAGCTCAACTATTTGTGGCTCTAAAGAGAGTTCCTAACCCGCCATAATCATAAATACACGACAGAGAGAGTAATGGCTCAAGTAGTCAATTTTGCTCTATAACTTCGAACAAAAGTTGATGGTTTATAAAGGAATAATACAATTTGTACTTGGATTTTTAACTTGTTTTGCTCTTGTTCTATTTTTATATTATCTAATATTGTAAGAAAAACTTACTCGTGTCCTAAGATGGTAAGAGGATGATTTCTGTCACCGTCACAAGGGAGTCTAGAGAAATTTGTTCGTCTGAAAATTTCTGAGACTTGGTAATTCCTTCTTCCTTCCTTGCCCTTCTTCTCACCAGAAGCCAAGTGTGCAGCAATGAAGCAAAAACTAGTTCCTGCAATCGACATGCTGACAGACACGGAACCTTTGTTTCCCAAATAACCCATGATACCGCAAGCCACTGAACTAACTTTTACACTTGATATGCAGTACCTCTCTACTAGTGCCCTCTTCATCCACACACATATGAAGACTCCAACCATCTTCTTGCTTGCAATGAGCTTGTACCTACTACTTCGATTTTGCTCTTCATTTTGTATGCTTGGCTGGCCTGTCACGGGAGTTGGTGTCCCACTGGCAGCAGAGAGTCTTTGTTCACATTCCAGGACTCCTGAATATTGATAATTTTCACTATTTATTGGGTTTAAAATAGGTGTCAACCAAGGATATCCATGCTTTTCGTTGAGAGTTTGCTGGATAAGCTGGTTCCAGTTTGTAGCTTCTGTTGGGTCTTCTGCTCCGATTACAGTTCTAGCAATTAGGGGGACAATCTCTTGGAATCTGCAAGGAGAAAGAAACTTTTCTGTTAAACTACAACTCTTGGATAACTATGATCACAGGGATTTTAGACTTTATAACCTACCCAAGGACATATATGTCGGCTGCTTCCTTGAGATTTAACCATTCATCCAAATCTACTGCCAAACTCCCAACTGGAGATCTTCCCGCGACATTCCAAGTACCTACAAAGACTCTGGAGGAAAATACAATTAATAATTGTCTATAGGCCAATATACAACCCTTTTCATTGTTTAATTATCTTACAAATATGCAAGACGCTCACCTTAGCATATTGGTTGAAGTGCATGGATCCATCTCAATTGACCTATAATGAAGATCATCTATGTCTACATCTTCATCTTCATTTTCATCTTCAACTCGACCTGCCAGAAGCTTAATTTTAACAAAAACGAGAGAAAACAAGGAAGGTGTGGGATTGGGGAAAGTATGACATTGGAATGGAAGATTCATTCTTAAACCTGAGAGTTCATTGAAATTATATAAGTCAGCTTTCTTGTGCCTCCTTGTAAACCATCGGCCAAACCTGCGAGTTCTCGAGCATTGGTTCTCCTTATCCATGACTGAGGGGTGTAAGGAAAGAAATAGTCTTTATGGACTGAGTTCCACCAATCGATGTTTCATTCATTTCAGAGAAGATACTGCTGATGCCACGATCAGGAAATGAAGTAAATATGCTTGGCAATTTCTCACAAATTCTGCAAAAGAAAGCTGTTTATTTCCTAACATGATCATAATGATCATCAACGTTGAGATGTAACATGGGTATTGTTGTAAGGTGTTATTGTGGTCACTGCCAGGCACAAAAAATGAAGGATGAGACTGAAGATAGAGACAACCTCAAGAAACTCGGACAAATTGCAGTTGATGCGATAACCCCCAAGGGAGGAAAAGAGCAAAACAATTAAAGGTCAAAGGTAGTTAAGTTGTATCCCCAACAAGTTTCTGCCCTATTTTATCCAATACTTGGAGGAGAAGGACCAATATAAAAAAGTTGGTGGACCTTACAAACTTCTATTATTTGGTTGGAAATGAATGCTGTTGCTTTGGGTCCTTGTCACGTTTGTCCCTGTCTGATATTTTTCAAGATCAAGTTTACATGTCCAGTCTGTCATTTTTTATATAGAATCTGAAGAATAAATTGAAAAGTGGATGAGCACTTTATGCACAGGTTGGTGTTCTTGTGCAAAATTGAAACCCACTGTTAGTGTCCGGTCTATCCTGCTAATAAACTTATAATTTGCAAGTTATACCTTCTGACTATTTATGTTAGTTCTCAAATTCTCAATAATTACTTGAGTTAAATGCACATTGCGTCCTCCCAATTTTGCACATTGCATCCTATAATCCTATAATTCAAAACGCAACACTTAGCATCCCACATTTTTAGCGAGCCGGCACATAACAGTTTTCGGTTCAAAATTCGTAGTGACGGGGTTAGTGTTTAAAAGTGTCGGATTTTGCACTTTTAGCAACGGGTTTTAGGTCAGAGTGTTATGTGTCGGTTTGCTAAAAAGTGTGGGATGCAAATAGAAGATGTAATGTACAAAATAGGGTAAACTTAGGAGATAAAAAGTGCATTTAACTCTATAGTGTTATATCCAATAGCAATCCAGGTTTCTTACTGCTGTGTTTTAATATGAACAGACGGGTGATATAATATGAAATAATGCCTCCCTCCGGAAACAAATATATGTTGGTCGTGTACTTTTAATTTGAAAGGAAAAAATTTGTATTCTCTTTTAATACTTTGGTGGATCATTTCGAAAAGAAAATATACAATTATTTTAAGTAATATTTTGCAATCATATTTACTGCAAAAATGGATAAGACGGTAGTACGTCCTTTGATGAAACCTGTAAAACTGCTTTTGCACTTAAAATAACCAAAAAGTTCTCTTTGATGATAAAGTGTACTAGTAAGTAGTAATATTTCTTGCTTATCTTCATTGGAAGCTAGGACAAAGCCCTTAATAAGTGAGAAAATGGCACAGATCGATAAGGTAAGGTGGTCCAGGGAAGCTGAACACAAGATGGAGAATATATTAATTAAAGTTCATCTGTATTCAGTACTCTACTGGTAGCTCGGACTGACGTATTAATTGCCGTAGCTCTAGCCTCTCATGTGTTGGGTTGCGACATTCCAACTTATACATGCAGTTATCTATCAGCCTCACCCATTATGAGTTTGCATTAAGGCCGTAAACGATGAAAACTCATTAAGTTCATGGCTTCTCAATCGTTTACAAAAAGCGATTGAAGTTGAAGAATTATGGCATCAAATAAATTGGGCTAGCTGATCCAATATTCACACTCGAGAATGCTCTTATAAACTGGGCTGGGCTTCGTTAGCTAGATGGGCTGACGAGTAACTGTTTATGAGGGTTTCTCATCGACAAATTAAGGATATGAATTCTGAATACTGTTCATAACCCCCGCCCCCAAACAATTAAACTAAATAGTGACATAAATCTTCAAAATATTCTCACACCAATTCCACAAGAGAGAGTTTCATTTGTAAAAAAAAAAAAAAAAAAATGTTCCACAAATCACTCCGATAAACTGAAAGAAATTAAAATTTGTAAATTTTAAAAATAGAACTATTTTGTGGAACTGAGCAGAGTAAGAACTTCCAACAACTTGCTTTCCTTTCAAGATAGAAAGGAACAGAACATTAATCACCACCTTGAATAATCTGTTTGATCAAATTAATTCAGGCTCAGGCTCAGGCTCATGGCTTTAACTCTTCATCCTCCAAACAAATCATGTACTTAGGAAAAAACAAAAACACTAGTATGTAGTATGTCCTACACTGATAAAATGGCAGCCTCCACACCCATAACTGCTGCCTCATGCATGACTTTTTCTTCTTCTCCTTCTACTTGTGACCTTGGAATTATCTGAAACCAGATATTGCTGCCTAAACATAGCAATGAAAGCCTCCACTTTCTCATTCAGCTCCTCCTTTGAAAGCCCACTTGATTTCCTTTCATCCTCTTCTTCTTCTTCAACTCTACTGTAATTTCTGATAATCTCCTCTCTCATGCTTTCACTCTTCAGTTTCAGTATATATATCTTCGGGTTATCTTCCGTAGTCCTTTTTGTTGGCTCCAAATTACTACATTGTTTCAATATCCTCTTCTTCCCCTCACTCTTGACCCCAACATCATTGGTATTGTTTTCTTCTTGTGCTCTACTACCAAGTTCAATTGGTGGGGTTGAACCACTACTTGAACATGTAGTATAAGTAGTTGATGTGAAGAGAATGGCCAAGAGCAATAGGTTGAGCGCCAGGAACACCCACACGCGCAACTTCTCGAAAAATGACACAAGGGCAGCGCGTTCCAAACACGCCATCAGTACAGCCACTCCGGCTGCAAACCTTACTGCATGTAGCTGCTGCTCATCTTCTTTCCTCATCCCCTGCTCCATTTATATTTATGTTTAATTGAAAACTACATTCTTCCATATTGTCTACCAAAAATTTATATATATATATAGACGAGGATAATGGAGAATACCCTTGAATTTATGGTTTATCAACGAGAATGCCATTAATGGGAAATAAAAGTAGTGTTGGCCGGTGTTCACATATGTTATGATGACTAGTTAGCAGGCCCTGCAGGCCTCATTATCAGGTGACGCTGTGTCTGCTTGGAGCTAGGGAGACAAAAAGACATTCTCGTCTGCACTGCTTAATTCGTATCCTGTTTGTATCAATCTCTTTATACCAAAATACTAACTTGGAATTTAGTTACAACAAGTACTATGTTTTTTTTTCCCTAGTACCCGTTCAAGGTTAGGCATGCCCTTCTTCTGGCCCTGTAAGGTTTGGAATCTGAAATCTCCTCGTCATTGGAGAAATCTAAACATTAAACAAGTTTTTCCATTAATTTTTAGAATTTTTTTCTCAGATTACTGGTTACAGGGACCATGTGGAACCTCTATAGTATTTGTGAAATAGTAATTGCAAAAAGTGGAATTCTTCACTATAAACTTCAGTCCAAATGATAACGATGTAAGGTTAGAATAACATCGGAATAAAAGACTTGGACGGCAGAGGGGAGGGACATAACTTTCTGCTGCTTTTGTTTTCTCTCTCTCTCTCTTTATATATATATATATATATCAATATCAATATCAACAGGCCAAAAAGCTTGCTGCACAACAACCAGTTGCTAGTGGATAGAACTCCTATATATATATAAACATATATACAGATAGTACGGGCTAGAGTTCCCAACTTTATCGCAATTTATCTCAAAATTAATTTAAAAAGGGAAATTAATATAAAAAATAATTAGTTCCATTAACTCTTCTCTAATATAAGAAAGGAGCTCATTTATTATTCATGTGAAACAAGCTTGGAGAAATATCATTTTTACTTGTAGAAACTAAAAAAATAACTCTATCATCCTTATAGGGACCAATGCATATAACATATATAATGTAGATACATACAAATGTTTCCGTGTGTATATATATATACTAGTAATTGCCCCCTCTCTTTCCGTTTCAATGATCTGAAAACTAAAATGATGAACCATCCTTTGCTTTCTCGCCCAATTTTAAATTGTGTTCTATCTTATTTTATAATATAGATATATATATATATATATATATATATATTATTTATTAAATTCACCAACTATAGATAGATATCACCAAATATGTCCCAATCATGTCGTACCAAGCTAGGAGTGAAGAATATGTGTGGGAAAGTGGGTTCTGGTGCTAGAGTAGGCATGCTTTTTGCCGGGATTTGAAAGCTGATTGAACAGAGAGAGATTCGGGCAAGTGGAGGGTGTTATGTGTATGGTCCATGGACGTGACGAATCGAAAGCACGCCTGAGGGTTGATGCAGCAGCAGCATAATACTACTAGTCTTGCCATCTCTCCCATCAGAGCGTGTATGTTCCATTGTACTCTTTACCACTCTATCTGCACTTAGCCTACTCCCATGCCAGTGGAGCATATTCGTCCTTTCTCATGTTAGCTTCCTTGTAAATTTACTTGTTCACTAATTTTACACCCATCACCAAAACCAACTAATTCTCTTGGGATTTCAAATCTTCTCCATCCATTACTGAAACATGCAGCGTCCTCCTATAGGAATTGTGATTTCCCGATGCCAGTTGGCAGCTTCTTTTAGGAACCAGTTCTTTCTGTGCATCAATGTTAATTGTGGTTGCAATCGTGACACTTCTCAGAAAATATTAATTCCTTCAATGGATAAGTTACTTTCCCTCAACACTTCTTGCTACACTATTCATAACTCGCAAGTAGCAGAACAAAAAATTTCTTTGTAAAAAACTATCAAGTTCAAGCCTCATACTCTTCAGTAATATAATATTAATACCAGTACCAATAATTACCCAAGATGCATCGCCAACTACTACCAGATATTACGGATTGAAAGTTACAAAAAATGATCTCATCTATTAAAATATAACCACAGATTATACATGTATTAATAACCACTTATCTTCAAACCTCCTCAACTGAGGTGTACTAATGCTTCTCATAAATATTAGGTTTCTCCCTGATGACCAAAGAACTAGCAAACTCCATCACCATCTTTTCCCAGATAATGATATAAGCTGCACAAATGGAGAAATACAGGATTAGAAGAGAGACTTTTAAAAGTAGCATTTAGACAGTACAAGAGCATCAATATTGATAGAAGTTTTAATATGCATCACACGAGCACATAGATTGATGCATATATAACTGTTGACCCATCAGTTTAGAGTTTAGACATACATTATCGACAATGATTAACAACTAGTCTTCAAAAAATCTTTAAAATATTAACTATGTTGATAAATTGGGGGATGGAGTCAACTCAAGTGACGTCTTAAAGGTAACTTACCAGGGGTACTTAGTTTGTTTGTTTTTTTTTGCTTTTTTTATTTATTATTAAGGGTGGGCACGGGAGACATAGAACCTAACCTTGACCCTACAAGAACTAGACCCCTTACGGGGTTATGAATGAATTCCCTTGGGCTTGAACCCTGTTGAGAAAAAAACACCATCCAAATATTGTTGTCTTTGATAAATTAGACGGATAATAATATCAGTATAAGCCAAACAGAATAAATCTGCAACTCCACCAAAATAATAACCACTGCAGGAAATAATAAGTAGAAAATATCAAACCACGAGACACCAAGAATTTTACGTGGAAAACCCTCTAAAACTAAGAGGTAAAAACCACGGGACAAACTCCGAAGAATTTACTAGAATAATATGAGAGAATACAAAGATATCTTAATTTGAGTACAAACCCAAATTACTTCATCACAATAGCTATGTGATGGAACTCAAATAAAACTCCCTTTTATTTGAACTACCTTTCTCTCTCTATTATCTAAAGCTTCACAGAAGCTTTTCTTTCTCTCCTTCTCTCCTTAAACTCTCGGATGGAGTATGAAACTTTGGTGTATTTTCCTTTGAGCATTGCTGCCCTTTTATAGCTGAAGAAAAGGAGAAGATGAGTAAGTGGGTGGGAATAAAAAACACAAGGGTGGTGGAGTGGAGTTGGTGAAGGAAAAAATAATTGGTAGTGGAGTGGGTGGGTGAGGACCTTTTTGACTAACAATCTCCCCCTCCGAACCCATTAGAGGAGGTAATCTCTGTGACCCCGTCACTTGGAGTCCATCCCGACCAGTTCCTTGCAAAATTCCAGCTTGTCACGAGTGACAACTTTTGTCAACATGTCTGAGGGATTCTCGTCGGTATGCACTTTCTTCACTTTCATCAATTCCTTTTCCATCACTTCTCGAAGCCAGTGATAACGAACATCAATATGCTTGGTCCGATTATGATACGTGGCATTCTTGGTCAAGTCAATTGCACTCTGACTATCACAATAAACCACATACTCATCTTGTTTTAAACCCAACTCTTGGAGAAACCGTTTTAACCATAACATCTCTTTGCACCTTGATGGCAATGATGTATTCTCGACTTCGATTGTAGATGAAAGCAACACACTTTTGCAACTTGGATTGCCATGATCATCGCTTCCCCGCAAAAGTAAACAAATACCGAAGTAGACTTCTTCTCTTCGAGAACTCGCCATATTCCGCATCTCAAAACCCTCCAAGACCGGACTCGAACTACCAAAACCAAACATAAAGCTGGAAGTAGCTTTCAAGTATCGAGAATCCACTTAACTGTTTCCCAATGTTCTCTCGCCAGATTTGACAAATACCGCTCCACAACGCCGATGCGCATGAGCAATATCTCGCCGCGTCACAAACCCATTGCATACATAAGACTCCCTACAAAGAGAGAGTAGGGAATCGCAACCATATCATCTCTCCCTTCCTTGGTAGAAAGACACATGCACTTTGTCAACTTAATATGACTAGCCGGTGGTGTGCTTAACCGGTTTAGCATCACTCATGTGAATCTTGTAAGCACCCGCTCAACGTCATTTCTCTTGTGACAACCACAACCTCTTGGGCTTTCTGTCACGAACAATCTTCATACCCAAAATCTGTTTTAATTGGACCTAAGTCCTTCGTATCAAAGGACTTAAACAACTCACCCTCGAGCTGCGAATCATATCAAAGATCCCGCTTAACTATCAACATATCATCTACGATAAAGAAGCGGAATAACGAAGTTACCATCCGGAACCTTTTAACATACACACAATGATCTGTAATCGTTCTATCAGTAATCCTTGATCCACCATAAATGAATCAAATTTCATGTACCACCTTTGCGCATTGGGGCTTGCTTTCAGTCAGTATAAACTTTTCTTCAACTTGCAGACCAAGTAGATTTCTTCCTTCAAATCACCGTGAAGAAAAGCGGTCTTAACATCTAATCGCTTTCAAGCTCAAGATCCATACTAAAGAACTAATCCCAAAGACTACTCGAATAGAAGTCATCTTCACGACCGGAGAAAAATCTCATCGAAGTCAATACCTTGCTTTGAAAGCAAAACCCTCGACAACTAGTCGAGCCTCAGACTTTACTAGTTTATCGCCATCCTTCTTAAGCTTAAACACCCATTTGTTCTTTGATGTTTCTTGCCTTTTCGGAAGTGTAGTCAACTCATAGGTGTGATTCTGCGTGCAAAGAATCCATCTCATCTTCTGCATAGCTCTCGACCCAATCGCCCTCGTCCTTATGAGTCTTGACTTCACGAAAATCCTCGCTCCCCTCCTCAAAGAACTAAAAGATATTCGGATGAAGGATATCCGGTGATGGCACACATTCTCTAGTGGTGGATCTTCTCAATTTGAGGTTCTTTGATATCGTTCTCCCCCGATCAATACTCTCTGATCGACCCATCACCATCGATGCAAATCAGATATCGATCATATCTTCATTCTGACCTCCTTCTCCAACTGTGGCATTCTGTACTGGAGGAGGAACTTCGCTGAGGTCTGGAACTCTATTATCTCTGGGTTGTGTAGCATTATCAGAATGCTCATAATTCTGGTGCTCATGAAACACCACATCTCTGCTCCTGAATAATTTTTCTGTGACCTGGATCCCATAACTTAGATATCAAACTCAAAGATCTCCATGCCAACAAATACACATGGAGTAGACTTGTCATCAAGTTTCGATCTTTGTTCCTTAGGGATATGTGCAAAAGCCTTGCACCCAAATACCCTCAAATAAGAATAAGACAAATCCTTACCACTCCAAATCTTTTCTGGAATCTGAAAATCCAACGGTGCTGATGGAGATCTATTAATCAGGTAACAAGCAGTACGAACAGCTTCACCCCAGAATGACTTAGGTAGCTTAGTCATTCTCAACATGCATCGCACTCTTTCAATAATAGTGCGGTTCATCCTCTCAGCCACACCATTATGCTGTGGGGTACCAGGAACAGTCTGCTCATGCCGAATGCCATGCTTACTGCAGTATTCAGCAAACTCCTTTGAAGTGTATTCCCCTCCGTTGTCGCTACGAAGACACTTCAACGATTTTCCAGTCTCCCTTTCAACCATAGCATGAAAACTCACGAAAATCTTTGGAATACACGGTCTTTTGTTCTCAACAAAAATACCCATACCTTCCATGAAGCATCATCAATAAAGGTAACAAAGTACCTATTTCCACCCAAAGACTCAACCTCAATGGGTCCACATACATCGGAATATACTCTCTCTAGTAGTTCGATTTTTCTTTTATTTGAACTACTAAAAGAGACTCTATGTTGTTTCCCAAACAAACAATAATCACAAGGGCTTAAAAGCAGTACAGACTTTAAGAAAGGAATGAGTAACCTTTTTGCTAATAATCGTAACCCTTTCTCACTCATGTGGCTGAGCCTCTTATGCCACAAGTTTGGTGAAGAGTCATCCTCAATTGCATTCAATTCACTAGAACACATCTTCACATGAAGTTTGTCTGATGAACAACAATGACACCTCTTGCAATCACCATAGAGCCCTTGGTAAGCTTCCACTTTCCACCGCTTATCGGAAGTGATTCTCATAGCCTTTCTCGCCCAAGGTCATGCCGTAAATCAAGTTGAGAATAAATCTGGGCGTGTCTAACGTCCCTCGAGGTAACAAAGGCAACCAACACCGTCGAATGCAAACATCACCAATTCCAATAATCTTGGATCGATCAAGATTTCCCATTCTCACGCACTCCAAAGTCTCCAAACTTTTGTAAGTTGTGAAAAATTCTCTTTTAGGTGTCGCGTGACGACACGAGGCACCAGATCAACCACCCAATCAACTTTCTCGATCATCAACACGTAAGCATTCTTCTTCCCCAAATGAAAGAATAACATCTTGATGAATCGTGGGCTGCGGTGTTCTTCTCCTCAACCTTTCCCTGCTTCACCATTTTTCTCAGCATTCAACCAGATTCTACAATTTCTCTTGTAATGACCTTCCTTATTACAATGGAAGCATCTATCGTTTCACCTCATTCGATCTTTGACTTGCTCCGTAGTTTTTGCTTTTGCTACGACTTGTATCTCCTTTGTGAGATCCTCTAAAATTATACCTTACCATTCCGCGTGACAAGAGCATGAGTCTCAAAATTTACGCCTTGCTTCCTTTCGCTTGTCTCCTCATTATGAAGACTATCCTTGACCATCTGCGATAGTCATTTTTTCTTACGGAGTTTGAATTGCTAGAGACACCACCAAAGTCTCCCAATTTGTTTGGCAACGAATCGAGAAGCAAAAGAGCTCGAATCTCATCATCATGATTCAACTTCATGGTGAGACATTTGGTTCACCAAACCTGGAACTCACTCATATGCTTCGATACTCGCCTCCAAAATCCTTGACTTTAGATTCACAATTTTTGAATGAAAAAGTTTTATTTGTGCATTCTTCTTCTCGCATATGTAGACTCTAGTGTTGTCCATAAATTGTAAGCATCCAAATCTCTTGCGAAACATGATGGAACACACTTTGATCGATCCAACTTCACGGATGTGACCGATAGTCTTCCTATTCATTTTATTCCAATCATTTCAGATTTATCCACTCGCTTCTTTCCTCGAGCTCCCAACGGATCATATAAATCCTTGCAATAAAGGATATCCTCCATTACGGGCTTCGGATCGAAAAATTTGAAGAGGTCGATTTAATCGTGGCTCAATCGATTCCTCCATAAAATTTATCAAAAACAACCGAAGCAAATAACCTTAGCTCGATACCGGTTGTTGAGAAAAAAATACCACCCAAATACTGTTGTCTTTGATAAATTAGACGGATAATAATATCAGTATAAGCCAAACAAAATAAATCTGCAACTCCACCAAAATAATAACCACTGCAGGAAATAATAAGTAGAAAATATCAAACCACGAGACACCAAGAATTTTACGTGAAAAACCCTCTAAAACTAAGAGGTAAAAACCACGGGACAAACTCCGAAGAATTTACTAGAATAATATGAGAGAATACAAATATATCTTAATTTGAGTACAAACCCAAATTACTTCATCACAATAGCTATGTGATGGAACTCAAATAAAACTCCTTTTATTTGAACTACCTTTCTCTCTCTATTATCTAAAGCTTCATGAAGCTTTTCTTTCTCTCCTTCTCTCCTTAAACTCTCGGATGGAGTATGAAACTTTGGTGTATTTTCCTTTGAGCATTCACCCTTTTTATAGTGAAGAAAAGGAGAAGATGAGTAAGTGGGTGGGAATAAAAAACACAAGGGTGGTGGAGTGGAGTTGGTGAAGGAAAAAATAATTGGTAGTGGAGTGGGTGGGTGAGGACCTTTTTGACTAACAATCCCTGCACCTCCGTATTAGGGGATGAGAGGAATATAACTAGAGCTATAGCTCATTGGTACTTAGGTAGTTTTTCATACCATGTTCTTTCGTCCTTTTCTAAACTCATTTGGAAACATGAAACGTATCAAACTTATTATGATGAAGCACTTAGTTGATTAGGTGTTCTAAAATTCCCGCTTAGCGTTAGGCGGTCTTCATCACTTGATTTGACTAGGCGCCTAAGCCCCCGCCTTGGTAGAATCAGACATCTACTTTGAATCTCTACAATACTTAAATGAATTTGTTAAGCCTTAAAAGAATGTTTTTTAGGTAATGTTTCATGTAAAATTTTAAAAAACTACATATCCTATAGTTTTGTATAGTATAACAAGTAAATACAATAGAAAAATAAATAAATGAGTTTCCTTAAGAAAACGCCCAGTCCACCTAGAAAAATGCCTAGGCACCGCCTAGACGGCCTAGGTACTAGGCGCCTCCTCCGCCGCCTAGGTCCGCCTAACGATTTTTAGAACACTGGTTCAATTATAGGCACAAAGTCAAATATTCAGAACCTGTAACAGTGAGTTAAATCATTATCTATCTATCTCTCAATTCCCAGCATTAAAATTAAGTGCAGGCCTCAAATTCAAATTCTGAAATGTTAAGACCTAGCAGACTACCACAGTTTTAGTTCTGGATATAATAAAGAAAGAGATTTCAGAAGGGAGGAGAATTATCACCAACCTGTCGCGCAACCTGAACCAGTCTTCTGCTTTCTCTAGATGATCCATCTACCAAGCTAGACTCTTGCACCTCAGGAGATATTTTTACTTCCTCCCCTGCCCTCCTTTCCCCTCCAAGAGAAGAGCTCTCAACCATGTTGGTCAATGGTTCCTTCTTGCGCTTCCTGCTAAATGTGTACGTAAGAACCCTGCTTTTGTCAACATGGCTAGGAGCTCCATTAGTAGCTTCAGATGTTTCGACGTCAAATGAGTTAGAAAATGCCGATATTACATTGTCGATCTGAATACTCTCAGCAGCATTACTATCCTGTTTTACCAACTTAGACTCATCTAGCAAGTTGGCATCCTTCCCTTCAGCGTTCAGCACAAGTCTAGAATCTCTATCCAATTTGGTGTCTACACTAACATTTCTAAATGCCAATGCAAAATCTGCCTCCTCTTTAATCCCAGCCTCAGAATCAGTTTCCAAACAATCTAAAACGGACTTTACATTATGATTGATCGAGTTCATCTTGCAACTGGAAAGAAATGAAGGTACTGTGTATGGATCAATACCATCATCCTGATATCTGACTTTCCTTTTCCTAAGGCTTCTTCGGGGCATAAACACAGCTTCCCCATTGTCATGCGGCAATTTTCCTTCCAACTCAGAAAAATTCTTCACCAAATTAATTTTCTCAGGCTTGTTCAAAGGTAGTGTATTACCAGAATTATCATTATTATTCCCCACATCTGAATTTTTTTTGTGACGAGAGATGTCTAAAGATGGCTTCTGGGTATTATGGGGCTGATTCTGACGAAACCTGCGTGAAGTTGATTTGGCTTTTCCATATAGAGATTTTCTTCTTGGCATTTTGTGGTCTTTAACGGGTTGAACTTCGACAGCTGTAGAATTGACACATACTTTCACTGATCCAGAAGGGATCTTCATTACATCCATGTGTGCATTGGTAGACTTAAAGGTACATGTCTCTACATTATGTTCATGCTCATTGATGAAAGGGTCGCTCTTTATCAGCATATGTTGATCAGATACATCTACATAGGGCAGTTTTTCTTCACCCAAGTTCCTCTCAATTGCTCGAATTCTTTGTGTACATCCATTTCTGTACAACTCAGGCTCCTTACTTTTCAAGATTACAGAGGATAAAGCAGGGTCATCAACAAAGAAATTCTCAAATTGACCAATTTCTGTTAAGCTTTGTTTTGTTGAATCACAGCACTTGTTGGACTGAGGAGGAGACAATGTGAAGGGTGAAGTAGTTATATGCTTCTTATTTGTTGTAATTTCACAATGTTGCACGTTATCCTTTTCATTTGGACCATTCACGAGGTTGTTCTTCTCTTTATCCAATTGATCATAAGCCTGCCTCAGTTGAGCTCTTAGGTCCAATATCATTTCTTCGGCTTCATTCAGCTGAGCTTCAAGCTCTTCAATCCTTATTCTCTGAGTTAATGATGTAACCTCTGCTTCAGTAGTCTGTAACAAAGGACTGTCGGGTTAGTTCTATATCAGGTACAACATTTAAAAAATACATACAAGAGAAGGCACAATGATGATAAAATGAGCATCTTTTTCTTTTCAAGAAATTATCCCTTGAATTCTGGGTGACTAAAACAGTTATGTGATTTAATAGACCTTCATAAATGCAGTGAGAACAGCTAGTTATCAAGTCAGATTAAGTAATAATTTTGCAAAAGCACTGAATTTAACAGATTCTTTGAAACAAAATAAGAAATAAATTTGTTAGGTACTCTATAACCAAAATGAGAGGGGAAATTTCTTGAAAAGAAATTACTTCTGATGCAAGCGAACCTGCTATACTGTTTCCTGATAAAAGTAAATCAATTTCATCCAATCCATGCTGAATTTTGCATGAAGTTAAGCATTCCTCTAACCATAAATCTAATGAAATCAAGTGATAACTTGTATAACAACAATTTACCTTCACAAAAAGAAATCTAATTTAAAATTTAAAGTATCACCATATCCCAAACAAGTTCTTATACTCGTGAAGTAAATTCATATTAAATCTGGATCCCATGTAATGTACATGCTACCCAGTTAATAACAGACTCACTGGTTGCACTGTTTAAAAGTAATTTTGTGATTCTATTCAAGTATGTTATTAGCAATTCAAACTCCATATTTAAGAGATGGAGTAGAAGACAATAAGTTTCATAACACTACTAATTAAATTTAAATTTCTTTAAGTGCATAGATTTCTTAAAACGTTAAATTTATGTAAACAAACTTCTACTGTTTAAGTTTTAAAAAAAAAAAATATCAGAACTTCATCCCTACATCAACTTGGATTGTCTAACATTTTTTTCTTCAACAGTCAACAGCTCGCAATATCTTGATGTATTAACAACAATATTTGCTAACATAATTCTGCATCCTGAGAAGTTATTCAATTGGAAAAGTAAAACCTTCTTCACTGCCAACAAAAGCACTAAATTACAAAAAAATAAAAAAAAATCAGTATGTATACTTCCAAGGATATAGTGCATGCCAAAATCAAAGTTAGCTCCAAGAATTTATTTATGTAGCATGCACTATTAAAATAAATCATATATAATTACAGCAGTTACAATAACATTCCTTTATGCTCAAGATCCATCTTCTTTTTTTTATAAGTAATTCGACCCCGCGTACAGGGATTGGTAGCAGCAACCTTGATGATATTCCTCAAAGCCTCTACTACTTCTCCCAACCCTTGGATTATATATATATATATATATATATATATATATATATATATATATATATATATATATATATATATATATAATTCTATGAAAGAACCAATTAGCACTTTAACTTTTCACATTCAAACTAAGATGCAACAAACTGAAAAATAATGCACACAAGACTAATTATTGAAGTTCTCACCAGAGTTGCCTTCACCGAGTCTAACGTGGAGCCTAGAGGATAAGCTGCCATTTCCTTTGTAACACCTCTATTAAGAATGTTTCTCTTATAGGTTCCTCATGATTGTAACTTTTTCCCAAACTGAATTATGTAAAAGGTCTTGTTTTTGAGACTATTGACTTGGCAAAGTCAAAAAGTGGTATAAAAGAACAATGTTGTACATTTTGTTTCATGGATATTTATATGTTATTAGCTTAAATATAAAGAAGGAAAAGAATCCGCCACCAGATGGCACTACAAGGTTTCAAAAGATGTGGTTGAGAAGTTGGTTAGAAAAAAAAACAGAAAGTGGTAGAATTACAACTTTTAACTAGGAGTATCTGAAGGTAAATCAAATTTAAATCTATTCAATTGAAGAAAACAAAATACCCATCCTCAAAAATCAGACCACATAATTGTACAAAGACACCAACAAACAAACAAAATCGAAAACCTAAAGACCACACAATTTTCAATCAAAAAAACAAAAGGAGAAAAGGGAAATGTGCAAAGAGAAAGACTACCTTGGCATCAAACATGTGTTTGAAGCGTAGGAGCAATCGATGCGCCTCATCTTTCGTATAATGCAGATCGTTCTCAAAGCTAAGAGCTTTTCGCTCGGATGCCATTACTCGAGCAGCTGCCTCTTTCGCCGTGTTCAATATAATATCGGCGTATGCCTTCTTTAAAGCCATCATTTTCTACATTAATCAAACAAATCAAAATCCAAGCTATAAAAATAAAAATCAAACAAAATTGAATCGTAACTCTCTTTCGCAAAATCATAACTTCAAAAAATTATACGTTTATATATATACGTATACAGGTTGTTGAGAAGATGACCAGATGTGTCAAGATATTCAAAGATCGCTGAAATAAAGTTGCTGGAGTATTTTTTTAAATAAGTCAAGAATGTTTGAAAACTTCAAAATAGTTGTGCTTGAATGAAAACATAAGCTCCTGGATTCATGACATGTGATGCTATTTTGTGCAATTTAATATGCATTTCTGTTATGTTTCTCATGTATATAAAGCACTTTCTAATCAATAAAATATGTAGGTCATTTTGGCAGCTCATTTAGGTTCCTATATGTTTTAATTTGTTATTGTTGTTGTGCAAAATAACAATATATTGGTATCAAAGTTGTTTTCTTAAGGGGCCTGTGTAGAAATTATGAGAGTATTTTTTCACCAAAACACCAAAATACATAAATAACTAACCTTTCTAAGCATGGCCTCAAATGCTTTCTGTGATGCCCCCAAAATAGGTATACATCATCCATCTTGAGTCGCCAAATACATGGTACAAAATTCAAATACAACTAAATTATACAACAGTCGTGTATAGTACGACAAAATACATGCTGTGAGTTTTAATACAAATATTGTCTTCTAGACAATATCCACTCTCAGAAAAAGTCCTCATTATATTTATTGTCACACTATTTAACAGAATAGTGAGGACTACTAGCTAATACTATCATTCGGATCATCACTCCGCTCCCCGACTAAATCCAACCATTTCGTTCTCATTTCTCAAGAGAGCGGTGAAAGAAAAAAAGGTGAGCTCAACTAGCCCAAAGAAAAATATTATAACTAAGATAATGCGTAGAATAAATTATCATTAGTCTTCAACAATGTTAAACCGATAAAATACAATAGACATCGAGTTTAATCTGCAATGAACAAATAATCCATTAAAAGCGTCAAGTAGAGAATAAAATCTACTATCTTTTATGATTTAAAATATTTTTCATCACTTTTATCATTTGAGACTCAAATTTTATTAAATAATCCACATCATCTCTCAAGACTACTACCAAGGATATTCATCAGAAGTCACGACCACAAATTATCCACGCACCACTGGCCAAGGATATTTGTGTATTCATCAATGGTCATGATCATGCCAACAATCATCCATCAATGCACTACAGCCAAATGAGGACTTTTATCACATCATTTGTAACATTACGGCCATGATTACAATCAATAATCCTCGGTCATAATCATACCAAGTCCATCTATGCACTACGTGCCACGTAGATGACTTTCAAAAAAATATAAACATGAGGATGATGACAATGATATAAGAATTCAATAAAACAAGTTCATTTAATTAATTTATTCAGGGAACTAATAACGCCCAAATTGTCAACATGATCATTGTTTTGTAGAGTAAAATTCAAGAATGCTCGAAGAATATTTCCATGAAAAATCTTGGATGAAGCCGCAACTATCAAGGATATTCCACTAATTTCATGGAGTATATAAGTCAAAATTTTAACCAACCGAGTATAATAACGAATGGAATAACAAAAGAAATCACCATGTATGCAGTCTAAGATGTATAAAAGTTATTCCAATAGAATAATAATAACGGAACCGTGTCAAGTGAAATTCATACCGATGGGATGTTCCAATGTAATAATAAGTGCGGAATAATAAATAATGGAACCAGGTCCCACAGCGTAAAAACGATATGTATGTGATATTCCGGCTGTAATAATAAAGACGGAATAATAAATAATGGAACTGTGTCAAAGGTGTAAAACACATGCATGTGATATTCCAAATGTAATAATAAAGATGTAATAATAGAAGAATATCACCAAGTATAGGGTAGTTCAGATATAAAAGTTATTCCAATGTAACAATAAAGAAATGGAATAATGTAAGTTCTCTTCTTGAATACAAAAGAAATAACACCCCTTACCGTAAAAGAACTGGATATAAGAGTAGTGAAGTAACAAAAAAAACTCTTATTCTTTCTCTCTATAATTTCTCTCTCTAGAGTTTCAGTGAATTCGTAAGAAAATAATGAAGGAATGAACTTCTATTTATAGGAGAATGGAAAGGAACTGTGTAAGGATTTCTTCACAGATGAAATAATTCAAAGACTCACGGATGAAAATTTTGATACTACATATTCAAATTGTCAAACCTTCAACCAATCATAACAAAGCAAGACAAAATATAATACATATATATATATATATATATAAACCCACATGTTATAAACATATATATATAATACTAACTACCTCTATTATAATTCAACTCCATTCCCCCACCATTTTTCACTCACATAATAAACATATATACTATAATCATACACACATCATTTTCACCCTTTCTTTTCCCCCACCACTTCCCACTCACACACATATTATATTATATATACACACTCACACATAACAACCTTATATACATAAACTCCCTCCCCTATACGTATCTCTCTCCTACCCCCAATTTCAAAATTAGCTTTTCAACACATATGAGCCCCACATGTGGCCCCCACCTTTAAATAATTTTTATCGATTATTTTGAAAAATGGGTAAATGGAGATTCATAAAATAAGCAAAACTTACACAAATACCTCATAAAAATCACATTAATAATTTTAACAACATTTATCACCTTTATTATAATTCACAATATTAATCGACTGTGTCGTTCCTGTGAAAGAGGGCTTTTCAATAAGGATTTCTCCCTATTAGCAGCGTAATTAGGTGACCAAACCTCTCCTCGATGTAACTTTTAGACATCGTTAATATTGCAATTTATAATATTAATAACTCTGTCATTTCAATTATTGATTTAATAATATATAAAATATCGACAATAATTGAATTAAATAACGTTAGATACTATGCAACAATTACTATAGCAATAATTGAATAAAACTGAGTGACTTCTCACGTAAGCATTAATAATTAATACCGTGTGCTACTATGTAACCCACGCCAGACATCGTATGCTTTTACTACCGAAAGTAGTTCAACAAGATAATTCAGAACTTCCGCCGTTATTTCAATAAAATATCTTTGTCGTTTTTCTCAATCCCACAATAATTCCGTTATGGGCTCCACTAATGATTGTCTTGGTCGCATTTAATATTCCCCACACAAAGAATATTCCCTGACCAATCGAATATAATACAACAACTTGCATACTTTGCAAAATTTATAAATACTACCCACAACTATAACATTATATCAAATCCACACCATAATATTCAAAAAAATATTTCGAGAAATTTAAATCTTTATTTATAAAATCTGGGGTCTCACACTTTCTCTCCAATAATACCACCAGTTTTCACTGGTGAGAATTATCAAACATGGGCAGTAAGGATGACTGCTTATTTGCAAGCAGTTGATCTTTGGGAGGCAGTTGAAACTGATTATGAAATTACTCCATTGCCCGAGAATCCCACTGTCCAAGAAACCAAGGTTCACAAGGAGAGGACAACTAAAAAATTCAAAGCCAAGTCATTTACCTCCATTCAAATAGAGTTTCAAGTTCTTTTCACCAAAATCATGACTTTGGAGTCAGCCAAAAACATCTGGGACTATCTCAAAACTGAGTTTTAAGGCAATGACAGATCAATGAGCATGCAAGTGATGAACTTAAGGAGGGAATTTGAGATACAAAGGATGAAGGAATCAGAGACCATAAAGGAGTACTCGATAGAAGTCACGAAAGCATAGTAAACAAGGTAAGGTTGCTTGGAAGACTTATGCGATCAAAGGGTTGTTGAAAAAATCCTAGTAACCATACCTGAAAGGTTTGAGTCCAAAATCTCCTCTCTTGAGGAATCTAAAGACTTAAAAAGTATTTCCTTGGCAGAATTTTTGAATGCTTTACAGGCGCAGGAGCAGAGAAGACTAATTAGGCAAGAAGGGTTTATGGAGGGAGCTTTGTAGGCCAAACTACAAATCCAGGATAGAAGTAAAGGAAAGAAAAAGAAGAGCAATAAAGACAACTCAAACAAAGGAAATGCTGGAGCTGGAGGCAGTAACAATAAAGGAGGAACTTACCCTCAATGTCAGCATTGCAAAAAAACAAATCATCCTCAATCTAAGTGTTGGTGGAGGCCTGACATCAAGTGCAGAAAGTGCAACCAGTTAGGCCACATGGAGAAGGTTTGCAAAAGTAAACAACAACAAGAGGGTGAAGCTAAAATGGTGGACCAACAGGAGGAGGAGCACCTGTTTGTTGCCTCATGTTATACAAGCAAAAGCTCAAATGAACATTGGTTAGTTGATAGTGGCTGCACAAACCATATGACCTATGACAAAGAGCTTTTTAGAGAGCTGGATAGAACTAAAATTTCCAAAGTCAAGGTTGGAAATGGTGAGTTCATTGAAGTAAGAGGTAAGGGGACAGTAGCAATTGAAAGTATTTTAGGTACAAAACTAATTACTGATGTTTTATATGTGCCTAAAATTGATCAAAATTTGCTAAGTGTTGGTCAGCTACTGGAGAAAGGCTATAAACTGTTGTTTGAAGACAAAAAGTGTATGATTAGAGATGCGGATGGCCACGAGGTGTGTACAATCAAAATGAGAGGCAAGTGCTTCTCTCTGAATCCAATGAAGGAGCAGACAACATATCAAGTCTCTATGAACACAACTGAAATTTGGCACAAGAGATTGGGCCATTTTCACCATGCAGTACTCATATATATGTAGAAAAATCAGCTAGTACAAGGATTACCTCCACTAGAAGAGCATGTACTTGGCTGCAAGGCTTGCCAATATGGAAAACAAAGTAGATTGCCATTTCCTAAAAAGTCCTGGAGGGCTTCACATAAGCTGCAACTAATACATACTGATCTTGGAGGGCCTCAGAGAACTCCATCATTAAAGGGAAGTAAATATTATATTACTTTTATAGATGATTTAACAAAAATGTGTTGGATTTACTTAAGGTTTAAATTCGAGGTTGCTAAATTGTTCGAAATTCAAAGCTTGGGTGGAAAACCGAGTGGGCTGCAAGACGCAAGTGTTAAGATCAAATAATGGCAAGGAATACACCTCGTAATAGTTCAATTTGTTTTTTCTGAAGAAATTTGGAATCGAGCACCGGTGTGACTCCATACACTCCACAACAAAATGGAGTGAGTGAGAGGAAGAATAGAACACTCATGGAGATGACCAGATGTCTGCTACATGAAAAAGGGCTGCCAAAAAAGTTTTGGGCAGGAAGTCATAAAATCGCTTATTTTTCTACTTAATATACTTCCAACGAGGGCTTTGAAGAGAAAAACACCCTTTGAGGCTTGGTATGGATACAAACCTTTATTACATAACTACAAAGTATTCAGTTGTCTGTGTTTTTCATATGTGCCTCAGGTGAAGAGAGACAAGCTTGATAAGAAAGCAGAACCGGGAGTCTTCATTGGTTACAGCAACATCTCTAAAGCTTACAAAAATTTTCAACCTCAAACAGGAAAAATTCTGATAAGTAGAGATGTTACTTTCATGGAGAATGAGCAGTGGAATTGGGATGATGAAGAAAAGGATCGATTTTTAGAAGATTTGTAACCTTCTGAAGACAATGTTGATGACCCACCAGTCAGGGGAACAAGGCTGCTTTCTGACATTTATCAAAGATGCAATGTTGCTGTAATGGAGCCTACAGGATTTGAAGAAGCTGTAAAAGATTATAAATGGATGGAAGCTATGAAAGAGGAGATGAGTATGATAGAGAAAAATCACACTTGGGAGCTTAAGAAAAAACTTCAAAACAGAAAGATTATAGGAGTTAAATGGGTGTTCAGAACCAAGTTAAATGCAGATGGATCAGTTAACAAGTATAAAGCAAGGCTAGTAGTGAAGGGTTATGCTCAAATCTATGGTGTTGATTTCCTTGAGATCTTTGCACCTGTGGCAAGGTTAGATACAATCAAAGTTCTTCTTAGCGATTGCAAAGAGAAAAAATTTCGAAGGTGTATCAGCTAGATGTTAAATCAGCCTTTTTGAATGGTTTTTTGCAGGAGGAAATATATATAGAGCATCCAGAGGAATTTGTTATGCAGGGGCATGAGGATAAGGTGTATTTACTGAAAAAGGCATTGTATGGTCTTAAACAAGCCCCAAGGGCCTGGTACAACAGGATAGATAATCACTTATTAAGCCTAGGCTTTGTAAAAAGCCTAAGTGAATTTACTCTGTATGTGAAGAAGGAGGCTACTGACTTAATTGTTGTGTCTGTTTATGTTGATGATTTGCTTATAACAGGGAGCAATGAGGAGCTTATAAAGGAATTTAAAGCAGAAATGTCTAAGGTGTTTGAGATGATGATTTGAAAGCGATGTCCTATTTTACGGGAATGGAAATAAAGCAAAGGCAGCATGAAATCTTTATCTGTCAACGAAAGTATGCAAAGAAGATCCTCAAAAAATTTCACATGGAAGACTGCAAAGCTACATCAACTTCTATGAATCAAAAGGAGAAATTCATAAAGGATGATAGAGCTGATAAGGTTGATGAAGGTTTGTACAGGAGTTTGATTGGTTGCTTAATGTATCTTTACAAAGAACGAACACGATATAATACATGTTGTGAGTTTACTTTCGAGGTTTATGCACTGTGCAAGTGAGGTGCATTTTCGTTCGCAAAGAGGATTCGAGAGATATATCAAAGGCCTTTGTCAATTATGGCATAAAGTTCACTCATTGTTGATTTTAAGTTCCATGGCTTCTCCAGCGGTGATTGGGGAGGTTACATTGATGATATGAGAAATCTGTTGGTTTTTGTTTTAGTTTTGGATCGCCCGTATTCTCCACGGTGTTCAAGGAAACAAGAGATTATTGCACAAAATCTTCTTTGAAATTTGAATATGTGGGCGCTTCTGAAATTTGTAAACCAAGCTCGTGGTTTAGGAAAGTATTATGAGATCTGCATATGGAACCGAGAGTCACACAAATCTTTGTTGATAACCAAGTTGTTATATCTATATCTAACAATCCAGCTTTTTCATGGGAAAACAAAGTATTTTAAGATTAAATTTTACTTTCTCGGGAAGTACAAAAGAAGGAGAAATCTTCATCCATCGTAATACGTAAAATCAAAGTTCTTGATATTTCGACAAAAGCACTTTCTAAAGTCAAGTTTGAATTCCTAAGAGAAAAATTGGGAATGAGCAGCAGCTGATCCAAGGAGGAGTGTTGAGAAGATGACTCAGCTGCTGATGTGTCAAGATATTCAAAGATTGCTGAAATAAAGTTGTTGGAGTATTTTTTTGAATAAGTCAAAATGTTTGAAAGCTTCAAAGTAGTTGTTGTTTGAAAATAGAAAAGTAGTTGTGCTTGAATGAAAAGATAAAGCTCCTTAATTCATGAGCATGTGATGCTATTTTGTGCAATCTATTATGCATTTCTGTTATGTTTTTCATGTATATAAAGCACTTTCTAGTCAATAAAATATGTAAGTCATTTTGACAACTCATTTAGGTTCCTATATGTTTAATTTGTTACTGTTCTTGTGCAAAATAACAACAGGTCTTTGGGGGCAATTAATGACATTACCTCGGCTTCTTCCATGAGTGTGAATGATCGCTACTGTTGGGATTCAAACCTCCGTTTCTAGAGATAAATAGTTGAAGAGGGGGAAAAGAAGAAAGAAGAAAGAAGAAAGAAGAAGGAAGAGAATAAGTAGTACTTGTGTCATTATTTAATAGATAGATAGATGTCGACTAAAGGCAATAGCTTACCGTCAAAATCGCAGGGCCACAAATTTGAATAACATAATATTAATTAAAAAATATTATGAATAAATTTTAAAATTCAAAATATTAAAAAAAAAAGAAAAAAAAAGTAGG
The DNA here is from genome assembly GCA_020205605.1 of Panax ginseng. Lineage (NCBI taxonomy): Eukaryota > Viridiplantae > Streptophyta > Magnoliopsida > Apiales > Araliaceae > Panax > Panax ginseng. The sequence continues at coordinate 16,912,853 of CM035132.1, forward strand.
ACTCTTACTTGTTTAAATTAAAATTTAAAAGAAATGATTAATTTTAGTTAATATAATTATGAATTTTATAAATTATCTAACGTTACAATTAACTACAATTAATATTTCTTGAACAAACTTTAAAAATTAAAATGAGATATAAACTTTTTATATATATTAAAAAATTGAATAGTATTATTTTGGTGCTTGAAATTTTGACCATTTCTAACAAAAGAAACTGAATTATTTCAGTCTACACACCAACCCTACTTACATTCTCCGTCTCTGACTGAGCCCAATACAACCAATAAAATACCAAAATGTGAAAAGTCGTCAGAAACAAAAATAAAATAAAATTCACCAATTTCCGAACAGCAAGGCGTCTGTCTGTTTCACAAATAAAACGCATCCATCTATGAAGAAATTTTACTTAATTCAAAAACGTTTTTTTTTATTTGAAATTAGTTAAGATAGAATAAATAAATAAAATTTTAAGAAAAATTAAAAACAAAAGTATTATTTATACTAGAAAATGAATTGGATAAGAATGAGGTTGGTTTATACTCTTTTTTATGAATGCTTCTACGCGGACAGGGGTTATGCATAGAAAACTTGAATCGGGAGAACAAATTTAATTTATTCTCGCAAATAATTATACAGTACAATTAATTTATTTGCGAGAATAAATTCATTTTATTTTTCTCGTACAATTTTTCTGTTTAAAATCCAGTGTTAACGTCAGGATCTTTCTTCACGTCCCAATCACTAAAGACGTCCCCGATCCCGCAGACAAGAAACACAACAAACACCATAAGCTTCGCGACGGACCCGGATCACGGGATATTTCAAAGCGTAAAAGTAAGTATGTCTATTCACGAGGTTAACTCAAGAGGATGATAAAATCTAGCGTGATGAGATAGATTCTCCATTATCGATTATGTGAATGTATATATATCAAAACGCATTCTCCTTGAAGACTTACTCGCCAAGAGATAATATATTTTGCTCGGATTATTGTGTCACCCACTACTATCTCGACATATCCCCCCGATCCGATGGGTTTTTAATCGCATGGAACTTATCCATCGCTTTTGGCCACCTGCTCACACCGCGTACGTAACTATAATCCCATCCACATTAATGCGTGGCGCAGATATCATGGTCAATCGTCATACTATATCATCATTACAAGTCAAAGTAATAGATATTAAGTGATCTAATGGGTTAATCCAATGAACCTACCTTGGTCCCTATAGGATTAAATAAAGCTAACACAACGACGTGGGCCCAACGAACCCCATGGGTTTAATTATAAAAAGCCCAATGAATTTTATTAATAAATGAGCCCAATCTACTCAAATTTCAAATAGAGAAATATCATGACCAAACATTACCCCCCAGCTTTTTTGTTAAACAGGATGTTTAATGGAAAACTATAAACCATCCATGATATCGGATTTATTAAAGGCCCAAAACAGAAAATAATTGAGACATACCCACTTTAATGCAAAAATGGGACATAGAATGGCCGAACGCCTGCAGTAGTAATAAGGCCCAATCAATAAAGGATTGAAATTGAATAGGATGGACCAATAATTAGAAACCCAATGTGAGGCCCAATCCGATAAGATATCCAAAGGTCGTCCCCAAACACGCCCCATTCAATTCTCATCATTATCGACATTTAATGCATGGCCTCGTTCCTGATAACCATCAAGATAAAAGGTGAGCTTTACCAATTCGACGGTTTTACTCGCTAATTTGAAATTGAACCTTTGAGCTTTTTCTCCTTCTCAAAAATTCTCTCTAGCTTTCAAACCTCAACAATGGTGAATCCAAACCAGACTTCTCCAGTTTCCTCTCACTCGAACCCTAACCAAGAGGGTTCGAGTTCAAACCCACCATCTCCCACCGATTTCTTCAAAGATGGGGAAAAATTTCCTCATGCCAATATTGCATCCACCGTCACAGAATCTGAAATACGTGCCCTCCGGATTCGATACCAGATTCCGGACAACTACGCCATAAGAGCTCCTCGCCGCCCGGAGGAAGCGAATGTACAAACGACAGCAGACGGTACCGGGTCGCCCGCCCGCCACCACTTTTCTGGAAAAGGGGATTCGCCTACCCCTTCACGCCTTCGTCGTCACCCTCCTAGGGTTTATAGGAGTGGGCTTTGCTCAGCTGGTGCCCAACTCCTATATCCACATACTGGCATTCATTGCCTTCTGCCACGAGCTAGGGGTTATTCCCTCCGTCGACCTTTTCTTCACCCTTTTCTTGGCCGATAGATCCCGAGAACGAGGGTTTAAGATGCTGAGCAAACAATCTCCGCGCTCAAACTCTAAATTCGAAAAGAGGCCCCTGATGAGCACCCCTTCGAGCAACAAAGGCTGGCACGAGAAATGGTTCTTCATCACTGGACCAGAGATCTCTTCTCTTCCAGACTGGACCATCCTAGACCGGATCTCTGCTGACTTTGGTGACATTCCCGAAGAGCGTGTGAAGGAAATGGGAGACTTTGAAGAAGATCCTCCACAAGAATGGAGTTTTACCTCACGACCAAACAAGCCCGGGTTTGATGATCATAAATGTAAGTTTTGAATAACTCGCAATATAATTTTTGAGGTATTTATGTGGCAAGGATTTTAATATGTGATTATTTGCAGTGTCCTCGATCAAACCAACTTCCTGTAAGTGAAAGATTTGGGAGATTTTCAAGTGGGAAGACTTGGAGGCTAATGAAGAGCTTCTCATCAAGAGCCTTCCGAATCGGATTTCTACCTTCGACCCAAAGACCTACCCCCCTTCGTGAATGATGAGCACGAAGCCAGTCGAGCCTTTCATTCTGAAGAAGTCCTCCGACCTCGCCGAAGGAAGAAGGCTGCTAAAAAGGCCAGAACTACCCCTCGCGAGATAGATCCTGAAAGCGACGAGGAGGTTCTTCCCAAAGCAAACCTACAATCAACTCCTCCAACTGACCCTGTTACTACACCTTCTGAACCAGCCCCAATAAAGAGGAGTCTACTTGACATACCTCTACACGATCGAGCGAAAGTCCTTCGTGCCAAAAAATTAAGATCAAAAATAATTCCCTCACCGCCCAAGAAGAACTCGCGTCCTCCAACTTCAACAATTGATCCCCAACCGAAACCCAAACACACGATGCGAAATTTGGTCGGGCCAACCCTCATCGTCCGAAAAGAAAACAACCTTCGGACAAACCAACCCGAGTTCAACCTCCGCCTTCTTCAACTTCTAAGCCTATACCTGCTCGATCTCCTTCCCCAAAAAGTGGATACATACGGATCCCTCGCCGATTCGCAGTCAACCTGTGCCTTCTCCTCCAAGACACACGACTACAGAATTTCAGCAGGATGCCATGGGCTCGCCAATTATGTGGCCCCGATTCAACGCCAACTTTCCCTTTCAACTGTTCGAGGACTTCGTTCGCGAGACCGATGACCACCGATTCAGGAACAGTACGAATGGGGACTTTCTTAGCGAAGGCATGAGCTACTTGGCGAAGGTAAATGGCTCTCCCCTCCCTTTGCTTTCCATACGTATCTTCGTATTCATATATCTGAAAATTAATTAAATAAAACTGAACATGCACAGGCAAATGCTGTATTTGGGCGTCTACGTCTAAGATCTCTCGAGGTCAATCCAAGAGAGGCTACCGAGGAAGGAGAACTCCATCTTGAAGTCCGTCTTCGCTCGGGAAAGGACCTAACGTGAAGACACATCCTTCATACCAATGAAGGACTTCGTAAAGAGTCGCCCAAGCCAAGGAAGATGTGACGGCCTCAAGGAAGAATCGAAGTCGACTAAAGCACAAAGACTTTGAAATCGTTAATATGAACGTCGACTTGGTTCAAAGGAGTGAACTAAGGATGGACAAGATCAAGGAGCTGAAGGCTAACGCTAAGATCTTGACCAAGATGATCCATAAGCTGGAGCGGGAAGAAACCCGTCAGATGAATATATCTGCAACAATTTCGAACAAGAAATTCGAGAACTCAAGGCTCTTCGGGACCTTGGGCCTCCTTTCGATCGATGCTCTTCGTGAAAGAGATATGTGAAGAGTACGGAACTCGGATGAAATTAATGGAGAAATAATGAGGATTCATACGGAAAGTTACGAGTTCTCACCAAGTCGTGGTAAGGAAAAGTTCGATCAAAGCCAACTTAGATCCATACTTCTTTCGATTTCTTGAGATGATGAGGTGTCACCGAGGCAACAACTTTTGTTTCTCTTCGATTTTATTTAAAAATACTTGTAAAAATTTACTGTTATTTTCCCTTTTTGTAAATAAATTAAGTATTAATGAAAAGTGATCTTCTTCCTTATGACTTCGAGATATTTTTTTACTTCCGCCAATACTTCAATATGAATTTATAAGGACAAATGTACAAAAAAACCCCTTCAAAGATTTAACTCAAATTGCTAATTAACAATTAAGCATGTCATATAATGATAAAGTGAAATTAAGGAACGAGGCATTAGAACTCAACACTTAGGAAAAATTCGTAATAAAGTAAAGAGATACTCATTCGCCATCAAGTGTGAGACAGATTCGCTTTATTGTGAGTTTGTTTACCCCTAAAAGGCCTAATAACACCGAAAGATAACATTCGCCTACCACGGAAGGGCGACGAAGTTTAAGTGTCGACCATATCGCTTACCACGAAGGGATATTCGACAACGTCTTGAAGATGACACTTACCTCGCTGGAGTATTCGACAATGCCAAATAGTGGCGACAATTGCCTACCCCGAAGGGCCTAACAATGCCAAATAGTGGCGACCTGCCGAAGAGGCTACCATCGAATGGTCAGCGAGTCCTCCCGAACCTCCTAACACCAATGAACTGAGTAGCAACAGAGATAAAATTTGTTTGAGAGAAAAGAGGAACTTTTATTGATGATGATGTAAATATTTACAGACTTCCGATGTATTGATATTGAATCTACTGAAAGTACTTTCTAAGCCTCGCCAATGGCGTGCAAGTGTTTTTGATTATCGAGCCATCTAATGCCTTCAACCGATAAGTCCCCGCTTGAACTTCGGTGATTTCATATGGTCCTTCCCAATTTGGCATCAACTTTCCTAGATTCTCGAGGCGTAGATGCTCGATTTCTCTCGAGGACAAAATCTCCTACTTCAAATCTGCTGCTTTACCCCTTATTATAATGCTTAGCCACTCTTCACCGATAGTCGCCAATTTGATTAAAGCTATCTTTCCGACTTCTTCCAAGAAATCAAGATTGGTCTTTCATTTCTTCTTCATTGTAGATCTCTGAAATGACTAACTCAAGACTTGGAGATCCAATTTCAATCTGGGACTAAGGCATCGCATCTATGTTTCATCCGAAAGGTGAATCCCCGTTGTAGTCCTTGGAGTAGTTCGATAAGCCCATAAGACACTTTAGCACTCCTCCGGCCACTGCGTTTAGCTTCATCCAACCTACGCTTGATCCCATTCACCGTTGCTTGGTTGGTTACTTCAACCGTCTGCTTGATCGAGGATGAGCCATCAAGTCTTTTCTCTGCTTGGATCCCCAATTTTGCCAAAAATGCTTCAAACTTCGACCCCACAAACTGACGTCCATTATCCGATACCACCACCTTAGGAATTCCAAAACGGAATACCACCGATTCTTTTCACTAATTTTAAACACTCTGCGTTCGCTATCGACCTAAGTGGCTTTGCTTCTACCCATTTGGTCATATAGTCTATAAAGAACTATAACAAAACTTACGACCTTTTGCTTTTGGTAGTGGACCCAAAGATATCAACCCCCGCATAAATGGGCGGTATAAGAGATAAGATCGAGTATAGCTCTTCCGGTGGGTCGATGAGGTATCGACCTGTTGAGTTGGCACTTTCGCACTTCGACGATTTCGTTGCTTTCCTTGAAGATAAGAGGCGATGAAGTACTTGACGAAGCACTTTATAGGCTAATGACTTTGACAAATGTATTACTTCTGAGATAAGCATATTGAACGGATGGAGTCAAACATTTCAATAATGGAGACGAGTAAGGCCCTTCGGAAGAGATCCCCATCAATCGTAACAAAATTGGCACTTTTGTACTTGATTTTCTTGGCGAAAGCATCCGATCCGAAGGTAAGACGCCATCACCAAATATTCGTGTGGAGTCAACCAAATAGTTGGTTCGGTTAATGCACATTACCACTTCATGATGAACACCAGGATGTTGCAAAATTTCCGTGTTCACCGATCCTTCAAAAACATTAACATCCGTAGTGGCTAGTCCGGCAAAGTGCATCAAGAATGGAATTGTTGTTATGTCGAATTTCAAACTCGTAGGATTGGAAACATCAAGCTGTTCCTTCAATTTCGCTAAATACTTGATCATTCTCGGACTCTCGAAGCCAGATTCCCAGAGAAATGTTTAATGACTAAGCGAGAATCATCAAGATGACTATTCTTCGCAGACTTCAAGACTCTTCGCTAATCGTAACCTCGCAAAGATCGCCTCATACTCACCTTCGTTGTTCGTCGCTTTGAATCGAAATCGATGATGGCTTTGACTGAATCCTCCGGATGGTCAAGATAATCCTCGCTCCATCGATGTCCAAGTAGAAGACCCATCTCAGATACGGCGTCCATGAACTCTCCTTCTCAAGAACTAAGAATCGCTTCTGTCGATCCTTCACCTCGACCACGACTTCATCAATTTTCGTAAAACGAACATTCAACCACAAAATCAGCCAAGGCTTGCCTTTTGATGGCGGTTCGGGGATGATATTCAATAAAGAATTGGGACAACTCCATCATCCATGCAGCTAGTCTCCCCGATACCTCCGGTTTGCCCATAATGTTCTTCAAAGGCTGATCTGTGTATACTATTACCAATCTACCCTGGAAGTATTACCTAAGCTTTCGACTAGCAGTTATTAAAGCAAAAACAAACCTTTCAACATTTGGGTACCTTGTTTCAGCATCCCGAAGGACATGGCTTATATAATAAATCGGGTGCTGCTTACCCCCAACTTCACGCACCAAAACCGCTCCTATTGCCAAAGAACTAGCTGCTAGGTACAAATATAGAGGCTCGGCAGGAACGGGCTTCATTAACAAAGGCGCCGAAGATAAGTAGGACTTGATGCTCTGAAAGGCGTCTTCACACTTCGAAGTCCATTGGAACGCTTTTTGCATTCTTCTACCCTTTCAATGTGTCAAAAGCAGCAAACACCTTTCTGGCGACTTGGACATGAACCTCGCAAAGTCGCAATTCTTCCAAATGACGTTGAACATCTTTAAATGACCGAGGAGTCTTCATGTTCGGGATCGCTTGAATCTTCTCGGATTGGCTTCAATTCCTCTTCGATCGACAAGATAACCTGTAAATTTGCCAAAGACCTGCATCGAAAGTGCATTTAGTGGGATTCACCTCAAGTGTGATGATGACGAATGGCGAAAGCATTCCTCTAAATCATCCAAATGCTTATGCACCAACATGCTTTTGACAATCATGTCATCCACATACACCTCAATGTTTCGCCTAACCGATATCTCAAGATATGGTTCATCATCCTTTGGTGCGATGGCTCGGTGATTGATGAGGCCGAAAGTCATTTTCTTATAGGCATATATCGAACGATGCGTAATGAACGCCGTCTTCTAGATATCCTCTTTACACATAGAGATCCGATGATACCTAGAGAATGCATCCATAAAACTTAATAAAGCATACCCAAGTGGCATCAAGTTGTCGATCGATGTGGGGCCGTGGTAGAAATCCTTCTGACAGCCTTGTTTAGATCAAGATAATCGATACTGAGACTCATTATTTGCCATTCCGCTTCGGACCAAAGACCACATTAGCCATCCATCTGCGGGTAGTCGATCTCAAAGATGAAATCACCGCCAACAGCTTTTGTAATCTCTTCATCTATGATCCGTTGACGCCCCCGGCAAAGATCCTCTCTTCGCCGCCCAATTTTCTTCTTTGCGGGGTCTACTTCCAATCGATGCTTAAGAATGTCCTCGCCACTCCCTAAGATATCTTGAGGTTCCCATGCGAATATGTCAACATAAGACCAGAGTTCCACGAGGTTCGTCTCGGAGAGGTTCCGCAAGTTCCGAACCTATTTTCACCATTTTGTCCACCTTACCCGGATGAGCTCTATCTCTCCGCTTTCTTCATTGGCATGACCAATGGTTCGGAACTACTCTCGGTGAAGGGTTCGATCTCTATCGCCATGGTCTGCTTTTTCTTCGATACCCTACTACCCTCAAGTAATAACAAAGATTTCAGAACACCTTTCGCCAGATCCAAATCTCCTTTCACCTCCCCAACCCTATGAGCCGTAGGAAATTTGATTTTGAAATGAGGTATTGATGTTATAGCTTGCAAAGCAATTAAAGTGGGCCTCCCAAAATAGCATTATAAGTTAGAATCTACATGCACAACATAAAATTTGCAAATAATTTCTACCGTTGAGGGTAGTTCCAAATATGATTTGGTAGCTCAATGGTCCCAAACCACTTTAACCGGATCATTGTTGAAACCATAAAGAGGAGCCTCCTGCCCTATTTCCATCTTTCGCCCGTCCAGATTCATCATTTGATAAGCGTGGGCATACAAGATGTCTACAGAAGACCCATTATCTACCATCATCCTTTTCATATCCACTGAACCCACTTGTGCAGTGAGCATCAATGATCCCTCGTGCGGTTCGATGACTTCCGAAGGGTAATCCTCATCAGTAAAGGAGATTACCATATTCGAATAAGGTCTATCAGTCTTTGGGAAGGTACCCGCCACCGACATGACCGAATCCAAATAACTTTTGCCTCTTTCTTTCAAATGAGCTTGCCTGTAAGTACCCCTAGTGATGACATCTATCACATGCTCATAGTCAATTTTGAGCCGGGCAACGTATTTGGTTGATTCGGTTGAAATAGCCGACAGTACTCTGGTCCCGCTTGTTGATTAGTTCTGGCGACCACATACGAACTAAAGCCCCACCTTCAGACCTTTCTTTCAATGAATTCTTTTAAACCGCACAATCGCTCGTTTCATGACCTAAAGCTTGATGGTAATCGCAATACTTATGAGGATTCCTTTTCCGCTTAATATTATCTCGTGGTGGCTCAAGATAGGTTGATTTTTGATCTCGATCCAAGATAATGTACTTCATGCTGCGTTGAAAGCCGCAGGTACGTCCTATTTACCCTCGGGGTGGAGCGGATGAACGCCCTCCACCCTGCCTCCAATTGTTGTACCTCTTCGACCCGCCATCATGACGGTCTTTATTACCTTCATTCTTTTTCTGATCTCCATCGGTTTTGTCCCGATCCGTCTCCTTGCCGATCTCAAGGACGCTTGAGGTCGCTTTCGTGGCTTCCTCCACCATTTATATAGCCTTCGGCTTTGTCAAAGGCTTCGGCGAGACTCTTCGGGTGGTTAAACATAAGTTTTCTCACCAACTTTTCCGATTTAACCAGATCTAACCCATTCTGAAACAGCCCCACAACTTGTAGATCATTCAAATCTGCCACTTGACCGACTTCTTCCCGAAACCGCTTCACATACTGGCCCAAAGACTCATTAGAGGATTGCCGAACTTGAGCCAATGAACCAGTTGATTTTCCTTCTTCTCGTCATGCTCCCAAAGCGAGCATGAAACTTACTACACATGTCTTCCTGTGACGAAATTGAATCTCGAGGTAAGGTCCCCATCCACCGTCGGGCATCCTTCCTAAGAGTTGTGATAAAAGTATGGCATTTAGAAAAGATCGCTAAAGTCGTAATAATCCATGTAGTCGATTCGAACGCTCGACTATGGTCGGTGGTCCCCGATCCATCATAACTCTCGATATGGGGCAACTTCTTGGTGGGGTCGCTTTTTCCTCGGAATCTCCGCGAAAAAAGGGGACGCCTTCTTTCCCGAGTGTCTCTTGGTTTTCGGACTCCTGTAAGTTCGCTTTCGAAGCTCCTTCAATTCTTTAACGAGATACTCCACGCTTTCCGGTTGAGATGATGCCTCCTTCTCCCGGTGACCCTTCTTCCTATAAAGTTAGGCCGGATTCTTTCAATGTAACCTTCAACTTTGTAGGGGCTTCTCTCAAGACGAAGTGTCTCAGGGCGGGGTGCCCCAAGAGACTCTCTGGAGTATGTCCTCCGGATATACTTTTGCCTTTGAACCCGGGCACTATGGACGAGAATGTGCAACGACAAGGACCTTTCTTTGATGTCTTCGAGTGCGATCCCCGGATCGACCTCTTCTTTCGCTCACCCGTCCCCCGGAATCGGCGCAGGTGATAAGTCTCTTTGATCTTCGAGGAGTAGGGCTTGGGACCTTCTTCTTTCCCTAGCCCTACCAGATATTGTCGCCTGAACGAAAGTGTTCCTTCCCACCGATGCCCTCGCTTCTTGGATTGAACATATTGAGCTCTTCATCTCTCAATTCCGCCATCCGAGCCATCCGCTTCAATTTATATCCCGACGCCGCTTCACCAAGACTTCCATGGCTCTATCCGCTTCATCTCCGCCATCTTAGCCACCGAGGTTTTCAGATCCTCGGTCATCTCAGATCGAGTTCCCAGCGAAGTGCCTTCTACCCGCTTCTAACCATAACCAGATCCCTTCTCCGTTGGGAATACTAGCTTACGCTTCGCTGCTTTCACCGCCCGCTTGACGCCAAGAATCTTCAGTGTGGTTGACGCTGTAGGCAAGCATTTAACACTTATGGTTGGTCCCAAACGATCTTTCGCGATATACATCACAGATCGATTCAACCGATGTACCATCTATCATCCTTCGTATAAGTGTTCTACTTTTTCCCATAAAAAATGAATAGAATAAAACACAATCTGTGATTGAAAAGTACTCAAGACACTAGAAATCAAAGCCCTTCTTCTAGCGCCAATGTTAACGTCAGGATCTTTCTCCACGTCCCATTCACTAAAGACGTCCTGATCCTGCACAGTAAACACAACAAACACCACAAGCTTGATGGCCGGACCGCCGGGGGATAGCTCAGGCGTAAGAGTAAGTATGTCTGTTCACGAGGTTAACTCAAGAGGATGATAAAATCTAGCGTGATGAGATAGATTCTCCATTATCAGTTGTGTGAATGTATATATATCAAAAATGTACCTCCTTGTGAAGACTTACTCGCCAAGAGATAATATCTTTGCCTGAATTATTGTGCCACCCACTACTATCTGACATATCCCCCTGATCTGATGGGTTTTGCCGACTGCATGGAACTTATCCACTGTTTTTGGCCACTGTTCACACCGTCGGCCGACTATAATCCCATCCACATTAATGCATGGCAGATATCATGGTCAACTGTCATACTATATCATCATTACAAGTCAAAGTAATAGATATTAAGTGACCTAATTGGTTAATCCAATGAACCAATCTTGGCCCCTATAAGATTAAATAAAGTTTAACATAACGACTGGGCCCAACGAACCCCATGGCTTAATTATAAAAGCCCAATGAATTTTATTAATAAATGAGCCCAATCTACTCAGTCCAAATAAGAAAAATATCATGACCAAACATCCAGCATAGAGATTACTTTTTTATAGAACATAATAATTTGATAAAGGTGCCGGCGTGCTGCTACAAATTCGCCGTGTAGAAAAACAATTCCACTCCAACTTGCAGCAAAGTAGTATATTTATTAAAAGGAACAAGTTTCAGACAAAGACTTCACTGTTTTATTACTAGTAGTTTGCTACTCCCTCCCACGGTCTCTGAGTTTTTTTCTAATTTTTATGTTTTTAAGTTTTTTAATAAACAGAAAAGAAAAGAAATAGATAGAAAATTTGGCCATTTTTTTTGTCAAAGTTTTTCGTCCAAAATTGGCCTGATTTGGACGAAAAAAATTTGGAATAAGTAATATTTTTATAATTTTCATATTATCCTCAACTTTTAATATAATAAAATTTAAATTACAACTCATGTCCACAATTTTAAATTTTCTATTCTTTTCTATTAAAAACTCATAAACAACACAAAGGAAAACTTCAAGTTTTTCTTTCTTTTCTTTTCTGTTCTAATTTAAGTTTTCTATTATTTTCTTTTCTGTTCAAAACTCAGAAATAGAGTGTTAATATAAGACTTTTTAGAGTTATATACAACTAATAAGAAAATAATTATATATTATTAAATATAATATTAAATATCTATATTATTTTTATATTAGAAAAAGAATTGTTATTTATTAGATAAAAAATAATAAAATTAAAATTATATTTAATACTTGAATTAATATTAAATATTAAATATTAAATAATTAATAATTACTTGGGATTCTAAACCGTCATATATTAAGGTAAAAAAAAACTTTTCTAAAACTTCTATATTAAGGGAAGGGAGGGAGTAGTACCAATCAACGTAACTAATTCTAGTCAAAGCAGCCGTAACCATCAAACCGTTTACGTGTCGAACCCCATTCTCTACAAATTTCGCATATACTGCAGTAAAGTAAAATTCTTCGAACCAACAAAAAAAAAACCCGAGTCAATGCTTCCCTCCTTCTATATTCTCTGAACCCTCATTCGGAACTTTTCACAAACACCTTTTGATCAACTTAATGCTGAATCTTTGAACCATGGATTCTTGTAGCTACAATTACCATGGTCTGCTTCAGTGTATTGAACTCATCACTATTATTAGCTGCTGTTGTGATTTGGTGCTTTCAGTTGGCTGTGATTGCCGAAGACGATGTGAATTGCTTGCAAGGAGTGAAGGATTCGCTCGCGGATCCAGAAGGGAAGCTGAGTTCATGGAACTTCAGGAATTCATCGGTCGCTTTTGTCTGCAGTTTTTTGGGCGTGAGATGCTGGAACGATCGCGAGAACCGTGTGATTGGCCTCGAGCTTCGTGACATGATGCTCGCTGGTAACATCCCTCGGGAATTGCAGTTCTGCCATAACTTGCAAACTCTTGACCTCTCTGGTAACGCTCTCTCCGGTCATATTCCTCCTCAATTTTGCACTTGGTTGCCGTTTTTGACAACCCTAGATTTGTCTAATAACATTTTCTCCGGTTCAATCCCTTCCTCTCTTGATAATTGTATCTATCTGAATAATCTCATACTATCAGACAATCAGTTATCCGGTAATATTCCATTCCAATTGTCTGCTTTGAGTCGGCTTTCGCAGTTTTCTGTAGCAAATAATGATCTTTCCGGTACAGTACCGTCTGGTTTTAGCAAATTTGATAAATCTAATTTTGATGGTAATAATGGACTTTGTGGCGGGCCGCTTAAGAAGTGTGGTGGATTGACTAAAAAGAATCTTACAGTTATTATTGCAGCTGGTGTGTTTGGTGCCGCAGCATCATTGTTGTTTGGGTTTGGGGTGTGGTGGTGGTACTTTACGAGCAGGTCAAGCCGAAGGAAGGTAGGATATGGAATTGGGAGAGAGGATAGTGGTAGTTGGGCTGAGAGTTTGAGGGCCCACAGGCTCGTTCAGGTTTCTTTGTTTCAGAAACCGCTTGTGAAAGTTAAATTGGCGGATCTGATGGCTGCAACGAACAACTTTAGTGGCTCAAGTATTATAATTTTGACTAGGACAGGGAGAACTTATAAGGCTGTTCTTCCTGATGGTTCTGCACTGGCAGTTAAGCGGCTTAGTAGTTGTTACCTGAGTGAGAAGCAATTTCGATTGGAAATGAATAGATTAGGGCAGCTTAGGCATCCTAATCTAACGCCATTGTTGGGGTTTTGCTTTGTGGAATATGAGAAGCTTTTGGTTTATAAGTACATGTCTAATGGAACTTTGTATTCGATGTTGAATGGGGATTCAAGTTTGTTAGATTGGCAAACCAGGTTTAGAATTGGTTTGGGTGCTGCAAGGGGGCTTGCTTGGCTTCACCATGGATGTCATCCTCCAATATTGCACCAAAACATTAGCTCTAGTGTGATACTCATGGATGAAGACTTTGATGCTAGGATTATGGATTTTGGATTGGCTTGGCTAATGACTTCTTCGGATTCCAATGAGAGTAGCTATGTTAATGGAAATCTGGGTGAGCTTGGCTATGTAGCTCCAGAGTACTCGAGCACGATGGTTGCTTCTCTAAAAGGGGATGTTTATAGTCTTGGGGTAGTGCTTTTGGAGTTGGCAACTGGGCAGACACCTCTTGAAGTCAATGGTGCTGATGAAGGATTCAAGGGTAATTTGGTGGATTGGGTGAATCAGCTTTTTGTTTCAGGTCGAATTAAAGATACAATTGATAAGGGTCTATGTGGAAGGGGACGCGATGAAGATATTGTGCAGTTTTTGAGTATTGCACGTCATTGTGTTGTTTCTCAGCCTAGGGATAGGTGGTCAATGTTCCAGGTTTATGAATCATTGTGGACTATCGCCCAGGAACAAGGATTCTCAGAACAGTATGATGAGTTTCCACTGCTTTTTGGCAGGCAAGACACCAATAATATGATTTAGCTTCTGGTGCAGAAAGGTGTTGGAAACATGCGAAGATGGTTCAAATGGTTATCTGGAAATTTCTGCATCTTTTGGTATGTTCTCAAAAAACTGTTTATGTAAATCATTATATCCACTTTAGCCGTCTTTTTGTAATACATTCCACATTTATCAAATATAGCTGTACTATATACTAGACTTCTCTGTTGCTCCAATCATGAAATTTTGTTCGTTTGCCTCTTGTATATTGGGAAATGAACCTTGATGTTTGTTGTATAGAAATGAACCCGTTCGTGTATGCTTGCAAAATTTACAATGAAGTTGATGCCTGCAATTTATAATGCCAAACTGGACTCAGGTTTGGGGTTCTGGTAATTCTTGCGTTCCCTTTATTGTTGTTATATTACTTGCTTGACCAATACAAAGTAAACGGATATTTAGCCCTTTAACGTAGGTACAAATCTTTTAATTCATTGGCTACTGCCTATATATTAGCTTGTTTGGATTTACTTTGCATTCGTATAGTTTCTATACTAGTGCTTTATTCTGAATACTTGATTAGGTCATTTGTAGGCGCTTGTCCCTGTTGACCTACATTTCTCTTGATTTTACCGTTGCCTAATTTTCCAATAATTCTTTTTTTATACCATTTTTTTCTTTGGAAATATATATTAAAGGACAGATGTTGTAGCATGATACAGAGAGTATATATGTGAAATATATTTGATATACCATCTTGGTGTTAAAATATGAAGTGCAATCTTGTTGGCATTTAATTATTAGATAGCACTAGAAAAGAAATTTATATTGATGATTTTAAGTTATACCTTATACGTTTATAGTTGGCCAACACTCGCGACCATATAAATAAATACAGAAGCAAGGACTATGTGAGATAGAAATATGTAGGGTATTTTCTGGGCAAGAAATATTGCTTCTAGTGCAATGCATGCAATATACGGTTGTATCACATGTATTAAATGGTGTACACTGTACTAAAAGTGATATATTATTTCCTGCCCTCGAAATATCATCTGCAATACTATTATAACAAATCTTGTGCTCGAATGTCCTGCAGCTATAATCTATATTTCACAAGCTGCATAAGCTATAGAATATGAATGAAAGGTTCAGTAAGATGCTTGCATAGAGTCGAAAACCCAAAGCTATTAGAGCATCTCAGTTGGACTATCTCATGGACTATATTTAGTCCATATGTGATATGACATTAGCAGTTGTCCTTTAGTCTTCAATCCTTTCGGCAGATGGACTATCTCATGAACTATCTAGTAGATTATAATATTAAAAGATTATATTATATTTAATGAATATAGTCCACCAATTATCATTCCACCTTTTTATTTAAATATATTTAATATTATAGTCCATTAAATTTTAGTTCCTTGATATGGTCCACCAACTTCACCGGAAAAACTCATGGACTTTGAAGCCTGAGATTACAATTTAAATCTATAGCCTGCAAAATACTGAATTAGGGCTCTACTAGTTCTGGTGGTGTTTTAAATGTAAACTGAATCATTTGTTTTCATTGATGACCCTTAGGACCAAGGGAGCATGGGATAATAATTACTCCCTCTGTCCTCAAGAAAATGATAATTAGAAGTATACACATTTTTTTATTCTTAAAAAAATGTGATAAAATATATAAAGTGAAGGGTAAATATGTCATTTAGTAGGGTTCATTAGTATAAAAAAAATAAAAATTCTAAACACCTTATATAATTTTATAAGGTCACTAAAGATAAATTTAAACTTTTTACTCTCTTTTTTTCTATTTTTCTTTAATATGTGTGCAAATTGTATTTGATTATATTTTTAGGAGGGAGAGAGTATTTATTTTTCATAGTTACTTAGTTGTTGTTGTAATTTTAAACTTTACGCTGGATAGTTAATTTGTAACAGTTAATTTGCTGCTGTATTTGTTGGCTTGTTGATGCTGTGTCATGCTGTTTATGTTGGCATGTTGATGTTGGCATGTTGCTGTTAACTGTTAAGTACTTAAGTTACTTTGTAATCTGTTGCTTTATTCTTAATTTTAATTTTGAGCACAGGTTCGGTTATTACCCGAATTACCGAATTGTACATTCGATAATTCGGTATTCGGTAATTAGGTTAGTTTCAAATTTCGGTTAGTATTTCGGATAGTAGTATTATCGATAGTTCGGTTTTCGGTTATAACCGAATAGCCATTTCGGTTCGGTTATAATCGAATTATCACCCCTACAAAGGCAGAGTCTCTGTGCCACGACCTTGGTCTCGGGTCGGGCCCGACTGTCAGTCAAAGCTTCGGCCTGTAAGGCCTGGCCTGAAAGGCTTGAAAAGGCCGCTTTTTAAGACAAAAATTTGGTTTGCCTGGGTCCGGCTGACACAGCAAGCATGAGGCTGGCACGGCACGAGACTTACATGATTTTTTTATCCACTTATTTATAATTTTGAACTTTAAATTTATAATTATTCATCAATAAAGTATAAATTTTTACTTATTTATTATTATAATTTATAAATTATAATACATTAGTTTTAATTAATACATCAATAAAATTTAAAATTTTAATTATTCATTTTTGATTTCTTGTTGATACATTTAATTAATATACATCTTCAATGAATATAACTAGTTAGTATATTTAATATTAATAATAAGTTAGTTACTTAGTTGATTAAGTATTAATAATAAGTTAATTTATTGTAAATACTAAATTACTAATATTTAACAATAAAATTTTATTAATATTCTTTGTTACTTTAATGTTAAATATTAACATTAATTAATACATCAATAAATTAATTTTTAATATTAAATATTAATAATAAGGTAGTTTCTTGTAAATATTCAAGTTCTTCATTAATTTGGATATGCTAAATTTTTGGGGGGATTTATGATTTTGGTTATTTTTTAGGTATTCTGTTGTACCAATTTAAATAAAAATTCCATAAAGTAATTAGAAAATTAACTGGAATTAATACTTGAGATATAACTATGTAAGAGTTTAATGATCATAAATGAAAAGATATATATGTGTTTAAACTTTATAAAATATATGTTCAACCGATCCTACTACGTACTATAAGAAAATAGAATCGAAACTAACTTTATATTCAAAAAATAAAAGTGTAATCTACAGTATTTAAGTTATGTCCGACGCAACATTCAGTTGATCATACATACATTCCGTCGAGTTTATCTTTGGCGAATGAGGAAAGCTTTGGCGCCATAGGGGGTATTTATTTTTGACAGAATTTCGTCGCTGATAAATTACTTCCGACGAAATTAATGCCGATTGAATATTCTGTCGAGAATAAGATAACATCGACGGATTATATTCTGTCGGAGATAACCCTTTTTGTTGTAGTGGTTGTAAATACTAATTCAAATTGCTCTAGTTTAATATAGCTTACTTATATTTCAATATTTTAGTTTGTGGATAATTATGATACAATAGTAGAATAATTTGTTACTATATGATATATGATTGTTAAATATATTAACAAATGATCTGTAGGAGTTTTAATTTAGACTTATGAGAATCAATATTAGTAAATGATTTCTATAAGGAAAAAAATTGTTATAAATAATAAGTTACTATAAAATTTTTCAGGATCATAAATAGTGTTTTTTAGTTTTAGTTAAATTCTAGATTTAAAAAGTATTTTAATAGTAGTTAATAAAATAAAATTAGGTGACTTTAAAAATGTTTTAGTAGTTGTTAAATTTTAGTCTCATACTAAATATTAAGGATCAAAAATTTAAGTTTGTCTTATTACATATGTATATAGAAGAACAAATAACCTAATTTGAACTCTAAAGACTAAAACTTAATTAACAAATTAAAAGACATTATCTACGTTACAAAGTATAAGATTAATTTTTATTTTTAAAATCAATTTAAAATATTTTTACAATTTAAAATTAACACGTAATTCTTTTAACATTATATAATAAAATTATAAAAACCTTAAATAAACTAGTTAAAAAGTACTATAATTACAATATTTATTATTTTTAGAAGTAAATGAATCATCATTTTTGAATTTAAAAATATCTAATATTCACTTTGAAAAATTAATTTTGATATTATATTTTAAAACTGATATAATATATTTTTAAAAGTAATTTTATGATTCCAAACAAGCTCTTTGTATTAACGAAGATTTTTTACATTTTTGTGTGACGGTGTGATATTAGAAATAATATTAGAGAGAATTTTTTGTGCATCAAAATTTTAAGTAAAATGATATAGATTGGATTTTACATGTTAATTTTTTTTATTTTTTTTTCCGTAAGTTACGTAAATAAATTTAATTAGTAATATTTTTGTAATTTATTTGATACACTGAACTAATTTTATAATCATATTCAATCCTATATATTAAAATCTTTCGCAATATACAACGTGTGTCAAATTTTAAAGTGAATTTTCTTTGCGGAGACGTGATGGCATGGAGTTTCACTTCGAGGAGTATTAAATTTTTTGGTATATAAAATATAGTAACTTTTCAATCATAAAAACTGCATGAGATGGGGGATTCTGTCGCTCAAAATTTGAATTCTCTTTTTTACTTTAAGACCAGGTCTTTGATTCTTGAAACAATCAAAATCAAGAACCAGAAAAAGAGAAAGCGAAAGAGATAAAGAAGAAGCAGAAGGAGTCACTTTGTTTCCACTTTAGACAAAGATCATAAAAGCTACCGGTAATTAATTAATACTGTATGGTATTTCATCATTTTTTTTAAGACATGAACACTCTCTCTATCCACATAACTTAAAAAGCTCCATTAATTGCATGGGTGGGTGGGTCATGGGTGGTGGGGGGCGGAAATGTTGAAAAGAAACTCCCTTTAGCAGAGGCAATTGCTTTATTTGGGAAACACAAAGGCTGAAGCCACTTCATAAAAAAGCCAATCCAAAAATAAAACAAAGACATCCATATTCATTCACATAACCTGGCTTGGCTTGGATAGCTAAACAAATTTCCTTGTAAATTCTAATTAAAACTTCACAAACAAATAGTAGCTGGAGCATTTCTTCGTTTCCTCAATGCTGAACAAAACTTTTATCATGTAGATATTGTCTTTTATGCAAGCTTTTAAGCTCGATCAGGCGGTTGTGTGGACTTCCCTGCTCTTCTGAAGTAGAAAAATGTTGTATAGATATGAGAAATAGAGAGAAAATGATGCCGATGCAGGGCAAGCGATTAGCCAAAAGACTAAGCTACCCTTCAAGAAATTACAGTAGATATCTGGTCCAGTTTCCCACCCCTGTTTTTCTTAGAATTGTATAACAACAATAAAAGAAAGACTGGTTTCTAAAGAAGCTTAATTTGACAAAGACAAAGATCATCATAAGTACTTTTATGGCATTAACAACAAATGTAAGTTGCTCATAATGCTTCTTTACCAAACTAACACAATAAAACAACATAAAAGAGGAGAAATAGCGACAAAACCAAACAGAAATGTCGATATATTTGATGTATTATATATAAACTATATATAAAATAGTGTGTGGAGAATTAATGTACTATACCTGTTGTGAATAGGATTAGGCCCATTAGGTACTCTTCTCTTGCTAACATAATTAAGATCAAAATGGCGATGACCAGCACGCCTCTGTTTTTCTATCGGCTTCAAGAGCTCAAAACTTCCGGTTGATGGAACTGTAATTGTAGCCATTTGTCTTGTTTGACAGCTTATAATCCCAAGAAATACGAAAAAGAGAACCCCCACTAGCAAAACAACTCCCAGTGAACCCCCAGAAACCCTACCACTGCCAACCATGATTTATCTCTCTTCTTCTTTATATACTCTCTACAAGACAGACTTGCGGGCCATTGAGAATGAGATTTATGAACAAATACGAGGTTGAAACAATCATCACCATTTGGAGCTCTAAATAGAAACAAGCAGAACAAGAAGATATATATAGATATAGATAGAAAGGAAAAGCAATTCAAGGAAATGAGGAGAGTTGAGATTTTTTTGGAAGAGGGATTGGTTTTCTATATAAGTGGAACATTAGAAGCAATCATGTTGTAACACCCCACTCTCAGATTAAAAGATACGAGGAAAAAATTTGTCCACATATAAAAAAATAAGTTATTACTAATATAGTACATTCAATCATAATTTTTTAGGTGATCTTGTGGAAAATAAGATGATTCAATAAGATATTATTGGGTCAGTGATTTAAGAATTTATTTGGATGCATTTAATTCGATTCAGACTTAGGATTTGACCCGAAATTTGTTTCAAACTTGAAATTTGACCCGGGTCATTTCATATATGAAAACAAATTTGTTTGTATATAAATAAATAAGTTACTATCAATAGTACTTTCAGTCCCACAATGGAGAGAGGGAGGTCTGAAAGTGGAAACACAAAATCGGTCGGTATTATCCCACAACGATTAGAGACAAAGATCTATAAATCATGTGTGTGATCAGTTCTGATGAGCACGTCAAAAATTTAGTTGGAAAAATTTGTAATACCCAATCGCATATCCAAATATATGAAATTTTTTTTATCTCTATATAAGAAAATAAGTTACTATCAATATTATAATTTTTAGTCATGATCATTTGTGCTAAGATGACTCACAAAAATACTATTAGACCAGTAATTTAAGACTTTATTTAAATGAATTTTACTCGATTTGAACTTAAAATTTGTTTCCAAGTCAAGTTTTTACCGGAGTTATTTATCATGTACTTGACAATTGAGAGAGAGAGAGAGATTAATATTGAAATTTTGAGTTAATAAAGTCACTTACCCCTTGTTGCTTTAGATTGATTGGGTCCACGAGGGAAACCCCAAAGTTTGCTTTGTGTGCATATTTTTATGCAACTGTTCAAAAGGGACCCACTATCTCCTATTTCAGTATTTCTTGCATACCCAAAGGCCAAAACTTGGAAGAAATCAAAAAGCATCAACTTCTCTGCACAAGTAGACCTAGCTCATAATTGGGATAATGAAGAGAAATCACACAATATGCATAGTCCCATTTGACGGGTTTAGCTTTAGACGAGCATAAATATATACGGGTTTGTTCCGTAATTAGTGGTCGGAGATCCAAATGTAGTGTATCATTTTTTAGTCTTGAGCTCTACACGTTATGTTTTTGAGTTAAATATATTGCGTTTGATATAAATTTTTGTTATGTAAATAAGATTTTCAAGTGCGTATAATAAATACGTTACGAACAAACACATATAGGTATTATGATCTATATATACATCATACACTTATTATTCATGCAAAATTAAAGATACATACAAAATTTAACCGAAAACAAGTCATTTTTAGTTCAAAATTTTAATGTATGCAGTTCTTTCCATCTCTGAAGTTAAAGTAGTAGGATTTCATTTTCCTCTGTTGCTTGCAGAGTATGTCACAAGTCATGTGGACATTCCAGCATAAAGCATAGCATATTCTAACGATATTCATCCCTAAAAAAAGAAAAAGGACTAGATATCTTCAGAGGGGAAGTAGACGTGGGGATAATAGGCAAATTTGTTGATGCTGTATAGATGTCAGGCAGTTTGGTTTCCTTCTTCTTCTTTTTCGTTATGTCTCTCCGCGAGCAAGTAAGTGTGCTGTGGCCTGTGGGTGGTGTCAGAATTTGCACCTATTTAGTGATCAGTCCGCTAGTTGAATCCCATAAAATTTTGAAGGTTTCTAGAGCAATAATAGTGAATCAATTCAAATTTAAATTACAAAACAAAAAGGAAAATAAAAGGAAAAAGAGTAGACATTTCTTTCCATGGTCACTAATATTTGCATTACCCAGAAAATTATATACAAGAGACGAGCACAATCTTAAGCCAAAAATGTGACACAATATCAAAATAACAGTTATTTTTCTCCTCTCCTCTCTTCTCCTCTAATAAAATAAATGTTTATTTTTTATTACTATTTAAATATACAAGAGTTGGAGTTTACTAGTCAAAGGTCCCGGGCAAAGAGAAGAAAAAGCAGGGAACCTTAAGCTAAGTTTATAGCAATGAACGACATGGCAATGACAGACGGGTGGAGCAAACTAGCAAAGTACTAGCCTAGCAATTTGAACTGAAAGAGATAAATTAGTACCAGTTCCACCCAACTCGACAATTAATCGGAGTAAGGTTCAGGCAGATAAGGATCCATGTTATTATTCTATTGACCAATTTAATCAAAAATAAACTTCATGCTAACCACTTCTGAACAAAGTAGAAGAAATGATATGTTAGACAAATATATGATAAAGTTGTATTGCGACCGTGATAATTTAAAAAGTAAATTAGGTTTTAAGTAATCACGGTAAATGACATCTTCCGTGATAAAAGTATATGTTGTTGGGATACTCCATTATTAGAAATATTATTTTGGACTTTTATACTGTACAAAAAATTGTGTTGTAGTATTGTGAAACAGTTTTAGGGTGTAAAACTTGAGAAGATTATTGTAAGCCTATTAATCTATTATTATTATTGATACAGTGGATATTCATGTGATTTTTTTTTCTTTAGAGATTTTCAACATTAATCATGTGTTATCGATCTTGTTTCTTTGACTAATGCATTCTGGCTCTTCTTCTCTTTTCTATCCCACACGTAAATGTCTTGTATTTTCTGGAAAAAAGAGGGCCGATGATTCTCAATCAAGAAGGTACAAGTATCTATTTAAAGAAACTATAGTCAAATTCATCTTCAAATTCTCTGTTCAATATTTCGTTTGATCTATTAGTGAATGAAATTCTTATGGTTTATAAATATTACTATAAAAAAATAAAGCCTTTCAAATCTAATACTCCATTCGTCCCAAAGGTATAAATTTTTTGAACTTCAAAATGATGAGATAAAGTGAAGAATAACTAAATTATTGTGTGAGGTACATTAATATAAAAACTAATAATTATTTTATATAATCTTGTCAGACTATTAATATTAAAATTTAAAAAATTATTCTGTTTTTTATTTTTCTTAATTTGTAAGTAATAAAATGATATTCAAAATTTAATAATTACTAGTATATTTAAGGGATGATGTTTGATAGAATTGAGTGTGAATTAATTAAAAATAATACAATTATAAAACTTGAAATATAGAGGTAAACATGATATGACATCGTGTTATGCAATGCCACTTACAAGTACAAATATAGACTCGATTATTATTCGCGTAATCGTATAAACATCGTGGTGACAACTCCCAACTTCTCCCACTCGCCGAACGTCCTTTCCTAACCACCACTTGTAGGTACTCCTATTTTATAGTATTTTATATTTTATATAAAGGTATTTGATTATTTAATTTTATATTTTAAATTAATTAACTATTTAACAAATCTTAACCAATCTTTTCAAATTTCTTTTTAAATAATAAAAAAAATCAAAATAGATCCAACGCAGAAGAAAATAATTACTACTATCTCCGTTCCATAATAATAGTCTTTTTAGCTTCGTGCACATGAATTAAGAAAGTCATTTAATACTATCATTTAAGAATTAAAATTTATATAAAATTTTATCACTATTCAAGTTGAAAATTATTAATATATATATATTTTTTAATATTATCATTTAAGAATTAAAATTTATATGAATTCACGGTCGTGTCTGTTCAGATATAAAAGCGCGTGAGATTAGCGGTCGACAAGAAAATAAATAACCTCGTGGCAACAGTTAAGGAAGTCGAAGAAGAAGAAGAACGTGGACACGTGGTCATTCTTCTTCTTCTTCCAAGAAGCTGCGTACGCTATCAACTACATACTGTCAACTACTACCATCTCTTTCTTTTACTCAATTTATTAACTTTTGGGGTTCAGTGCGTCAAATCTATTTAATTAATATAAACCACCATCTTTATTCGCACAATCTGTTCCGTTCTGTTAGTTGTCATTTAATTGTTCTGAGTTAAGTCGGGACATCAGCTGTTTGATAAAAGACCTCAATGACGAATACTTGATCTGTTTGAGAAAGGAGAAACTTGATCTGTTCCAGTAAGAGGAGAGAGAAAATGGGAGCTTGTGGATCCAAACCGAGAGGATGTGGAATGGGTTTTCGAAGGAAGTTTCGAGCCCGGAGAAGAATATCAAAGACCCCTTCTTTATCTAACAAGCTCAATAAGGTCGATCCCTCCCCTGTTTCCTCTGTTTCAATTGATCGTTCTTACTGCAATCCTACTTATCAAGGTATCATTTTGTTCTATTTTTTTCTAACATTTAGATGAAATGCTTTATGGCTAGTTCTCAATTTCCGAATTAGGTTGTTCTCGTTTACTAATTTGTTGGTTATTGATTGTTTTGTGAGTTTACTGATTTTTCTTGCTTAGAATGCCATGAAAGGTTAAAAATCTGCTAGTTAAGTTGCTACATTGTGATAAGATATGATCGGTCCAGCTAAAATAACGTAACACATTTCAAATCTGTTTAATTACTGCCTGCTGGTCATATGATAATTTTGTAAATAAAAAAAATAATAGGAGCAATACTAATTTTGTTAATTTTTGTAAATTAATTGTCTATTCTTGTTTTGGCCTGCCATGAAAGGCTAGAGTTCTGCCTTTTAGTTTGCTACATTGAGCTAAGACATGACCGGTCCAGCTAAAAGGTCACATTTACAATTTTCTGTACCTTGAATCTTTTGTACTACACTCTTTGTGAAAAATATTTAATTTGTTGAATAATATATTTCTACACGTATAAAGAATTAGAAGACATGAAAGTTAATTTCATAAATGTGATACAAGAGAGAGGAAATAAAATTTTAATTTTTATGGTAAGTATCTACTATGAGAAATATTGCTATATATGTATGTACCTTAGAGCTCAACGATAGGATTACTATTATATTTCTCTGTTTCACTGCTGAAACTTTGGTAGTGATTGGACCACATATATCACCTGGTAAACTTTGCTTGGATAGATATCCTTCTTTTTTTTTTACAGAACTCCACCTAACTTCTTGCTTAACTTCTACTGTACAAATAGGAAATTCAGAATCATGGTTCGATCCTGTGATGGTGGTGGAGTCTGACGGTGATGATGATTTTTATAGCATTCAAGATGGTAAGCAGAATGTTTGACATCTGGTCAAATAATGTTTGCGTGTTTTAAAATAGCTTTTGCAATAATCAGGCTTGTTGAGTTTCATTATTTTTACAGATGTATCTCAAAATGGCTCTGTGTCAACTGCTGTAACTCCAAGATGTTCTGATTACATAAATTATAATGGCAGTGTTCCATCCTTTCCTAGCTCGGATCCCCTACCACAACCAAGCACAGTATCAGAAGAAAATTCAGATTGTATTTTTGTCAGAGAGCTTGCTGATAATGTAAATACCCTGACTGGCTCTCAACTGAAATCTAGTGATCTACACTGTTGGGGGAAAATTCCAGTTCCTGCGGATGATACCCCTACTCAACGTGTTGATGAAAGTGCTAGTGGGGAAGATATGGGAATATTGCACAATTGTGGACTTCTACAGACTAATTGCTTGCCTTGTCTTGCTGGTACTACGTCCTCCTCTGATGAAAAGAGAAAATCGCTAAGCTCAAGCCCAAGGAAAAAGACAGCCTTAAGGCTATCCTTCAAATGGAGGGACGGGCAGGCCAATCCTACATTATGTAAGCTCTGTAACTTTGTCATATATGCCTCTTTTCTGTTCATATACACAAATTGTTGTTTATAAGCTGTTGCAGTGTTGATAGAGAATGATCAATATGGTATAAGCACAGGAAGAATTTACAGTTGCTGTATTGGTGGTATCTTTACAAGTCTAGGCTACAATAATAAAAAATAAATTTCATATATATATATATATATATATATATATATTTATATAGAATCTACAATAAAATCAGTGCCTAAATTAGACTCAGAAGAAACATAAGATTCTCTCGGTGGGCAAGAATACATTAAGTTAATATTATGATGAAGAAAATTTTCATGATAAGATTTGATGTGCCTCCATGCAAGGATGCAGTTAACCATTTACATGGCATGACTACATGTAAATTTTGCTTGGAGATCACAGTTGAATTTTCCAACAGCATGATAGTTTATGTGATTCTTATTTAATTTTCATTTTGAAGGTTTCCTTAATTTGTATTGTTGATATGCTTGCTACTGTCCCAGTGTCACCAAAGGCTCTTCTGCGAAGACCAATAGCAGGTTCTCAGGTTCCCTACTACCCAATTCAGAAGAAATTGTGTGATAGTTGGTCACCTATTGAGCCAAGTACTTTCAAAGTCCGAGGGAAGAACTATTTTAGGTGAGAGCATAATATTTAGCTGGTTTACACTTCCATCACTGTATTCATAGAATGCTACACTATGGTAGATCCATCCAACAATTTTGGTTTCTCAAATCTTTTGATTTATATCTGTCTAACTTGATTCTGCTTTGCAAATCTTCCTATTTGTTTGACAGGGATAAAAAGAAAGAAGTTGCTCCAAACTATGCTGCATTTTTACCTTTTGCTGTTGATGTGTTTGTATCTCCACGAAAAATTGACCATATTGCACGTTTCGTGGAACTGCCTGGCATTGAATCGTCTGTAAAAGTCCCTCCTATCCTTGTAGTAAATCTTCAGGTATTCTACTTCTCAGTTTACCTGAATTTCACTTTTCAAGTTCAAAAAACATGTTGCTTGGTGCCTTGGTCAAATGATCTGTCAGTTTATCTAACAGTAGCACTAAATCCAGTTCTTAAGGTTTTGATCCGGAGGGGGTAATATTTTCTTATATTTAAATGACATGCCATCGAGTTGGCCATATTGTTGGTAAATTGCATGCAAATAGGGTAATGGTTGACGTTTCTTTTTTCTTTCTTTTTTCTCTTTCTCAGATACCACTATATCCTGTCACAATATTTCAAAATGAATATGATGGAGAAGGAATGAGTTATGTTCTTTACTTCAAGCTATCAGAAAATTATTCAAAGGAACTTCCACTACTTTTTCAAGAAAATATATCGGTAAGATAGTTGCTTCTCTAGCTTCCTTCTTTATATAGTTTGCCCTCTGTTCAGATTATAATATTTTACATATAGAAAAACTGCAGTCTGTATAATATGTCTGTTTAACATCATTCTTTTGTTACACAAACTTTTACTTAAATCTTTTGAACATGCTTCCTTCTGTGACAGAGGTTAATTGATGATGAAGTAGAGAGGGTCAAAGGTTTTGCTATAGATACAGTTACTCCATTCAGAGAAAGATTGAAGATCTTGGGTCGAATAGCAAATATGGAGGACATTAACTTGAGTGCAGCCGAGAGGAAGCTTATGAATGCTTACAATGAAAAGCCTGTACTGTCACGTCCTCAACATAAATTTTACTTGGTAAAGCTTCTTGAAATCTTAAAATACATCTAACATTGTTCTGCTATGTTGTTGTTGCTATTAATAATAATAATAATAATAATAATAATAATAATAATAATAATAATAATAATAATAATACATGCCATTTTATCTTACTTGCATGATCAGTAAATAAACCTGTTGCCTATATTTCCTTCTGGACATAAAGCCTATATTATATTTTGTCATACCATTCTTCTAATTAGGGCATCTAAGTTACCAAATCGGGGTATTATATTTCTCCTCTAGTTAGACGAAGCTTCCTTCCTTTCTTATGATTTTGTTCCATAACATTGGCTCCTAGAACGGACTAAAAGAAGTTTTACATTTACCTTTCAAGTGAACAGTCGTTCATACAATAGAAAGTTCCTGCTTTCTTGAGGGCAACCAAGCTAATATAATGAATCTAGGATTTTTTTCATCTACATCAGCTAATCGCAACATCATTAAATTATCTTCTGGTCCCATTTGTTCAACCTGGTTTTCCTAATAAGACCATAAACTGAATAATGATTTAATAAGTACAATATGTGAATTCATTGTTTGAAAAAAGTTACGGTTAAAAAATAGAATTTGCATGGGATATGGATGGTATATGATGAACCTATTAACATACTCTTAAAATACCTTCTTGAAACTCTTACAGGGTGAAAACTACTTTGAGATTGATTTGGATATGCACAGATTCAGTTACATATCTAGAAAAGGTTTTGAAGCATTTCAGGATAGACTAAAGCTCTGTATCCTTGATTTTGGCCTGACTATACAGGTAGCTACCTTCATCAAGTTCGAAACTAAGGCCGAATTTAACTGTTTAGTTGTGATACTCATCTGATAGCTATATTTTATACATACATTGTTAATTTGAAACAGGGAAACAAGGCGGAAGAGTTGCCAGAGTGCATCTTGTGCTGTGTACGGTTGAAAGAAATTGATTACACTAACTATCATCAACTAGCGACCTGAATTTCAAATCTACCCATTACTTAGGTTTGATTAGAAGCTATAATTTCTTTTTCCTTGTTGCATCATGAATCATTTTTTACGGCCCAAATGAATCTTGTAACCTCTGAATTGAAGTGTGACCCTCTGTATTCAATTGTGTAGATTGGTAACAAAATTTAAAGTTCTGACACATTATGAAATGAAATAAAAATTCAATAAAAGAAAATATTATTCAATCTTCTTTTTGGTTGCATATAAAGATCAGTGTAATGTCAGCAATTCAGTTAAGTCTGATAAACTTTGCTTTGTTCTGCTTTCTTCATGTTTGTGTTACTGCATTTGCTTTAGGAAATTGGTAGTAATTTTTCTTATGAAAGGTTGGAGAAGAACTGAGGATATCTTTTATATATATTGTATTTTTTTTAGCATTTCATAAGTTCCAAACATAATTAAGTGTTTTTGCATGCATTTGATGCCAACTCTTTTGATGAAAAGGTTGTCAAATTTAATAATCCAGTCGAAAGAAAGAACAAAATAAGAAACATCTGCGAGAAGGAAGAAAATGTAACAAAATCAGAAAAACATCTATTTGAAGAATGTACAAGAATTCCCTACATGTCCTCGAGAATCATCGGGTATCAATTTGACATTTGAACCCAAGAATGCAATAAATAATCATCAAATAAAACAACACAATTAGGCAGTTCTTTGTCGAATGATTTCCTGATTGCATGATGATCCATCCATCAGAAACATATATATATATATATATATATATATATATATATATATATATATATTGTTTAATGCACACATGAAAATATTAGGAGGACGGAGGGCCAACACATCGGCGGAGAAATGAAAGACACTCGCACCTGTTCCGCCTGGAGGTCTGAACCATCCTCTGTTTTCTAGATGGGGCAGGCCTCAAGGGAGCAGAAAATTGGTGTTGCACCAACTTTGTATTTTCAGTTGTTGCTGTAATTTCTTGGCTAAGTCTGCTTTCTGGAAGTTTTCTTGGAGTTGGCAACTCACCTGACTTAAAACGGTTGTCGTCCCAAATCCGGCCGGAGGACCCCTGTCTCCGAAATGAATATTCTGATCTCTGCAATGTATTCATGGAATTTATTTATTTCAATGGATTATTAGATATGCATATCCCAATCTAATCTGCCAAGACTGCCATGCTGCTTCTTTTTTTTACATTTTTTTTGGGTCTGTGGTTTGTTTTAAGATTGTTGGATAGATAGAAATATATGCTGAAAAAAGAATGAAATTTAGCTATAAATCCGATGAACTTGTAAACTGGATGCTATTAATAGTATCATTTGCATATTATAGGTTACCATCTACCAATAGATTCCACACTCTAATTACTTCTTTGTAAACTTTGGATTCATGGACGACAAATGTTGGTAGGTAGTTAATTAACAGAAATTTGGGGCGGATTTAATTATTAGGTTAATATTAATTATAAATAAATGAAAATACTATCAATTTTATTTTACAATTTTGACTTTTTTAAAGTATTGGACAGATAGATGGAGTCATATTTTAAAAAATTAAAAACCCATAATGAATTACTACTGTAATTGACACATTTTACTGATTATATCATTGAACTTTTAATTTTTTAAATTATCTCACTAAATTAATTATTATTTTGAAATTGGGTCATTCCGTTATAAAAAAAATAAACGGACGTTAATTTTTTATCGACAAAACTAATGAATTAGCCACTGTAGTTGGCACGTTTTACTGATTACACCATTGAAATTTTAATTTTTTAAATTACCTCATTAAACTAATTAATATTTTGAATTAGGTCATTCTGTTAAAAAAATTAAGCAGACATTAATTTTTTTTTATCTATGTACCTCTGGAAAAGAAATTTAAAAATAAAATATTACTTATGTGGCAAAAAAAATAATAAAAAACTTGAAAGTGAAAGCAAAAAAATTAAAATATTTTGGGTACTCTAATCTCATATGTTTATCAATATAAAAAACTTCCTCGCGAATGAAAAACAATGCATCAGTGGTAGAAATGAAAACACGATAATTGACAAAAGCAACAACATTTTGCATCTGCCTCTGAATTATCTCCGCATTCATTCGTAAAAACTCAGACTCCTATCAAATCATAAATACAATCCCAATAAAATCAATTTAAAAAACATATTACTACCACATGTATATATATATGTATGTATATATATATATACACACACATAGATATATAGAGAGAGATTGGGGAATGAATGAACCTTGTGGAGGCGATCGAGAGTGAATGAGAGGAGTTCGAAGACATAAGACTGTTAATTGTAGTCGGAGGTGATATACAAAAACCTACTATAGCACCATTTAATTCATCTGTTGTTGTTTTTTGGGATTCAGACTCCATTGTTATATGTAATGCTGAACTTTAAAGTTCAATTTAATGTTTTGGGTATTTGGATCTAAAATTTTTCATAGATTTTAGAGAACAAAAATATGCAGATCTATTTGATATGAAAGAAGGGGGAGAAAACAAAGATGGGAAGAATGGGGAAAAGACAGAGATAAGAAGAAGGAAGAGAGAATAAATTAAATTTACTTATTTTTTTTTTCTTTTTCACGTGCACGTAGGATAAAAACTGAAACGATTTAACACTCTTGAGGCAGAGATAACAGAATGACTCAATTTTAAAATATTAATTAGTTTAATAGGGTAATTTGAAAAATTAAAAGTTCAATGGTATAACGTGTTAATTCATTAGTTTTGTCGATAAAAAATTAATGTCCGTTTATTTTTTTTAACGGAATTTCCCAATTTTAAAATAATAATTAGTTTAGTAGGATAATTTGAAAAATTAAAAGTTTGATGGTGGCACCAATCCTGTAAAATGTAGTAAATAACTCAGAAAGATTAAATAGCATACTGATATATAATTGATTTCAATCTCCTAGGCAGTAATTTCATAAATAGCACCATTAATACTTATATATTTTTCAAGTCTAGAACTAGAGAAGATCTTCATTCTAGATTTCTACTACTGGACAGTTGACATTGTTGCAACAACAAAGTGGTACTTTTAAGAACTCAAAAGCTCAAATGCATCCATCGAAGAAGGGAATTCTGACTGCATCTCACTGTCTCTATTTAAGATAGAATCCACAAACGAATCTGAAGTAGCTTCTGAACAGTTGTTATATCCAAGTGAAGGATAAGTTGACGATATGACCCCCTGGAACAGTTGTTGCTTCTCTACTACATTTGTAATCGGGAGAGAAGGGTCTCCAAGAAGATAGTCACTCCAACTAGAGGGAGAAGATGGTAAAATCGTCTGAAACTGAGATGCTTGGCAAGGAAAAGATTGCGGAGAGCTCAGTTGTGTACCAAGATTACATGAAGAAGAAGAAGATGATGATGATGATGATGAAGTCGAATAGGAGACATCATTGAACAAGTGTGGTTGGATGGTTTCTTGATTAGGGACCTGGAAATGAGGCGCACTGTCCCGTGAAAATTTGTTGAGCATGACGGGAATTGGGATTTCTGGTGTGGCTGAAGATGCTTCTGGTTTCAACACTGAATTGTTGTTCATGAAATTGTTTATAGGCTCGAAATGGTTTCTAGTGTTGGGAAAGCCGCTGATGTTTCCAAAATCGGTTAATATCTGAGAAAAGGGCTTGTGGGTTACCGGATCAATTCCCATTTTGAGGAGCTTCTTCCGCAGTTTGGTGTTCCAGTGGTTTTTGACATCGTTGTCTGTTCTCCCAGGTAGGTGCTTTGCTATCAGAGACCATCTACAAAAACAACAACAACAAAAAGGAAGAGAGAGAGAGAGTTACTTCTGCTGCTAAGACTACTAAACAGTTCCATGAACATCTTTTTCACTTAAAAAGCAAGAAAAAAAAAGGAAATCTCTTGAGGGCAATTTCTCAACATCTAAGCAGAATACATTAAAAGGACATCTAACAGTCCTTGAATCCAATCTAAACAACTTTGCGGAATTCCTATTTTTCTTTTCTAGTTTTTTAATAAACTAGGAAACTTGAACTAATTTACTATATTTTTCTCTTCTTTACAACCTTCAAATATTTTTGGAGTGCTCTCTAGCTATAAACAACCTTGGCAACGCCTAAAGAAGTACCAACATTTTTTGTAGTACATTTTAGATGGGCCATCCTATAAACAGAAGTCTAACATCATGAAACGATGCAGACAATTAATATATATAGCCTCTTGGACTCGATCTCCTCATCAGAAAAAGTGATATATTTAATTTGTCATTTTGCAAGAGACATATATAATATTTTTAGCAATAAAAGGGAAGTTTGAGAAAGAAAATGAATTCTAATCAAATAAGGTGAAGAATTTCAATAGGGTTATTATATATATAAGGGGGTACAGAATTGCACAAGCCTCAGAGACACCCTTCACAAGAAATTTTCCTTTGTAATTTAAAATAACTAGCTTGGAACTCAACTATGAATTACCTGAATTCAGTAACTTGCAAAACAAAACTAGATGAATAATCAGGGTGCAACGACATTAAATGTATTGAAAAAAGGACATACCTGCTACCTATAGCTTTGTGCAGTTTTAGAATGTATTCTTCTTCTTGAGGTGTGAAAGCATCATGCTTGAGTTCAGGTCTCAGGTAATTAGTCCACCTAAGCCTACAGCTCTTACCACATCTGTTCAATCCTATACAAACTCAACCAGAACACGGTAAATACGGAATTAATATGACCAGCAAGAAATCTCAATAAAAGAGTGTACACACACACACAAATATGTAGACTACAAGTAAACCTGCTTTCTCTGGTACAAAGGTCCAATTTCCAATTCCGTGGTTGGCTACATATGCAAGTACCTTCGCATCTTCTTCTGGGGTCCAAGGTCCTTTCTTCACATTGGACTTGTCACAACATGGAGGTCTCCCCATCAAAATATCAATGGTGTAACAAA
Source organism: Panax ginseng (assembly GCA_020205605.1). Taxonomy (NCBI): domain Eukaryota; kingdom Viridiplantae; phylum Streptophyta; class Magnoliopsida; order Apiales; family Araliaceae; genus Panax; species Panax ginseng. The sequence continues at coordinate 16,946,521 of CM035132.1, forward strand.
CACACACATACACTCGCAGAGAAGAGAGAGAAAGGAGGGGGGGTGGGGGTACTGGTGGTATTGATGTAATGGTGATGCAATTCCAGAGCAGCATAGGAAGTACATATTGGGAGGAAACATTTAACAAGTGAGGAGGCAGGAAAAGCATGTAATTTGGCTCCCAATTAACAACAATTGCATGAATTCATCTTCAACTCATACAACGATTTGACGTGACATGAAAAATAATGCAACTCTCTCTCTCTCTCTCTCTCTCTCTCTCTCTCTCTCGCATGTGCTAGGCTCCAAGTGCATTAGTCTATAAAGAAAGGTTCATATTGGGTGAATTAATTTGTTAAAGCTTGAATTTACTAACAGCTTCTAGTAGCATGGAAACATTCACAACTGTATAATCTTCACTGAAAACTAACTCAGCATGACATAATCATGTAGGGTTTATTTAACATTTACATATTTATTTTATCCTACTTGTTTGGTTCTAGTCTTTATCACAATTCAAGCGCAGTAAAAAAACTGATTCCTTTTTCACTTGCCCTTTTAACTAGGCTAAACATAGCACAACGTAATATACAACATCATAGTATAATTCCTTACTATGTTAATAAAATAACCGGGAAAAGGATTTCTATGATGAGCAAGCCTAACAACTCTTCCTACAAACTCCAATATAATCCTCACAGCCGACCATGAATAGAGGACTTTTTTCACATTCACCAGCAGCAGCCCACTGAGTGCATCTCTCATTCTCATCAATGCAATCACTGCTCGTTGTGTGGTCCTCTGGTTTGTCATAAGATCTCACGCACATGAATCCACTTCGTAGCAGACCACTTTTCACCTTCAATCACAGGGCAGCTAGAGAGGTCAGAAGGTGCATTAAGATGAATACTGAAATACAACAATGCGTTGGGTTAATTTCACTGCAGTTATCACATACATCAGATTTTGAGTTAATTATGTTACTCGAATTATACAGAACTAAAAACGCAGTATAAACATTTCACACTATCTCAATTTATGTAAAACAACACAATACTCCCCCATTTACCAAATAAAATAAAATAAAATTTGTTCCCACGAATTAAAAAGAGTCTATTCTTTGATGGTGGTATAAAATGACATTTGATGGTACCATAAAATGACATAAAGTGGTTCAGTTTATAATCATAATTTCATTATGATGTCATCACCAATAAACTAAACACCCAATAAAATTAGGGATAAACATCAAACAAAAATATATACTTAAAGTTTGTTAATTTTGCATCTATGGAACTCTGTTTGTGGAATGGAGGGAGTTGATTATTTTTCAATTGTGTCCCTACAAAATATAGAAATATTCATTAAAATCCTAAGTACATTCAAGGAACCATGATATTTGACAGAAAATGTTGTTGAAACAATCGTATAACTATTGTGAAGTCAAACTGAACATGCAGGTCCAAGTTTACATCCAATCATTACCACCAAGAAGTAAGAACCATTGAGCATAATCACCTAGGATCAGCCAATCCTATACAGAAAAATTAAAGCATTAACTATTCGTCCGTCACCCTACCTTCTTGCCCGAAAATGTCATTAAAATTGTCCTTGGTACTTAATAATTCATATAAAAAGAGATAAAGCCATTCATTGAGACAGTTCCTTCACATTGCAAACAATCATGCATGAAAAATCTATTTAACATAACAAACCATATGATAAAATGAATATGATTTAGCTGCATAACCTGATTTAGCACAATCAGACCAGCCATCGTCCTTTGGTTGAAAATCTTTTGCCTATAAGCAATGTAGATTTTGATGTTAGCTCATAGGGAGAGGTAACGGAAAACATGGACAGCGTAGCAGTGTCAAGAAAAGATACCTCTGAGCTGGGAAAGACTGTTTCTCCACCCTTGTCAACATTAGATAGACAGATAAGTACAGTGGCGACTCGGTTACCAGCCTTTTGCTGGTTGAACTTGTCAAAAAAGTATCATAATGTGGAGAGCGTCGATGCTCCCCGCATTATGACTTTAAATAATACTAATAAATCGTTTTTGTGTTTTGAATTTTAATTTATCTAACTTAATCTCACGCACGAGTGTAAAGAGTTTTTTATTAATTTTGTGGCATCAATGACTTTAAATAATACTAATAAATGATATATTTTTCAAAAACATGCTTATTTTGCAGCATTAGCCATAGATAAGGTTTCTAAGGTCACCAGTAAGTTTTTTTTTACATGGTTACATGAACTGATGACAGTTCAAATATTAATTTCTTTAAAATTCCCCTTTTTTTCTTTTATTTCTTATCAGAGCAGTGTATATATAACATGAAAGTACAACCTCTTGCTTGCTATGTAAACCGAATGAATGAAAAAAAAAAAGGATTTCCATCTATTAAGTGCAAGCATTACAGCTCTTTCTACAAGCCCCAATTTCATCCTTAGAGCCCACCATGTACAGAGGATTAATTTCACATTCACCATCCTCAGCCCACAGAGGACAGTCCTCCTCCTCATCAATGCACTCTTTGCCAGTTGCCTGCTCTTGTTCCTCAAATGGCCTCACATGAATCCACTTGGTTGCAGACCACTTTTCACCTTCAATTACTGGGCAGCTCCCATGGTAGCTCGAGAGGTCAATGCTTGCATTAGGATGAAGACTATAAAATAGCAACGCATCGCCCTTCTTGGGTTTCACTGCAATTATGACATATTCTGTCACTAAATTAAGGGACGAACATTTCAATGTATCTCAAATTGCATAATGTTGAAAAACAAAAGCACACAACATCTATCAAAATTTGATGAGACCTCAACCTAACATTGAAATATCTAATATCTAGATCTTAATCATATGTAGCAAACTACAATATTGAATAAATTGTTGCAGAAACAATCATATAACAATTTTGAAGAAACAAATTTAACATGCAAGTCCATGTCAGGTTCAAATAATTATATCACCAAGAACCATTGAACTTAGCCACCTAGTTCTTCATAGCAAAGTTCCGACATTCTAACCATCTTTCATCATTATGTTATCCTCTCGTCCTCTCCACTTATCTGCAGCTTTCACATTCTAAATCGTACATGGTACGAGTACTTCAAATTCCATAAAATGGAGGGAGGAAAAAAGAAGAAAAAAAGCATCCCCTTGAATCATTCCTTCAAATTTTGTACAGAAGCACATGGAAAACCTATATAACATGACAAACCCAAATAAAAAATGGACACTATTTACCTGCATAACCCGTTTTAGCACAATCAGACCAGTTATCATCCTTTGGTTGAAAGTCTTTTGCCTAGGCAATGTAGATTCTGATGTTAGCTCATAGGAAGAGAAGAAAAATGGACTGCATAGCATTACAAAAAAACAAAATAGAAAAAAAAATACCTCTGAATAGGGAGAAACTGTTTCTCCACCTTTCTCAATATTAGACAGATATATAAGTACCGTCGCCACCCGGTTACCACCCAATTCTTGATTGACCTTGTCAACAAAATAGTCATAATGCGGCTCATACTTTTGACCATGCTCATAATGAAGTATTTGAATCTGCTCCCCATGCTCTAATGACAACATCAGATTCAGGTATAAAATTAGAATTAATTTCCCATTCATAAGAAATGAAGCCATAAACCAACTTAGTGGGTACTGCCATTTTACCCTGAGGAAGGAATGTCCATGCAGCAATCCTTGCCTCAATGCCAGCAACTACTTCATCCTTTGAGGGTGAAACAGGGACAACTAGTAAGCTTTCAGTTACAACAATTTATAGATGTACTCCCTCCGTTCCTTAATAAAGGTCGTTTTAGAATTGTGCACAAGTATTAAGAAAATGATTGTATAGCATTAACTATAATATCAATTGTCTATATCGCCCTTGTATTGGAAAAAAAGATTTGTTATTTATTGGACAGAAAATAGCGAGAGAACCAGAGTTATATTTAATACTTGAGGTAATATTGGAAACTAAGTAATTAACGCTTGTTTGAAATTCTCAAACGACTTATATTAAGGAACAAAAACATTTCTCTAAAATGACTTATATTAAGGAACGGAGGTAGTATATACTGTACAGGAGCATCAAATATATAATAAATGCTATAATGTTTTCATATATGCATGTTGGAATTGAGGCACAATTTTCAAGACTTTAATAATATGCAAGGTCTTTCCCAAAGTAATTCTGAAATAGTTTGGGTTGAACTTTAAGTTTTGATTATTACCAACTGATTTCGTAGCGTAATCCACCAACCTAATTGTAAGCAAATTACTATAAATTCAAAATATCCTGCAAGTATATATGCCATAAGTTTGGCTACATAGATTACATGCCTTTTCTTACTCTTATCATTCTCCTCTATTTTCTCTCCCTCCTTTTTTTTCTCTCTCTCCGTCTCTCACACACGCACATCTCTCTTTGTGCAAAGTCCAGTAAAGAGCCTGATGTTGAAAATAGGTTCACAATCTGCAAAAGACTTTAATTATCGAACTGAAGTAATGAATTATCACAGAATACATTTATGATTTAACTGTATAAGCATAACTCTCTTCATAGCAACAGAACTAGTGTAATACTTTCATTTATTAGATTTTCCGCAAGATACTTACCCCTAGTGATAACAAAATAGAAAATGATACTATGTATTTTTATATTTATGTCATCATTTGATTAACCTCCTCCGCGACAACCAATATGAGGTACTTCATGTCAAACTGTGTCGGTTCACTATTAAAATGAATTACTCTACAGATTTGGCACATATAAAGTGAATTAACCCGTGATATATACCCTTTTTGTATACTTGAATACAAATCAATCTTGCTGTAAAAAATTGTATGCTTACATATGAGTTAAAATGTACAAAACAACAGTTTGAGCCTACCAACGGATCGAACTGCTCATAAACACCAACTTGAGCATGGACATTTTGTAGCTCGGGCTTGTTTGCTAACTAGAAAATCCTGAGACAAGCTTATAATTAAGGGTGTAAACGAGTCGAATCGAAGCGAACAGAGAACTACTCAAAACGTTAAATTCATACTCCAATTCGACTCCAATTAGAATTGTATTGAAAATTTTAACTCAGATTCGACTCGACTTGATTCGAATATTTATTACTCGAATTCGATCCAACTCGAATCGAATTATATGCAAACTACTCGCGAGCTTCAAATTCAAGCTCGAATTCGAGTCTCCACATAATAACTAGCTTTATAATAAATATAATTATAAATTAAATTTGTTATTTTACTTAGAAATGAGAAAATATATTTACTATTACACTTTACAAATATAAAATCACAATTAAAATTAAAATTAATACAAAATAATAATTAATTAATTTAATTTTGTATATATTATAAGAAAATGTATCGAGTATCTAATTGAATCTGTATCAATCGAGTATGTATCGAATCACAATTGAGAATTCGAGTAGTTTGAATCTTAAACGAGTCAAGTATAACCTTGCTCAGATTTTATTCATATTTTTATTCCGAACTATTTTTATGCTCATATTTAGATCATATTATTAACGAATCGAGTTTCGCCCGTAATTTTTCGAGTCGAGCCCGAACTGTTTGGCTCGTTTACAGCCTTACTTATAATGACTACTTAAAAACTAAATGAGTTGGACTGAGCATTAGCAAGGTTAGCTAAAAATGGTTACTCATTGAGTAAATATAGTGGCAAAATTTTAAATCTTGCTCCAACGATAAGACCTTTATTACAAATGCCATATGTTCCGATATTACATCATGTAATTTAGCATCATGTGGAGGAAAAGCAAAATGGCAATCTCTCGACATATAGCAGGCTCATGTGAGGGATTAACCATCACAGAAAGTTATATGTATGCTTCTCAACAACATTCTTAGCTATAATTGTTTTTGGTACTTCTTGTTAATATAAATTTTAAAAGACTACAATTTGTGATTAGGAACAAAAATGTCAAAAGAAGGATATCTTTTCAAGTGTTTCTTACATGCCTCAATATATATAATAAATCATATCAGACGCTGAATTTGAAATTGAGGTGCATTAAAGGAATATTATTGCCTCAACTTCTAAGTACTAATGGAGAAACGTCCACTTATTAAAGGACAGCTATTTTGGAAGCTTAAATGGCACAACATTACTCGAGTACCCATTAATGCTAAGGGTGGAACATGTTAGGGCTCACCTAAAATTTCTCGTATTTGAATGCAGATATATGACAACTTTTTTTCTAAAAGTTGTGCGTAGAAAACTACATAAATTTTGTATGACCTTTTCATTTTCTAATTTGGATAAACCTAAAATTTATAGCCACAACAATGAGAAGTTGGGGCAGACCCAAGCCAAGCCAATCTTCTTTAGTTCTGCTAAGGTAACAATTCAATATTTTTCTTCACACATTTAGATCAGTTACGCTTGATGCAAATGCTTTTATTAGTAATTTAGAAATGAAGATAGAAAGAGGGGTGAGTCAATAAACCTGTGCTTTATCAAGAAACATGCCAGAGCTTGTTCGGACATCACTCTCTACACTCTTACCCGTTTCGTCATCAACGACCATTGATTTCTCCAGTCCTTCCTTGGCCTAATCAGCAAAGACTACAACTTTTAAACAAGGGTAAATGATTCGAGTCGAATCAAGTCAGGACTGGCTTGCTTAAGAATTTATTGAGTTCAAGATGACAAGAAGTAGAGTTTACAAAGTTTAAAGGACACGAAAACTTGATTCATTTAATATTCAAGCTAACAACATGCTGCTGTGAGCCTCGCGAGCAACTCGAGCTCATTTCAAGCATTTTTTTATAAGAAAAATTCATTTATTACAAAATAATTCTATATATATATAGAATATATAATGATTACACTAAACATTTTTATTTTTAATATTAAGACAAATATAAATACTATGATGCAAAATACAACTCTTTACATATTATGTAATAGTCAAATTTAAATGAGTCTAGTGAATTTAGGTAGCTCATTCAGTTGGGATCCTAGTTGGAGTAACTCAATAACTAGTAAACCACGACTCTACTCAAGCTTGACTCGTTTAACTCCTCAACCCAAGCAAATCGGGACTCTGAGCAGCTAGACCAATTTACAGGCAATGGCGGAGCTACTACGAGGTGATTGGGGCCTGTGGCACGCACTAGAATTTTACGAAATAAATTTAATAAGTACTAATTAACTAAACTAAACCAGGTAGAAAGCTGTGTGTTTACATGTATCAGTTAAAGTAAAAAGGGAAGTTTCAAAGTTCCCACTTGCTCATATATATTAAACATATCATTTCTCTTGACTTGAGAGTTTTAAAAATCATATATATAGGTAAAGTGTGGGAATAATTTCAGTAATTTCGACGGACTGTTGTCATGGATTTACCGGCATTTTTTAATTTATTGAAGTGCAGATTTTTTTTATTATTTTACAATTTAGTGTATTTTCGCGCCACTTCATACAATATCCTGGCTCCGGCACTGTTTACAGGCCAATAACAAGATAGAAGATTTGAGCTCCTAAAACTTATAAGTATTTCGAATTTTGTACTGCTTAAATCTTACTACCTCTAAGCAATCAAAAGAAGAAATAATGCTATTAATTTAAAAGGGAAAAAATAAGGCTTTACCAGATCGATAAGATGATTACACTCCTCATCTGTTACAAAGTTTTTGAATATGAACGCCCTGTGTATACCCCATTCACATAAATATAACAAAAATACTCTGACAGAAAGCTATAAACAAGAGCAGCGAGAATAGAGGAAGGGAGGAGTAGACCTGGGACGCCATGAAAGTTGGGTGACCCTTGTCGGGTCAAAAGTAGCAGCAATAGCTGAATTATCGCCGGTCGTTAATTTCAGCACCGACCCTCTTTCTCTGTAAAATCAAATTCTAATTTAAATTTAAATATAATGAGGGTGATTAGTAAGAGAAAGAGGAGAGAGAGGAGAGCAAGACTTTATCTGATTATCCGGGCTCCAGGTCCAAGCAGATGAGAAGCGAAGAGCAGGGTGGGAGAAATGGACGAAAGAGAAATAGAAGAGAAAACAAAGTCTTTTGCTGTAATTCATGAAGTTCATGAGATGAGATATTGACAACGTATATGTATGTATGATTGATTGATGCCAAATTTCAAGCCCTCCGATTTGTAGAGGGAATTCGAAATTATATCATTGGAATTTGCAGGTAGTAGTAGAGTGGTGGTAGTGGTGATAGAATTTAGTAGTACAGATGGAGATGGAGTTCAGGACACTTGTAGAATTTCGCGGAGGAGGATAAGTGTCTTGTGCGCCCCAATATTTGGTTTAAAATTATTTTTGAAAGCACATAATTCTAAGATTATTATTTTAATTTTATTATCATGTTAGTACTACTAAATTAATAAATTAATTATTATTATTATTTTGTTCAACAAAGAGAGTACTTTCTTTGTTGCAAAATAAATGAATAGATTTAATGAATCCATAAGCATTTGGTAGCCTAATCTAATCTAATGTCTTAATATTATTATTTTTGGGTCATTTTTGTTTTAATTTAAAAAACTTGAGTTATTATAGACATATCACATTATCTTAATGTGAGACTAAAGAAAATATGTGGTTTGCCATAGTTAAACTGTAAGTTGGGGGAACAAGACTTTAAGTGGAATAACTTATTTTAGGAAGTGTTATAAAAAAGATTATTCTTTTTTATATGTTGTTTGTAAATTTCAAGAGACAATTAAAAACTTAGTTTTTCATATTGTTATTATACATTACATACTAATTTAATTTTCTTTTATCTTTAAAATAAATTTTAAAAAAAATAATATTAAAATTTTGACCTCTAAAGAATGGAGTGAGTTGATGGGAGATAAAACTAGTTATTTAAAGAACATATGTTAATTGTATCCTACATAACATTATATGCAAATAAATATGTATAAATATTTTATTATTGGCATATATATATATATATATAATAAAATAGAACTCATTTTGAATCTTTTATTTCACAAAGCACAAGAACGGTTCAAATTCATTCTAACTTAACTCTTTCAACTTAATCTAAAGGCTCATATTTTTTCCCACCTAAATCAAATTCACCCCTACACCCTACTCTCTCTCATGTTCACAAAAAATCTTTCTCAATTCTCTCTTCTTCACACACACAAATAAATAATAATAATAATAATACTAATAATAATTATAATAGTACTACTAATAATAATAATAGTAATTATAATAATAATTATAATAAAAATAATAATAATAACAATAATAATAGTACTAGTAATATTAATAGTAGTAATAATAATAATAATAATTATTATTATTATTATTATAATTATAATTATAATTATAATAACAATAATAATAATAATAATAATAATAAAGATTCAGAATCATTCTAATTTATTTGGGCGGAAAAGCACAAGTACGGTTCAGATTCATTCTAATTTTAATTCAAAATAACTATAATATAATAATTATTATAATTATAATACTACTACTACTAATAATAACAATAATAATAATAATAATAATCTATATAATAAAACAGAACCCATTTTGAATCTTTTATTTCACAAAGCACAAGAACGGTTCAAATTCATTCTAACTTAACCCTTTCAATTTAATCTAAAAGCTCATATTTCTTCCCGCCTAAATCAAATTCACCCCTACACCCTACTCTCTCTCATGTTCACACAAAATCTTTCTCAATCCTCTCTTCTTCACACACACAAATAAATAATAATAATAATAATACTAATAATAATTATAATTATAATAGTACTACTAATAATAATAATAGTAATTATAATAATAATTATAATAACAATAATAATTATAATTATAATAATAGTAATAGTAATATTAATAGTAGTAATAATAATAATTATAGTAATAATAATAATAATTATTATTATTATTATAATAATAACAACAACAATAATAATAATAATAATAATAATAATAATAATAATAATAATAATAATAATAAAGATTCGGAATCATTCTAATTGATTTGGGTGGGAAAGCACAAGTACGGTTCATATTCATTCTAATTTTAATTCAAAATAACTATAATATAATAATTATTATTATAATTATAATACTACTACTGCTAATAATAACAATAATAATAATAATATATATAATAAAACAGAACTCATTTTGAATCTTTTATTTCACAAAGCATAAGAACGGTTCAAATTCATTCTAACTTAACTCTTTCAACTTAATCTAAAGGCTCATATTTCTTCCCGCCTAAATCAAATTCAGCCCTACACCCTACTCTCTCTCATCTTCACACAAAATCTTTCTCAATCCTCTCTTCTTCACACACACAAATAAATAATAATAATAATTATACTAATAATAATTATAATAGTACTACTACTAATAATAATAGTAATTATAATAATAATTATAATAACAATAACAATATTAACAATAATAATTATAATTATAATAATAGTAATAGTAATATTAATAGTAGTAATAATAATAATTATAGTAATAATAATAATTATAATAATAATAATAATAATAATATAATAATAATAATAATAAACATAATAATAACAAAAATAATAATTATTATAATTATAATAACAATAACAATAATAATTATAATTATAATTATAATATTATAATAATAATAATAATAGTAATAAATTAATAATAATAATAATATTATTATTATTATTATTATAATAATAATAATAATACTAATAATAATAATAATTATTATTATTATTATAATAAAAAAATAATAATAATATTAGTAATAATAACAATAACAATAACAATAATAAGAATAACAATAATAATAATTATTGTGGTGGTGTGGTGAATTATGATAATTGTTATTGATTATTATAAGTTTTGTAGACAAATTTAGATTTTTCTGGATATCTATTTTTAAAGGAAAATTAATTATTTTGGTAGTGTGGTAAATTATGATAATTATTACATCTGATTGTAAGTTATTTTAAGTTGAAAATAGTCTTTAGATAATATAGTATTTTTTGAATTTTAATTAAATTTTTTATTACGTCGTGCCTTCAGGAACGGAAATTACTAGTTTAAAATAAAATAAAACATTTAAAAACAGAAACAAACAACAAGAGGTTTAGTTTAGTCAGTTATACCACGTTTTTAGAATGTGAAACCAATTAGTTTTTCTGTTTCAATTTTCATGTCCACTCACTTTTTTTGGTGGACTACATCTACTCATTATTTAATTCTACTGGGGCAGTCGGCCTGCATTTGGTCAGGTCAGCCTCATGCAAGCTGCTGCATTTAGGACTGGTTCAGTATAAAAAGAACCCATCTAATTTCGGTTAAAAAAAATCAGTACGTACCAATTTCAGTACGACCGGTATATACTAGTTTTCTATTTTTTTTATTATTAATAAATAAAATAATAATTATAATAATAAAAATAATAACTAGATTAATTTTCAATAAAAACCGGTACCAGTATCAATATCAAAATTTAGCCATTATCGATTTGGTACCCATTTTTACCGATTGCCCACCCCTAGCTGCATTTCATATTCTGGGTTTATTACTTTATTTTCACAAGAGTAGAGGATTCAAAAACATTTGTTTAAAAACCCACTATCAAAATTATTCAGTCAACTGCTATAGCTTCTTCATTCATCCCCAACTTCACTACAACACACTCTTTTCCTTTTATTTTTTTTCCCTCTTAATTTGTTTCTCCTACTTGGGGGTATAATAAACAAAGCACAATGTTACGTACAACGTTAAAATACAACTCTTTGCTTTCAGGGTAAAAGAAAGAAAGAAAGAAAGAAAGAAAGAAAGAGGTAGGTTAGGATTGGTGAAGGATTCTTACGAAGAGCAGACGTTGCAGCTCTTCCTACAAAATCCGACTTCATCCTTAGAGCCAACCATATAAATGGGATTCTTTTTACATTCACCTACAGCAGCCCACTGAGCGCAGTTCTCGTTTTCATCTTTGCATTCTCCGCTTCTTGTGCTCTTCTCCGGTTTGTCGAAAGACCTCACATGAATCCATTTGGTTGCAGACCACTTCTCACCCTCGATGACAGGGCAGCTCCCATGCAAGCTCAGTGGATCCGTAGTTGCATCAGTATGAAGACTAAAAAAGAGCAAAGCATCGCCCTTCTGGGGTTTCACTGCAATTACAACATATCACACAGATATCAGGTCCAGCAGAGATATTCACATCGAGTCCATTGGAAACAATAATAAAATATTTTGGACCCTAGAAGTTCACATACTAGTCTGTGTCTATTCAAAACATTATATCAATAACCATCAGGAATTTATCCAAGTCTCTGTGTGTGTGTGTGTGTGTGCGCGCGCGCGTGTGAAAATATAAAAGTATAAAAAAAATTTGGCTCAGGTGCACTACACCCGAACCCCGCCAAATTATTTATAGCTTAGTAATAATTTTGACCCCGCTGAAATATTAAAATTATTTCTGGCTTCGCCACTGGTTGCTACTATACCCCATGCCAAGAAAACTGGTTCTACCAAATTACCTCTGTATTAAAAGCATTAGCAAGAAACGTGTATGTGTGTGTGTGTATATCATCTTCCCAGCAATTTTTCTAATTCCAAATAACATAGAAAAAGATTTAATTAAGCCTGAATTAAATATGCAAGGTCCAAATTTGACAATCCACCATCTCAAATTTGTCAAATTAGAGCGTGGAACTCCAAGAATCCCTTGCAAGCCACTTAAAGACTTCCAATTGTTATTCCTTTTTTCTCCATCACCCTCACATTCTTTCCCTCCTACAGCACTACAGTTTCATATTCCTAGTTGTCCAGGTAAGTAATATGCCATATATACCATATGTGAAACACTTCACTCAAATAATGCACGCGAAAAACCTTAACATAATAAATTTTTACCTGAGTAACCTTTTTTTGCACAATCAGACATGTCATCATCCTTTGGCTGAGAGTCTTTTGACTGTAATAATGTAGATTTTGAAGTTAGCTCATAGGGACACGAAAAGAAAGACCATGAACAGCCATAGCACTACCAAATAAAGATACCTCTGAATTGGGAAAAACTGTTTCACCGCCCTTCTCAACATTAGACAGATACATAAGTACTGTGGCCACCCTGTGACCCCCCAATTCTTGATTGGCCTTGTCGTGAAAAAAATCAAAATGTGGCTCATACTTCTGCCCATGCTCATAATGCAGTATTTGAAGAGACTCCCCATTTTCTAATAACAACATCAGGGTCAGATACTGAATGAAGATTCTTTTCCTATCCTGTGAAATATGAAGCCCCAAATATATTCATCAAGTATACCAAGTTACCTGGAGGAAGGAATGTCCAAGCGGCAATTCTTGACTCAATGCCAGCAACTACTTCATCCTTCAAAGGTGAAACAAATTTGGTTACTAATATTTTGATTTAAATAATTCATAGCTCATATGAAATAGATTCAATGTATTTTTTTTGTTTTACTTAAAATTGACCTACAAACCGGCCAATGAGGTAACAAAAGTGCAACTACTCAAATTCCAATCAAGAAAATTCACAATTTTTTCTGCGTTAACAGCAATAGAACAAAATTTCATACATAAGAGGTGAAGTTCCCGGTAACCAGTAATTACAAACTCAATGCACTATAAAGGTGGTCTAATTCGAAAGCCAACCCAAATGAAAAAAGAATTCACTGCCTATTGCCTAAACACAACCTGCTAGGAGCCTAGGAATTCATATTTCTCTGGTAATTTAGTCTAAAGTTGACCTAGTATAAAGTTAGTTAACGATGATCAGTCATGCTGATGGTACTCTTCTGAATCACTAGTCTAGGTTTCTGCTGCCTGGTAATTTGGATAAGCACATAGTTTTTAGATATTACCTAAGGTTTATACGACAGTGCCATATAGGAAGGATCAATCAACTCCATGAGCTTTATATACATAAAGAGGTGATAACAGTGGCAAATCAGTAATGGATATCGGCCCTCTAATGACCTTAGTGAAGGATAGGGAAATACCTTCACTCTAACTTCACACTTATTCTTAGGAATCTATAGTCAAATCTTGACTGTAACATGATAAAAATTAGTGCTTGAAAGAAATAAACAATGAGGATGAGTCTTATGACCTTTACCAATGCATCATATTAATGGCAGCAGCAGCTGCAACTAAGGACCGTTAATATCTGTGTAAGCCTAAAATACTGCATTCTTGACATTTGATCTACTACACGAAAATCACCTTTTTAACATTTGCACAACTCCAACAGAATAAAGATAACACAAAATTATTCCAATATATACGACAAAAGAGAGAATTTGGTAGCACTTTCCTTCATTTATTCATAATTTTTTAATATGATATTTTAATAAGCGTATGCAATTCATTCTCTTGATTTCTGAAATGAAATAATGAGATTAGGTACAAATCTATGCTTCTCATATGCATTCCTTCCCGTCATCATTTTGAAGACTTTTATCCAAATTTCAGCATATATGTGTTAATAAAATTCAGTCATTGAAGACAATTGTCGATGTTCTTCATTTTTTTCCCTTACTTTCTACTAGGGTTCAATTTAGGTCTGTTTAAACAGACATAAAGCTTGGGTAAATCATGTAAGTCAGCAACCTTGCGAGCCTAAGGAATACAACTACAACAACTCATAATCTTACATACTCATAACTTAACATAAACAAAAACATATGAAAATTATACAGCACTATTAAAAATAATTTTTGACGTGTTGAGTAAATACTTGCTCTACCAGGGTATTGCTTTATTAGTGTTGACATTGAGGTTCACCTGTCCAAGAGCAACATCTGGGCTCCACAGTACAGTACACAGTACAACACCATTGAAAAAAATGAGTTACTACCTCAAATTCTTAGGCCAGATCTATGCATGTAATTTACTGATAAAGTACCTTCAAATAGGTTCAAATGACAATGAGAGAAGCAGCGTAGTGATTCATCTCAAATGTTCTAATCTATCAAAAAATCATGTTACACTGAAGTAGGGCGAAAGACTATCAAGGTAGGATTCCTTTCACGGTTTGGATTAGTTAGTATTACATGCATATTGTATTATTATCACTGAGGTAAAATCATAGATTTACACAACCAAGTCACATCTAAGATCCTTATTTCAAAATGTAAGATTTTTGGGAAAAACTAGAATCTGTGAATATTTCAATACTTCAATTTGTAAATATAACAGAATGTAATTGGGATCAATCAAAAATTTACATGAGCAGAAAGTCAACTGTAGAGGCATAACTCTCCAAATTAAAACGGAATCAAAATAATGTTCTAAGATATATATTGTCCAAATAACATTCATCATCACTATGTATGGAAGCAACTGAAGTCCCACACACACAGGAAAAAAAAAGGTAATGCAAACCAATGCGTTCTAAATTTCAAACAAAGTCTAAATAACAGCAGAAAAAATTAAGATACAAAAGTTGACTGACCTGTGCTTTGCTCAGAAACATGCCAGAGCTCGTGCGGACCTCACTCTCTATACTCTTACCAGATTCATTGTCAGCAACCATAGACTTCTCCAGCTTATCCTTGGCCTACTCACAAAAAAAATCAACAAAGCAAAAGAAAACGCCTAATAAGCAAAGACTATAGCTTTATGGGATCACATCAAATACCATCTTTCTTAACTCCTCTCTATGTTTTCTGAGAGGCCATTTGCCAAATATACATATTAAAGTTTATCAAAATAATTATAAATTGTAAATCTTTATAACTCTTCCTTCCTTTTATCAGTATAAAAAAATCAGCTCAAATATTAATTTTATGAAACCCATACAAACAAACTAAAAGAATAAAGATGATATATAAAAGCCTAACCAGAACAAGAAGATGATCACACTCCTCATCTGTTAAAAACTTCCTGTATATGAAAGCCCTGTAGTTCCAAACAGAGAACAGCCAAAAAAAATGATCAGATACAAACACGAAATATATAGAAACAAATATTAGGAGATAGAAAAATAAAAAATTCACCTGGGACGCCAAGAAAGTTGGGTAACCCTTGTAGGATCAAAAGTAACAGCAGATGAAGCACCAGTCGTCAATTTAAGCACCGACCCTCTATGCCTGTGAAATCAATAAAGATTGAAACATACTCAGATATGATCTACAAAATACATGAATGTATATATATCTATAAAGAGAGAAAGAGAAATATATATATATATATATATATATATATATATATATGTATATACGTTTTTTTGTCTCCGCGCCATCCCGAGAAACGGAGAGCAGATTGGGAAAGACTAGTTAGGGAAGAAAGAAAAAGGAAGAGAAAAAGTTGATGGAAATCCATGAGAAACAAATGTGTCTAATTGCAAAGATATTGTAAAGCTTTGGTTGCTTTGCTTTGAATTTTGATTGATGGAAGAAGGAGAAGAAGAAGGAAATTAACAGAGAGGGTAGGAGTTTATGGGAAGAAGAGTATAGTTTGGTTTGGTGTGCTTTTCTTTAACATTCTGTTTCTTAGTTTTGAAAAAAAAATAAAAAAATAAAAAATTTAAATTAAAACAAAAAAAAAATAATAAAAAAAAATTTATTTTTATTTGTGTTGTTTCTGAGTTTTTAATGAAAAAGAATAGAAAATTTATAACTGAGGACATAAGTTATAATTTAAAATTTATTATATTAAAAGTTGAGGATAATATGGTAATTATAAAAATATTACTTATTCTAATTTCTTTTTTGTTCAAATCAAGTCAATTTTGGACGGAAAACTTTGGCACGAAAAGTGGCCAAGGTTTCTATCCATTTTTTTTCTTTTTCATTTATTAAAAAACTCGAAAATATAAGAATTAAAAAAAAAACTTAATTTTTTTATCTATTTTTTTTTTCTCTGTCCATTTTAAAACTCAAAAACAGATGGTAAATGTAAATAAATTGGGCTATTTTCTTTCCTACTGGAGTAGTACTTTTATATAATTCTTCTTTTATTTTATTTTTCTTTTTCTTTTTCTGTCTTTAATTTAAAACCTTGTAAAATTATTACAATCAAGGGGCAGGGGCGGTTTGTTTGTTTGCGCTCACTGATTTTGGTTAAATATTTAATGCTGGATTTACGGTTTTTAGTTTCTGGAAGTTTCTTACATGGATATTGTGGCGTAATCAAATACAGTATTACTAATTTTTTTTTAAATTTATAATTAATAGTATTTCTTTTATATACATTATTGATTAAAATTTCATAAATTTATATTAGTTTTGAACTTAAATATGTTTTTAATCAACCTTTTAAAAGTTTATATTCTTAGAACAGTAGGAGTATAATTTTACAAAAATTAATATGATAGAATCATTAATTAAAACACAATATTTTTTTAACCAAAAGAAATTATATATCGTTGGTTCAATTTTTTAGTTGTTACTTTTCCATTGATATTTTATAATTTTAATATATAAATGACACGCATAATAACTAATAATAATAAAAATAACAATAATAAAGATGTATTTTTATTTTATTTTTATAAATAAAAAGTTATTAGGTTAATAGTAGTAATATGATAATAAAAATAAAAATTAATAAATTAAACTCTCGTGTGAAATAAAAAAGAAATCCTACCTTTTGATTTTTCTTGTATTTATCACCTTACTTTTACATGTGTCGCCTGTTTATTTAATTAAAATAGGAAGAAAGTTGGTTCTGCGCAGTTGCACTTTTGCGTTCCAACTTTCGAGAAACTCAAGCCTTTTCTTATTTTAATAAAAAAAAATAGGAAAATAATATTTTCGCGAGTTAAAATAGTATTTTTACGCGAGTCTGGTTAATATGAAAGATAGAGTCGGTCCTGTATTTTCTAAAGTTGAAGATAAATTTTTTCAAGTTTATTTCTGTATGTAAATTAAATAAAAAAGTAAAATAAATTATCAACTAATTAATAAAGAACAATAAAACCTAAATTTTGAGCATATTTTCTTTAACTTGAAACTTCAAATTATAAAGAATAAGAATCACAGCTAAGTTTTTGTTGAATCAAATAATAAATAAAAAAAAGTTAACAAAGATATGTATTACAATTACAAAATTTATACATCCAAATTCCATATGTATCTTTAAAAAAAATTACGTTCAAAAAAAGACACTAGTCTAGCTGGTGGATGATTTATTTTCTAACTCTGTTGAAGAAGAGGAGAATCACCAAAAAAAATTACTTGCGTTGTAAACTGAGAGGATCGAAGGTCTTTTCGTTTTTTTGTGCGGCTAAGTCTCTATTTCGATTTTCTATATCTATTGATTTGTTTTATATTATATTTTATAATTAATATGTGACTTCTTTACTCAATACTTTTTTTTCTTCTTGAGATTAAGTATATAAAGAATGATTGGATTGATTGGTTTTCCTTTTTTTAACATTTACAGATGGCAACTTCTTTTGTTTTATTTTTTATTTTTTTTATATACATATATACATAATCTTATAAAAAAATTTGGGCCTCCTCAGTTGTGGGCTCCAGACGGTAGCCCTTGTACGGGACCGACTTTGATGAAAAAAGAACTCACTCAATATTCATGTAAGAAAAATTATGTAAAATATCAAATTTTTATATGAAAAATGTCAGTTTCCTTCACAATATACACTAATAGTTTACATTTTAAAACATCAAACGAGACCCACCTCACCACACCACCATTCTGATCCTAGTATTTTTGTTTTGTTTCATTTTTTGTTTTTCGTTTTTTGTTTGGGTGCTATTGAAATTCTGCATGAATTTTTAGTTTCCTCAACAAAAGAACAAAAAGAAAAATTAGTTGATTTGGTCAGTATGGACAATTCTTTTACGTGGGCTCCACATATATGGTCAAAGTCCAAAATACTGCTCTTGGTTGGATATCTAATAGCCTAAATGGGCTTATCATTGAATTTTGGTTGGATATCTAATAGTCTAAATGGGCTTATCATTGAATTTTGTTATGGGTCCTTAACAGTAATATACAATAATTAAAAAGTATTTATAAAAATAAAACACACACAATATAATTACAAAAATAAAACAACACAGTATATTATTATTTCTAAAATCACGCGTCATTAAGTCCTACACGCCAGTTACCACTTTCATATTTTCAACTAACCGTTCCTAAATTCACGTTACTGAAAAAAAAAAGACAACTTTGAGATCAGAAAAAACAGAACAACAACAGATCGGAGAAGAAGAATTCTCCAACGGCGATACAAATCTGAGATCGGACAATATCGAAGAAGATCAACAACAACTGCAATATCAACAGCAACTGCAAGATCTGCAATATCAACAAAGAATCGCAAGATCAACACCAACCTGCAAAGATCGATAACGACCTTTGTAACAACTTTGATTGTTGATTGTTGATTGATTCGTTATAGATTTGTATACTGAGGTATTTGAGTTTAAAGTTTATACGCATATGGGCATTACCCCGTAGTTACTTATATACTCGTATATTAGTTACCTTTCTTAAGTTTTTCGATCTTTAATTGGTAACAAAGTCAATTATAATTGAATATTTTGATTTCAAAATGCATGTAAATATATGTTTTATATTTCGTTACTAAGTACATATAAATTAGTTCTTGTTTATTATCGACTTGCCATCTTGATAATAGTTATTTGGTTGTTGTATACTTTAAATGTTTATTTGGTTACCAAGTGGTTACTTATATACTCGTATATTGGTTACCTTTCTTAAGTTTTTCATATTCTTTAATTGGTCACAAAGTCGATTATCGACTATTTTGATTGCAAAATGCGCATGTAAAAATATGTTTTATATTGCAGTTACTAAGAACATAGAAATTGGTTATTGTTTATTCTTGATTTGGTTCATCGTATAATGTTTATTTGGTTGTTGTATACTTTAAATATTTATTTGGTTACCCAGTGGTTCTTTATATACTAAGTATATTGGTTACTTTTCTTAAGTTTTTCACTCTTTGATTGGTCATGAAAGTCAAGATATCGACTATTTTGATTGCAAAATGAATGTAAAATATATTTTATATTCGATTACTAAGTACATACAAATTAGTTCTTGTTTATTCTTGATTTGGTTATTGTATAATATTTATTTGGTTCTTTGTATACTTTAAATGTTTATTTGGTTACCCAGTAGTTCTTTATATATACCGTATATTAGTTACATTTCTTAAGTTTTTCATTTCTTTGATTGGTCACAAAAGCCGATTATCTTGACTATTTTGATTGTAAAATGAATGTAAAAATATGTTTTATATTACGATTACTAAGTACATACAAATTAGTTATTATTTATTCTTGATTTGATTCTTGTATAATGTTTATTTGGTTGTCAGATACTTTAAATGTTTATTTGGTTACCCCAGTGGTTACTATATATACCGTGATATTGGTTACCTTTCTTAAGTTTTTTGCTCTTTTGATTGGTCGAAAGTCAAGATTATCGACTATTTTGATTGCAAAATGAATGTAAAATTATGTTTTATATTTTGGTTACTAAGTACATATAAATTAGTAAGCTTATTTATTATTGATTTGTTATCAGATAATGTTTATTTGGTTGTCTTGATACTTTTAAATGTATATTCTAATCGATGTTTTTTATATTGATGGTTACTTATTAATTACATTGGTTACCTTCCTGCAACTGTTGGATCTTTAAGTACATATAAATTTGGTTACTGTATAATGTTACTTATAAGTACATATACATTGATGGTTACTTATTAAATACATTGGTTACTTATACTGACTGACTAATCTAAATTTGGTTACTGTATAATATTGTTATGATTACTGTATAATATTAGTGTGTTTTATATTGATAGTTAATTATTGACTACATTGGTTAACTTCATACAACTGTCAGTCTTTAGTTGGTAACAAATTGATGCGGTTGAAGAGAAGTCGTATCAATTGATCCAGTTTTTGGAAAGATTTGATAGATTTTGGAAAGATTTGATAGAATATGGAAAGATTTGATCCAGTGACAATTTGGTAATTTCTGTCAAGTTTGGAGTGTCAGATTTTGACGTTTTTGGAGCTTAATTTCATTGGAAATGGGCGAACGGTCAAAAGTCACAAGCGTCGCTCGTGATGTACATGGTTTTTTGGTCAAATTCCATCATTTAGGCCTTCAAAAT
The DNA here is from genome assembly GCA_020205605.1 of Panax ginseng. Lineage (NCBI taxonomy): Eukaryota > Viridiplantae > Streptophyta > Magnoliopsida > Apiales > Araliaceae > Panax > Panax ginseng. Next base: position 16,967,645 of record CM035132.1, read on the forward strand.
GGCATGTAAAAATGTTATTTATATTAAGTTACTAAGATTATGCGGTTTAGTTCTTGCTCAATATTGATTTGGTTACTTTATAATGTTTATTCAGGTTGTTAGACTATGGAGATGATTCCAGGTTGTGCTTTACTTCAACGGAACATAAACAAAAAGAGTGAAAATACAGGAATATATAATTGTTTCTTCGTTAGTAACCATTAACCACATGGTTGGTAACATTTTGATGGTGTCTGAAGAACTAAAATTGTTATTGATTAATATTTTAATTTTTGATTCCATCATGAGTTATCAATATAAAGTAAACATATATATTGAACAATTGGGTAACCTGCTTTTAAAATATTTTTATGTAAATTTGGTTACCCATCTAAAATAAAATGGTTACCTCTATATTCATATTTAGTTACCAATTGGACCATTTCCAAATAACTTTTATAACTATGTAATTTAAAAGTATCCATCACCTAGATAAATGGGAACCTCACATATGCATATTAAGACTTGATAATTGTTTCGATATAAGTTTTAATTATTTGGTTACTAACAAAAACTAAAATGGTTGGTTCTTATATGCATGTTTGGATACCAACTTCACCTCTCAAACTATTTTTATTTTAATATGAGATCTATAAGTAACCATATATATAAATGAAAACTCTCACACGTACATTTAACAATTGATGTTTGTCCCGACATAAGCTTAGAACTATCTCGGTTACTAATAACAAAGAACTATAATGTAACATAATAAAAACAAGAACCACATAATTATATGATAAGAACTGATGTGTTTTAATGGTAACCAAAACATAAATATCATGTAATGAAACCCGGTTTAGGCAAACCATGTATACTAAACAATTACTTATTAACCGTAATAAAAAATAAAGAACTAAAATTCCACATCGAGGGCACAATAATAGTAGCCAAACTATAAGGTAACATGCAAACATAATAAAGAAGTAACCAAATAGTTACATGAAAAGTAACCAGAACATGTTTTAATGGTAACCAAAACAGAAACAACCTATATATCCAACCCAGATTAGGCAACCCATGTATACTCTCACATGTACATTTAACACTTGATATATTTTCTGAAACAAGCTTGTAACTATCTGGTTACTACCAAAAAATAAAATGGTTACCCTTCTATGCATGTTTGGTTACCAACTGCACCTTTCAAATAATGTATCAGACACAACTTAATACGAACCAACAAACAATGTCAAATAATTGATTATATAATTAAATATGTAATTCCATTTACATAATCTCCAATAAACATTGCATACTCACTAACCATAACAAATGGTTATGTTTGAAGGACTTTACAAAAATAATACATCAATGTATACTAAGCAAATACATGATTTATTATGACTTGGGTTTATTATTTATAAAAATAATACATCCACAAACTAATGATGCCTTAAACTTCTCCAACTGACTTCAGTTCAATTTCTTAGTAATAATGTTGGGGACTTCCATGTCACCAATATATAACTTTTCCAATGAATTGCATTCCTCACAGTAAAGATCCCATAACTGCAAATAAACAAAATCAAATTTACACAGTCATTAGTAACTAGATATAAACAATATCTATATCATAAACATTTACATAGTGACTAACAAATAAGAGCATACTAACCAAAACATAATATAACAATTACACAGTAGCCAAAACAAACTATAACAAATAACCAACACCCCAAATTGACTGCACAATAATAGTTATTATATCATAATATAACATTAACCATACCATAATAAAGCAGTAACCAAAAAGTTATATTATATAATCTAATGATAACCAAAATATAAACAACATGTAGTTCAAACCATTTTATTTAGTAAACAAAACATGTATATCAAAAAATATACTAAAGAAGTAACCAAACAGTTATATGCTAGTAACCAAACCATGTTTTAATGGTAATCAACACATAAACAACATGTAGACCAAACCTAGTTTAGTCAACCAATGTATACTAAGCAAACACATTATAACCAAAACAACATATAAATGTAACCAAAATCCCAAATGAGAGAAAAAGAATGATATCCAAATCATAAGCTAACAGTAACAAAAAATATACTAATGAAAAAACCAAACAGTTATATGTTAGTAACAAAAATATATATTAATGGTAACCAATACATAAACAACATGTACACCAAAATCAGTTTAGTCAACCATGTATACTAAGCAAATACATGATAACCATAACAACATAAAAAAGTAACCAAAATACCAAATCAATGTAACAAAAATGGTATCTGAATCACAAGTTAACAGTAACCAAAACATAATGCAGAAGTAACCAAACAGTTATATGATAGTAACAATAACAAAATTTAAATTAACACACAAAAAATAAAGGACTTTTAGACTATGCAAACCAGTTGCACCCCCCAAGAGCCTGAAGGAGATCAATATTCATTAACCAATTTACGCAAACAATTAGTTAATTAGTCTAACAACTATGATGATGAAGATGAAAAAAAAGAAGAAATACCAGTACAAAAAAAAGAAGAAATATCAGTAGATGAAGAAATATTAGATGAAGAAATATCAGTAGATGAAGAAATACCAGTAGATGAAGAAGAAGAGGACGACGACGAGTTGAGAGACTATGGTGTTCTTGGTGGTAATACATGCATGGAAGAGAGATTTGACGACGAGTGGCTTCGAGATGAGAGACTATGGTGTCACGTATTCAATTTTCATCGATTTGAGAGACTATGTGTTGCATAAATACATGGTGAAGAAGAGAGGACAAAGAGTGGCTTCGAAATGAGAGAGAGAAGTAGTAAAGGAGAAGAGAGAGAAATAGTAAGGGAGAAGAGAGAGACGGAAGGAAGATGGAAACTAATTTGCTATGTCAGCCCATTAATATTAATCCCTTAATTTAAAGACTTTTAATTGTATTAGTATTAAAAATAAAAATGATGAAATATAGTATTTTTGTAATTATTTTATGAATGTATAATTTTTGTAATTATTTTCAAAAAGGTACTAATATATGTAATTTATCCTTTTGTTTTGTTAAATTACAAAAGAATGCATAAATTTGGATGGTCCGGAACTCCGTTAGGTTTAATATGGTCCAGGTTCCAAGCCCTGCACAAGTTATGATATTTTGGGTCTAATTGACCTTTTCATCCTTTTAACGATTTATGTTTTTTTATTGAACACTCCGAAAAATTGAAATATATTAAAATTATAATTTATTACAAAAAATAAAAGAATTATAATTAAATCAACTGAAAAAGTAATACTTTCAAATAAAATAACATATAACCAAAAAAAGAGTCAATCGTAGTAATCTCGCTAGTGAATATCAAATAAACTTCTGAAATACAATCATATTTCCAAAATAATTATAAAATACATAGATTCGAACCTTCTTCAACAACGGAAGATTAAGCCGATATAAAAGTGTCACATTCAAATCTGAATAATTTATCTTCAATCATTCATGCATCGAAAAAAGTCTCGTAGACAAAAAAATCTACCAAATGGAGAAAACAAAATCTCCCAAACGGACAAGAGATGATCTCCTCGCAAAAGAGAAAAAAAACCAATCATCTCACGGGAAAAACAAGTTTCACAAAAGAAAAAAAAAACTCCACAAGAAGAGAGAATAATTTAGAAAACCAATATTTTCACATGATTTTCTATCACACAAGCATACAGTGGGTTTCATTTTCATGTGAAAAGAAATCATGTGAAAATATCAAAAATATATGTGGAAATAGCGCTCGATCTCCATAATTTATTAGATCAAAATAAGATAAATCTAGGGAATAGTATCTCCAAAAGGACCCCTATATCTAAGATGGAGGCTAGGGTCTTGACTAGAGAGAAAAGAGAAAGAAAAAAGAGCGGAAAAGTTTCTAATTACTCTCTCGGTTTCATAATAACTATTTTTTTAACTTCATGCACACGAATTAAAATTTATATGAAATTACATCACTATCTCTTTATGGAAAGTTATAAACTATTAATGCAAGAGAGAAAATTTATTAGGAGAATTAGAAAAGTTAGGGGTAATATAAGAAAATAAATAATTTATTCTCCTATAAAGTTGTAAACGATAAATAAATTGGAACAAATTTTTTCTTCTAAAAAAGACAAATCATTATGGAACCGAGCGATTTATGGTTGAATTTGTAACTCTTTTCGTTTTAAGTTTGTTATGATGAGCATTGATCCCAAGCTAATTTCCTACACAAAAACAAGTAACATATCGTTCACATTGATGGCAAAAGGTTCTCTTCAGCTTACAAATTGTTCGTTACTCGTCTAAAAGTTTGGTACAATTTAGAATTAATGTTTGAGTTAGACAATTGTGCATTGCCCATACTTTATGGCGGGAGGTTTCTTTGGTACTAAAAGAGTCGTACTATTTGTATTAACATTATTTTTTAAATAAAAATTTCATTTGAAAAAAAAAGTCGCATGTTTAGTGATAACACACACAATAATCTCAAGTTTAGCATCATAATTTTATATTATGTCTTCAGTTGTAATCTTAATTTACTCATTTACTTTGACAATTACTAGGTAGTATTGGAAATAGATACAGAGGAATAAAGTTACAAATTATGTATAGCTCGATAAGTCCGTGAGACTGGCAATGAAAGAAAAGGATCTGATTGCAACTAGATTCTTAGGCCGCTTTTTAGTCGATTAATCCAATGATGAATTCTTAAACAGTATACCAACTGTATATAGAAGTAATATTACAATCATTCTTCTGTGTAATGGTACTTTGGGCAAATGCAAATACAATATGAAATTGGAATAGTAGGGTGCCATTTGTGAGTAAAAATCTTCACCAACATTAATATTCTCCCACTTTCTGGTCTCCTTCAAACTAATAGTCCACCTATAGAAGAAATATTGCACATCAGGCACAAGGAAAGAACATAATGTATGGGGTGAAAACATCACCTGAAGAAAAGCCTGTTAATGCAGAAGAATAAAGCATTACACACAAGCTAAAACACAGGAGATAAAGCTCTTTATGACATTGACAATACACTTCTTCAACCTCACCATGAAGCTTTATTGTGATATGTCCATGTCTAATTTGCTTTTGCTCATCTACTAATAGAAACTTTAGGGAAATGCAGTGTCAATTTAGATTCTGATACAAAAAGAGACTACATAAAAGATAATTTTGTGAAAAGGATTTAGAAATCACAGGCCGAGGCTAAAGAAACTTAAACAGTGACAGCTAAAAAGAATGAATAATAGATAGCAACAAAGTTCAGCTACTTCACTCTTTTTACCAAGTGATATCTCTGAAAAGGAAAAGAATTTCCATGTAAATGCAACATGCACTAATCTTAGTTGTCAATCCCAGCTGAAAAATAAAGAGAGAAGCCACATGCGCATAACAACAATTTGATGAAAATATCTTGGGCTAAAAGTCTAAAACGAGATTTCATTGATTTGATAAGAATACAAATGAGCAGCAATGGAAATTTACTTGCCTCATGAATAACCCTATGTATCCTCCGGCTAAAATTTCTTTAAAAAAATTCAAAATCCAGGTAAGGACCTGAAGATCTATCCGAGTCAGAAGCTCCCTTGTCATTCGGAGGCAAGGATGAGTTTAATGTTTGATTAAAGAATGTAAGATCAACTGGTTTAGGAATGTCAGGAGGATGAGTACCACGAATGAGAGCCCAGTTAACACTTTCGAAGAAGGGGTGTTGCTTTATCTCCGTGGCACCTCTCTTGTATCCTAGTCTTTTCTGAGGGTCCTTTACAAGCAAACCCCGGATCAAATCTTTTGCAGCAAAACTAACAGCACCCTCAGGAAATTTCAAGGACTGGCCAACAACATTCAATAAAGTCTCTCGGTTTCCATTACCTTTGAACGGTGTCCTCCCGTATATCAATTCATACAAGAAAATACCAAATGTCCACCAATCAACCGCGCTTCCATGACCATCTCCTCTAATTATTTCAGGGGCCAAGTATTCATGTGTCCCAACAAATGACATGGATCGGGCAGCAGTTGGCTCTGCGATAAGCATGGGATATGAATCTGAATTTACCAAAGTTTTTCTCTCATTCTTCACCTTCACTGCTTTAGACTTGAATAGACGAGGCTTAAAGCAAGAAGGTTGGAAGCAAGACTGCCCCACACAAACGGGAAGTTTGCATGCTGGATCAATGCATGATGGCTGAATACAATAGGAAGTGATTGTACAAGATGGCTCATCACTGGACTGAACAAGGGTGGGACTCACAAAACATCTTAACGATAAATCAAAGTCGGACAACATAATATGCCCATCTTCCCTCACCAAAACATTTTCGGGCTTCAAGTCCCTGTACACCACACCCATCATATGTAAATACTCGAGGGCAAGAAGAACTTCTGAAGCATAAAACCTACAAGCCACACAATTGAAGTTATAAAAGTAGTTTATTGACACTTGATGCCATATTTTTCTTGTTATTGAGAAAGATAAAAGTTTATGAGCTTGCACCAAAGAAACAGGACTACCACTTCCTTACTAAAATCTTGCCTAAACAATTAAAAGAGCTTCAACTAACATCATTCATGCAGCTAACCAACAAGTTGAAGGAATGCATGGATGATGTTAATTCATGAGTTGAACTAAACATGGCCAACGGGAGTCATAGACAATGCATATCAAAAATTTCAAGACAAAGACCAAGAAATGAAATTATGCTTTTAATTAAGAACAACGTATTGTAAAAACATGCGTCTAAATAAGAACAAACCTTGCTGCTAGTTCCGAAAAATGTTTGCCCAGCTGACGCTGCCGAAGCAAATGTAGATCCCCACCGCTGCAAAATTCCATAAGCAAACACGAAAACTTGTCCGTTTCAAAATGCAAGTAAAGGGTTGGAAGAAACGGGTGATCCAACAAACCCAAAATTTCCCTCTCCGTTTGAGCTCTCATCAACTTCTTCCTTCCAGCCAACATCCCCTTATCCATCACTTTCATTGCAAATAAATATTCCATTCCCCTCAACTCGGCTAAATACACACTCCCTATATCCCCAAATCCTAACTTCTTCAAAAGCCTAAAATGCTCTAATCCCAAATCTCCATCTTTAGTCTTCACAGATTGTATAGCATCCCACCTAATATCGTTACCTCTATGAGGCTTAGAAGGACAAAGGCTTCTAAAACTAATCTCATTCGCGTCAACGCTGTTACAATAACTAGAGGAACTCAAACTAGTCTTCTCAATTTCCTCACAATCAACACATTCCAAATCTGGCTTCACTTCAATACTCGATGAAAGCATTTCTTTCCCCCCAAAATTACTATCACTAGATTTGCTACTACTAATACTACTATCAGACCCATAAACCGAACTACTGAAAATTTCAGTGCTGGTACTGTTTTTGATACTAAGGTATTGGAAACTAACCTTGAGAGATTGGGTATCATGGTTATCGCCATTGGCAGTATGATTGGTTGGCTGGTCCATGACGGTGAGAATGCAAGTAAGGCGTTTGATGAAATGTGTGAGCGGTGGAAAGTTGGTTTAATGTAAGTAGGAGGAGAGAGAGAGGTGGTCAAATGGACTCTCGCCTACGCCGAGGCGGTCAAAGGGGGCGATACAGAAGAGGCGCCAAGTAGATGAGAAGGGGCATGGGGAATCAAAAGGCGGAGTTCAAATTTGAAATTATGGGCGTGAGTTGGAGGGGTTGGGCGAGAGGCCCAATGACTGAGTTGGGGTTTGAGTCGTCTCTTACATTGTCCCAGAAATGTAACAGCTTAGAGACAAAATACAAAGACCAGATTTCAATATAAAACACATTTATAATATGGAAAAATAAAGAGGAGAGAGAAATTTTGGAATATCGAGGACAATAGAGAGAGCAGGAGGGGGGGTTCAGAATTTGTGAGCAAAATTTGAATGCAACCAGTCAAGCACCAGCAAAAACCGTTAAGTCTGTGGTTAGTACTACTACTACATTAGTCCTACATTGCAGGGAAGATAGTATATCAGCCTATCAGGCAGCCTACCCAACTATCAAATCCATTCGCTAAGTTTAAGTGTTTAACTATCAAATGTTGTTCGCTAATCAAAGGACAAAGGTAGGCCGTAGGTAGGTACCTACATCTACATGAGGATCTATTCCGGCCGGTTGGCTGCTTCTTCTTTTTTTTTTTATGGTAACAGAGTGGCTGCATTTTTAGCTTTTCAAAAAATAGTACCTAAATTGTACTGTATTTGTTTCTTAATATAAATCTTAAATTCAACTAAGTATGGAGTAATTGTTTAGTTTTTAATATCATTTCAATTAATAAATATAATTTTAATTTTTTTATTATTTTTTGCTTAATAAATAACATTCTCTTTTTTTTCAATACAAAGGCAGACAATTGATATTATATTTAATATTATATAATTATTTTTTTAATAATTGTGCACAACTCTAAAATGACTTATATTAAAGAATCGATAGAATATTTCTTTTACCATATGATATATTAAAAAAATAATTATATACCAGTACTCGGTCAAAAAGAATATCATTCGATTTGAGTCAAATTGGAAATAGACCATAGTAATCACTAATCATTGTTAATATATATATTTCATTTCAATATTAATAATGTTGTTATTTGTGTTTAGGGTTTAATAAAAAAGTTTATTTATTTTCTTAAAATGCTTGGTTTCTATAAAAGAGTTTTCACATTTTTTATCATGCATATTGATAAAAAAAAATATATGAATTTCTGATTTAATCTTGATACACAGTATAACAACATTAATATTTAATATTAGTTTAGTGTTTAAGGAGGTTAACAAAGTTTGAAATATTTAACATATGTTCAAAGTTTTTTTTAAAAAAGGTACTACTAATATTTGGTCAAAGTAGATAATATCCATATTCACGCATGCTAAATATAAATATACATATTAAGATTTTACTAAACTTTGTCTTATTTAATATTCATGTACACCATGTTAGAGAATAACAACGCAACACATAGTTTATCAAAAATATTTGGACTAGTCCAGGATGGACGGATAATTTTACTATCTCTTAAAAAATTCGTACATAATATATTACAAAATCTTCTCCTTATATAACGCAATATAAGTACTAACTTATAATTCACCCGCAAAATACAAAACTATTCCTTTGGGCAAGGACGCTGCCCTCGGACGGATCCGGTTAGCATAAAGTTTAATTTTGAGTAAGTTGGTCAATTGGTCAATAAAATACTGACATACATAGAGTTTCGCTTGCGTGTCAGCAATCTATTGGTCAATTGACCAATTTACTCAAAAATAAACTTCTTACTAACCACTTCCCCTCGATCCCCGCAATTAAATGATAATTATGTACTAGCCCTTCGCTCCAAGAACGGATCCAATTACATTTTGGAAAATTTTATAATTACTTCTGAATTAAAAGTTTTGATCAAACTTCATTAACAAGTAACAACACACCTCAACCCAACCAGCCAGCAACATTAACTCACGATGATCCATTCAGACATTTCCTCCGCTGTACCCCCCCCCCCCCCCCCCCTCGCCTCCCCTCCCCTCCCGTCCCGAGGCATAGGACATGAGACCTCAAGACGGTCAAAACTTGAAACCACTAAATGTTGATACTACAAGGTATGGATTTGTTAACTTATATATCATGTATACGCCAAACGAAATGATCAAAATAATATGTTAAAATAGTGCTAACAAGTTGATTATATTGTTGTGAAATCAACTCACGAAATACACACAGATAAACATACACACATCATTATAACAAATATAAAATATGGACACAAAAATTTAAGTGAAAACTCAATTGTGAAAAAATAGCGGAGAGATAAATTGTTTATTTGTTGTATTTATAAAAGTACCCGAATCCAATTAGAAGTAGGAGTACTTTTTAGAATCATGTAATTAATGATTGACAGATTCCTTCCCAAATTAGATCTTCTTATCACACCAAATAAGAAAACATAATCTTACTCTAATAAGGACTCTCCCACTATTTGAACAAACTATTACAATAAATATATATGTGCCAACATTCCGAACTATTAAATAAATTAAACTACACCTAGACTAGACCCAAAAAATCACATCCCAACTTATCTGAATGCGGTAATTCCTACAGAAATGTGTGTACAATGATATGCATAATGACTTGCCTAAGAATATGCCAAGATGAAGATGGATATTCCATTCGTGTGTTTTATTTGAAAAGGATATGCCCCGTACTTCAAATTAAACATATACAGTGAACATATTTAGGAAAATAACCACAAGAAAATCCGCATATGATTTGCAATTTTTATTGCAATATAAATTCGATGGATATGTGAAATTATTTGATGTTTAAACATGTATCCAAATATTACTATCAATTCATTGTAGCTGTCCTACAAAGAGTCTTATTTGTAAAAAAAATAATAATAAAAAAAAAGTCTATAAAAGAAGGCTCTCATTTGTTTTATATTTTTTTTATGCATGTAACATGTTCCTTTGACCATCGATCCAATAATCTAGCTCCCCAACCTCCATCAACTCATCATCAAGTACAAGAGAAAGAGAATGAACCAGGACCTCTTCTTCCTTTGAATGAATCTTGTTCTTAATGTCAGATTTATGAAAGTTTTGCAAATTGCAGATGTCGAAAAACAGAATAAGTTTGTGATAAATATCTTTCCACTAATTAACTAAAGACTAGCATTAGCTTATATTTTTATGCATAACCTTGGACAGAGAACCATAGAAAGTTTCAGATTTGGCTTTCTGTTGATGTTGCTTGCTTCTAAAGCATGAACCTTAGGCCCTGCAGATTTAACACCGCGTGTCAGTGTTACTGAGTTTTAAAACGGACAAAAAGTTGGCAATTTTTGCCATCAAAATCTTTTGTTCAACAAGAAATGAATTTGGACATAAAAACTAAATAACATAAGTAAATCTTTTATAAACTATTAAACTTTATTATATTTTCTACATACAAACACATCAAAATTAATTAACAGATATAGAATAACAATCGAGCCTTTTCACTTATATCTTAATTTAAGTTTTGTGTTCTTTTTTTTTTTTTTTTTAACCCTTTTCAAAACTCAATAGGCACATAACGTAAGCTTCCAAGTTCCACCTATCATGTATTCTTTCAAGAGAAGACAGTGAATCATAGGAAGCCACATTTATAATACTATTACTCTTTCCTTTCCTCTAAAGACTGTCAATTTTCAATCTTAAAGCACAAATCAAAGAAGACGAACATTAATTAATTAAACATTTCTTCGGCTATAAATATATCCACCCTGAACCTAATCTTCCTCCCCAACTACAACAACAACAACAACGATGAAGTTGCCTAACTCTTCTTCTGCTCTCTCTTTTTTCTTTATATGGAACTGTCTCACCCAGTATATAACATTATTTCCCTAATTTTCATCAATTTAATTCCATCAATTTTTTTTTTTTTTTTTTATAATCTAATTGAATTACTAGTATATGATATGCAGGACAAGCACGCACATTTTATGTAAGCAACAAATGCCCCTTTCCAATATGGCCTGCCACAGCCCCAAACCAAGGCCATCCAGTCATAGCTAATGGCGGCTTCTATCTTCCATCAGGACAACTTAAAAGAATCCAAGTCCCAGGAGATTGGAACGGACGCGTTTGGGCCAGAACGGGCTGCAACTTCGCCACTAACGGGAAACCGGCCTGCCAAACAGGCGATTGTGATGGTAAACTTGAGTGCAGCGGAAGCATAGGCATACCACCAGCTACACTTGTACAAATTGCACTCCAAGTAGACAAGGCAAAACCAAGTTTTTACGACGTTAGCCTAGTTGATGGCTACAATATTCCTGTTTCTGTTACGACAAAGCCCGTTTCGCCTAAACCATGTCACATTGGAGGGTGCACTAAAAATTTGAACAATATTTGTCCACAAGAGCTTGAGGTGTTGAATGATGAAGGGAAAATAGTGGCGTGCAAAAGTGCTTGTTTGGCGTTTAATCTTGACGAATTCTGTTGCAGAAATGAGTATGGGAGCCCTGACAAGTGTAAACCAAGCGTGTATTCCCGGATTTTTAAGGAGGCTTGTCCTTCTTATTATAGTTACGCGTTTGATACACCGCCACCACTGGTAAACTGTGCATCAGATGATTATGTTATAACTTTCTGTCCCTCCAAATGTGGTGCTGGGAAACAGAGTGAATTGCCCTTTTCTGGCTATTGAGTTTGGATGAAGCAATTGGAATTTGACATAACTATGTGCTTATTGATATTGGTTTATTTGAGGGGGAGTGGTAATATTACATCCTCATGCTTAGAATTATGGAATGTGTGCTACTACTGTTTAGTATTAGTATTTTGTTTTACGTCAGCAAAATCAATTCTAAATATATGTTAAACAAATAAATTTTAGGATTCTGAAAATTAATTGTTTGTGTGGTTATAAAATAAATAAAATGATTTAGAAATTCTTTAAGTAAGTAAGCAAGTGCGTGCGTTCACTAAATGTTCTAGTCCCTAATTCTCTCACCTGCACCAACATTTTCTTTTTCCTCCATAAATTTCTAATTTTCATAATTTTTACGGTATAAATAAAAAACTGTCACTTTATATATTTATTTTAAAAATTCTCGAAACTAAGATAAACAAAAGAAGTTGTTGATATGTTTGGGTATAATTAAAATTAATAAAACAATCTGGTTGGGCCGTGGTTTACTTGGAAATTTTCTGAATAGGCTAAGCACGTACAAGCCCGTACCATGCTCACGTCCCCATAGCCCAGCCCGAACATTTTTAGGGTTTTTCGTGGCGGAGTACTATAAATTCTCTCCATCAGCCGTTCGAAATACATAAACCTCATCTCTGAGCCCTTACCTCTACATTACTCTTCCCATTGTTGTTTGTTTCCTTCATTTTCTATCTAGTTTATTGATGAATTGAAATCAATTGATGAGAAAAAAAACTGCAACAATATGAAATATAAATCTCCATGATTCGTAGTATTTAAGTCTCTGATGATTTCATTCATTTTATTTCGCTTCTTTTTGATTCACTATTCATTGAGAGGGATATGATGATTATCAATTTGGTCCGTGTTTCAGATTTAACCGTGACCGATAAAACAATAACCAACCTCTGATCTCTCCTTTAGTCAAAAGTATTTGTTTTCATTTATTGTAGTTTCTGTAAATGTGTAATAAATAGCTCTGTGATTAATTGCCTTTTTATAGGCAATATACGCTATTCTGATTAAATACATGAGTAGATATAAATTTTGAAACGATGAGAGCTCTTACATGTACTGTAATTTCTTGAAACCGTTGATTTAAATTTTAATATTGTAGTTTAAAGTTATAATCGTTAGTTTAGAAATAAATGCTTGTTTCTTCTTCTTCTTCTTCTTCTTCTTCAAAGCTTCTGCAATGACGAATTTTGGAATAATTCACATGTCAGACTTTAGAGATTTTTTATATATAAAAAAATCTATGAGAAGAAAATTTCATTTTTCCTGAGCAGAAAATCCCTTTTTTATATTGTATTTTTATATTTCAACTATAATAACTGTTTTGTTCATTTTTTTTATTATTCTCTCTCTTGCTAATCCAATGGCATATGGAGTGGCAAAGCATGATGATACAATTAGATGTCCGAAACTCTCATGAGTAGAAATATCGAGGCTTATTGATATTCTGACTTTGCAGCTGTACTTTTAATATTTAGTTGATTTAAAACATTTTGTATTTTGAGTGAAATTTTATATTCCGATTTTATAATTATTGAAATTTGCTCAAACATTAAATTATTTGTTTGTTCCGGTCTGCACAATTTTTATTGTTTTTCGGGTAGTGTAGTGTCTTTGAGTGATGCTTAAAATTTTTTACCAAATTAAATATATTTATTTATATTTAAAATTATGAAATTTAGAAGTGATAGTAAATTTAACATGCATTTATATGAATATAGAAATTTTTAATTATAATTTAGTCTATTTAACTGAATTAAGTATGCGGAGTTTATTTTCAGAAAAAATTATATTGACATGAAAATTGGGCATGTTTTATAATTTAATTTATTTATATTTTGACATACAAATTGGTTAAATTGTAAAGTATTTTCAATTTTCTTCAGTTCTTGCTTGGGAAGTGAGAACGGTCAAATTATAGTTTTTTCCAGATTTGTTGTTTTGGACTAAAGAGCATCTCGGGTAGGTCAGAGAAGGTGGGTTAGAGAAGTAACAATTTTAAATTAAATATGGTCCTAGGATTGTAAATATATGTTTTAGATTGGTTGTTTTTCCAAATTTATTTATGAGTTCGTTTTTCTAGAATTTGGCGGACTATAAATATATGTTTCAGATTGATGAGTTCCAAGAGTTTTTACAGATTGGTTGTTTTGGACTAATGTTCTGTTTCTGAGTTTTAGAATGTACATAAAAGAAAAAAAAATGGACACCTGTTTAAAATTGGCTTAATTTGAATTTAAAAAAATTAGAATAAGTAATATTTTTATAATAATTTTAAATTTTTTATTTATTTTGTTCTAATTTAAGTTTTATAATTTTTTTTGTTCAGTTTTAATTTAAATTTTTATTTTTATTTTTTGTTCAAAATTCAGAAACAAAGTGTAAGAGCAGAGAGCAATAATCTTAGACCCAATAATTATAAAATTAGTATATGTATACAATTATTCTCACAATATTGACTAAAACTAAATTATTAATTATAAATAAATTTATTTTAATATTCTCTTAAAATTATTAATTATAGTAAATTATAAAAATTAATGTAAATCAGAAAATAAATTTAATTCAATACAATGTATATTAATTTTGTACTATAATAAAAATTATTAAGATATGTATATATGACATAAATAATTAAGATATGTATATATAATATAAATGAAATTTATTATACCTTGATATAAGTAATATATTAAGCAAACGAAATTAATAAATTTTTAATAATTGTCCGTATGGTTATAATATACAAATATTATTATAATTTTAATAATAATAAATGCAAATAAGATTATGTATGTATATAGGAAATTAATACGACATACAATATTTAAGATGGATAATAATATTAATAATAATAATAAAATATACCTAAATTTAGTAAACGTCTTTTTTTTCGTTATGCAGAGTTCAATGTCATTCATATAATAATAATAATAATAATAATAATAATAATAATAATAAAATTCACATCAATGAAATATTCTATTTAAAATTGATTAAAAAATCGGAACATGTAATTTAATTTATTTAAATATTTAAAGTTAAATTTATTTATATTCTTATATAAATATCATGTATTTTAAATTAATTTGAGATAATAAAAAAAAGTTATACAAATAATGTAAATCTATTTTGTTGCAAGATACTAATGTTATTATTATTTTTAATAATTATTTTTATATATATATATATATATATATATATATATATAGGGTCGAGAAGTGAGGATCCTTACATTCTTAAAATGAGGACTTTTTTTTTTTTTTTTTTTTGCTTTTTTAAAACAACTAAAAAAAAGTTTAATATTTATGGAACTGAATTTTTTCATATACTGATGTTTTGAATTGTGATTTGAGTCACGTATAAACAAAACATGTATATATGCATCTGTCTGGACTGTACCACCACTTTTTTGGTATAGGTATTCAAAACACGCCCAAAACATTGTATTATGAAAAAATTTCAGTTCCATAAAATATTAAACTGTTTTTTTTAGTTGTTTTTAAAAAAAAAATGCAAAAAAGTCCCTCATTTTAAGAAAGTAAGGGATCCCTTACTTGATCATTTCTATATATATATATATATATATATATATATATATATATTACAGCTTGTGGCTTGTACGGGAATTAGGCTAATTATATTTATTTTACTCCATTATATAGATGCACCACAATTCAAGATTTTATTAAAATTTATGTTTCATATACATTTGAATTATTTAAATATTAAAATCTTTTGTATTTGAAGTAGTTTTAGATAAATTGTGCAAGTAATGCTACCTATTAGCTATTACTACATATAACAAGGCAAATGGAGATTTTATCCGAGTAAATTAATTATATGGTATTTGATAAAAACTTAACAATTAAGAATATATCTTAATAAATTAAATTATCCGAATAAAATAACATTTGAATTTAAAAAGTTATTTGGTATTAAAAAATATAAAACATTAAGACTTTTAAATTTAAAAATATCTCAAATTGATTTTTCAAAACTCAATAATGATTGTAAAATTTGGAATGGAGAAAATACAATATTTCCACATAATTAAATTTTTTATTAAAAGACATTTTTTAATAATTTAGATCTATATATTTCTCTTACATTTTATCAAACACAGGTCAGGTCATGCTTGCTTGCTTGCAAGTTGCAAACAAAAAGAAGACCCAAAGAAAAGAAACATAAGTGACTAGTCATCTTTTACAACGGAGTTGCTCTCCTATCATACATTCACACAACTTGCAGATAAATCCTACGTCAATCTCCTTAATTATATTGGCCATACGTACTAGATATAATAATATGATGATGCCCTCTACCTATTAATATAAACCCCACAGCCACAGGGGAATAAGACACTGATCCCGAATCACTCTCATTGTCTGAAACTAAATCAAACCTTCACGAGATGATAGTACCAAAGACATGATGATGTCTTCTTGGTGCTTGGCAGTTGGCACCCTAATGTATATTTTCCCTGCCCTGTCAAATTGGGGTACGTGTGATGAAAGTTAATTATGTTAAATAAAACATAGTACTTAGTAAATAATAAGAGGGCAGGGCATCAATCAAACGTTGGATGCAAGGGGAATGAAATCGGTGTAAAGATGTCACTATATTTCAATCTATGGACCCTGATTTGCTCAGTTATCAAATCACACCAAGCAAAAATAAATTTAAAAAAAAAAAAAAAACAGCCATCCTTCACCTACTTTTGGGACCTCAAGGAAGCTACCTTCGTCTTTCTTTCATTCATTGGATCAAGTCCTTAACTGTTTCCACATGGACTAAACAATACAAAGATTATCTACTTTAACCAAAAACACACGAGTACTGGTCAGCCGTGAGGTCAATCAAGTGTTCTAAATTATGATAAGATAGTTACAAAAAAATGGTAAATTAAATAAATATGTGGTCTGGAAGACCCCACACTTGCTATATAAATAGGACAAGAAGCTCAAAAAGTTGAATAGCCTAATAACAAGAAATCATAGGCAAAACCATACAAGTAAGTAGTAGAAAGAGGAGTTTAGAGAGTGTTATAGAAAAGGGCATCCAACCCAAATATGAGCATGGGAGAAATTTTTACTCAAATGGGATCAGTAATTGCTGGTTTCATGTTTCTGTGGGCAATGTTTCAACAATACTTTCCTCATCAAATTAGAAGCTCAGTAGAGAAATACACTCAAAGATTGGTCAGTTTTGTTTACCCTTACATCCAAATTACATTTAATGAATTCACCGGAGAACGTCTCATGCGCAGTGAAGCTTACTCCGCTATAGAGACCTACTTGAGCTCCAATTCATCTATGCAAGCCAAAAGACTCAAGGCTGATGTGGTCAAGAACAGCCAATCTCTAGCTCTTAGTATGGATGATCACGAAGAAGTAGCAGATGAATTCAAAGGAGTGAAGGTGTGGTGGGTTTCTGGCAAAAGTATCTCCAAAGCGCAGTCATTTTCTTTTCACCCAGTTACAGATGAGAAGAGATACTACAAACTCTTGTTCCATAAAAAGCAGAGGGAACTCATCATCGGACCATATCTGAGTCATGTATTGAAAGAGGGCAAGTCGATCAAAGTAAGAAACAGGCAGCGGAAGCTTTATACCAACTCCGGATCATATTGGAGTCATGTAGTGTTTGAGCACCCGGCCACATTTCAAACGCTAGCAATGGGCGCGGAGAAGAAGAAAGAAATTATGGATGACCTACTTACGTTCAGTAAGGCAGAAGACTATTATGCTCGAATTGGTAGAGCATGGAAGCGAGGGTATCTTCTTTATGGACCCCCAGGGACTGGAAAGTCTACAATGATTGCTGCCATGGCCAATTTTTTAGTGTACGATATTTATGATCTTGAATTAACAGCAGTCAAGGATAATACTGAGCTGAGGAAGCTGTTGATCGAAACATCAAGCAAGTCGATTGTTGTGATTGAAGATATTGATTGTTCAATAGATCTCACTGGACAGAGGAAGAAGAAAAAGGAAAAGGAAGAAGAGGATCCTATGAAGAAATTAGTTAAAGATGAAAGTGAATCAAAAAGCAGTAAGGTAACTCTCTCTGGGCTTCTGAATTTTATTGACGGGCTATGGTCGGCTTGTCGGGGAGAAAGACTCATTGTCTTTACAACCAATTATGTGGAAAAACTGGATCCTGCACTAATCCGGAGGGGAAGAATGGATAAGCATGTTGAATTGTCCTACTGTAACTTTGAATCTTTCAAGGTGCTAGCTAAGAACTATCTTTATCTTGAATCACACCATTTGTTTGTGAAAATATGTCTGTTGTTGGAGGAAGTCAATATGAGTCCAGCAGATGTTGCAGAGAGTTTAATGCCCAAGGCTGCTCTTGGGGACACAGGAACTTGCTTGGAGAGTCTGATTGGAGCTCTTGAGATGGCAAAAGAAGAAGCCAGGCTGAAAACTGAGGAAGAAGAAAATATCAAAAGATCATTGGTGGAAAAAGAAATAAAAGAGAAAGAGAAGGAATTGTCTGCTGATGAAGTAGAACAAAGAATCAATCAACTTTAGAGGCAGATGATAACAATTCATCAGTTAAGGAAGCTTTAATAGGAAAATAAACCATTAGTGATCCATCTGCTACTATTGCAAGACTAAGAAGTGGACAAGATTGGGAAAGATTTTGTAACTTTGTAGAGAGATTATCTATTTTTCTTGAAGAAATTTAACATTATTGATTTGCACTAGTGTGACTTTATCTTGAATGGTTTCTTTGAAAATATATATATATATATATATATATATATATATATATATATATATATATATATATATACCCCAATTCTCTAAGCGTACAGCCAGCATCTAGATTGAGCACCTAAACACCTGGTATTGGGAATTGGGAGTGTAGTTTTAAAACGGTAATGTTTAAAGTGGGCTCTTTCTGAAACTCACTTCACCTTATAATGTCCACTTCAACATGTAAGTTCTCATACCATACAGTTTGTCTATATTGCCTAACATATTAACAATGCTTCACTAATTAAGCGAGTAATACAGACATAAAAATTGAGCCAAACTCAAGGATTACCCTTGCTAATTTAGATGTCATGCATAGCTTTCTTTAAGGCTGTCTTCGCACTTCATATGACCCCAACCCCTACAAGTAAAAATGGAAGACCATAAAGAAGAGCTTATACCAACTGATAACAGACAAGCAAACACTTTAACAGTATCAAAACCATTTAGTGCAAATGACACAGTTCTGATCTTAGTAGAAAACAGAAGCAGTAATGAAAACTATCAGGACTCTCATGTACAAATTATATACAGAAGTTATGCATGCTGATTAAGATATACTTTAACAATTCAATTAGTAATATTCAGCAGCACAACAAATGCAGTATGTCATTTAGTTTCACCTAGGATCACATCAATAAATCCAATTTTATTCTATTATTTACATTTAAAGCTCTTCAAAAGCCACACAAAAAAATATTTAAATGCCAACCATATGCAGCCCTTCACGGGAACCTTCTAGCATGACCTACCCTTGAAACCTTCTTTTTTTGACAAGACCTTGTTAATTTACCATAGTACATATGAGAAAGTTTTGTTCCAACCAACTCGATCAGCAATATCATTTCAACTGCTTTTCTGATACACCTGTAATTTACCACAACAGGAAACGGCTTCTCTCTTCCTGATTCATTTTCTGTTCTTCCATCGGTATGATATTAGTAGTTACTAGAATCATCTGTATTTCCTTCATTGATGTAGAGGTACAAAGGTCCATATTTTACAAACTACAATACAATCTCTTTTATATATTTTGAAAGTCGAAAAGCAATAAGCTTATTAGATATAACCAGAAAGAGTGCATAAGACAGTCTCAGCCTCAAGATATGAGATGACCAACAGTTGAACAACTCCAACAAGGAAAACAATCAGATAAGGAATGTTCAGAATGGAAGATTTGAAAGTTGTTACACCTGCTACATCCTGAGATGAGCGGATTATGAGATTACTGCTCCAAAGATGGCTATTGTTTTCAATGTCCTTGTGAATGATAACATGGTTAAGTAGGGGTGCTTCTTTTGTAACAGTGAACAGAGAATTGCAATGGTAGTAGGCAAACCTCAACTGCAGGACGTTTTTCCGAGAAGAGAAAGCCATGTTTGATGCTACATGCAAGCAGAATCCTAAGTTGAGAGCTTATTCCATGAATTCTCATCAAAACAAACATCTAGAACAGGATCATCAAGTTCCCAAAGTCGAGCCATAAGGCCAAGTTACCTGAATCTGCCTTATACAAAAATTCAATAATGCATCAATGTCTTATCTGGCCTATGTTTAGGCTGGCTTTTTTCATATGCATCTATCTAAATTACAAAACACATGCAACGACATGCTCGATCCATTATGTATGTATAATCCTGTTCATACATTAACAAAAAAAAAACTACTTTCCCCTTGTTACGTTTCACACGAACACTTTTTGGTAGTTTCCACTTATTTGAAAAGATATTGTAAAATAAGAATATACTAGAAAGAAGAAGGCAAGACATTCCTCCATTTTTCATCTTCATTCTCAGCTCATATTGTGACTTCTGTCAACAATAATGTTATGAACATTTCTTGGCCGCTTACACTTATAAACTTGGGCATCAGGTTATTTTAACTAGATTGATTTCATCGAGAATGCATCACAATAGAAACCCATGTAAATTTACATCTAACTTAACGTGCCATCAAATCAATCCATGAATTACAAGCACAGTTACATTTGACACTAAGGTCATAATAGGTGCAATGATTAATGACTAGTGAACAATAAAATATTTTTAAAAAATGGAAGAGACCAGGAGAAAAGAGCACTAGACCTTCAATTACAGAAGTTACTGTATAAATAGAGCTCTTGTGATGAAAACTCCACCCAGATTGAAATTTGAATGCCAGTAATGGATACGCATGCAATGCTTAATTAGAAGCAAGAAACTCAAAATCATAACGCACCCCCACACACTCTCCTTACTGTCACCAAAGGATCAAACCCTCAACCTCATAGAAACCATGAGGCGAGTCATACTGCCTCATAGAAACCATGAGGCGAGTCATACTGCATTTACTATTTTGTTAAGCATGTTTGTTTCTGTTCCAATATTGGAAGGCTCGGAACAAATTGTTTTGCTCTTTATCTGTCACCTTCTTTTGCATTACCCTTCCAACAACCCACAATTATTGGGTTCATTTATCCACGTATCTTTAACAGGTTATTAATTGGATTAGGTTAAATGAATAATAAAAAAATATATGAATTAAATGGATAAATTGGTGGGTTTGATAAATTACAAAGACTCCTGCTGCTATGTATTATAACTGAAAAATTTATCAATACATAAACATTTCATGCGCGGCTATCATTAAGTCAGCTGGTCTGCCTGCCAACTTTTTTTCCCCTCTTCCCGTAATCCAGCCGAGGCCCGAGAGAGTACAGAAACGGAGGTGATTTTTTAAAACTTTTATGTCTAGGAAAGGCATACCTGAATTGGGTGGGAGAAGAAAGAATATTGGTATGCAAAGAGTAATTACTGATTGATGTGAAAAAATAAAATAATAGTTTCCTTTTTCCATTGGGTACTTTTCTTTGTTATTTAATAATTATCTTGAAAAATTGTCATATGATACAATGTGCTGGAAGTGGTTAGTATAAAGTTTATTTTGTGGTAAGTTGGTCAATTGGCCAATAGAATAACACTTAGCGTGGTAGAACATTTGTGTATGTGTCGATTAATTCGCCAATTAACCAACTTACCAAAAAAAAACTTCATACTAACTGGATCTCAATCTGCTTGTTAAGACAACAATTAATCCGAAATCCAAAAAAATTAATCAATTACAAGATGATATATAAGAATTTATTCGAGGGCATGTAATTAATCCTTATATATAAAGTGACGTAAGGCGATCCGTTGGATTGAAGAACTCAATTTTTAATTGAATATATATGAATAGGTTTCCGCTTCTTAATTTTTTTCTTTTATGTATATAAGACATTTGTCTTTTTGCATCATTAGAATTTAAGAGTTATTAAAATAATTACTCTCTTAAATAAACGAGCTATGATATTAAGTTATTAACATTAGGTATAATTCATTTTTCTATTTAAGGAAAATAATTTAGGCATAGAAAAGTTAATCTATATAGAATTTGCTTAGAATAGGGCTAAACCCCGGGAATGTACTGAATGGATGATCCAACCAAAACGAGAATATTTGTTAGGTTCCTTCTATTCTATTAATGATGTTTAATGTAAGCCATCTCCATTGAGTAGGTTTGTCCAAATAATGTCTTGCCCTGCCCTCACTATCAGTCAATTATTCCTATTATTACACGAGAATAACAGGGATGATCTCCCTAATGGTGGATTTGTACCTAACAGGCTAATAATACATCAAGTCTACTAATGAAAAAGTATTAAATACTAATTGTTAATACTTTTCCGTACAAATGTTAGTTAAGTTTTCTCTACATGCATTTGATTTGGTCCACTTACATAGTTATACGTATATAATAATCCATGTGAAAAGAGAAAACTTAATTATGCTATCAACTTTTGCCAACTGGTGTGAAAACATAAACATGAACACGACTAGTCAGTGTGGATGGTAGACCTAGACCATACTAAGCGTCTCTCTCTCTTTTTTTTTGGAATTTTATATACTCCATCCGTCCTTTAATATATGTCTTATTGTTTTAGAGTTGTTCATAAGATTTAAAATTAATTGTCTATAATACATTTAAATTCTTATAATTATCATACTCTCTCTCATAGCATTTTCTCGAATTATATAAAACGATAAATAATTAAAAAAAAATGAAATTATCTTAAACAACAAATATTAAAGGACGGGGAGGGAGTATAATTCAAGGAAGGTCAACATTTCACCACTCAACATAGTTATTACATACTACTATACTAGTCCTATATTCCTTCTATCATATATAGAACATGTACAATAGTCGTCAGCACCGCAGTGCACAATTGCGCGCACACACGAGACTTGAATCAAGGTCTGAGATAACTACGTATTACTTGCTGCACATCAATGTTGAAATTTGTAAAGGAGCAGTGGGCAATGATCTTGCTTTCGGTTTTACTAGTTAACTAACTAACTAATATATATAGGCATTTCCTAGAGGTAAATACTCCTTGAGAGGCATCGGGTGTTCACCAAGGTACCAATCCCCAACAAAGTTTAATTATCTAGAAGACCATTGACCTTCTTATTCCACCGGCTGCCGGACAGTTGTATCTTCATAATTTTCTCCTTCTGACTAAAATATGACCAATCAAAGAATATATATATATATGACAGATAATAAAACCAACAGTGATTGGCCATAAAGCAGCAGCAGGTCTTTCTCTGCAATTATTAACAAAATTCCCAAGTGTAGAGAAGCTGCAAGTTGTTCAAATATGTTGAACATGTGCATGGAGGACCCAACGACTTTTCTTCTCTATCAATTTCCCTACCTAGATAAGACCAACAAGTAGACAAAAAGAAAGAAAGTTCAGGGTGTATAAATAAGGCAAAAGAACATATGGCATAATAGTCAGGGAGAAGTAGAGAAACTGAGAAGGAAAAAGTGGAGTTCGGGGAGTGTTGTCGCAGGAAAGATGGCACTTGCATGTTGTGTTGTGCCAAACCCTAGCAAGTGCATCTTCCTGCAACAAGATTCCCAGCAACTCCAATATTTTTGCTCATATTGCTTCTATATATATTCCACATTTTCATTCCAAGGTAATAAGCAGATTCTCATCATATATACCTGCATTTTCATAATGTAAATATATGCACACACACAGAGACACATGTTAACATGCTAAAATATACATGCGCGCGCACACATACATATATACCTTCTGCTACGTTTTATATACACACACCACTATACCTTCTTGTACAGTTTATATATATGTTTGTACATATTGTTATTTACATGTGCAAATTTCTTATCTACGTATTCATATGCAAGTAAGTCAAAGCCATGTTTATCTGTAATACTACATTTGGATTGGAGTAATGAAGGTGAAAATTGAATGACTTATTCCTATAGAATGAAAAAAATTGTGTTTGATTGCAATTGAAATGTATTGAACCATTCTTATTCCTCCCAAATTTATAAATTTTATTCCTTTGGGGAGAGCGATGGAGAGTATGGATTAACTCATTCCAACTAGAATGGAATGAATCATTCCACCCTCCATTTTTTTCCTTCAATCCAAACATAACATAAGAGTGAGTAGAGCACTGTTTTCAAGGTAAGATTTAGTTATTATTTTTTTACAATTTAACGTACATTAATTTATAATCCTACCCAAATTAACTCCAATCTTCAACAATAATTAGAGATTCGTAAATTATTAACTGTTTTTTTCATATGTCAGGCTGTATGATGTCAACTTAACTTATGACGCCTGAAGATTCGTAAATCTAGCAGCCTATAAAAAAAGCTTCTTTTCCAGCTGTATCTTCATTGTCACCTTGCATAAGGACGCAGAAAAATTATCATGTGCAGGCACGAGAACTAATTAATTATCATAGGCTTTTAGCAGCTAACAATTCCTATAGCTATATCCTATGTTTGTCACTAATAAAATTTTCTATACAATCAACCTTCCCCAAATTCCACCCGGATGTATCAACTCATCAGAATCTACCAAGCTTCTCTACTTAAGATAGGGTGTGAGATGAGATTATGCAGTTTATGGGGTTGGCATTTGGCTAGAATCTCACAAGTAACAGACTAGGAGCAAGAATATATTAATAACCAATGATAAAGGATTATACAACAACAATCATATTATGTGATTAGAAGCAAAGAATCTGCCGGTTAATTGCTTAACGCCATACACATAGTACTTCTACCTCATTCTCTCCCTCCTATATTATATATACTTTGTGTGAGTAGCTTAAAACTGCAAATTCCAGGAGATATGATGCTTATGCAGAGCAGAAATACAGAGAAACTGAAGGAACTCCAGTCGCAGGAGAGATGATGCCTAGTGCAATTTCTTCATTAGTTTTGGGAATTTGGGCCTCATCTTTCCTAGACTGAAGCTCCTCTAATTTCTTCCAAACTAGTTCATTTTCAGATCAATCTTTTCCACAGTTGATTAAGAGGTAAGCACCTTCATTCTTTGGCTTCTAATGGTTGCTAACTAATTTTTTTCATATTCTTTTTGTTAGAAAGCAAACCGAGGGAAGTTGTAACCACCAAAATTTTGTGTTGTTATATTCAGTATATATGAGAATGTATATAGATATACTAGAGTTTGGATTTTTGATACTGAGACGCACATTTAGCAGTACTTTAGTTTTGGATTTCTCATGAATTATTGTTCTGTTTGGGTCAATAAAGCATTTCATATTGCAAGATTCTTATGGTATCCAAACTCCATATCCCACAGGACATAACATAGTCAAACTAAATCACAAAGGGCTGACACGTTATAGCTTCTTGAAATTGCAGCATGCTGAGACACTACTTAACCAGATTTAACTGTATGTCTGTCTTTTAAGAAAGGTATCTTAATGTATCAAGTTTTGGATAAAGGTATTTCGTACCAAAACAAACCCATTTCATTCCAAGTATTATTTCGAAATGCGATCTAGATAAATCAATTGCTTCATGATAATCAAAATAACAGCCAACGAAGCCATATGATCTAGCAGTCAAATCTACTCATAAGATAACCGCATTTCCTGTAATAAGGATTTGTTGCAAGATAAAATATAAATGAGGGCGCAAGAACAGGAAATTTCACTTGCATAACATACTCCTGCAGCCCGACCGATAACCAAAGAAGTTCCAGACAGATCCACTAAAAAGATAGCGGTGCATATCAAAATATATACAGATTTTATTTTGCCAGCTTCTCCCATTTGTACAACATTCAATACCTGATTATCAAATAATTTGAAACATCATGTCCTATAAAAAATTTCTTTCACTTCCCTTATACTTTCATTCACCTCGCCAACAGATGTCGTCAACAGTTAGTCCATGTCAACAGTTAGTCCATGACAACCTTCAATGCCAACACCAAATGGTAAGCCCAGGTGATTGCAGCATGAAAGGGTAAAAAATGCCTACAAGCATGAAACCCAGACCAATACATGTA
Source organism: Panax ginseng (assembly GCA_020205605.1). NCBI lineage: Eukaryota > Viridiplantae > Streptophyta > Magnoliopsida > Apiales > Araliaceae > Panax > Panax ginseng. The sequence goes on from CM035132.1 coordinate 16,994,064, forward strand.
TACTATGTTGTTCTACAGCAGCAAGTATATCCCGATCAGTGCTTCAATTCTTTTCGTTGAGGCCAATTCAAGCAGCAACTGTCTAAACCATGTATAGAATGGGTAAAGCTCAGAATGGCCATTATACTAGTTACCTGATTGTGCCGTAATCCCTTCTGATAGTAATGAATACCAACTAAACAGAAATTTGCCTTCTAAACAGGTTTTTGCTATTTGCACTGCATTGGTCGGAACTTATGCTTTGATAAGAGAGAGTTGATCAGAATTTTCAGCCTCTTTGCTCCAGGAGTGGGCCTGAGGAGTGTGATATTACCCACAACAGAGCATGGGTCAGACCCATTTTCCCGGATACCTATGCACCACCCTCCAGGAACAATCATGTTTTGACCTCGGAACAAGAGTTCAGAATCAATCTTATCTAGAACTGGATCATCTTGATGGAACTTCCTTGCAAACGGTGCATTACTGTCAACCATCTTTTGCATGTCATCAACTGTAAGGTAATGGGGATGCTGCTTTGGGGGGTTGTCCCATGATATGAAGTGAAGATCACTGTTCACAGTGGTGTTGCTGAACTCATAAGCATTACAGACAACTGTGTGGAAATAGCCCTCCGGAGAGGAGATGAAATTTGCATAGTACAGAAGGACTGTTCGTGGTAAGTTATCCCATCCCCATATGCAGTAGTCAATGAAAGGCCGAGAAAGTGCCATCCAAGCAGATCCTGCATAACAAAGCGTGGAAATAATTATGCATATGTAAAAAGCCCAATGCCTTCAATAAGTGGAATAAATGAATTTAAGCTATTATATAGTGCATCTTGTATCACAAAATTGCAAATTGACCATTAATTTAGCATGGATTGACATATTGCTGAAATCAAGAATAATAAGTACACTGCCCAAGGGTCATAATTGAAGGCAAGCATCATTTAGCAAAGCATTTGTATAGTAGCTGCTTTTCAAATTAAATCTTATTTCTTAGACAATAAAAATCATGTCCTATAAGGAAATCTTATTGCCATAACTGTTTTTGATTTTTGTTAAAATCAGTCGAATGCAACATTATATGGAAATTCGTGTTCTCAAAATCCAAGATAAATAGACCAAACAGAAAAATAAGATCTTAAAAGTGTGACAATTATTACTAGAGGAAATATGCAAGGAGCAAAACCATACAATTATAAAGATAAAATTTTCTACACCATAATAATGCCTACTGGAAATGAATTCTGTCTCACTTTTTCTTTTTCTTTTTGTGTTCGCGGGATAGTTCGAAGACATTAATCAGTCTCTGATGCCTTGCTCCAATAAAGGAATTAAAATAAAGCCACTGCCCGGAGGAATAGTATATGTTGTGTAGCTTTATTCCCAGATATATTATAGTACAGATGTTGGCATTGAAATAGCCAGCTGCAAGCTAATGAATTTTCATTTTAACCATCTGTTTGCGCGTGAAGCAGTGACTATCTCTAGGTGCTTAAGCTAAATGTCAGTCGATGCAGTGCTGCTTTATAAGTACAAAAGTTGATAAAAGCAAAGCACTCAGTCCCTCCAGATACTCCAGCATGTTCTAGAGGTGTAGAAAAGGAAACTGCAGTACGCAATTACTGGTGTATATAAAGATTTGACAACTTAACAGTCCTCTATTATATACAAATTCATAAACAAAATAACTACCATATTATCACTAAAAGATAGTAGACCACAAATATAAAAAGGAGTTGTCTCAGTTCTCAGTACTAACAAATCAAACTCAAAACAAAAGGAATGCTATTATACACTCGACAAAAACAGAAGGGGTAAACAAAATATTACGCAGACACTCAATTTAAATAAAGAGATTGGACTCATCATAGGAATCATGTAAAGCACAATAGAATAGCTTTAATCATGTGAGATTTCCAACTTGCCCAAGCACTAACAAGAAAAATTATCTTAACACAATAAACTTCACGAAATTGATGAAGACAGCCCATTTAAGCAGAGCAGAGCTGGAAACATCACTACTGACATACTAGCAAAAACTGCCATATATGCAAACAAGAACCTTAAATAGAAATTCAAAGAGAAACACTGAGAGCCATCAGTTACGAAGTCAAATTTAAATAATCAAAGTATGACCAATTTCACCTGTAAAAAGCTTGAAGCCCGTCGGCACACTTCTACGCTGGGTAATCCAAAAAACATCAGTCTTTTTTGTCATATACAAACCCGGATCAATAATTATTGGTTTTGCACGCTGAGCCCTACATGGATTAGTACAATCACACAATAAATTATATAACCATCTAAAAATTAGAACAGATAATAAAAGAAATTGATTAATCACTTACTCTTTCCACCCAATATCACTAGTATGATCAATGAAATTCAGGTCTCGCGACAAGTTGGAAAAGGTGTGAAGCAGATCTAAACCACCGCCAAAACCCATCAATTAGATTACAACTAAGATACCAGAATCACAAAACCAATGAGGAAAAGATAAAAGAAAAAGCACACATACCATCTTGAGTAACAAGTGGATAATCTGAAGCACTGAGATTAATAAACCAATCCCAATCCCCACCATACCTCAACAGCATCGCTGCCGCGTGGAGCGTATTGGCCACCATAGTGGGCCCGCGATAGGTGATCAGATTCGCCTTAGTGATCATTTTCACGTTACTAAATCTGATAAATGTGGAGTGATTTTTAACAAAATTGAGGAGATCAAGGCGCTCTTCGGCCGGAGATTCGGCGTCGAGGTGGACTACATAGCGGTTGTAGGGGTGGTAGAGAGCCAGGAGGGTGCGGCGGAGCATGAAGCCGTCGCCAATTGAGCCGGAAATGAGGTAGGCGAGGCGGGGTGGAGGAGGAAAGGAGGAGATGGGTAGTGGGTGGAGCTTGGACTCGACGAAGACGGAGGCGGAAGAGCCGTCGGAGGTGGCGTAACGGTGAAGGGGGAGGATGGGAGTGCCGTCGGGGAAAGTTAATGTTGCGATGAAGAGAATGAAGAGAGAGAGAATTGAGACTATGGCCAATGGGAAGATCCATTTCCTTTCCACTGTTTGGGAATGCTTTAGTTGCATGTAAAAGCTCTTCAGCTTCTTCATCTCGATCCTACAATGATGAATTCTAACCACTTTAATTTCCCTCTGAACTCATTCTACTGAGGAGAGAGAAAGGAAAAATGAGCTTGTGAGCTTAAAAATTTGGGTGGAATGGGGAGTAAATTTAGATGCAGATAAGAGTAGATGATGAATTGATATGTCTTAATTAAGTTAGTTGGGGAGTTAATGATTTTTCTTGTTAGGTGTGTTTGGTTTAGCTGAAAATTATATGAGACGGTGCGACTTTGTTTACTTTATGTCTCTTTCTACTGCTTTGCCCATGACTAATGGAATCAAAATAAATTTATTTCCTTTTAAATAATTTAAATATAATTATAAATATCATAAATTAATTAAAAATTATGATAAATTTATTAAATTTAAATTTAAATTTTTTTTAATTAATTTTAAAAAAATTAATATTAATCTTTATATTATAATTATTAATATTACACACTATTTATTTCTAGTCTTTATAAATTTCTATTTATTTCTAGTTTGTGAAGTCTACCTTCGTAAATTTTTCCAATGTTTCATTATATTAGTTTATGATGGATCATGACGTGGCCATTTTTAAGAATTTTATAGATTGAAAGGTTGGACTTTGTTGTTTCAAAAAGGAAAGACTTTGAAAATTTCTAAGTTGAAATGATGGACTTAGAAATGTAAATTGTAGGACAAACTAAAATAAAAATTATTTATATCCAATTAAGTAGGGTTTCAAAGAAGATTGTTGTTATCTGACACTATTTTTTTTCAATTTATTTTCTTATAAAATCATATGTCAACCAATACCTCATACTAATCAATTTTTTCAAACAAGCTAAATCAGTACCGTTGCAAAAATAATCTTGAAGACAATTGCGCCCTTGTATTTCAATGTATTTCATTTTCTTGTATTTGCACACCTCCAGGCTGTGGCCATCCAAGCAACGTACTCCAGTGAGGCTAAAAGAGCTCGGCTATCAACTGCGGATGCCATTCTACATCACTATACAATCATCTTTCTTCCTATCTTCACAAAACAATTCATTACAAGAGAAGTTCTAACAGAAACTCATAAAATTATGAGGCAAAGTTACAAATTAGAGATGCAGATACAATAACTACAGAAGAATTAGAATGGATCGGTGCAATTTACAGTAGGTTGGATGACTTGATGCAAGGACAGATTAAGAACTTTAAAATGGTCGCGATTTCAAAAATCCTGCATCACTCATTCTGTTGACTATTCGAGATGCATCATTTAGTCTATTCGCTCTTTCATAAATGCTGGCTACAACAAGATGCAACTCTTTCTTGTTAATGTTAGGATCAGAGTTCAATCTATTAAATAGTGATTCTACCATCTCAAAATCCTTTTTCGCACCGTAAAGACTTAGCATCTGGAAATGAACTTCATCTGGAAAAACACAACCCTCTTCCTGCATCTCCCTATAAACAGCATCTGCCTGCTCAAAATTGCGCAACTTCCCATATGCATTTAATACAAGAGCAATAACATTAGAATCAGGATAGTATCCCGCTGCTCTCATTCTGTCAAATACCTCAATCACATTTGTGTGTTTTTTATTTCTTGAGAAAAGGTCAATCATACACCCAAAAACTGATATATCCTTTACCTCCCCAGCATCAAAGGCCTGTCGAAACACCCATGTGGCCTCTTCTATTCGACCGGCTCCTGCAAGAATCTGAATGGCTGCTCCCCTGGGAATATTATCTGGTTGTTTGAGCTCATGGAGTAACCGCTTAGCATGTGCAACCAAACCTGTCCTCTCATATGCCACAATCATAGTCTGGTAAAGGACTTGATCAATCTCAACCCCAGAGCTGCGCAGCTTCTGAAACAGCATTGCTGCTCTATCCAGTTTCCCCGACTTTTCCCATATCGATATCATTGTCGAGTACGTTATGGTGTTAGGTTCAATTCCTCTACTCTGCATCTCTTGAATAAGATTATTAGCCTTTTCATGCTCAAGTGACTTCCCATAAATATTAACCATAGTGTTATAAGTAACGACGTTTTGCTCAATATCCTTCCTCTGCATCAACCTAAATAGATGTATGGCTTCTCCAAAAAGCTCAGCCTCACCGTAAACCCTCAAAAGGGTGTTGTAACTGACCACATTGGGCTCAATTCCCATCTTCCGCATGCTCCAAAACAGCCTATCAGCTTCCTTTGCCATATCAAGCTGTCCATATACGTCAATCATAATATTACAAGTCGTAACATCAAGAAAGCATTTAACATCCTTCATCTCAGAAAACACCGACAGCGCCTCAACAAACTTTTGGTTCTCAACATACATGCTCAAAAGAGTAGAATAGCTAACCGTATCCGGCATAACACCTACTGCCCTCATTTCTTGAAGCAACAATGTTGCTTCACGGAAAAGCTTAGCCTTCCCATATACATTAATCATCGAATTATAAGCAACCAAGTCTGGCAAAATACCAGACTGCTTTAATCTATAAAAAATCGATATCGCCTTTGTGTAATCACAAAGCTTACGAGACAACTCAATTAAATTACTATACAAAACAAGGTCACCAGACACATGATCTTGTTCCATCTTTTGAAGCCAAGATAATGCATCATCAAACATACCCTCCTTCCCAAAATGAGTGATAAGTGTAGAATACGTGTACCTATCAGGCGAAAGAGATCGCTGGCGCATTTCATCAAACAGTCCACGAGCCAGCTGCCACTGTTTCGCTCGAAGCACATTACGTAAAACCACGTTATACGCAAACACAGAGGGAGTGTACAAGGCTTGTTCATTAATCCAGTCAAGTAAAGCAACCGATCTTTGCCAGTCAGTTTCACGCGAAAGAAGCGTGACCATAAAACGAATGGAAAGTTGCCGAGTTTTGTATTGTGACATTAAAGCAAACAGTTGGTGCTCATTTGTGGTTTGCCTAATTGATAACAAGAGCTCGTCCATGTCGACGCTGTGATCTAAGAACATCACTTGGGGATTTCGACGGTAAGGTTGGTGAGAAGATGAAAACGGCAACGTGTTAGTTTTTCGCCAGATATCTTTGGATGAGGAAGCAGCTGAGACTGCAATATTTGACATGTTGGTTGAAATGAATGGTAAAGAAGAACGTGGAATGGAATGGAAATGGAGGGCATGAGCAAAAAACGATGACGTATTCATTTGATATTAATTTCAACTTTTTCGAACTACAAATTTGATTTATGGTGGTGAAGCTGACTTGGAACGAAGGTAGTCAAATCCTTGCATGGAAAATTAAGGAAGACGATGTGCCTGTTTGTTAAGTAAATGTTTTTGGGTTTTGCTAAAAATGGTTGCTGATACGGTGATACAGGATCCGGTTAGCATGAAGTCTAATTTTTGGTGAGGTGGTCAATTGACTGCTAATACAAATAGAATCTCGCCTATCTGTCAACGCTTTGTTAATCAATTGACCAACTTACTCAAAAATAAACTTTATACTAACCACTTCGGATGATATATATAGTACTATAACTTTTCTATAACTGTATAGTAAGAAAAGTATTAGGAAAGTTGGACCCAGTGTTCCTTTTTTAAAGGTTTCCCCAGATTTTCTAACTAGTGAAATCTTACTGACATGAAATTTTAGTAACACGTACTATAGCTTTTATATCATCCCCTTGATTTTTTTTTATGAGAGGACTATTTTCATATGTTATACTCTCACAATGTGATGGGATCTACTTTGTTCTTGTAAACTCGCAAATTAATTACTACCTCCGTTTTAAAAAGATTGTCGTTTAAGGTTTTGGCACATGGATTAAAAAAGTATTATTTACTAAGTAAAATTTGTTTGAAATTCTATCATTACCCTTTTATGGAAAGTTAAAACTATTAATACAAGGGAGAAAATTTCTTGGGACAATGAGAGAAGATAGGGTTAATATAGGAAACTAAATAATTTATTCTCCTTGAAAGTTGTAAACGACAAACTTTTTGGAATTTTTTTTTTTTTCTAAAATGACAATATTTTAGGAACGGAGGGAGTAATAAAATTAATTGGGCACAATGTTTTTTTACCCAAATATCTCTTTATGTATTAAAACTTTTTCCAAGACTTAATGGTGGTCAAGTAAGCAAGTCTTGAGTTTGAGTTTTGTGACTTAACATTGAACAACTAATTGTACTCCTCATATTTAAAGTTAGAAATACATTTACAAACATGATAATATTTATTTATTTTTCAACATTAGTTAAAAATGTAATAATATTTTAATGATAATATTCAATTTGTAAACATTATAATGCTAAAATTTTCATACCAATTTATAATCTAAAATTAAATTTTTTAATCAAATTTCTAAAAGAGTTAAAAATAAAAATGGACCCTTCAATTTTGCAATGATAATTTGTAGATTGGAGGAGAAAATAAATGCAGCAAGTCAAAGTCGGATGTACTTTAGAATAAAAAATATCTAATAAAATAAAATAAATTAGATTTTACCCTTCAAAATCAAAACAATGACCGCCTTATCAGTGTAACCGAAATTGCATTCGCTCTCGAGACAATGAACTTCACTCTCCCGCGTTTTATGCTTCTCTTTAGGGTTGCCTCCTTAACTTCAACCGTCACCACAAACAATCCCTATTTTGTTATTACTCCCAAGGAGGAGAGAAGGTTCAGTACTATTGCACTCTCCATATCTCCAAAGGTAACTTCACTTGCCTAGAGTTAATGATAATTTTATGATTTTTCCTTTTTTTTTTAATATAGTTGTCGTGGCCGTTTAATCTGATTAACAGTTAAGTGAGGTACTACTGGTGGTTGTTGGGGGTGGTGCAGCTGGGATTTATGGAGCAATTAGGGCTAAAACTGTAGCACCCAATCTGAATGTGGTGGTTATTGAAAAAGGGAAGCCTCTTTCAAAGGTTTGTACATGTATTTTATGGATATTCCGTTATTTTTTGAGTTATTACCACATTTGGTATGGATCTTGTTGAAAATTTATGATCATTTGGTATAAGTAATATATATGCTCTTCCTGAAGAGAAATGTTTTGATTTGGCAGGTTAAAATTTCTGGGGGTGGTAGATGCAACGTGACTAATGGGCATTGTCCTGATAACATGGTAAGGATAATACATATACCTATGTAAATGTTATAAACACTGATTTGATTTACACTTACAGTGATACATGGTACAAAGTTGTATGTGTGTCTGGAATTATCTTTTAGGAATGTTAGTTTTTTTTTTTGAATATTAATGGCATTAGAACATACACCCATGCTTATAAAACATAGTTTTTGAGTTAGAAGACTATGATTCAATAAATTGGTCAATTCAACTGTATCTTATGGAGTTTGTTGTTTTAAATCTTTGGGTGGGTTGCGTTATAGTTGACAGTTGGCATTCTTCTATGCAATGAGTAAAGGACAGTGGTTGTTTGGACTTCAGCTTAAAAGTAAAAATATCCATCATCCTGTTTGAATTTTGTGTGCAATTTACTTTATTCATTTGATTTTTGTTATGATTATGTCATATTTCCATGCCATGCTACTTGCTAGCATAATAAACGATCTCATATATTTTTATGTCAGATTGTGAATGATCTTTCAAATACTAAACGATTCCATTTATTAGTATGATTATTTGAAGTAGGGGTACACAGAAACGGTAACCATAGTTGGTTGTTTTGATTTCTTGCCGGATTTCCTCTAATGTATTTGAAGGACATGTTTCTGCATCAACTAACCGTTAAAAGGTAGCTATGAAAAATGAATATAATTAAGTAAAATTATTTTGCTTTACTGCTCTTTGCTTATTCAAATTTGGTCCATCAAGTTAAGTTGTTTATTAGCAAATTGGATATGTTGTTATTATTCGAGTTCTTAAATTTAACATGTGATACCCTATGATGTACTAATTTATTTATTTATTTTTTGTAGATTATGGCAGATCATTACCCAAGAGGCTATAAAGAACTGAAAGGTTTATTCTTCAATATACATGGCCCATTGGATACTATGTCTTGGTTTTCTGATCATGGTGTTGAACTGAAGGTAGTCTTGCGGCCAAGTGTCTCAGTTTCATTTTTCTATATTTCATAAGTCAATATGATTTGGTTTTTGGTATGTCTTTTGTAATATATTTGAATTGGATTATATTGTGGATTTTCCATTCTGTCTCAGACTGAGGATGATGGAAAAGTATTTCCTGTCAGCAACAATTCATCTTCTGTAATTGATTGCCTCATGTCCGAAGCAAAGAAAAGGGGAGGTATGTGTTTTTACTCACTACCATAGGTATGTATTTACAGTTTATGTTTTCATTATTGTAGTCATTATGTTAAGGGGTGAGAGGATTGGCTGTATCAAAGAAGCTGGAAACATGAAAACCTGTTAAACTTCTGTTTGTGCCTCTTTTATAAATATTTTTGGAGAAGTTATATTCAAGTTTAGCCATAAAAAATTATTCATCAATAGAAAAGGGGAAGAGATAGTTTAAGAATTCTATAATGGGTTTCTTTTAAGTATTCTACAATTAAGAATAAACTTTATGTTGTTAAATGTTTCCTTGATATAAGTTTTTTAAATATGGTCTTGATGATTCCTGCAGTTATTTGGTCTTCATAAATGTAAAATGGTGGTCTGTGGGAGCTGTCGTTGACACTCCAAAATTAACCTCACTTTCACTTCACAAATTCAAATAATTAGCACAGTAACAAGTAAGGATCGATCCCACGGAGAGTAAGTTCGTTTTATAATTCTTCTACTATTTTGACAGAAAATAAAGATGGGGTTTTTGAAAAATGTTTTTAAACTAAGAGAACAAGAATTAATGATGAAGTTAAACAAATATGTATAAACTTCAGTTCTGTAGTTCAGTTTCACCAAGTACAACAATCAATTAATCAAGTTATTATTATTTTTCCTTCAGTGAAACTATTAGCCCTAGATAACAATAAGTTCTGCTATCCGAAATTCTCCGTAGATAATCATTGTATGAAACAAGCTTTCCATCAGATTCTAACTAGCATACAACCTAGAATAAGCTATCTAGATTTAATATGATAGAAGTATTAAGAAATAGAGAATTAAGTTAATTCAAGCAACAAACACATAAGCTCGATTTGTTTAACTTGTTTTCTGATAATCTTAACAATACACAAAAGCTTGTCCACAATTAGTATCAAGTTGCTACTTATGATGAAGACAGATACCAATTACACGTAATACCAATCTTAATCTAGTAGATGATAATGATCAAATTAACTCAATTGGCCATATCAAATTAATTATATCAATTAGCATGCAATCAATGAAAACAGATTATCAGAAGAAATTTCAAACAAGAAAGAATAAATAATAATACTCAATTAATTAATTACTTGTAACAAGGTTCCACCTCCCTTTAGAACTGAATGAAAAGAACTAGCCTGACATGCTCCAAGTCTGCACTTCAATGAGGTATGATAGTTGGTAGAAGATTGAATGAATAAAACCCTGACTATCATCCTCTATTTATAGTGTTAGACGAAGACTTAAATCCTATGAGAACTAAAAATCCAAATCCTAAAAGGAATTACAAATCACAACTAGTTTTCATAAAGAAATAAAATCCAATTTAGAAATAAATCTCAGTCTAAAAATATCCTAAATCTAATAGAGATTTTCCAATTTTCCCGCTCAAATTTGTTGGGGGCGAATTTCTATTTCCTGCTGCTACATCCTTTGGTAAAACGACCATAACTTTTGATCCGGAAGAAGTTACGGGGCCTACTACCTGTCAAATCGAAGCTCTCGACGAGATCTACAACTTTCATTCTTTGATAATTGACAAATTCGGGCTGGATTAAGGTCGAAATTGGGCTCCAAGTGACTACTATGTAAATTGCAACTCCAAACTTTGAGGTTCAAGGTCCGTTTGGTAAAAAATTCATAACTTTTTTATATGAACTCCGATTGGGACGATTCAAGATGTTTTGGAAAGCTAAGGAATAGCTCTACAATAAAATTCAAGTCCCAAGCCAAGACCATGCATCCATCTTAGCATTCAAAACCATGCGATCTTCCCTTCATTTTAGCTCTAATTCTTCCTAAAATCATTAAACACCTTAATAAGCTCATATACACAAGAAACATGTAATAAAATTAAACATAAAGGAATCATAATCATAGAATATTATGTACTCATCAGTCTGTCATTTCATGTTTATCTGCAATCAGTTTATGCTGAAATTTTAGTTTCTCAATCAGTTGTGGTGCAGACTGGGAAAGTTGTTACAACTGCATCTACTACTGCCTGTGGAAAGTTCATACTCAAGATTGAGAAACGCACAATTGATTATGTAGAATCTGTTGAAGCTGATTATCTACTAATTGCTACTGGAAGTAGTCAGCAGGATGTTGATAACAACATCATTTGCATATATTGAGTATGTAAAATAATTATTTCTGTTAAATCTTATTATTGTTGATACAGGGTTATACTCTTGCTACTCAACTTGGTCATTCTATTGTTGATCCAGTGCCAAGCTTATTCACTTTCAAGATTGATGACTTAAGGTTGGCAGAGTTGTCGGGGGTAATGATCATTCTTATTGCTTATGAAACCATGTTAGTTTATGGAATACACCATTTGGGTCATGGAAACACGGGGACGCGGGCGCAAGCTCGTATGAAAAGTCTGACCCGAGGTGGGGAGGTGGGGAGATTAGTCGGACTGCGGATCGGATACTCCACATTATCAAAAAAAAAAAGAATACACCATTTGTGCTTATAACCATGTTAGTTTATGGAATTACATTTTAACATGCAAGCAACTAATTAATAAAATTATTTGGTGATAGAAAGATTCAATCTTCCAATGAGTAAAGAGTTTTTAGTCTTTTGACATTTTTATATGAAGGATGAAATCCTACCTCAATTATAATGGGGAGACATCGCATATTAGATGAGTTTGCTTCTGTTTTATTTTCATTCTTTAGATCGACTTCATCTCAGGAGTACATGGTCCATCTCTGTCCTTCTTACTCTAGACACCTTTCTCACTCTTAAAGACATGGTTATTAGTGTCTTTCCTTTAATCTGAAGATTTGGGCTGTAATATCTTCCAAATATCCTTTGTTTGTTTTCTTTTGATCCTAAGTTCAGGTTATTTCAAGGAGAACATTTTTGGAAGCTTGTGGCCCACTGAACATTTTCAATTGATCACAATTTCATTGTCATTCTAAAAACCCAAAAATGTGAAATATTTTCCTCCAAAAGTATTTTCCTTGAAACAAACAGATCCTATTGTTATGTACACATTCTTTTGCGATCCAATGATCCTACCTTGATATAGGGCATATTTGTAATATTTTATTTCCCTATCTATAGCTAGTTCTATTAGTATTCTCATTGTTTATTGCTGTTTTATGTACACTTTTCCTTTTTTGTTTTTTCATCTCTAGGTTACATTCCTGAAGGTTAAAGCAAAATTGGAGTTAGAAACTGTCCGAAAGAACATACAACAACTTACACAGGCATGCTTATCTTACTTTTGTTGTTAAAGGAATTGAAAAGATCTGTGAGGTAACAATTATTTTGGGATCTTAGGTTGGACCCATGCTAGTCACACATTGGGGGATTAGTGGGACAGTAATTCTTCGGTTATCTGCTTGGGGTGCCCGTTATCTCTTCAGTTCAGATTATAAAGGTGAGGGACCATTTTTTTTTTCAAAAAAAGTAAATAAATTATGTATTGATGTTTTTCATTTAAACATGAAACATATGTATGCAGGGATACTTTATGTGGATTTCGCTCCCAATCTTCATATTGAAAATGTGAAGTCTATTCTTATTCAACACAAGAACCAATTTGTGGTAATCTAATCTGTATTCTACTTTTTAGTGCTCTCTTATGAAATTCATTTTTTTACATGTTTTATGCTTCTTTCTTTCTCTCTCTTTTAAAGGGGAAAGTTGCTGTTATAATTAGCTGAAAAGGAAAATGAAAGAAAAAAGAACGAATAGCATGTTTGTTTAGTCTCCCATTAATAAGAATTGAAGCAACTATAGAATATGGTGGAAGAAACAAATTATAATTTTTCTTGATTGTCGTATCTTATTAGTGAGTACAACTTACTGTTTAGGGCCATAAACCTATTGAAAGTTAATCTTTTGGCAATTCTCATTTACTGTTCATCTTAAATTTACTTAAGAGTTGCAATCACATTTTACCCCCTTTTTTCCTTCTTTTTTCATTTTTTTAACTATAATTTAAAAGCCATTGTAATTATTTTTCGCGTGACTAAGATATTTTGTTTTCTCCTTCTTGCAGAAGCACAAAGTGCTCAATTCATATCCTTCAGAACTTGGCCTTGTGAAGAGATTTTGGAAATATATATTAGATCGAGAGGTTATAAGATAATTTGTGTTGACAAAATTTGGTTAGGATCTTCCAGTGACTGATAATATTATTTCTCTATACTTTTACACAGGGACTTGATGGAGATATCTTGTGGGCTTCCATTTCAAATAACTCATTAATGTCTGTTGCTTCTCTGTTAAAGCAGTGATCATTTAAAGTGAAAGGAAAGGTATCATGTTGCACTTCCCGTTGTTAAATAAAATCAATGATCATTCAAATATTTGTAAATTTAGAAAACAATCTGGATTTGTTTAGGGCCAATTTAAGGACGAATTTGTCACTGCTGGAGGTGTTCCATTGTCTGAGGTGATCTCTCTATCTCTCTCTCCTGTTTGTTTAAAGGCTTGTTTACAATTACAACTTTACATGCCACTCTTCGTCATGCATTCTGAAGATCTCACTGAAGACTATGGAGAGCAGGCTCAAGTCACATCTATTCCTTGCTGGAGAGGTATTGTTACTTGGTATTCATGTTGATCATCTTATCTCTTCATGAAATGACTCGTTACTTTGATATAGTCTCCATCAAAGTTTAGTGCCACTTACGTGGTGAAGTTGAAATTATCTGTAGGTATTGAATATTGATGGAGTAACTGGAGGTTTTAATTTTCAGGTATGTGAATCTTTTATAGAGGAAAATGCTGCATCCATTTTTAAAAGTATGGCATCATGCATTGTTGACCTTTCAACCTCACCTTATACAACCCCCCCCCCCTCCTTCCTGTATTTGAATTATTTTCGTAGCCAACTATCAGGCACTTTTGTTGCTTTGGAGATCATCTCCTGGACTTTCAAACGTTCTATAGCTTCTATTATTTAATTAACTCATGCAGACCGATCAATAAAATATTGTTGTTTAAGTATTGCATTTTCAATATGTGATGTAGTGTTGCCCATTTAAATTTTCTTAAATCAGATGGAAGGTGTTATCCTTGTGTTTATGACAAGGGAAGCAACACGGTCCTTTATATTTAACATTTATATTAAAGTCTTTGCTATCATCTCTGGTCAAGTGGTCATAATACCTTACTTTCTCCCAAAATAACCCGGAAATAATTATTGCCATTTTCAACCTCTTCAAACTAGATCTTTAAGTTTTACAGTTTCCTTCTCTCCGACTTAAAAAACAGACTTTTTAATATTTGCATTATCTCAACAAATTTTGTTTCTATGAATGCCAAGCAATGGCTATGAATTAATTGTCTTTTGTGGTGCCCTCAATATTTCTCATCTGTTGCAGAATGCTTGGTCTGGTGGATACATAGCAGGTACAAGCGTCGGTAACCTTGCAATATCTGCTACTCTGAAGGAGACTGTTGTTTGACTTAAAACTTTCAAATCGCAGACAATCATCCTAGCTGTTGACTTATACTATCTTCTCTGGCAAGTAGCTTTAGATGTTAAATTTATGTGTATATTGTGAGTGATAGTGTAGTTAGGCTAGAATTTTTCAGGGGGCAAATGTAGGTAGGATTTCTACCCGTCCAAAAGAAAAAAGAATGTACTATATATACCAATATCATAACAATACTCCCTTCCTTTCAAATTCTAATATTAATATTTATTGATTATATATAAACTCCAAAAAAAATAACCTCCACCCCCACCTCCTTTCAAAAAAATAATAATATTTATTGATTATATATACACTCTAAAAATAATAATATTTACTAATTATTGTAATAAATTTTTAATAATTTCATTAATTTTAATTAACATAATAATTATTAATATAAATTTTAAAAATTAATATTTTAATACTCAAAGTAGTCACATCAATTAAAATTTTTAATTTTAAATTTGGATCTAAAAATTAAAATAAAATTCTTTTAGTATAACAAAAATTAAGATTTTAGTGAAATTATAATTTAAAAAATAAGTCGACTTGATTCAATCCATAGCTATTTACTAAAACTAAACTAATCTTATTTTATATAACTCAAACCTATTTTTTTGTCAAATTTATTTATAATTTAATATAAATTTATCAAAATACATAACAAACACTTAATATTGTTGTGTTAGATAACGAGATCGTAGTGCGCAATGTCATTGTTTGTCACGGGCCATAAAAGCTCACCTACTAATCCCTTATTGGGAGGTCCATTATAGTGGTTTCGGTTTATTTAGTATTAATATTAGACTAATTAGTCAACCTCCAACAACTTACATGTTTCATCCGATTTAATTTTTAATCCGATCCAATTTCAATCTAAAATAATTATACTATAACTCAGGGTGTTTGACTGACAAGACTTTAGTCAACCCCTACAGCATATGCAGTCACCCTTTCGTACTTTGAAATTTAATGAAAATGACACCAACGGTAATATAAGTGAAAATTTATAAAAATATCAAAATTTCATTGTAAAATTAATAACTCTTAATTTAAATGGATTATATAACCTACTCTTATATAATATACACTAAGGTCATATTTATTTATAAAAAACATGTTTGAGTTTAATTATTTATTTTAATTTAATATTATTTTGGATTATTTAATTATTTAATGAGGAACTATTAATCTCTTAATGTGAGATTATTAAAGTCATTTAATAGCTTAAAATAGGAAGACTATTATTAAAGATTACTAAAACAAAGATGATTAGAAAAAAGAGAGTATTCTCAATGTATTTTATATATATCAATCACTTTACAATGCTCTTATTTATAGATATAAGAACATTAATATTAAGAGGTTACAAAATTCAAAGATCGTGAGTTTCAAAATTAAATGGACATGGGAGTTACAATCAAAGATAAGGAGAATGTATCTAGACATCTATTATATGAATCTAGACATCCATAATTTTATAACACTCCCCCTTGGATGTCTATTGTATAGCCATACGCATTGAAAGCTGCCTCATTAAAAACCTTACCAGGAAAAACCCAATCGAAAAAAAACTTGGTTAAGGAAAAAAAAGTGTAGCACGTATTGGCTCCCCCTCATAAATGTATCCTTAAGTCCTTCAGCTGTCGCATTCCAATATTGCGATGCAGTCCTTCAAACGTTGCAGTTGGTAATGCTTTGGTGAACAAATCTGCTAGATTATCTCTTGAGCGAATTTGATGTACATCAATGTTACCACATTTTTCAAGGTCATGTGTGAAAAAGAATTTCGGTGAGATGTGCTTTGTTCTATCTCCTTTGATGTATCCTCCTTTTAATTGAGCTATACATGCAACATTGTCTTCACACATAATGGTTGGAGTTCCTTTGCTGGAGGATAAACCGCATGTTTCATGAATATGTTGAGTCGTTGATCTCAATCATACACATTTTAGACTTGCTTCGTGGATTGCAAGTATTTCAGTATGGTTAGATGAAGTGACAACTAATGTTTGCTTTGTAGATCTCCATGATATAGCAATATCACCACACATAAAGAGATAACTTGTTTGAGATCTACCTTTATGCGGATCAGATAAATACCCTGCATCAGCATATCCAACTCATCATTATTTGAATAAAATAAGCTCATATCCATAGTTCCTCGTAGGTAACGAAAAATATATTTAACCCCATTCCAATGTCTCCGGGTAGGAGAAGAGCTATATCTTGTTAACAAATTCACAAATAATGCTATATCAGATCGTATATTATTAGCAAAATATATTAATGCACCAATTGCACTGAGGTATGGTACTTCAGGACCAAATAATTCTTCATTATCCTCACGAGGTCTAAAAGGGTACTTTTCACATCAAATGATTTAACAACCATTGGGGTACTCAATGGATGAGCTTTATCCATATAAAATCTTTTAAGGACCTTCTTTGTGTATGTTGACTGATGAATAAGAATTCTATCTGTTAAATGCTCGATCTGCAGATCGTGACAAAATTTTATTTTTCCTAAATCTTTCATCTCAAAATCTTTCTTTAAATAATTTATTGTCTTTGAAATATCTCCATGAGTTCCAATAATATTTAAATCATCAACATACACAGCAATGATAGCAAAACTGATTCTGACTTCTTTATAAAAATACACCGGCATATAGGGTTATTATTATACCCTTCTTTCAATAAATATTCAATAAGATGATTTTACCACATGCGTCCTAATTGCTTTAACCCATATAGGGACCTTTGCAACTTAATTGAGTAAACTTCCCGGGGATTTGAATTATATGTTTCAGGCATTTTAAATCCTTTAGGGATTTTCATATAAACATTATTATCAATTGACCCATATAAATAGGTTGTAACAACATCCATTAGACACATATCTATCTTTTCATGAGTTGTCAGGCTAATAAGATACCGAAGTGTAATTACATCTACCACAGGAGAATATGTTTCATCGTAATCAGTGATAGGTCTTTGTGAAAACCCTTGTGCCACAAGTCATGCCTTATATCTTACGATTTTCAATTTTCTCATTTCTTTTTCGCACAAATACCCATTTGTATCCAACAGGCTTTACTTTTTTGGGTGTTTGGACTACAGGTCCAAAAACTTCACGTTTTACAAGTGAATTTAATTCTGTCTATATTGCTTCTTTTTAATTTGGCCAATCATGTAAGACCCCAAATTTTTATAAATAAAAATCGAATTTCCTCTAATTATTATTCTTGATTAATAAGGTGGTAATTTGATATAATGCTTTGGTTATGGGTGAAATGTGCAATTTTTGCAAAATAAACAAGTGGTTATTAAAATATTTATTTTTGTCGGGGAATATTCGTTTGGTCGTGGAATATTCTTCTTGCTTTTGGGAATATTCGCATTTACTTGCCGTAGTCAATTAATGGGCCCCATAACAAAATAACTGTCGGATGAAGAAAATGACAAGTTTGAGCTTTTATAAATAACGGCGTAGTTATTGTTACGAATTAACACTTTGTTGGATTACGGTGGTTAAAAATAAGATGTCTGGCGTGGTTGTACATTAAAGCACTGCAGTATTAAGACAATATTGTTGAATTATTGATTCGCACGTATGAAGGCCTTACTCAATAATTATTACATGTAGTTATTGTTCAATATTTTATTGATTCAATAATTGTTGCGTTCTTTAGTTTATATTATTCTTTGTTTCAATAATTGTCACACCGCACAAGTATTTTTCATTATCGGATCAATAATTCATATTATTTGAATAATATTATCGAGATAACATTATTGGCAATGTCTAGAAAGTTACATACAGGAGAGGTTTGGTCACCTAATGCGGCCAAGTAGGAGAAATCCTTATTGGAAAGCCCCCTCTTTCCGGAGACCGTCTTGGTTGTTAGTAATGTGATTCTATAATATTATTTGTGAATAATTAATTATTGATTTATATGATATTGATTTTATGTGGATATAGATGGAGAAAATTTTTAATGTGACAATTGTTGAAAATTAATATTTATTTTTTTCTGATAAAATAATTCATTTAAATATATTATTTTAATAATATATTAACGGTGATATTTTTACAATGAATGTGGGATATATGAGTATATGAGGAGGAAGAGTATTTTTGTGGCATTAAATGTTTAACATATGTTTTTGTGTGTCGGTGGACACAATTTTTGACCAAAAATTGATTATAGGATCGTAAAATTGCTCATTTATGGATTTCGGATAATTTACATTTGGAATTTGGAAAATCTTCCTTACGTAAAGTTGTAGAGAATTGAATTTCCTATAAAAAGACGCGAGATTCAATTTTTCGACAAAAGGGCTATTTATCATGAATTATTGAAGTTCCGGAGTTCAAATAATTGATTTTTGGAAGTTTTAATTATTTTATATAAGAAAAACGTTTTTTGTGGTTGTTAGCACATGGGTGGGTGATGTTTTTGACCAAAGAAGGCATGCTAGAGTTTTCAAAACATGTGGGTAGGAATTTGGAATAAATAATAATATATTTTATTAATTTAGTCTCCTTTGGCGTTCTAACATTTTCCTATAAATAGAGGCTAAGTTAGAATTGAAAATCACACCGTAAACTAAGTTTTCTCTCTTTCTCTCTCTATATTATCGAGCGTATTCTTGTGAGTATACTTTGAGTGTTCTTTATATGGTGCGAGTTTTACAAGACTATCTGAAATTCAAATGTAATACGGTTATTTTGAGGTAAAGGATGTTATTTCTTTCATGAAATGATATTATTTTCTTCAATATCATTATGCCAAAATATTGGTTGAACTTTTTATCAAATTTGGAACTTTTTCATGTCACGAGTTACTATTCACGAGTACTATTCACGAAGCGTGAAGATGTTTTTTTGTGAAATTTCTATCTTTTTGTGTGGGAGTTCTTATTCACGATATCTCCAAGACTATTCACAAATACGACACTATTCACTTTGAAAAATGAAAATTTTTCTTTTTGTCCAAGATGTCTATTTTGGCTACTATCTTTGATTGTATCCATGTTTTGATCGTTATTTTTGAGTTCGCTTCAAAATCGTTTTATTATGAAGTATTATCGATCTTGGATAAACTGTTATGTATTTAATCCCTAATATTTGTCCTTCTATCTCTTTGGATTCGTCCTTAAAAATATTTTTCATCATCCTCGGTCCTTAATGGTGATACTTGATGAATATCTTTGGCACGTAGTGCTGAAGATGAACGATTAATCGATGAATATCTTTGGCCTGTAGTGCAAAGATGAGCAGTGTTGAGATGAACATGACCAATTTGGTGATTTAAATGAATATCTTTGCCCTGTAGTGCAAAGATGAATATTGATTGTTATGTTGAGGATAAAATATTGATGATGGACTTTTAAACCTTAGAAGACGGTAGAATTCTTTCTCAGACGTGACTCTTCCAATGGATTGTTGTTTCATTGCATTTGTTGATCTAAAACTTGTTGTCTATTGTATTCTATTAGATTTTTTCCTGTTGAAGACTAACGATAATTTGTTGTATATTATCTTAGTCATAATATTCTTCTTTATGGGCTAGTTGAGCTCACCCTTTTCCTTGTTGTTCCATTTTCTTCTCGGGAGGTGAGAACGTAGCGAGGATTAAGTCGGGTATGGAATGAAGGTTCTAGAGAGAGTTGTTTAGTAGTCCTCACCATTTTTGTAAAATAATGTATCAATAATTATGATGGGGATTTATTTGCGTGTGGATATTATGCAAGCGGTAATATCTCGTATTTAAACTCACAGTATGTATTGTCGTATTTCACACGACATTTGTATTATTGAAGTTGTAGTTATTTCTGTACCATGTATTTGGCGACTCGGAATGGGTTGGGTGGAATGGACCTATTTTGGGGGCATCACAAATCATTTCTGCGCCTACATTCTTCGACAGAATTAGGCTCAAAATACTCGTTTTCATTAATTATATCAAGCGATATATTATATGAAAAACTGTTGTTAACAACTATCTCACTTCAGTTCCATCTTTTCTTTGTAGAGACATAACTTATCGAGATATTATCATTTTTATTGTTTTCAGGTACCTGAACCTCTTATGTGATTTTATGATTAGTTATGTCTATATCCTCATGAATATTTTCCTCCTCAATAATGCCAACTTTTTTTATTTACTTCTTTTCTTTTCTGATAATTTTTGTCTTTCGAACCGATTGGTCTACCACACTTCTAGCGTGCCTTAACTAGACTCATTTGCTACAATTTCTGCGGATTATCCTATTGGGACTTCAATTCGAGCTAGAGCATTTACAGCTGGTATATGAGATTTAGTTACTCCTTTTGAGTCAGTGAATGCATTTGGTAGCTAATTTTCTATATCTTGCAAACGAAGTATCTTTTGAACTTCTTGTTCACATTGTTTTGTACGAGGATCAAAATTCAATAATGATAATACATTTCATGTAATATCTTTATCCACTTGTTTAATTTCTCCCCCTATTGCTGGGAACATAGTCTCATCAAAATGACAGTCGACAAATCGTGTCGTAAATAAATTACATGTTAAGGGTTAATGATATTTAATTATTAATGGGGACTCAAACCCAATATATATTCCCAGACTCCTTTGAGGACCCATCTTTGTACATTGTGGAGGATAAATTGGAGCATATACCGCATAACCAAATATTCTTAGATGGGAAATATCTGGCTCATGACTAAAAACCAATTGTAATGGGGAGAATTTGTGATATGATGTTGGCCTAATGCGAATAAGTGATGCTGCATATAAAATAGTGTGTCCCCAAACAGAGACATGAAGTTTTGTTATCATGAGCAATAGTCTTGTAATTAACTGGAGGCGTTTAATAAATGATTCGGCAATACCATTCTAAGTATGAACATGGGCAACATGATGTTCATTATTTATCCCAAGTGACAAGCAATAATCATTAAATGTTTGGGATGTGAATTCACCAGCATTGTCAAGACGAATAGTCTTAATTGTATGATCCAGAAATTGTGCTCATAATCTAATAATTTAAGCAAGTAATCTCGCAAACGGCAGGTTGCGAGTTGATAATAAGCACACATGTGACCATCTTGTAGAAACATCTATTAAAATCATAAAATATCTAAATGGTCCACTTAGTGGGTGAATAGGCCCACAAATATCTCCTTAAATACGTTCTAGAAACATTGGAGATTCAATCCCAACTTTAGCTGGTGATAGTCTAATGACCAATTTGCCTTGAGAAAAAGCAGCACATGAGAATTCCTTAAATTAAAGAATCTTCTCATTCTTTAATGGATGGCCATGTGAATTCTGAATAATTCTTCGCATCATTATTGATCCAGGATGACCCAACCGGTCATGCCAAATAATGAAATTATTTAGTTCATTGAACTTCTGGTTCATTATTGCATTGACTTCAATTGTACTGATACTTGCATAGTACAAACCTGAAGATAAATTTTTCCAATATTTATTTTCTAGTAGAGACATTTGATATGATGTAAAGATATTCTATACCATTGTCATTGGTTGTCTCAATATGGTACTCGTTAAATCGTATATATTTAAAACTTAGCAGATTCCTCCTTGATTTAGTGGAAAATAAAGCATTATAAATAATAAATTTTGTTCCACTAGGAAGCATTATATTGGCTATTCCAGAGCCTTCAATTAGGGGTGTAAGCCGAGCAAAATAGTTCGGTACTCGACTCGAGATCGGCTCGAAAATATGATCCAAAGCTCGATTTCGAAGTTGATCCGAGTCAAATCTGATCCATACTCGTTTTCTGTTTAATGATACACGAGTCGAATTCGAGCATACCAGTGTTCGCTCATATTAGGGTTCGAGTATTTCATTTTTTCTCTAACCATACTCGATATCTGCTCGATGGATCATATTTGAATATGGTCTGATCCATGCTAGTAAGTTAAATATGTGATATTTGTATCAATCTTTATAATTTATAAAGTGTAGTATGAAATTGTGTAAACTTGTACTTGAATAAATCAATTAATTGAATGTCAATTTATATTACATTCCTTAAAAAAATTTAATATATAAATATTAGTTAAGTAACCAATTTAGTTTGTAGTGGTTCAGTTTTAAGTGAAATAGTTCATATTCGAAACTCGATTTGAAGGCTCATGAGTAACTCGCTTTGTAAACGAGTCGAGTACTTACGAGCCGAGTAGGTCTGAGCAATTATTCGAGTCAAATCTGACACAGAAATATAAATCCCTTATTGAATCCGAGTCGAATTCGAACTCAATTTTTTCGAGTCGAGCCGAATCTGAGCATGAAGTTGTTCGCTGAGATTCGACTCATTTATACCCCTACCTTCAATCAAGTCTGCTGAACTGTAGTGTAAGACCCCAACTTATTATTAATGAAATTTAATTTTCTCTATTTATTATTTTGAAATAGTAAGGGTTGATTTGATTAATGTGGATAGTTATGGGTAAAATATGCAAATATTTCAAAATAAGCAAGTGGTTATAAAATATTCATTATTGTTCGGGGAATATTCGTTTAGTCGTGGAATATTAAATGCTGTCGGGGAATATTAAATGCGCAACCAGTAATGCATGACCATGTATGGGCCCATAACTGGAAAGCGATTGGAGGAAGAAAACGACAAGAATAAGTTGTTTAAAAATAACTACAGTAGTTATTCTCAGATTAATCTTGTTAAAATACGGTGGTTAAAAACAAGAAGATTACCAGTATTGCACCAATTATTGATTCTT
Organism: Panax ginseng; assembly: GCA_020205605.1. Classification (NCBI taxonomy): domain Eukaryota; kingdom Viridiplantae; phylum Streptophyta; class Magnoliopsida; order Apiales; family Araliaceae; genus Panax; species Panax ginseng. The sequence continues at coordinate 17,017,624 of CM035132.1, forward strand.
ACGTAAGAAGACACTACTCAATAATGGTTACAAAGAATTCTTAAAGATATTTTTGTGACTCCCCAAAATAGGTATACATCACCCATTACGAGTTGTCAAATACATGGTGCGTAATTAACTACAACTTTATTATTACAACACATAAAGCGTGAGTTTAAATCTGAGATATTGCCATCTAGATAATATCCACATACAAATAAATCCTCATCATAATTATTGATACATTATTTTACAAAAATGGTGAGGACTACTAAACAACTCTCCCTAGAACCCTCATTCCATACCCCGACTCGTACTCGCTATATTCTCGCCTCCTGAGAAGAAAAATGGAACAAAAAGGAAAAGGGTGAGCTCAACTAGCTCAGTAAAGAATATTATGACTAAGATAATATACAACAAATTATCGTTAGTCTTCAACAGGGAAAAAAATCTAATAGAATACAATGATAAGAAGTTTTAAATCAATATTCGCAGCGAAAATATTAATTCATAGAAGAGTTACGTAGAGGATGAAATCTACTAATGTCTATGAATTTAACAATCCATCAACAGTATTTTTATCCCTGTAACATCAATCAATGCACCTCTTGAATCATATATTCATCCTTGCACTACTGAGCCGAGGATATTCATCGATTGGTCATGTTCATCTAAACACTGCTCATCTTTGCAAAGACGGGCCAAAGATATTCATCGAAATCATTCATCTTTGTACTACGTGCCAAAGATATTCATCGAAATCATTCATCTTTGCACTACAGCCAAAGATATTCATTAACATCATCATTTAAGACCGAGGATGATGAAAAATATTTTAAAAAAGCGAATCCGGTGAAACAAAATGACAAGGATTAAGGATTAAGGATTCGTACTTTGTTTTATCCATGTCCAAAAATACTTCAAAAATCATCATAGTGGTGTAAAATTCAAGAATGATCAAAACATGGATACAATCAAAACTAGTATCCAGAATACATATTTTGGACGAAAAGAAAAATTTTCATTTTTCGATGAATAGTGTCGTATTCGTAAGTGAAAGGTCGATATCGTGAATAAAGGTCGATCACGTGAATAGTAAATCTCACACCAAAAGTTCAAAATTTGATAAAAAACTTCAGATCAATATTTCAAAGATAATGATATTGAAGAAATAATATCATTACGAAAAAAATAATATCCCTTACCTCGAAAGATTTATACTTTTAAATTTGAAACAGGATATAAAGCTATGACTTGAACTTGCACAGTATAGCAATACTCAAAGTATACTCAAAATACTCACAAGAATACGCTCGATATATAGAGAGAAAACTTGCTTTTTGGTGTAATTTTAATTAACCCAAGCACCTATTTATAGGAAAATGCTTAGAACACCAAAGCAGAAAATTTAATTTAATAATAATATATATAACAAATTTCACTTACACTTTCTAGATTTTGAATTAAGCATTTACATCACATGCTAGTCTGCCAACAAAAAAAAAAACGCTTTTTTTCATTCTTTAAATATTTTAAACTTCCAAAATCAATTATTTAGTAGCTTGAACTTCAATAATTCACAATAAATAGCCCTTTTGTTAGGAAAATTTGAATCTAGCGAGTTTTTATAGGAAATTCAATTCTCTACAACTTTGCGTAAGAAAGTTTTTCCAAATTCCCCAATGAGAAAATGACCGAAATCCATAAGCGACGATTTTTTTTAAATTTATAATCAAATTTCAAATCAATAAATGGGTCCACGGACATGTTTAACATGTTTTAAACATTTATTGCAACAAAAATACTCTTTCTCCTCAGATATCTTTCAGTATATCACACATTCATTGTAAACATATCACCATTATTATATTATTAAAAATATAATAATATATTTAAATGTATTATTTTATCGAAAAAGATAAAATTTTAATTTTCAACAATTGTCACATTAAAAATTTTATCCATCTATATCCATATAAAATCAATATTTTCCTCATCATATGAATCAATAATTAATTATTCACAAATAATATTACTGAATCACAATATTGATAACTAGGCATTTCCAGAGAAGGGGGCTTTCCAATAAGAATTTCTCCTTCTTGGCAAGTATGATTAGGTGACCAAACCTCTCCTTAGACGTAACTTTCTAGACATTGCCAATAATGTTATCTAATAATATTATTCGGATAATATGAATTATTGCTTCGATAATGAAAAATCTTGTGTAATGACAATTATTGAAACAACAAAGAATATAAAATATCAACGCAGCAATTATTGAATCAATAAAATAAAATCTTGAACAATAATCATCAGAACTATTATTGAGTAAGTGCCTTCTTACGTAAGACTCAATAATTGGTGCAATCTGCAGTGCTATCTTTCAACAACGCCAGACATCGCGTTTTCTTGTGTTTTAACCATTAGGGTATTCAGCGATAAAGCAGTAATAACTACGCCTGATTTATTTTTAAACAACTTATTTTTGTCGTTTTCTTCCTCCAATCGCTTTTTCAGTTATGGGGCCCACATTATCGCTGCGCCGGCAGTCATACGAATATTCCCGACAAAGATTTAATATTCCCAAATAATAAGGAATATTTTATAACCATTTGCTTATTTTGAAATACTTGCGTATTTTACCCATAACTATCCACATTAATCAAATTAACCCTTACTATTTCAAAATAATAAATAGAGGAAATTTCATTTTATTAATAAAAAGTCGGGGTCTTACAACCTCCCCTCCTTATGAAATTTCGTCCTCGAAATTGACGTACGTACTTGGTGTTTCGAAAAGATGAGGATACCTCACTTTCATTTCCGTTTCCAACTCCCAGGTCATTTCCTCTATAGCATGGTTTCTCCACAAGACTTTAACTTGTGGTACAACCTTCGTGCGTAGGACATACTCCTTTCTATCCAAGATCTTGACAGGTACCTCCTCATACGTTAAGTCTTTGGCTATCTCGTCCGGTTCTAACTCAATAACGTGGTTCAGGTCTTTCATATATTTACGAAGTACAGATATGTGAAACACATTATGAACACGAGACATACTCGGAGGTAACGCGAGTCTATAGGCTACATTACCTACTCGGTCAAGAATTTGAAATGGACCAATAAATCGTGGATTGAGCTTTCCTCTCTTCCCAAATCTTGTAACTCCCTTCCATGGAGCAACCTGCAACAATACATGATCCCCTATACTAAATTCCACGCCCTTTCGATGAAGATCCGCATAACTCTTTTTGTCGATCTTGTCTTGCTTTTGTATACGTTGTCGAATCATTTGGATCTTTTCGGTGAGTATATACATCTTAACTTTCGGGTCCCAACAATGTTGTTTCACCCACCTCATCCCAACATATTGAGAAGCGACACTTTTCGTCCATATAATGCTTCAAATGGAGCCACACCTATACTTTCCTCATAAGCATTGTTGTTGTAGGAGAATTCCACCGATGTTAAATACTTATCCCAACCGCCTTGAAATCTAGGACACGAGTCTTAATAAATATTCAAGAGTTTGAATAGTCCTCTACGATTGTCCGTCTGTTTGAGGATGGTATCCGAATCAATAAATAAATCCGTGCCCCATAGCTTTTTGCAAGCTAACCCAAAATCTTGAAGTGAATCTTGGGTCACGATCCGAAACTATGGATCTTGGCATGCCATGCAATCTCACAATCTCATTTACGTACATTTGAGCAAGACGTTCGAGGAATAAGTCTCCGTGTCGGCAAGAAATGAGCAAACTTGGTTAATCTATCAACAATAACCCAAATAGCATTGATGCCTTGAGAAACCGTAGGAAGACCCAGAACGAAATCCATAGTAATGTGTTCCCACTTCCATTTCGGAATCTCAAGTGGTTGCAACGGACCCTTTGGCACTTGATGCTCCGCTTTACACGTTGACAAATTAAACACGTTGAGATAAACTTTGCAATCTCTCTCTTCATATTGTTCCACCAAAATGTATGTCGAAGATCACGATACATTTGGTACTTCGAGATGAATTGCAAATGGTGTATTGTGTGCCTCCATCATGATCTTGTACTTTAAATCGTAATCGTTAGGAACACAAAGTCCGGAGTGGACTCAAGTATTCCTTCTTCATCAATTCTCGCTTAGAAATAGCACCTTCTTGTCTTTTTCTTCTTTATACGCATCATTTCAAGATTCGGTGGCTGGCAAGCAACCTTAACTTTTTCTATTAAAGTTGGCTCTAAGCGTATACTTGACATCATCGCGACTCGCTCGTTCTGCATATGATCTTCTACTCAACACGTCACCTACCACGTTCGCTTTTCCGGGATGGTATTAAATAGTGTGGTCGTAGTCTTTCAATAACTCGAGCCAACGTCGTTGCCGCATGTTAAGTTCTTTTTGAGTGAAGAAATATTTAAGGCTTTTATGGTCTGAATATATCTCCACTTTCTCCCCATATAGATAGTGCCTCCAGATCTTTAGCACGAAAACGACTGCTGCCAACTCTAGCTCATGAGTAGGATAATTCCTCTCATATTCTTTAAGTTGTCGCGAGGCATAGGCTATGACTTTCCCACGTTGCATGAGAACACATCCTAACCCTTTGCCCGAAGCATCGCTATAGATAACAAATCCATCCGAACCAGATGGTATTGTTAGAACAGGTGCCGAAATAAGTCTTCTCTTAAGCTCTTGGAAACTCTTCTCGCATTCTTCGCTCCAAACGAATTTTGTATCCTTCCGAGTTAACTGAGTTAACGAAGTAGCGATTTGAGAAAACCCTTCCACGAATCTCCGATAATAACAAATTGGTAAGCCCGTAAAGCTACGTCACTTGATCCACCGTCTTGGTTGCTCCCTAACTTTGTATTGCTTCAATCTTGGCACGTCAACAGATACTCCATGTTTTGACACACGCGTGCGAGAAATGCTACTTCCTCAAGCGAACTCGCATTTCTTTAACTTGGCATATAGCTTGTTTTCACGAAGCCTTTGGAGTACCAAACAAATGGTGCTTCATGCTCTTCACGACTTTTGGAATATATGAGGATGTCATCAATAAAGACAACAACGAATCGATCCAAATATTCCTTGAATACTCGGTTCATCATATCCATGAAAGCCGCAAGAGCATTAGTCAATCCGAAAGACATGACTAAGAATTCGTAATGCCGTCATCGAAGTTCTCGAAGGCGTCTTTGGAATATCCTCGATTAATCTTCAAATTGATGATATCCGTAGCGAAGATCGATTTTTGAAAAGAATTGTCTTTCCTTGCAATTTGGTCAAACAAGTCATCAATACGAGGTAGAGGATACCTATTCTTGATAGTGACATGGTTCAATTCCGATAGTCAATACAAAGTTGCATACTCCCGTCTTTCTTCTTTTTACAAATAAAAAGGGAGCACCCCAAGGAGATGTACTAGGGCGAATGAAACCGATGTCCAACAACTCACGTAGTTGAACCTTTAACTCCACGAAGTTCAATAGAGCCATTCGATATGGGGTTTTAGAAATGGGCTTTGTGCGGGTTCAAGGTCAATAAAGAATTCAACTTCACGTTACGGGGTAGGCCGGAAGTTCTTCAGGAAATACGTCAGGAAAGTCAATAACAACAGGAATATTATCCAAATTTGACGTGTCTTTATTGAAATCCATAACATGGGCTAAGAAAGCTTGACATTCGTTTTTCAATAAACGAATAGCTTTATGATTAGATATGACAGTGATTGATTTTAATGGTTTAGTTGCTTGAATTCGAAGAACAGGTTGTTTAGGAATATGAAAACTAACAACCTTACGAAAACAATCAATTTTGGCATGATGAGTAGTTAACCAATCAATCCCTAAAATCACATCAAAAGCAAGTATCTTTAAAGAGATAAGGTCAACAGGTAAGGTGATGGTGCCAACTTGGATCAAACAAGACTTATAAGCGATTGGATGTGATGAAAGTTTCTCTAACGGAGTTTCCACAGATAGGTCAAAGTCTAATTTTTTTGAGTCAAATTTAAACGTTGAGCACAAGTAGGAGAGATAAATGAATGGGTAGATAGGAATCAAGTAAGGTATAAACTTAGCAAGAATTTATGATTATTTTTACCCGTGATCACCTCGTTTGGGTTCTCGTGACTTTGACCGAACCACAACAAACGCTTCTTCCAGAATCGTTGACTTTGACTTTTTCGGGACGATCTTTTGAGTCACCGTCCCCATTGAACTAGGTTTTTTATTCTGCATAATGATCGAAGCGATATGTCCTTCCTTTCCACAATTATAGCATACCTTGAAATTTGTTGTGGGCGGTTTGGACCGATATGTCCCCTCTTTTCGCATTTGTAGCATATAATGGGGTGGTCGATTCTCCTCCCCTTAGAACCAATTGTTTTACGACCGTAGTCTTGGCATGGTCGTTGTTAAATTTCCTCTTTTAAAATCTCTCTCCGACTCGCTTCTTCTATTTTCATGGTCATGATTACCACCCGGAGTGGTTACCATTTTTGTCCATCTTTTTCTTTCTCCTTTGGTTATCATTGTTTTGTTTATCGCCATCTCGGTATGATCCTAGTTGTGGTCCCTCGGTTGGTAGTACTCGTTATCTATTTCTAATAATTGAGCCTTGTTTACAACATCCGAAAGAGAGAAAATTTATGAGAAATGAGATAATGTCGTACGCCGGGTTTCAAACCTCTAAGAAACATCCGCGTCATCGTTCCTCATTCTCCACCAAATGAGGTGCAACACGGATAACTCGCAAACTTCGCCTCGTCTTTGAGATACCGTCGTGTTGTTACGCTCGGTCTAATAAACTCCACTTCCTTCATATGACGCCGAACACTTTCGGAAAGTATTTGTCATTAAATAGTTCTCAAACGTCTCCCAAGACATGTTGAGTGCTTAATTTGGATGGGTACGCTTCACAGACTCCCACGGTGATTCGCTTCTCACCACGGAACATAAAGGTGGCGAGCGGAACCTTACCTTTTCCTCCGTGCATCCCAAGATATCGAATATCTTGGTAATTTGTTTGACCCATGTTTCCATGGCGTGATCGGATCCGGCTTTCCCTTAAAATTGGTGGTCCCAACTCTTTGAATCGCTTGGGTTGCGTGTGACAACCCGTGAATTGCTATCATTTCCTCCTCAGATTTTGAACACGAGTCTCCCTCGTTCGATTTTGCATGAACTACAAAAAGCTTCTAAACATCCCTCGTTCATCATCATGCTCGATTGGTGTTGTTCGCGGAAGGAACATTGCCACCTGTTGACGCGTTCTCCTCGTTGGTGAGTCTAAGCGTCTCCACGGTCTCATTTCCATTGTTAATATTCTCGGTCGACATTCTCAAACATCATGTCATAAAACAAGGGTTAATTAAGGAAATCAATATATCACATAATATCCCTATATACTGACCAACTAACAAATAAGCTTAGGTAGGACACACTAGCGAAGGATTTACTCGTCTCTCCCCTCCTAGTTCTATTCCCCGATCTACGCCAGAGATCATATCCCTAAGCTCTGATACCAACTGTGACGCCCCCAAAATAGGTATACATCACCCATTCTGAGTTGTCAAATACATGGTAATTAACTACAACTTTATTATTACAACACATAAACTGTGAGTTTAAATACAGATATTGCCATCTAGATAATATCCGCATACAAATAAATCCTCATCATAATTATTGATACATTATTTTACAAAAATGGTGAGGACTACTAAACAACTCTCCCTAGAACCTTCATTCCATACCCCGACTCGTACTCGCTATATTCTCGCCTCCTGAGAAGAAAAATGGAACAAAAAGGAAAAGGGTGAGCTCAACTAGCTCAGTAAAGAATATTATGACTAAGATAATATACAACAAATTATCGTTAGTCTTCAACAGGGAAAAAAATCTAATAGAATACAATAGACAACAAGTTTTAAATCAATATTCGCAATGAAAATATTAATTCATAGAAGAGTTACGTAGAGGATGAAATCTACTAATGTACATGAATTTAACAGATCCATCAGCGATATTTTTATCCTCGTAACATCAATCAATGCACCTCTTGAATCATATATTCATCCTTGCACTCTGTGCCAAGGATATTCATCGATTGGTCATGTTCATCTAAACACATGTTCATCTTTGCAAGATGCAGGCCAAAGATATTCATCGAAATCATTCATCTTTGTATTACGGGCCAAAGATATTCATCAAAAATCATTATTCGCTATAAAGCCAAAGATATTCATTAACATCATCATTTAAGACCCGAGGATGATAAAAATATTTTTAAAGAAACGAATCCAATTGAAACAAAATGACAAGGATTAAGGATTAAGGATTCAGTACTTTGTTTTATCCATGTCCAAAAATACTTAAAAAATCATCATAGTGGTGTAAAATTCAAGAATGATCAAAACATGGATACAATCAAAACTAGTATCCGAATACATATTTTGGATGAAAAGAAAAATTTTCATTTTTCGATGAATAGTGTCGTGATTCGTGAATAGTGTAGGTCGATATCGTGAATAAGTGTCGTATCGTGAATAAGAACTCAGAACACCAAAAGTTCAAAATTTGATAAAAAAAAACTTCGAGATCAATATTTCAAAGATTATATGAATTGAGAGAAGACATCTTGTATGTATGCTTCCGATGTGCTTAAGGGTGAAAGTTTTCAATTACCTCTCTCGATTGAAGAAATAATATCATTACGGAAAAAAATAATATCCCTTACCTCGAAAGATTTATACTTAAATTAAAAACTTGGGATATAGGCTATGACTTGAACTTGCAGCAGTATAGCAATACTCAAAGTATACTCAAAATACTCACAAGAATACGCTCGATAATATAGAGAGAAAACTTGAGTTTACGGTGTAATTTTCAATTTAACCCAAGACCCTATTTATAGGAAAATGCTTAGAACACTAAAGCAGAAAATTTAATTTAATAATAATATATATAACAAATTCTCACGACACTTTCTAGATTTTGAATTCAAAGCATTTACATCACATTTAAGTACGCCACAAAAAAAAAAAAAACGTTTTCATTCTTTAAATATTTTAAACTTCCAAAAATCAATTATTTAAGTAGCTTGAACTTCAATAATTCACAATAAATAGCCCTTTTGTCGAGGAAAATTCGAATCTAGCGAGTTTTTATAGGAAATTCAATTCTCTACAACTTTAGCAGGAAGAAAGTTTTTCCAAATTCCCAAAATGAAAATGACCGAAATCCATAAGCGCAGGCGATTTTTGAAGGTTATAATCAAATTTGGATCAATAAATGGGTCCAGACATGTTTAACATGTTTTAAACATTTATTGCAACAAAAATACTCTTTCTCCTCGATACTAAGTATATCACACATTCATTGTAAACATATCACCATTACTATATTATTAAAATATAATAATATATTTAAATGTATTATTTTATCGTAAAAAGATAAAATTTTAATTTTCAACAATTGTCACATTAAAAATTTTATCCATCTATATCCATATAAAATCAATATTTTCCTCATCATATGAATCAATAATTAATTATTCACAAATAATATTACGAGAATCACAATATTGATAACTAGGCATTTCCAGGAAAGAGGGCTTTCAATAAGAATTTCTCCTTCTTGGGCGCTAAATTAGGTGACCAAACCTCTCCTTAGAGCAGAACTTTCTAGACATTGCCAATAATGTTATCTAATAATATTATTCAGGATAATATGAATTATTGCTTCGATAATGAAAAAAATATCGTGTAATGACAATTATTGAAACAACAAAATATAAAATATCAACGCAGCAATTATTGAATCAATAAAATAAAAATCTTGAACAATAATTATCAGAACTATTATTGAGTAAGTAGTGCCTTCTTACGTAAGACTCAATAATTGGTGCAATACTAGTGTCTTCTTGTGCAACAACGGCGACATCGTGTGTTTTAACCACCGGGTATTCCAACGATTGTAAAGCAGTAACAACTACTGTAGATTATTTTTAAACAACTTATTTTTTGTCGTTTTCTTCCTCCAATCGCTTCCAGTTATGGGCCCACACATTATGGTCGCGCCGTCGTATGAATATTCCCGACGAGACTGAATATTTCCAAACAATAAGGAATATTTTATAACCATTTGCTTATTTTGAAATACTTATGTATTTTACCCATAACTATCCACATTAATCAAATCAACCCTTACTATTTCAAAATAATAAATAGAGGAAATTTCATTTTATTAATAAAAAGTCGGGGTCTTTACAACCTTTCCTCCTTATGAAATTTCGTCCTCGAAATTGACGACGATCTTGGTGTTTGAAAAGATGAGGATACCTCACTTTCATTCCGTTTCCAACTCCGTGTCATTTCCTCTATAGCATGGTTTCTCCACAAGACTTTAACTTGTGGTACAACCTTCGTCGTAGGACATACTCCTTCTATCCAAGATCTTGATAGGTACCTCCTCATACGTTAAGTCTTTGGCTATCTCGTCTGGGTTCTAACTCAATAACGTGGTTCGGGTCTTTCACATATTTACGAAATACGGATATGTGAAACACATTATGAACACGAGACATACTTTCGGAGGTAGCGCGAGTCTATAGGCTACATTACCTACTCGGTCAAGAATTTGAAATGGACCAATAAATCGTGGATTGAGCTTTTCTCTCTTCCCAAATTTTGTAACTCCCTTCCATGGAGCGAACTCGCAACAATACATGATCCCTATACTAAATTCCACGTCCTTTCGATGAAGATCCGCATAACTCTTTTGTCGATCTTGTGCCGTTTGTATCGTTGTCGAATCATTTGGATCTTTTCGGTCATCATACGTCTTAACTTCGGGTCCCAACAATGTTGTTTCACCCACCTCATCCCAACATATTGGAAGCGACACTTTTCGTCCATATAATGCTTCAAATGGAGCCACACCTATACTTGCCTCATAAGCTTGTTGTTGTTGTAGGAGAATTCCACCAATGATAAATACTTATCCCAAGCGCCCTTGAAATCTAGGACACGAGTCTTAATAAATCTTCAAGAGTTTGAATAGTCCTCTCGATTGTCCGTCCGTTTGAGGATGGTATTGCCCAATAAATAAATCCGTGCCCATAGCTTTTTTGCAAGCTAACCCAAAATCTTGAAGTGAATCTTGGGTCATGATCTGAAACTATGGATCTTGGCATGCCATGCAATCTCACAATCTCATTTACGTGCACATTTGAGCAAGGCGTTCAAGGAATAAGTCTCCGTGTCGGCAAGAAGAAATGAGCAAACTTGGTTAATCTATCAACAATAACCCAAATAGCATTGATGCCTTGAGAAACCGTAGGAAGACCCGTAACGAAATCCATAGTAATGTGTTCCCACTTCCATTTCGGAATCTCAAGTGGTTGCAACGGACCCTTTGGCACTTGATGCTCCGCCTTTACACGTTGACAAATTAAACACGTTGAGATAAACTTTGCAATCTCTCTCTTCATATTGTTCCACCAAAATGTATGTCGAAGATCACGATACATTTTGGTACTTCCAGGATGAATTGCAAATGGTGTATTGTGTGCCTCCATCATGATCTTGTACTTTAAATCAGAATCGTTAGGAACACAAAGTCTGGAGTGGACTCGAAGTATTCCTTCTTCATCAATTCTCGCTTCCGAAATAGCACCTTCTTGTACTTTCTTCTTCATACGCATCAGCTCCGGGTCGGTGGCTTGAGCAACCTTAACTTTTTCTATTAAAGTTGGCTCTAAGCGTATACTTGACATCATCGCACTCGTTCCTGCATATGATCTTCTACTCAACACGTCAGCTACCACGTTCGCTTTTCCAGGATGGTATTGAATAGTGTGGTCGTAGTCTTTCAATAACTCGAGCCAACGTCGTTGCCGCATGTTAAGTTCTTTTTGAGTGAAGAAATATTTAAGGCTTTTATGGTCTGAATATATCTCCACTTTCTCCCCATATAGATAGTGCCTCCGGATCTTTAAAGACGAAACGCATCACGCTAACTCTAGCTCATGAGTAGGATAATTCCTCTCATATTCTTTAAGTTGTCGTCATGAGGCATAGGCTATGACTTTTCCACGTTGCATGAGAACACATCCCAACCCTTTGCTCAAGCATCGCTATAGATAACAAATCCATCCGAACCAGATGGTATTGTTAGAACAGTCTTAGAAATAAGTCTTCTCTTAAGCTCTTGGAAACTCTTCTCGCATTCTTCGCTCCAAACGAATTTTGTATCCTTCCGAGTTAACTGAGTTAACGAAGTAGCGATTTGAGAAAACCCTTCCACGAATCTCCGATAATAATAACCATTAAGCCCGTAAAGCTACGTACTTGATCACCGTCTTGGTTGCTCCCAACTTTGTATTGCTTCAATCTTGCCGTCAACAGATACTCCATGTTTTGACACCACGTGCCCGAGAAATGCTACTTCCTCAAGCCAGAACTCGCATTTCTTTAACTTGGGCTTTGTACCAGGTTCAAGGTCAATAAAGAATTCAACTTCACGTTCTGGGGGTAGACCGGGAAGTTCTTCAGAAAATCGTCGGGAAAGTCAATAACACAGAATATTATCCAAATTTGACGTGTCTTTATTGAAATCCATAACATGGGCTAAGAAAGCTTGACATTCGTTTTTCAATAAACGAATAGCTTTATGATTAGATATGACAGTGATTGATTTTAATGGTTTAGTTGCTTGAATTCGAAGAACAGGTTGTTTAGGAATATGAAAACTAACAACCTTACGAAAACAATCAATTTTGGCATGATGAGTAGTTAACCAATCAATCCCTAAAATCACATCAAAAGCAAGTATCTTTAAAGAGATAAGGTCAACAGGTAAGGTGATGGTGCCAACTTGGATCAAACAAGACTTATAAACAGTGGATGTGATGAAAGTTTCTCCTAACGGAGTTTCCACAGATAGGTCAAAGTCTAATTTTTTCGGAGTCAAATTTAAACGTTGAGCACAAGTAGGAGAGATAAATGAATGGGTAGCACCGGAATCAAGTAAGGTATAAACTTAGCAAGAATTTATGATTAGCTTACCCGTGATCACCTCGTTTGGGTTCCTCGCACTTTGACCAGTCACAACAAACGCTCTTCCAGGAATCGTTAACTTTGACTTTTTCGATGATCTTTTGAGTCACCGTCCCCATTGAACTAGGTTTTTCATCGCGTCTGATCCGAAGCGATATGTCCTTCCTTTCCACAATTATAGCATACCTTGAAATTCATTGTGGGGGCGGTTTGGTGATATGTCCCTCTTTTCCGCATTTGTAGCATATGACCGGTGGTCGTTCTCCTCCCTTAGAACCAATTGTTGCCGGCACTGTCGTCTTCACATGGTTGTTGTTAAATTTCCTCTTTTTAAAATCTCCTCCTGACTCGCTTCTTCTATTTTCATGGTCATGATTACCACCAGAGTGGTTACCATTTTTGTCCATCTTTTTCTTTCTCCGCTGGTTATCATTGTTTTGTTTACTGCCATCTCCGGTATGATCCTGGTTGTGGTCCCTCAGTTGACCGTACTCGTTATCTCGCTCTAATAATTGAGCCTTGTTTACAACATCTGAGTAGAGAGAAAATTTATGAGAAATGAGATAATGTCGTATGCCGGGTTTCAAACCTCTAAGAAACATCCGCGTCATACGTTCCTCATTCTCCACCAAATGAGGTGCAAACCTGGATAACTCTGCAAACTTCGCCTCGTACTGAGATACCGTCATGTTGTTTCGCTCGGTCTAATAAACTCCACTTCCTTCATATACGCGAACACTTTCGGGAAAGTATTTGTCATTAAATAGTTTCAAACGTCTCCCGAGACATGTTGAGTGCGAATTTGGATGGGTGCGCTTCACGACTCCCACCAGTGAGTCCGCCTCACCACGGAACATAAAGGTGGTGAACGGAACCTTCATTTCTCCGTGCATCCCAAGATATCGAATATCTTGGTAATTTGCTTTGACCCATGTTTCCGCCATGATCGGATCTGGCTTTCCCTTAAATTACGGTGGTCCCAACTCTTTGAACTGCTTGTTTGTTGGACAACCCGTGAATTGCTATCATTTCTCCTCAGTATTTTGAACACGAGTCTCCCAAATCGATTTTGCATGAACTACAAAAAGCTTCTAAACATCCCCTCGTTCATCATACATTCATTGGTGTTGTTCACGGAAGGAACATTGCCACTGTTGCACGTTCTCCTCGTTGGTGAGTACAGCGTCTCCACGGTCTCATTTCCATTTGTTAATATTCTCGGTCGACATTCTCAAATCATCGTCATAAAACAAGGGTTAATTAAGGAAATCAATATATCACATAATATCCCTATATCTTGACCAACTAACAAATAAGCTTAGGTAGGACACACTAGCGAAGGATTTACTCGTCTCTCCCTCCTAGTTCTATTCCCGATCTACGCATGGAGATCATATCCCTAAGCTACGATACCAACGCGTGGCGCCCCCAAAATAGGTATACATCACCCATTACGAGGTTGTCAAATACATGGTAATTAACTACAACTTTATTATTACAACACATAAAGCTGTGAGTTTAAATACTGAGATATTGCCATCTAGATAATATCCGCATACAAATAAATCCTCATCATAATTATTGATACATTATTTTACAAAAATGGTGAGGACTACTAAACAACTCTCCTAGAACCTTCATTCCATATACCCAGAGCTCGTCTTTCATTATATTCTCGCCTCCACGAGAAGAAAAATGGAACAAAAAGGAAAAGGGTGAGCTCAACTAGCTCAGAAGAATATTATGACTAAGATAATATACAACAAATTATCGTTAGTCTTCAACAGGGAAAAAAATCTAATAGAATACAATAGACAACAAGTTTTAAATCAATATTCGCAGCGGAAAATATTAATTCATAGAAGAGTTACGTAGAGGATGAAATCTACTAATGTCTATGAATTTAACAGTCCATCACAGTATTTTTATCCCTGTAACATCAATCAATGCACCTCTTGAATCATATATTCATCCTTGCACTACAGGCCAAGGATATTCATCAGTTGGTCATGTTCATCTAAACACATGTTCATCTTTGCAGTACGGGCCAAAGATATTCATCAGAAATCATTCATCTTTGTATTACAGGCCAAAGATATTCATCAAAAATCATTCACTGGGCCAAAGATATTCATTAACATCATCATTTAAAGGCGAGGATGATGAAAAATATTTTTAAAAAAAGCGAATCCAAATTGAAACAAAATGACAAGGATTAAGGATTAAGGATTCAGTACTTTGTTTTATCCATGTCCAAAAATACTTAAAAATCATCATAGTGGTGTAAAATTCAAGAATGATCAAAACATGGATACAATCAAAACTAGTATCCGAATACATATTTTGGACGAAAAGAAAAATTTTCATTTTTAGATGATATAGTCTTACGTATTCGTGAATAGTATCGATATCGTGAATAGTGCAGATACGTGAATAGTAATCAGACACCAAAAGTTCCAAATTTGATAAAAAACTTGAGATCAATATTTCAAAGATAATGATATTGAAGAAATAATATCATTACGGAAAAAAATAATATCCCTTACCTCGAAAGATTTATACTTTGAAATTTAAAAACAGGATATAAATTTATGACTTGAACTTGCATCAGTATAGCAATACTCAAAGTATACTCAAAATACTCACAAGAATACGCTCGATAATATAGAGAGAAAACTTCAGATTTTTGGTGTAATTTTCAATTTAACCTAAGACACCTATTTATAGGAAAATACTTAGAACACCAAGCGAGAAAATTTAATTTAATAATAATATATATAACAAATTCTCTATGCACACTTTCTAGATTTTGAATTCAGCATTTACATCACATGCTAAGTCGCCCACAAAAAAAAAAAAAAAACGCTTTTTTCATTCTTTAAATATTTTAAACTTCCAAAATCAATTATTTCGTAAGCCGGAACTTCAATAATTCACAATAAATAGTCCTTTTGTCGGAAAATTGAATCTAGCGAGTTTTATAGGAAATTCAATTCTCTACAACTTTGCGAGAAGAAAGTTTTTCCAAATTCCCAATGAAAATGACCAAGAAATCCATAACGAAGCGATTTTTAAAGTTATAATCAAATTTCGATTCGATAAATGGGTCCATGAGACATGTTTAACATGTTTTAAACATTTATTGCAACAAAAATACTCTTTCTCCTCGTATACTAAGTATATCACACATTCATTGTAAAAATATCACCATTATTATATTATTAAAAATATAATAATATATTTAAATGTATTATTTTATCAGAAAAAGATAAAATTTTAATTTTCAACAATTGTCACATTAAAAATTTTATCCATCTATATCCATATAAAATCAATATTTTCCTCATCATATGAATCAATAATTAATTATTCACAAATAATATTACAGAATCACAATATTGACAACTAGGCATTTCCCAGAGAAAGAGGGCTTTCAATAAGAATTTCTCCTTCTTGGTGGCAAGCAATTAGGTGACCAAACCTCTCATTAGACAGAACTTTCTAGACATTGCCAATAATGTTATCTAATAATATTATTCAGATAATATGAATTATTGCTTCGATAATGAAAAATACTATGTAATGACAATTATTAAAACAACAGCAATATAAAATATCAACGCAACAATTATTGAATCAATAAAATAAAATATCGAATAAAGAATTATCGTAACCATTATTGAGTAGTGCCTTTTACGTATTAGTCCTCAGCGGTGTTAAACCGATAAAATTCAATAGCAATAAGTTTAATCTGCGGTGAACATTTAATCCATTAAAAGAGTCAAGTAGAGAATAATATCTACTATCTTTTATGATTTAAAAAGGTTTTTCATCACTTTTATCATTTGGAACTCACCTTAATAAATAATCCATCTCATCCCACTTGACTACGCGAGGATATTCATATAAGTATCACAACCACAAATTATCCATGCACTACGGCCAAGGATATTCGTGTATTCATCGATAATGGTCATGATCATGCCAACAATCATCCATCAATGCACTACGGGCCAACGAGGACTTTTACCATATCATTTATAATATTACGGCCATGATTACACAAGAATAATCCACGGTCATAATCATACCAAGTCCATCTATGCACTACAGCATGAGATGACTTTCAATAAAATATAAACATGAGGATGATGACAATGATATAAAATTCAATAAAACAAGTTCGAGAATTAATTTATTCAGGAACTAATAACGTCTAAATTGTCATTATGATACTTATTTGTAGAGTAAAATTTAAGAATGCTCAGAAGAATATTTCCACGAAAAGATACTGGATGAAACACAAATATCAATGATATTCCACCAATTTCATGGAGTATAGAAGTCAAAACTTTAACCAACTGAGTATAATAAAGAATGGAATAATAAAAGAAATCACCACGACGCGTGATGCCCAGATATGAGCAAGTTATTCCATCAGAATAATAAATAACGAAACCAGGTCAGGCGTAATACGCATCGACAAGATATTCCAACAGAATAATAAAGAATGGAATAACAACAGAAATTACCATGCATGCGGTACTTCACATAGACAGGTTATTCCAACAGAATAACAAATAACGGAATCAGGTCCGGCGTAAAAAACACATACAGGATATTCCAACCGAATAATAAAGACAGAACCAAGTCCGGCGTAAAATGCACAGACAGGATGTTCCAACAGAATAATGAAGAATGGAATAACAGCAGAAATCACCAAGTATAGGATAGACCGCGTATACAGGTTATTTCAACAGAATAATAAAGATGGAATAATAGAAGTTCTCTTCGTGAATACAAAAGAAATAATACTCCTTACCGTAAAAGAAACTTGATATCAGAGTAGTGAAGTAGCAGAATACTTTTCTTCTTTCTCTCTATAGTTTCTCTCTCTATAGTTTCTCTCTACAGAGTTTCAAATTGAATTCGTAAGAAATAATGAAGGAATGAGCTTTATTTATAGAAGAATAGAATGAATAGTAACCAATCCATGAAGGTCTGCCCAGATTGATTCACTTTAATCGGACGGTCCATATTTAAAGCAAAATCTTTTAAATAAAATATAATATATTCTATTTATAATCTAATAAAACGAATAACTTTTAAAAAGATTTTACTACGCAAACACTATCTGCAGACATTTATGCAAATACTACGCATAATAAAATATAATATATTCTAATTATTATCTAATAAAATAGATAACTTTATAAAAGTATTCTGCATTTTATATAAAAGATTTTACTATTATTTAATAAAACGTAATAACTTTATAAAAGTATTTCTTTTTATATAAAAGTTTTTCTGTTTTATTACGTTAATAATACTGAATAAAACAAAACTTCATCATCATTTTTATTATTCACACTATTAATCGATCGCGTCGTTCCAAGAAGAAAGAGGGCTTTCAATAAGGATTTTTCTCTATTGGCGCCGCAATTAGGTGACCAAACCTCTCATCAAGCGTAACTTACAGACATCGTTAATAATGCAAATAATAATATTAACAACCGTCATCTCAATTATTGATTTAATAACATATAAAATATCGACAATAATTGAATCAAACTAAGTGACTTTCACATAAGCATTAATAATCAATACTGGTGCTACTTACGCAAACCACGCGTGTTCTTTATCTACTTACTACTACCGAAAGTAGTTCAACAAAGATCAACGATAAAACTTCCATAGTTATTTTCATAAAAATATTTTTGTCGTTTTCTCAATCCGATAATAAATTACATTGTGGGGTCCACCAATAATTGTCTTGTCGTCAGCACGAATATTCTCTAACCAATCGAATATTATATAACAACTTGCGTACTTTGCAAAATTTATAAATATTACCCACAACTATAACACTATATCAAATTTATTTCATAATATTCAAAAATGATATTTATCGAAAATTCATTTTTATTCATAAAAGTTGGGGTCTTACAATGACGGTCGGTAATATTACACTTCGGTACTGTTACTTTTATAATATTTCATGTTTGGTAATTTAATGTTTCTTAATTGGGTCTTTGATACTAGTAGTAACATATTTTGGATTTTTTAGAGAGATAGAGCATATAATTTTTAAAGAGATCGTGTTATAAAGTTTGAGAGTGTATAAAAGTTTTAACGGGAGAAAATGTAAAAAAGATGAGTTTATAAATTTTTTTTAGAGTTAGTGAGAGGGTGGATGTATAAAAAAAAAATTAGAGAAAAATGTTAAATAAAGATAAAAAAAATTAATATATTGAGTAGTTTATTTCATTGAGTCATAATAATAGTGAATTTAAAATTAAAAAAATAGGTCAACTTATATTTGAATCATAATCATTTGATTTCAATCTACATAACTCATAATAAAAATAAATTATATAATTTTAATTCTTAATTAAAACATAACTATTTTTTATAATTTCTAATCAAATTAAATTCATTTTTTGTCAGGTACTCTCTCGTCCCTAATTTGACGTGGAAAGACATATAATGTTGCCCATCACTCTAATATGAGTGTCATTTTGGTGAAATTTATTAAACAAATCAAAAGGCACCCCAACTTTATAGTGGTAGACAATGAGAAGAACTAACAAGTAACAACTCCATTTCTATGCTTGACCAAAACCTGCCCATACATAAAAAGCCGAAAAAACGCGTATGATATGGCCCCAACTTTTCCACGTCCCTCTCTCCCCAATTGCATATTCTAGAATCCAAATATATCTTATCCTAAAATCCCATATTTACCATAATACTACTCCAACCCGAATAAATATTAAATAACACACATACTAAAATATTTTTAAATCTTAGATTTAATCGTTTCAATAAAATAAAACCAAAAAATCTTTCTTCTTTCTCGTGATTCGTGTCACCTACTCACCTAGCTTATTAGCCTGATATTTATACATAACCACCTCCTCCTCATTACTGCATTCAGTTTGCCGAAACGTCGGCGTTCCTGGTCTTTATCCGTTTTCGCTTCGTTTCCGGGATTCTTCCTTGCGACTGGTGATTCCGATACTTACTTTCCACGTTATTCTGTTCCATATATATATATATATATATATATATACATGTATATGTATTTATATATATATTTTTGTGTATTTAATTGAGGTTGAGATGTGTAGGTGAAGTATAAAAGCGCAGGAGAAGGAGAGATAAAGTAGAGAGAGAAAGTACAGAGGGAAGAAGTGATGAAGACGAAGGTGGGAAGTTCATATAAAAAGATAACCGTTGGAGTATGTGTAATGGAAAAGAAGGTGAAATGCGGCTCCGAGGTTCTGTTCTTGTTGCTTCATTCCAAAAAAAAACAGAGCATATGAGAATCGTATATTCAGTAGCGTCTCGCTTTTTGTTCAGTTCAAGTTGATTCACTTTTATTTGTTTTTCGAGTGGTTTTATTAGGTTTTCTCGGGTCCTATGGGGCAAATTTTGGATAGGCTACAAGCTTTTGGCGAATTCGAGGTATCATAGTCTTTATCAAATGCATACTAGTAGTATCAGCTTTATTTTGATACAGAATATTCGATGATTCAGTGTGCTTTTTTTGAATCATTGTCAATAGTTTGTTTGTTTGTTATACTGGTTTATGACATACTGCAGTGTACTATTTCCTCGTAGATAATACATTTTGGTGACAAGGTTATCCTTGAGGATCCGATAGAGAGGTAAATTTTATTTAATCGAATATATTAATGTCATGTTATGGTGTATAACGCCGATCATGTGAATTGTTCTTCGGTTGATTTTGAGTTGTGACTTTTTTGTTTTGTTTTTAGTTTTGGTAAACATTGAGAGTGGACACTCTTTAAGTAGTAAGTAGTAGCTGTATTAGTTTTAAAGTGCAGCTTCTTTTTCCGTATATGTCTTTATTTTATTGAATTGAAGAAGCTTCTTAAGTTTTTGCTTACTTCAAAGCCTAGTTTGACCACTGATCCTTCCAGCTTTATTATTAGATTTGTACTACATAATCAATAATCGAAATGTTCATGAACAACTCAGTATTTGGATTTTATTTAGCAGTGTTATTGTGCAAAACTAGTAGTTCGTTTAGTCAAGCCAAGTTGAACAAAGGTAACTTGGCTGATTTAAGTTTTGTTCAAATCCACGAACAAATTTTTTTTAGGGATAAAACTCAAATTATATCTTTTAAGCATTTTTATGTAATTTATTAGAAGTTTAAGTTATGCACTGTAAATTTATTTACTTACAATAAAACATATAGTGCAACTTAGTTCAAGTTTTGTATACCTGTTAATACAATTTTTGTTAAACCTCTGCGGAAAAAGGGAAAGAAAAAGAAAAAAGAAGCTATTTTCTTTCAAATTTTCATCTCAATTATAATTTTCCGAAGTCATTGAGCCAAGCTCATCAGTTGCTGATCTTGGCTTGGACTTGGGAAAGTTTGAATCAGGTTTGTTTATTACATAAATGAGCTGCTTGAAGTCAATTCATAAGTCTGTTTGCTAAATAAGCCAAACTTGACCAAAGTGTTGGTCAGCTTATCCGGCTTGATTAGTTTGCAGCACGATATTTGTAATACATATTTTAACATTGTATCTTTAAGGAAACTGATAATGTATAGTAAAAAGGTTATTTGCACTGGCGTCTGATTACCTATTCTTAGATACTGTAAGGTTATAGAAGTGGAACAAGTTAGTTATGCTGTGTGCTTAAGAAGAACAAATACTTTCAAGACAGGAACGTGTCCGTATCGGATACCAATACTTCTTGGATAGTAACATATATGTCTCCGACACTTTTTGAAGTGCCCCTAATTTTAAAACAAAGTTAGCATTCTGGGCATGATTTCTACTCTCCTTGGACACTTGTTATCGCGCACCGACAAACATCAAATGTTAATATTTGTCTCTCTTTTTAGGAAGTATGATTATTGAAGGAAAAAGTACAGAATTTGTTTCGAACACTAGTATATGTGAATAATTTTTATGATAAGTTACCTGATAAATATGTATCTAATAATATAAATATTTAAATGTATAAAATCTTAATCTCTAAAGAAATGTCGTGTAGACGCGTTAGTGTCGTATTGTCTCAGTATGCCCTTGTTTATATTTGTACTTTGTAATTGTGGACCATTTACATGGCACCTCAGTGGATGACTGGAATCTATAGACAAAAGAATTTAGCAATTTTCTGCTGTAAACAGTACATAGAAGAAATTTATTTGTATTTATCATCATATCTTTTCTCAAGCTACTCTTATCATTCCTTTTCAGCAATTTACGAAATCCAACGTCTTTTGATCAGTATCGTAATGATGTTAGCATAAATTGTACTTCGGATAATTCCATGCATCGTGTGCTTCACTGTTCAGGATTCAAGTTATTTTTACCTGTCCTTTTTCTTCTTAATTTGATAACTTACCTTACCCATATTTTCTGGAGTGAAGGCAGTTGTTTGGATGTAGCCTGTAGGAAATCATTTGGCTTTAAGTGACTAAATTCTTTGATTTTTTTTCTTCTTAAATTTATTTATTCAGATGGCCGATATGTGATTGCTTGATTGCCTTCTATTCCTCTGGATACCCCCTTGAAAAGGCTGAAGCATATGCTGCATTAAGAAAGTAAGTCTTTGATTCTGCTCTTTTTATGAGTGTTACCAAAATTATAATCACACAAGTATTTATTGATTGAATGAATACTAAATGAAATTCTTAGTTCTTGTATCAGTAATGAGACTAGAGATTTCCATACAAAGAAAAATGTATTGATCTTTTAAGGGTGTAATTTGGATAACTCACATGCTTACTACAATTGAAAACCTGTATAAGCTTTTGACTATGTCTGTGCCAACTTTATACACAACTCTCTGGTTAATTTACTTTCTATGTACCCTATACTCAGTGGCATGTAAATCTTATTGTTTTGTGGCATGATTGCAGATTACTTTTGAAAGGTTTTGTTTTTTTGTATGGGAGATCCTTATAATAACTTTTAGGCGTGTAGCCCTAGGCATCATTCTTACAATAATATGCCTGTTTGTCAACATTATTGATGGACAATTGGAATAAGCAAATCAGTTGAGTACCATCTGCAAACATTAGACATAGAGTTGTTTGACTTCTTAGGTGCCAAAGGATAGTTAAGTGACTTAAAGCCCTTCATATTGTTTGACTTCTAATTTTTTGAATATTTTATTTAAAGCTACTTTTGAAGTATTCAAATAGGGTCATAGCAGTGTAGTCTCATTGATCAATGATTTGCCAGGTCAAGCTGTGGAAAAATTAAAATCCTAACATTGGAATATGCTTATTTGTAACGTGCGGGAGATCATGATCGTATGGTCAGGGAGTAGTGGAACAGGGAGGAAAAAGATTAGGCTGAATAAGCTCATTTTTCGTTCCTGCCGTAGCATCTCATTTTTGACAATGTCAGGGTCAGGGCCGCTTACATTTAATAAAGAAACACAAGGTCTTTGTTAGAAGATATGCTATAATTGTAATTTTCATAATCAGTGTGTATATATTACTGTAATTTAGGAATTACCATAATTGTAATTAGGATACTTGTGTATATATATAATAGAGAGGAATTAATTCAATGAAATAACCTATTCTCAGTTTTAACATGGTATCAACTTTTTGTGTAAGAAAATTAACCTGTTTTCGCTGCCAACCTTGATTCTTATAAGAAAACTGATTGAACGACTCTGTATCAAGAAATTGAGATCAGAGGTAGGTTATCCAGTGTCAGGCGAACGTCACTGAGGTGTCAGACGTGTATCTAATATGGATGGATGTGTAATTCATTGACTACATGTATATTAAATATACATATCTAATATGTGGCTATATATGTTAAATAATGTAGGCTTTGTGAAAGAAGGATAAGCTAAGATTATTAACTGTAAACTTGTTTACTTTTAAGCAAGAATTTTAAACTATGTTGTTTATTAAAAAGAAATTGATTGCTTTGATGTATACTAGTTGAATTTCAGTATACATAAATTGTTGAAAAGCAGTCTAAGCCATTTATTTCGGCTGGACACATATTAAAATATTTTATTTCTTCTATAATAAGTCTTGAAATATTATCGCTGATATGATTTAAGCTGTCCATCTATATTGATTTGGTTTGGACTTTAGTCTGAGAATGAATATTCCCTAAATTGGGAAAATTTTCTAAATGGCAATGAAGCTGACCACAAATGTGGTTCTGACAAGATAGTATTGATCAATACAGGGCATAACAGGCTGATCACCCATCGTGCCCGTAAGACAGGACGATCCATAATAATAGCATGGAACAACATGCTGTTAGAAGCCATACTCTTAATTCAACATTGGTTTTAAGTCCCTTCAAATTGGATGAAACCAACTGTTTGGCATGGTTTCAAGCATGTTGTATGTCAATTAAGGCCAATCATATGCAACACTTCATCAATGACACAACTATTATGCCTGAGAAATCGGGTCAGGCCCAAGAAGAATGGAAATCTGATAATTCTATGGTGAAAACGTGGATTTTTAATTTCATGGAACCTAGTATGCGGAGTAGTTACATGTTCTTAGACATTGCCTATGAGCTTTGGGAGGCTATCTCTCAAAATTTCTTTGTTTATGGTGATATGTCTGCATATGACATTCCTAAAAGATTTCGTGAGCTAAGTCAAGGGGATAGGACCATGACTCAGTATTTTGCAGAAATTAATGCTCTTTGGCAGGAGCTTGATCATTACCGGGTTTTTTAGCCAAATGTTTGGAAGATACATATGCTTATCAAAAGTTTGTTAGTGCAGATAAAGTTGTGGATTTCTTGGCAGGTTTGAATATAAAATGTGATCAAGTTCGAGTACAGTTGATTGGTTAAACACCTTTTTTATCACTACGAGAGGCTCATGCTAAAGTCCAACAAGAGGAAAGTATGCGTCAGGTGATGGTTCTAAATTCTGTTGACCGATTAATCATGATTGCTTCGTATCCTAAGTTTGGCTTCACCATTCAGTCTCCCGTTGAGAAGGAATCCCGCGAATGTGATTACTGTGGGGGATAAAACCATATGAGGGATCACTGTTTTAAGCTTCATGGAGTCCGAAAGGACGAGGTCGGTTTAGTAGTGGTCGTGGATGTGGATCTCATGCCTATGACTACTACAACACTTCATGTTGATGCATCCAGTGCTTCAGATACTACTACTGCACTTACTCCTAAGGAAATCTTAGCTTTTCAAAAATTCTATTCCAAATCTACTTCTTCTCATTATGCCAAGTCAGGTATACATTCTTCTGCTTTTAATGTTTAATCAACTTGCACTAGTTGGATCATTGACACAGGTGCTTCTGAGCATATGATCGGATCCTCCACCCTTTTTACTTCATACACGCCTTGTTCTAGAAAAGATAAGGTTCGCGTAGTTGATGATTTCCTTTCTTTTATCTCTGGGAGAGGCTCTATAGTTTGTACTACTTCATTGACATTTATCATCTGTTCTTTATATTTGTTCATTTATTGCAAATTTGTTATTTGTCCAACGTCTTTCTGAATTCTTACACTGTTCAGTAATCTTTTTCCTAACTCATTGTGTTTTTAAGGACTTGGTGACGGGGCAGAAGATTGGCAGTGGTAGTACAGTTGGTGATCTTTATTATTTAGATGTATCCTTGTCTAATATGTTTTCTACTCAGTCTCTTCACTTTACCTCTGATTCTAGTCTGACTTCTCTCCATCACTGACATCTGATGGACATCGACGTTTGGGACATCCCTCTTTTTCCATATTAGAATCTTTGTCTCCATTTTAAGTTAAACAATGTAATAAAACTCAGTTTTTGTGTGAACTATGTGAATTGGGAAAATATAAACGTTCTATTTATTCTGATATATATCTGAATTTTTTGCTATTATACATACTGATGTGTGGGACCCTCTCGGGTTGTTTCCCGTTCCGGTTATAGATGGAGTAGTGGAAAGAAAAAAAATTGATACTTACTAGAGGTAGCCCGCACTCTTATGTTCATTATGAACATGTGACGCCCCAAAATAGGTATACATCACCTATTCTGAGTCGCCAAATACATGGTACGGAATACAAATACAATCTTTAATATACAACAAGAAAGCTGTGAGTTTTAATACAAAACATCGCCTTTACAGACAATATTCATTCTCGAGAATAAGTCCTCATTACATTTATTATCACACTATTTAACAGAATAGTGAGGACTACTAAAACTATCATCTGGTTCATCACTCCGTTCCCCGACTCGTCCTATTTATATTCTCATTTCACTCAAGAGAAACGGTGAAAGAAAGGGTGAGCTCAACTAGCCCAGTAAGAAATATTATGACTAAGATAATGCAGAATAAAGTATCATTAGTCTTCAACAATGTTAAACTGATAAAATATAATAGACATAAGTTTAACTGCAGCGGATCAAGCAATCCATTAAAAAGTCAAGTAGAGAATAAAATCAACTATCTTTTATGATTTAAAAGTTTTCATCACTTTTATCATTTGAGACTCAAACTTTAATAATAATCCACATCATTCCCGCAGACTACTGACCGAGGATATTCATTAGGGTCACGACCACAAATTATCCATGCACTACGGCCGAGGATATTCGTGTATTCATCGATGGTCATGATCATGCCAACAACGTCCATTAATGCACTACGGAGCCAATGAGGACTTTACCACATCATTTGTAACATTACGGCCATGATTATACCGAATAATCCTTGGTCATAATCATACCAAGTCCATCTACGCACTACTGAATACGAGATGACTTTCAACATAATATAAAACATGAAGATGATGACAATGATATAAGAATTCAATAAAACAAGTTTACGAATTAATTTGTCCAGGAACCAATAACGTCCAAATTGTCAACATGATACTGCTTTGTAGAGTAAAATTTAAGAATGTTCAGAATAATATTTCCATGAAAAGATACTGGATGAAGTGCAAATATCAAGAATATTCCACTAATTTCATGGAGTATAGAAGTCAAAACTTTAACTATTTGAGTATAATAAAGAATGGAATAACAAAAGAAATCACCATGCATGCAAAGATTGCGCATGCATGCAAAGTTATTATTAATGTAATAATAATAATGAGAACCGGTCCGGTGTAAAACACACGCATGTGATATTCCAATGAGAATAATAAAGCGGCGGAATCGGTCAGGTGTAAAACACACACGCACAAGATATTCCAATGTAATAATAAAGGCGGAACCGAGTCCGGTGTAAAACACAGAGATGAGGATATTCCAATGTAATAATAAAGATGAATAATAGAAGAATGTCACCAAGTATAGGTAGATCACAGATACAAAAAGTTATTCCAATGAGAATAATAAGAAATGGAATAACAATGATTCTCTTCATGAATAAGAAAGAATAACACCCCTTACCGTAAAAAGAACCGGATATAAGAGTAGGGAAGTAGCAGAATACTTTTCTATAGTTTCTCTATAATTTTTCTCTCTGGAGTTTCAGTGAATTCGTAAGAAATAATGAAGGAATGAACTTCTATTTATAGAAGAATGGACTGAATAGTAACCAATCCATGAACGGTCCAGATTGATTTACTTTAATCGAACGGTCCATATTTAAAGCAAAATCTTTTAAATAAAATATAATATATATATTATATATATATTAAATATATATAACTGGCATGTGCTAAATCATTCATGGGCAGAAAAATTTCAGACGCTTCATCCCATTTTTCAACTTATTAATATAATATTCAATAAAATATAATATATTCTATTTTTTTATAAAAAAACAAAAATTATAATATAATATATATATATATATATAATCATCACATGTTGTTGAAAAAGAGCACCCCCCGTGAATTAATTGCCTCCCTTCTGCCAATTTTGTCAAACCTATATATATATATATATATATATATAATTAATAAATAATACTACTCCTTCCCGTACACCACCAATTTTCTCCACTTTTCTTATTCCTATGACACACACACACACACACTAACACTAATTCCCCCACCACATTCCACTAACAATAAATAAATATATATATATTTTCACCTGCCTGCAGTACAATATATAAGGAAATTTGAGATTACTTTCTTCTTATTGGCGCACAATTAGGTGACCAAACCTCTCATTGACAGAACTTCTAGACATCGTTAATATTGCAAATAATAATATTAATAACCTCGTTGTCTCAATTATTGATTTAATAATATATAAAAATATCGACAATAATTGAATCAAATAACGTGAGATACGATGCAACAATTACTGTGGTAATAATTAAACAAAACTGAGTGACTTCTTACGTAAGCATCAATAATCAATACTGGTGTGCTCTTATGCAACCACGCAGTATCGCATTACTTTTACTACCGAGAGTAGTTCAACAAGAGATAAACGGTAAAACTTCCGCCGTTATTTTCATAAAATATTTTTGTCGTTTTCTCAATCCGACAATAATTCTATTGTGGGGTCCACCAATGATTGCGCCGTTGTACGAATATTCTCTGCTAAAACGAATATTTCCCGACCAATCGAATATAATATAACAACTTGCATACTTTGCAGAATTTATAAATACTACCCACAACTATAACATTATATCAAATTTATTCCATAATATTCAAAAATGATATTCAAAAATGTTGTTCTGACTGTTGTATTTTTGATAAACCGACTTCCTTCAAGAATTCTAGGGAACAAAAATCCAATCTATTTTCTCCAACACGATAAGTTCTTCTTCGCCTCGAGTTTTTGGTTGTGTGTGCTACGTTCATGATAAATCTCTCACTCGGAGAAAATTAGATCCCAAATCTCTTAGGTGTGTTTTCATTTGTTATTCTTTAACCCAAAAATGTTATAAATGTTATCATCCTCCTTCACACAAAGTATTTGTCACTCGGGATGTAAATTTTTGGAAATTTGAACCTTTTTATTTTTCTTCATCTTCTCCTCAAGGGGAGGATGTTATTGATGAGAAGAAACTTCCTCCTGAGGTTGGCATTACAAGTTCTACTATACCATCTTATCCTATAAATTGTTCTCCTACATAGGAGGAGTTATAGTTACAAGAGTCATATGTTAGACAGAATGAGCCTGAGTCGAGGACTTATTCGAAGAGGCAAGAATAAGGTCATCATTTCTGCATCACTACACTAACCCTGCTCAGAACCTAGTCTTGATAATACTAACGGTGAGAATCATAATCCTACTTATTCTTCTTCTGATGATGATACTGACATTCCTATTATTCTTAGAAAAGGGGTTAGATCTTGTACTCAACAGTCTATCTCTAATTTCTTAGCCTATAATAAATTATCTGCATCTTACCACTTTTGTTTCTTCCTTGCCTTCAATATCTATTCCTTAGGGGTGGAGAGAAGCATTTAGTGATGAGAATTGGAAACAGGCTATGATAGAAGAGATGAATGATACATAGGAACTAGTTTCTCTTCCTTACTGGAAAAAAATAGTTGGTTGCAAATGGGTATATACAGTCAAACAGAAGCCAGATGATGAACATGGAATTGATTAAGAGACTCAAAGCCAGGCTAATTGCAAAAGGGTATACTCAAACTCATGGAATAGATTACCAGGAGACATTTGCTCCTGTGGCGAAGATGAACTCTGTTCGTACCATAATTTATGTGTAGCAAACTTTGGTTGGGATATTCAGCAATTGGATGTGAAAAATGGGCTCCTTCATGGTGACTTGGAGGAGAAAGTATTCATGGAAATATCAATTGGTTTTGCTTCATCTGTCACCAAGGGTAAGATGTATAAACTGCGAAAGACTTTATATGGTTTGAAGCAAAATCCCAGTCTGGTTTGGTAGATTCCACAAAGTAATGATAAGATTTCGGTACAAGCAGAATCGGACATATCATACTTTATTTGTTAAACAGATAAAATGTAAGATTATCATTCTTATTGTTTATGTTAATGACATTGTGGTGACAAGGGATATTAGATCAGAGATAGTTAATCTCAAAGCGAATATGACTAAAGAGTTTGAGATTAAAGATCTTTGAAATATTTCCTTGGTATTGAAGTTGCAAGATATTCCAATGGGATTTTTCTATCTCAAAAGAAGTATGTCGTTGATCTTTTAACAAAAATTGACATGTTGGGATGTAAGCCTACTGATTCTCCAATTGAAGTTAATCATCATCTAGTAGGTGGCACATGACCTATAATTGATAGAGAAATATATCATTTGGTGGGACGATCGATATACCTTTCTCATACTAGACCAGTAGACTTGATATATTTTATGCAGTGGAAATAGTGAGTTAGTATATGCATGATCCTCGACATTGTCACATGAAAACTGTTTACAGAATTCTGAGGCATCTCAAGTCTGCTCCTGAAAAAGGTTTATTGTTCGCACCACATGGTCATGAGAGTTGAAGCTTTTTTCGACTTATATTTGGCTGGCTCTATACGGAATTGGCATTCTACGTCAGGTTATTGTTTATTTATTGGAGGTAATCTTGTTACTTACCGCAGTAAGAAACAGTCTGTGGTGGCAAGATTAAGTGCTGAGGCTGAATATCTAGCTATCGCCTTGGGTATATATGAACTAATGTGACTTCAAACCTTGTTAGAAGATTTGAGTTACAACTAAAAGGCATGTGCAGTTATTTTGTGATAAAATTAGTATTGCAAACGACCCAATACAACATGATAGAACAAAGCACATTGAGATTGACAGACACTTCATCAAAGAAAAGTTAACTAGTGGTCTTATTTGCTTACCCTTTAGTCAAAACAAAACATCATCTTGCTGATATTTTGACTAAGGGTCTTAGTAGTAAGATGTTTAATGCGTTATGTTTCAAGTTGGGTAAGCGAGACATTTATACAAACTTGAGGGGAGTGTTAAAAGATATGCTATAATTGTAGTTTTCATAATCAGTGTGTACACATTACTGTAATTTAAGAATTACCGTAACTGTAATTAAGATACTTGTGTATATATCAACCTTATGTAATAGAGAGAAATTAATTCAATGAAATAACCTATTCTCAGTCTTCATATGAATGTGAATGTGAACCCTTGTAAACCTAGTTGAATTAAGAACGACTGTTTTGATGCAGATTTTTGCTCCGTAAATGAGAAATTTTGCCCCATACCTGAGAAATTGAAGTTTTACTGAATAGGATTGAAGATCTTTATCCTCTGACATCATTATCATTAGTAACCTATCAGTTGCTGTCACCTTAGCTTAGACTTCCTACACTGTGGATGCTATGGCCACTCCATGATATACCTCCTTGTCCAAACTAACCCATGGTACCCTTGTGGCACATTGCCTAGACGGCTAGTATGACGTTGTTGTTTCCATTTCTATCCAGCAGATCATCTATATTACAATTCATACCACATTGTTGCCACAATAATCGTCACTATGACGACTTCTATGTCACCACACCAGTATCACTGCTTGCATGACCATACCATCTTTGTTTTGACGCTGGTATAAGTTTTGTGCGTCCCTTGGCCATCACCCTTTCTGATAATATTAATTGAATAACGCGGCAAGCACATATGTACATCTGCCAAATGAGGTGAGAGTTCAGTGCACAATTTATCTATATGTTACTGCTCATTTTTGATCTAAATTTCCATATTTCTTGACATGAGTGCTGAGTGCATGACGCCTGAATCCTAGTTTGAATGTCTCCAAAATTGAAACTTGGGATGTATGGTAGCCAAAGAAAGTTAACACAATTATGTTTTGTACTCTCTCTCTCTCTCTTTATTGGGACATGGCTCTAGTACTTTTCCTTGGTACTGTATGCTTGTATGTGTGATTCACTTTAATTTTTTGTACTTTGGATCCCTAAATATTTGAAATGAATTTCTTTCTTAAGATTTATTTCAGAGTTCCACTTCTGTTACTATATTTCTTACTACATTTATGCTAGATGTTTGGGTCTGTGTAAACTCTCGATTTCTGCTTTGTACTCTTTTGCAGTTTGTGAAGTAAAGAACCCGTGTCTCACGACGCTATGTGCATTCTTTGTTTCAGGCCTTTCCTGGTAAATGAATTGGATCCACAACACCTGCTTCACGATCGAAGGAAAGTATATGAGGTATGATTTTGTGCAAATCTTCTAGTGAAAATGTTTTTTTTTCCACCGAGTTAAATAGGTCAAGCAAGGATATCATCACCAGTTATGGATGATATGGCACTTGATTAATTGCATCATGTGATCACTATCTTTGGTCTGGTTTACCATGGAAGCAAATAGAATGGCTGATTATTATGTTGTGGGATTGACGGTTAATGTTGGACAAATTGGCAATCTAGGGAAGTCCTTCAAACATGTATATAACCTTTCTCCAGTTATTGCAGAAGCCAGAATGTTTTTGCAAATAGAGAATATCCATTAGGATGATTGTCTGTATATTATCCTTGATCATCCATGGTCCTTCTAAACCTTTTATTAGAAGCTAAACACTGATGTTCAAACTAGGAAAGTATAATTTTTTCACTGTGAATTCGAGGACTAGCTCTTACTTAAGGGCATTAATGTTCATTATAGAGGGGCAAGAGATAAAACTACTAGAACAAGGTGAAGTTAAGGAATTGGTTTAATCCAAAGACCAGAGTTTCTGAGATTCTTAGTTTATATCATATATTTGGTAAGCATTATATCTGTATGGTGTATATTTCTTCTTGTTTCAGTTCTTATTTTATCCGCTTTTTTTTAAGTTTTCTTTTTGGAATGGTTTCAGACATGTGTGGACTGTGGATCTTGTTTCATTTATTTGGTGAGATTTGGGTTGTAGATGCAGGCCAAATGTTTTACTTCTCTTCCAAGTTTGCTTAACTGGCTTTTACTTAATTAATTTTAGCCTTCTCATACGTAATGCATATAAGTTTATAACTATATTCATGACAAACTCTTTCAGAATCAATCACCATGATTTTGTGATGGCACCCTCTCTTTTGTTTTAGTGCCCATATACATTGGTTTTTTTGCTTATGCCCTTTATTATGCTGATTTGGATTAGGAGAATCTTTTTGTTCATAGTGAAGTCGCACTATTTGACGTCTTCCTCTTTATCTTTTTTTATTGACTGAAACCATTGTTTTAGCCCCCTTTTGTATTCTCTATAATATTTCAACTTTTGGATTTTATCTACCCTTTGTTTACCACATGCTAGTTACCCTGAGCTGATGAAAAGCCATTTGTATACATTAATTTAAAGATGTTAAAGTTTAGATAGTAGAAGAAGGCTCTCTGGGAATGAACCTCATTCTAAATCTTTATAATGTTTATTGTTTTCTTCTTCTCTCTATTACCTATTGAGACATTTTCCTTTTGGGGTGTAATCCAGCGTCTTGAAATGTACGGGATTCCTGTTCCAAGATATGCCCTTGTAAATAGAGAGGAACCATATCAAGAAGTGGATTTTTTTGTTGAAGAAGAAGATTTTGTTGAGGTTCATGGGAACCGCTTTTGGAAGCCTTTTGTGGAGAAACCAGTTGACGGTGAGATTTTTCTTCATAAGAATATTGACAGATTGTTTTTTGCTGTTAAATTTTAATTTTTGACCATTTTGGTGCCATGTTTTTGCTAGATAACAAGATGATCAACTAAATGCTGAGCTATAACCAAAAGTATATATGAAAATGCTTTCTTTATTAAATACTGATTTTGCTGGCCTCTGTTAATTGATATAAGCTGCAATTTGTTGTTTCTTGGTGCTTTTTTGATAAAAGAAAATAAGATCCATCCAAATTTATGAAATTTGGATTATAAGGCGCTTTCTCTCACCTTGGGAAAAAGCTCAGCAGCAGTTAAATTTCCTTTTTGAATAGAAGAAATAAATTTTGTTAGATTAAAAGATAGAAAACAAACATAGGGGAGACAAGGAGTCTACCCCACCCTATAAACATAGTGGAAATGAAAAAAGAAAACTCTGGGCAGCTCTCTAATCTCTGTAAGATACAGAAATACTTCGTAAGAGATAGAAAAAAAAGATTTTGTCTTTTAACAAAGGGAAAGATAAATAGCTATCTTTAAATAGCCGATCACTATACTCGATCCAAATTGTCAAAAAAGCATAAAGATAGCACACTTCTAAAACATTGTAGCATCCTTCCTCCAAAGCCTCTGAACAAGCAACAAATTCTCTTTCGAGGCGGGACACACCTACTCCTATTCTAAGTTCCTAACACTTTGAAAATAGAGTTCAACAATCCTCAAATAATAGGACAATGCAAAAATAAATGAGAGTGCGTGTCGTCACTCTGCCACATAAAACAGAGGTATGGAATTAAGAGCATTATGGGGTCTGAGCACTTGAGATAGATCATTAGTGCTTAATTTATTTAGAAGAAATCATAGACCAAATAAATGCCTTGATTCTGGATGGAACTTATGTCTTATGTCTTCCAAATGATAGGAGTCGAAGGAAATTGAATTGCAGCATCACTTATGTCTTATGTCTTCCAAATGATAGGAGTCGAAGGAAATTGAATTGCAGCATCAGAAGTCATGAAAGAAAAACAACTCTTACAAGAAAAACTACTAGAAAAGTTTTGGGTCCAAACTCGTTGATTATGAAAGGTGAAAATTTGTTTCGAATTCAGTAAATTAATCACCAATACCAAGTCAGTGGTAGTTAATGATATTTGGGTTGATGTTACACCTAATCTTCAATAGACACTGAATGCATTTCTTACAGATCATTAGATTTTATTAATTATGTAATTGTTATTTTAAAACATTGTTGCTTATGTACAATAGATTATCTCATATGGGAGTTAACCAAAAAATATTGCTAGTGAATCGCTTACTCCCCTCCCCCACCCAAATAAATAAAATAAAAAATGTAGGTGAAATCATTAGACGCAAGGCATGTAGATCACAACACGAGAACTACAGTATTTAAAATGAATTATACCTAAAATATGTGGCTGATTGTGAAGATTTTCTCAGTTGCAACAGTTGGACAGAAAACAGTGCATCATGAATTAGCTTCGACTGAACCTTCTTTTGGCATCAATTGTGACTGGTATGTGGAAGCTATCCCAATGGGTTTCACATTGTTTTGATGTGTTTTTTGTCGGGTTTTGGGCTGGTTTCAATCTGTTCGCTAACAGGGTATGGGATTGGGGTCTGGTGTGCTTTTTTTTTTTTCTTGCTTTGGATATGTTATTGTGCGTGATTCAAGTTCGGTGATGGTTGAAATTATTGATGGAACAAAGCCCAGAAGTTTTTTGCAACTCAAATGGATGGTTTTAGATGGTTTTCAAGCTGTTCCAGAGAACAGAGTGCCGTCACTGATGGAATTTCTGAGATTGGCTCTGTTTTTCTTGTTGTTTATAGTTCACTTGTACTGGATATGAATAAATGCTTGTAGCTCGGAAGATTGGTGGTGTTTGGAATGAGTTTGGACTTTTGGTTGAAGGCTGTGAGCACAGTGATGATGAACAATAACTGATCAGTGACAATGGCGATTTTAAGAGAAAATGGCGTCTTAGGAAGAACTTGGAGAAGAAGATAGATAGATATAGAAAGAAAGAAAGGGATAAAAAAATGGCCAAGCCAATTGTTCATTTCACAATATTTATATTGATACATCCAAGCATTACTACTATTTATTCCACTTTCCTACACCATCTACCAAGCATGGGGACGAAGAAAATAGTACTAGTTATGTGGCAACTACTTCTAGAGTACTCCTAACTAATTAATATGTCCTTATACTTGAGCTTATGGTAGTTATTTGGCACTGGGCCTTGCACAATATTATACTCCTTTCAGCCATTGGTGAAATTTATAGGTCAGAATAACAACAACAACGATATTGGTATCATGACATTCCAATAAACAAATAATAAAGGATAATATGCTAGCAATATTTGTTTTATGTGAGCCTGAAAAGTTTCGCCTTTTATGCTTTAGTAATTTAGTTAAGCAGTGTTGCCATACTACAGATTGAGCCTTTAATTTGTCAGCACATTAAGGTGTGAAAATTACTTTCAATGTAAAATAATGCGTCTTATTTTTGCTTTTGTGAAGGTGATGACCACAGTATAATGATATATTACCCTAGTTCGGCAGGTGGGGGCATGAAAGAATTGTTCCGAAAGGTGAGAGTTTAGATATGATCTCTTAGTCCGTCTCATTTTGGACATAAATTACTGACATATATATATATATATATATATAATTCATTTTCCTCTATATTGTAAATATCATTATGAATACTTGTAAATGTAGGGTTTGCCAATATGTTTTGGTTTGGGGTTGAAGAAATTGCAGAAAACATTTTAAAGATGTTTAACGTTTCTTGGTTGGTTGGTTATGTTTCTAGGCCAAACGTAATCTGTTTTAGTCAGATTAAATTTTAGATTACTTGAGTTCAGCTGGCTTCTCAAAATATTCATCTCAACCTGTTTATGATGGCAGCTTCAAATTGGTTTCTGGTTGTGGTTTAGACTTTGTGTCAGCTCTGCTCTTGTTTGATTTTATAACCAGGTTTGCCTGCTAGCGTGCTACTATGCCTGCAAAAGCATTCCTCAAGAAACTGTACCTAGCTCCCAAATGATTCTCTTTCAACCCACATTTCTGCATCCATGTCTTCTCTCTTTCTTCTTCACCACCATTTGAGTCTCGAGCCACTTATGTAGATATGGTGCCTCCCAAAATGAAATGCCGTCTGTCATGGATGAAGATGTTTAGCTCTTTGAATCTTCAGAACACTGCTGCTAAATATCTCCATCGTAATTTCACACGCTCTGTACTCTTTCATCTGTCTTGTGCCATTATTTTATTAGTCTTGCAACCCAATTCATCATCTCCAATGATTACTTCTCAGATAGCATCTGATCTCGTCCTTCATGAGCATCCTCAATAACCTTGGTCGCTCCTTTTCTGGATAAGGGTTACATAGATAACAAACTCGTTTCACTTCAGTTACACTTGAACAATATCCTTTCTTCATCTCTTTCCCTCTGAATGAGTCTGAACACATTTATCTGTTTCTCCGCCTCATATGAGATACAAGTTTTCTGTCTGAGAGCCCTGCTGCATTAGTTTTTTCTCACTTCCTATCGTTTTTTTTCACCTTTATGTTGGGAGTATGTTTATCATGCCATATCAGAAAACTATGCTGGGAATCCACTTGCAATTGCAATTCAAGAATGTGTGAGAAGCGAAAACATATTTTACTTTCTGCTCTTCTAAATAAGGATAGACACAGGCATTAAACTTTCTTCATTGCCTTGTCTATTTAATTATATATTCCCGCTTCCAGAGAAAATCCAATGCATCTTTTCTGCAGAACATTATCCTGATGTTTTCTGGTTATTAAAATGTGCTTTCATGTGCGTCATTATAACTTCTTGAAACCCCAAAGACTGGGTGAAATGGCAGAAGCCTTTAAGGAATAACATCAAGATTGCTGGCTCCAAATTTCTAATCCTCAGTTGCTGCAATATCTACCTAATCTAAAAATTGTAACTTCATGTGTAGTTGAAGTTATCCTTTGAAAGTTGAACTTTTTGTAATGTGATTTTTTGGCCATATTTTTTTGTTACTATCATGAATTCTCAAATTGTTCAAGCTTTTATTCTTTTGCCTCCAGGTTGGTAATCGGTCAAGTGAGTTCCATCCAGAGGTAAGAAGAGTGAGACGTGAAGGCTCATATTTATACGAGGAGTTTATGCCTACTGGAGGAACAGATGTCAAGGTTTTCTAATCTTCGATTTTTTGCTTTGTCGATGGTTTTATTTATTTGTCATTATTAGATAATGAAAGCACACACTATTTTCTTTCTACCCACCTGAAGTAGTAATTCTAATGCAATGAATTCTTGAGCCTCAATCATGAATCAGCAGCTGTTTAAGGTCGTCAAGAAAGTATGTTGTCTGCCTCGGATGACCTTTAAAAGAACTTTCAAGGTTAAGGATGTTGCATTGACCATTTGCATGGAAAATGATTGATCATTGGGACTATGGGAGTAATGACTTCCAGAGAGAATTTTTTGCTTTTGTTTAACTTTCCACTTTTTGAATTTCTGCTTTCACAAAGTCACTAGTATGGAACCACATTAAAGTTATTTTTAGAATTTTTAAACAGCTTAATTGTGCAAATTTGAAGTACAAACTAACTAATTAGGTATGATTTTACTCCCTTGTCCGTAAATGCATAAGAGAATAGAAAGGTTCATGAATGTCCTCTCAGGTTCTCATCTTCTTTGAGACGGGGTCAATTTCATGGTCTTCAGTGATGGATGCTTTTGGTATCATGTTCAGAGTTGTAGAGGGACTGGAGGGCAGTCCTCTTCCAAGGGCTTAGTGTTTTTCTCTTTTCTAGCTTTGGAGGGTTTTTCATCCTCCCATTTATTATGTAAGCTCTCTTTTATAATATGATGTTTTACAATCATACTTTAGGATTGTGGGAATGTCAATGTATTGACAATAAAAAACAAGTGGCATCAATCATAAAGCTTTTGTTGCTTCTGTTTCTTATATCTGCTCTGGTCTTTTGTATTTTTATAAATGGGCATCTGCTATCTTTCCCCCCGGTAAAGTTTCACCTATTTTACAAGACATTTTTTTTACATTTGACTTTCAGAAAGAGCTGTTTGAACTTACTGTCAT
The DNA here is from genome assembly GCA_020205605.1 of Panax ginseng. Lineage (NCBI taxonomy): Eukaryota > Viridiplantae > Streptophyta > Magnoliopsida > Apiales > Araliaceae > Panax > Panax ginseng. Next base: position 17,056,280 of record CM035132.1, read on the forward strand.
GTTATTGTAGGTTTATACAGTTGGTCCTGAATATGCACATGCCGAGGCAAGGAAGTCTCCTGTTGTTGATGGTGTTGTTATGAGAAACACTGATGGCAAAGAAGTAAGTAATTCTTTCATTTAAACTTCAACAAATACTCCCTCCATCTCAAACTACTTTACCCACTTTTAGGCATGTGGCATGGATTTCAAGACGTGTTTAAAACGCCTTTTTAGCCTATTAGGGTTAAACTCTTACAGGCAGTGCTCATGCTATTGGGCTTGAACTGATGTATCTGAATTTGTTACTTTGTCAGGTCAGATATCCTGTGCTACTCACTCCTACTGAGAAGCAGATGGCAAGAGAAGTTTGCATGGCATTTAGGCAATCGGTAAGTCAATTTCAGCTAATCTAAAATGTAGTTTTAGTCTCGAGTGGTAAATGTTCATTCTCATCTTCTTTGTTTTTAAAAAAATGCTGTTTGCAGTCTCTTTCACTTTAACTCCTTTGGTCCTCCCCTCTTTGTGGTTCATTTTTTCTTAGATAAAAAGAAGATATTTTAGATATAATGAAAGAAATTATAAAGTAAAGGTGGTGAAAAAGTTCACTGATAGAAAATTTAAAGACAAGTGGAACAATACCACAAACCCCTTGATGGAGAGTAGCTCTCCAATCCCTATGTGAATTTGAGAAATGTATCGCATGGAATGCTCCCATTGCATAGGCCCAGGAAGATCATAAAAAGTAACCCTACCCCAAAACATACCTATGAATTCCATGGACCCAAAAATGATACACTGAAAACATCCGTTGGGTATCCCAATATCAATAGGAGTTTTTTCTCGAATTCAAAAGAGAATACGTGGATTCACCGAATAACTAAAAAGTGTAGCTTGCTTGAATCTAGCCAAGGATCCAAAAAATGAGGAGGCTCTCCACTCTAGGGAAAGCTCAATTTTATCCCAACACACCAAACAAATAACACCATAGTTGTGTGTAAAATTTGTTTGTTAGATTGCTACACATGCCTAGCAATCCGACAAACACACCATACGCACATCAGGAAATAAGGATTTGTAGGTCCTGTGCCGCTGTCTCTGTCTCATGTCATTAGAACTAAAGACCACACAAAAGACTATCTTTGAAGGAGTCTTTTCCTTCCAAATGTAAGATGTTAATACAGAGTAAAGATTAGGGAGATATTCAAGACAATAAGCAAAAGAAGAACGATAAAAGAGAAAAAGCCTGATGGATCCAGAGACCTAGTGCACCTTTTCCAAGAGTGACAAATAGAGGAAGAAATAAGAGGCTGGGTCAGCTGTCAATGCAATAGATTCATCTGACTCTCTTTCATTTAATTTTGTTGTATCATTACATTTTGTTTGTCTGCATTGGAATAATTACTTAATTACCTGGATGTGTTAACTTTCAGTAATACAAGACTAGGTTGCATAGCAAGATCATGCTCTTTCAGTTTTTTGATATATTTTGTTATTATTATATTTTTCCCATTCACTCTCCATTTGATTTTGATTAGGTTAACTATTCATTTTTGCTTAGAGTTGGCCAATATCTCATTGAGAGACATTATTTTCCCATGTTTTGAGATACTTGCCAAAAAATTCTGCAGTTATCGGAACTGAATCGTTTTGTTGCCGTTTTTTCCCCTTTAACTTCATTTGATTTTGGTTAGGTTAATTATTGTTTGATTTTGATTAGGTTAATTATTCATGTTTGCATAGAGCTGGCCAATAGCTTACTAACATAGACATCATTGTCCCATGTTTTTATATACTTACCAAACTTTTCTGCTCTTTATAGATTGGTTAGTGTATATCCAGGTGTTTTATTTCGTTTGGACTTGGTGGGCTGTGTGTCATAAATATTAAAGTGCGGACTTGATTAATCTAGTATAATTATGCATCGACTTTTCTTGGATAAACCACCACCTTTTTTCATTATTTATAACTTGTTATAATTTATCTCTTCATGTTGCCTGCAGGTTTGTGGGTTTGACCTCTTGCGTTGCGAGGGCCGTTCATATGTCTGCGATGTCAATGGATGGAGTTTTGTGAAGAATTCCTACAAGTAATTCCTTATTTAAATAGAGCGATTATCTTGTTAGTATTGCAATGTAGTCTTTTTTTGCCCATACACAAGCTTCTTTTTTCCCCCTTCTTTTGGGCATGGATAAAAAGTTTTGTACAGACTTGCATTATGAGCTGAGCTGAAGATGTTGAGACCTCAATTTGATCACTTTGTTATCTGGTGTCTATGAGCATTTAAATCGCATTTTCTTGTTTGATAAACTTAATCAACCTCCATGACCTAATTTTGTAGCCGCCCTTAATGCTATGCTTGGTAGGACCATAGGAGTGTTGGGGTAATTGAAGGAAGGAAAAATAGGAGAGATAGGAAGTGTATCCCTAGGAAGGGAAACAACCTTTCCTTCTTTTTGTTTTAATTTGTTGGAAGGAAATAAGGAACACAAGAAAATGATCTCGTTTGATATCGTAATTGCTCACTTCTACATGAAAGGGGAAAAGTTATTTCATGGGTAAATGGTTGAAAAATGGATCAATCCATTTACCTCTTTCTTCTTTATCACTTTTGGGACGTCCTTCCTCTTTTTCTTTCCCTTCCGTTCTCCATCCTACCAATTGGCAGTAACCTATTCACCCCTCCTGATTTGCTTTCATCCACTGCTTCCTCCTTTGGTTTATTTTATTTTTTCAATTAGAAGTCTGTGTGGGTGTTCCCCTCATGGTGTGAATATTTTATCATGAGAGCTCTCTCTTGTTAAATGAGCCCTTAAACTAAGAGGTCTGGGGGAAGCATTTAGGAGAACAGAAAACTCGCTTCATGCATGGCCGGGGTGTAGGACTGATCATTCGGTTATAACCGAACCGAATAGGCTATTTGGTTATAACCGAATATCGAAATTTTCATAATGTAACTATCCGAACTACCAACCGAATTTGGGTAATACCCGATTTACCGAATTGTATGTTCGAGTATTCGGGTAATAACCAAAACTAAAATGGTTGGACAAAATTTACAGAGACTCAAAACTCAAAAGAAACGTATCGGACTGCAAATCCTGGAATGACGGTTCGACCCCGTCCTTGGCCTCGAGGAGTTTTGAGCGTGAGTAGAATGTCTCTTTTACAACTGTAACAAACTCAATAGACCATTATTACTTGAGGAGCATGTAAAAGAAGCAAAACAAAGAGATCCTAACCTTTTAGTTTCAAATGAATTGAATTTCAGTTTCAAATGAATTCAGCAAAATTCAGTTTAAAAGCCAAGTAATCAACAACCGTCAGCCATAAGGGTTCTGAAATCAATCCCCATAATATCTTAATTGAAATCTCCATCAGACCAGAAATCAAATTTCCCAGAAAATATAAAACCCCCAAATTTTCAATCCCGTGAAATCCCAACAGCAAAGAAATTAAATTCTCCAGAAAATATAAAAACCCCAAATTTTCAATCCAATGAAATCCCAACAGCAATCGATGCCCAAAATATGGCACTTTATTTGGGTAAAACATTATACATAACTACATAAGGCTTAAAATCATAACACGTAAAAATTTATACAAAACAGAGTACAAATCAAAGAGACGAGAGTTGAAGAACTCGGAAGAGATCGAGCAGTCGAAGTTGAAGAACTCGGAACTCGGAAGAGGTCGCAACACGCAGAGGCCGGGAGTAGCCAGAGTCCAGAGAGGCAGAGAGGCGAAGAGCCGGAGAGGATGTCGGAGAGAGACAAAGTATAGAGAGAAGTCAAAAGAGAGGTGCGAGAGCCGAGAGGCAAGATCTGATATTTGGAAAATAGGGATTGCGAATATAGGTTAAGACCACTTAGACCAGACACAAGTCACACAACACAATTATAAAACTATTATTTTGTTAATTAAAATTTCGGTTATTCGGGTATCTGAATAACCCATTTTTAAAAACCGTATTCAAAACTGAATACTGATTATTAAATCGGATATAACCGAAAGTAGAGAAAAAACCGAAATAATTCGGTTTAAAAAATTCGGTTGTGTTCGGTAATTTAGTTTTATCCGTTTTTTTCTCACTCCTACCGGGCCGGGGTGGGTTGGTTGGTTGTTAGTTTATCTTGAAGTACTGTGCATAAACTATTCTTCTTAAAGCCATCCTTGCCCAAAAGTTGATAAATGTTCCAGTATATTGAAGAAAAAGGTAGAAAGTATTAATGTTGCATTAATTGTTCAAGTGGAAGTTCTTATCAATATTTAAAAGGTTTAAATCCACCTTCTCTAACATACAAAAAGGACTTGTAAAATAAGAGCTGTATTAACGCAATCCATTTCTTACTTCTTAGTTGTACATACTGGAACTTTGCAGTCTGGAACTTTACAGTCACACATACACACAAGACATTTTGGGTTGAAATGTGAGAAGTTGTGCTAGATACATGCATTGTTGTACGTAGGGATATTAGGTATTTTGGGTTGAGGAGTCATGCTAGATGCATGCACTGTTCTACTTGAATTATCCATGGTCCTTTTCTGGTTTCTCATCTACTTTCTTTTCTGAAAATTCATATCACTTACGAGTGATACTGTTTAACCTTTACTAATGGTATATTCTATATAGGCATTAGAATATAAATTAAAACTATAAATTTGCTACTTTTTATCTTTTAATTTGATTGTTTGAAAATAAAGGAATAAGTAGTCAAATAACAATTTGGACTGCTGACTTGTATATATTGTTTTATCCAAATCTGGTATAATTGAATGCAACATAGTTCAATATGCCTCTTGTGCGTGCTCATGTGTATCTGTGAGCACAAGGAATTAGATTTTAAACTAACAGGTTGGACGGTTGATTTGTATATGTTGGTTTATCCAATCTCTGGTATGTTTAGGCGCAAGGTAATATGGACAATCAGCCCCTCTGTGTTTGCGTCTGTGCACATGCATGTTTGTGTGATCGTGCATGCACAAGCATGTGAATGTTGTATTTGTGTCTTTCATTTTTTTCTCTTGTGAAATATAGCCATGGTATCAGTTGCTATATACAGGTATTATGATGATGCTGCTTGTGTGTTGAGGAAGATGTTTTTAGATGCAAAAGCCCCCCATCTTTCATCAACAATTCCACCGATTTTGCCATGGAAAGTTAATGAACCAGTTCAGCCTTCTGAGGGACTAACACGTCAGGGAAGTGGGATAATTGGCACATTTGGGCAGTCTGAGGAGCTACGATGTGTAATTACTATCATTCGTCAGTAAGATCAACATCCTTTTGGTTATTTCTTGTGTAAGGTGTCACCTTTTGCTTTCCTATCTATCGTATCGTGTTATATGTTAGGCGAATTTGTGTCGTGTCAGATTATAGGTCAACACTAATACTACCCATTTAATTATTTGTGTCAAGATCCTCAACACTAACACCAACTTATTTATTAAACATGTCGACCCGTTTAACCCGTTTAATCTTTATTTATATTTTACTTGGGCAGTGGTGATAGAACTCCAAAACAAAAAGTGAAGCTGAAGGTCACCGAGGAAAAGCTATTGAATTTGATGTTGAAATACAATGGAGGAAGACCTAGATCCGAGGTGCTACTTTTCTCAGTATCATTCTATTTTTATTTTTTGCTTAAATACTTGACATCTCATACTATTACTACTTTTCCTTACTTTTAAACTGTTTGGCAGACAAAACTCAAAAGTGCTGTCCAGTTGCAAGATCTGTTAGATGCTACACGACTTCTTGTTCCACGTTCTAGGTATTGATCCATATGAAATTTGCTTTCCGTTCAATTATCAGTGAAGTTATTTAAGACTCACTCTAGTGCCCTTTTCAAGCTCATCTCGAAAAGAAAATATCATAGATGTATACATGATTTACTCAAATTCTTTCTTCAGAAGGTGAGATCATTTAAAAAATAACAACAAAAAAACTACTTGTTCTACTTAATGGATGGCAACCCTCGAGCATCAGGGGAAAAGGCGTTTCCTTCTGATTCTTATTTTTCTGTTTATTTGCATAATGAACTAGATTTGAAAACAGACGGCTCATAAATTAACATGTAGGATTGACGACCAACCGAAAAAAATATCGAGGGAAAAATAGATTGTTTTATTCCTTTGTTTGTGTTAAATTTTTAGGGAACTGGTACACAGTTTTGCAACGAGAAGCAGGACAAGTGTGAATAGATAAGAAATAATAATTTAAAAAGATGTTTTCTGAATAAAAATGAAAAAAAATGATTTCATTGTGACTTAAAGGGAAAAAGTAAAACTGCATGATATGTTGGCCTTAAATCCTTCGGGTTCTGCACATCTTTTATTGAGTTATGGCCTTCCAATCATATGCTTAAAATGACCTGTTATAATTTTTGAAGGAACCTTACCGCCTCGAGGGAGTCCCAAGCATGACTTGTGGGTAATTTGAATGTTCTAAGGTTTCTTGAGGGACATTTAAGGATTTGTCGGAGTTTGGGTCCTAAAGACTTTTCATGGTTGTTGCTTCAGATATACTTGTATTTTTGTATCCCATGTTATCGTGTATACTTTCTATGTATAATATTTCAAATCTTCATGGCTGTGTTTTGTTCATTGATCTAGTCCATATCGACTGTATCTTCAACCTGCCTATATATTGTGGAGAACGTCTGCATTTACTTTTGTTGGTATTTAGCATAAGGAAATATGTTCCATACACATCAATTGATTTTCATTATTTTATACAAGTAATAACAATACAAGCATACATTACATAGACCTTAAAATTGATCCAAGTTGTCTACAATTTTTTCATTCAAGTATACAATGTCTGAGTTCACTACTTGCCATTTTAAACTATATTTTAAAGTGATTTATTTTATTGGTGAAAGAGACACATATTATACGCTTATTGCGTTTTGTTAGATTTATAAAATGTGTCCAAAGACTAGTATATAAAGACATCAAGCTCTCTTAACTCAAAACCAATTGGCTATGAGAAGAGTTGGCCCAAGTCATTATAAACTAGACATATTCTCGAGGTATTCAATGTGGGACAAGATCTAACGCTCCCCTGCATGTGTAACCTGGTGTATTGACGGTTGCACGTGAACCTCATGAATATAAAGACCCACACAAGATAAGCAAGCCCAGAAGAAGCTAGTCACAAGACAAGCCCAAAAGAAATCTAGTAAACCACAGGTAACTATTGGCCCAATTCTAGTTAAGAAATGGGTAACTTTGACCATTAAGAAATGGATTGCAAGTGGGTAAGAATGAAAGCTAAGAAGAGTGTTTAATTAGGCCCAAGGATAGCCCGCTCTGATACCATGTTAGATTTATAAAATGGACTCAAAGTCTAGTATATAAAGACATCAAGTTCTCTAACTCAAAATTAATTGGCTATGAGAAGAATTGGCCCAAGTCATTATAAACTAAGACATATTTTCTCAAGGTGTTTAATGTGGGACAAGATATATAGTCTAATAAGTTTTTTTTGTTTGGAACAAATTAATGTCTCTGAATTGTTTGGAAATTTAATATTTTTGTAGACCTGGTCGGGAAAGTGATAGTGAAGCAGAAGACATTGAGCATGCAGAAAAACTTCGTCAAGTTAAAGCAGTTCTTGAAGAGGTCCACATTTGTAGTTTCTCTCAAATAATGCAGTATTGCCATTTTATTTTTGTTGCGGTTAAATTTTGAATATTTCTGTTAGGTTGGATTTACACGCATAGATTAAGGGTTCTGGTTTGAAGACGTACTTGAATAATATTGAAAATGAACTTATGTCAATAAATATAGCTCCATGGGCAGAAATTTAATTACTTTCACATGATTTAACAATTTGGAAAATTAAATTTTTTCTGTGAATGTAGCTATTGGATTTTCATGAGCAGAAAATTTATTACTTTGACATGTTTTGAATAGGAATAAAGAAGGAAGAATGCCTTGGGGTTCAGATGAAGTTTTCTTCATAGGTTTAAACCCAATAAGTTGTATTTGTTTGTACCATAGGAACCTTAGGAGCAAAATTACAATTCTGTATGTTATTTATTTTTTAGCTTATATGGGGTGAGTTTTTGGGCATCTAAAATGCCTTGGGCGATGTGCATAAATATGGGGTTTCAACATATCTTGCTGTATTTTGTGGGTGTGCTTGTTTCTCTTATGAACCCGTAATTAATATTTTCTACTGAATAATGATAATACTTTCTTTTGGATTAGTGCTATGCAGTTCCTTCCCTAGGAAAAATAAAAATAGAAGACACTTAATCAATTTGTATAGCAAGTTGAATAATTTGCGCAAGTTAGACATGAAGACTAGAACACAGAACTTTCCTTATGATGTACGAAACTTTTATAAAGGAACATTTTTGTTGTCCAGGGAGGGCATTTCTCTGGCATTTATCGGAAGGTTCAACTAAAGCCACTAAAGTGGGTTAAAATTGCAAAAGTTAATGGTGAAGGCGAAGAAGAAAGACCTGTTGAAGCATTGATGGTTCTTAAATATGGGGGTGTTCTTACGCATGCTGGCAGAAAACAGGTGTTAATATTTGTTGGATCATTCATATGATAGTTTATTTCTCTTGACTGTGCTAGTATATTTTGAATAGTAATCAACAATTATTTTCTCTGAAAACAAATGCTCTTTCCCCTCACTCTCTTGGCAGGCTGAAGAACTGGGAAGATATTTTCGGAATAATATGTATCCAGGTTAATACTTCTTAGGCTTTCAATTTTACAAGTGTTTTTGTTTCTTTGGAAGGTAGGACTTATTCGTTTACATAGACCAATATATATTTGTTTTCTGATGTTTTTGTCTTCCAGCTTTCGATGAGAGCATAAAATGCTAAACTAAATTCTCACATTTAATATTCCACTAAAGTAAAAAAAAGTAGGAAGGAAGAAAGAAAGAAAGAAAGAAAGAAAAAAGGTTAGGATGTTTTTATGCATGATGGCTTGAAGTTGTATATATGTTTTAAACAACAAAGTAAAGGTTTTTGACTGGTTGAGGCTTAAATTGTGTTGATAAATTGCCAGATTATGGTCTCTCACTTTTTGATTGCTGAATTCTTAGTGGATTTTGGTCTTGGTACGAATTATTCTTTTAGAGAACTACTGTAGTCTTCATGTTCTAAATGATTGTCCTGTTTGCTAATTCTATTTCTCTCTCATTCTAATCTCAGGCGAAGGTACTGGTCTGCTTCGTCTCCACAGTACATATCGTCATGATCTAAAAATATATAGCTCAGATGAGGGCCGTGTACAGGTATACTTCTGAAATATTTATGGGTTTATTTGTATGTGTTTGAGCACTATCGTGCTGTGCTCCTAGTGTTCACTTGTATTTTGATCTTTACTTTAGTTTATTATCATATGAGCTCTTCTCCCACTTGTTGCGCAACTTGTACATAGCTTACCTCAGACTTTCATGTTGTGTATGAGCTGAAACATTGATTGAATATTTGCTGACAGATGTCTGCGGCTGCCTTTGCAAAAGGCCTCCTTGATTTAGAAGGACAATTAACGCCAATCCTGGTTTGTAGCTTGTTCTCTGAAATTTTGTGTGTTTGTTGACTTGTACTTTAGATGACTGACATGCTATATGCTATCTTCTAAAGGTTTCACTTGTCAGCAAGGACTCCTCTATGTTGGATGGACTTGATAATGCCAGTATTGAGATGGAAGAAGCTAAGGTTTTTCCTTCTCCTACCGCATTATGTTGCTATGCTTTTATATGAAGTTAAATAGCAAAATTGTAGATCTGGTTATAGATATAACACTGTCAAACTATTACTAAGTTGGAGTCAATTGAACTGTTGGAATTTTGAGATGTATGATGGCGCTATTTGCTTGGTAATATTTTTGACCCATCTTATTTTGGGTGTCATTAGATCAAAAGATTGGCACAGCGTTATAATTAGGATGTTTAAAATTATTCTGTAACGGCAGTTTTCTTATATAATCCCCCCAAACTTTCGTCCCAGGCTAGGTTAACTGACATAATTACCTCTGGAGCAAAGACAGTTCATAACAACGGATCACCTGCAAAACCTTGGATGGCTGATGGGGCTGGACTTCCTTCAAATGCTTCTGAACTTCTCCCGATATTGGTAAGTCCTGATATATACTGCTTCTCAAGTAGTTTTTCAGACATATATCACTACTCTTAATAACAAATTGCTGTTCCTTTTGCAAACTTCTTTCCAAATTGGTCGAGGTCTTAGTATCTACAGCCTGTTAATATAACTTTGTAGGTTCATTTCACTATTTATTATTTTAAGAACTTGCCGTGTTTTTCCCTTTCTTTTTTGGCTAAATCTTGTACTTTTTACACACCCTCTTCATTCTCTTATTTTAATATATAAGTATGTATATGTGTGTGTATGTAAGTTTGTGTGTGTATATATATACATGTGTTTATATATATAACAGTACATACGTGTTTAACTTGTCATGTGTCCCAAGGTAACATGATTGGGGGAGGTGATGGTTTAATATAATTATCTCGTAGTTCTATTGAGATTAAATAGAGAAATTATTTGTTTAAAATTCAATACCATACCAAAATTTCATCAGAGTTTGTCCATCAAATGTAGGCATGGCAACTACAACTAAATAAAAGTACTAAAACTTTTGCTCCATACGTGAAACCAGACTACACTAAGTTCAAGGCGTTGACTGCCACTCACATCCAAATCAAATGAAATTCAACTATGCAAACTAAACTAGACTATGCTACCATCTTCTCAAGTTTCATTGCTTGGGCCACCACAAAAGCTATATATTATAGACTCCTCTATATTCAGTCCCCCTTCTAAAATTTCATATGCCTATGCCTATTGGTACTCCTATAACAATCATTCTATTGAAATACCAAGAAACTTAAAAATTATAAGAATGGTAAAAAACAGAACAAATAGTAGTACGAGTCCTATATAAAATTTGATGAAACTCTATAATTTGTAAAAATTAAAGGGAGGGGGAAGGGAAAGTGGAACTAGTAGTCTACCAATTTTATGAATTTGATTTTATATTTTTCAAATAGGTGAAATTGACTAAAAAGGTTACCGAACAAGTGAGGCTGCTTGCTAAGGATGAAGATGAGAAGCTGGCAGAAACAAGCTCATATGATGTTATTCCTCCATATGATCAAGCAAAGGCACTAGGTAAAACAAATATAGACGTTGATCGTATTGCTGCTGGATTACCCTGTGGTAGCGAGGGATTCCTTCTGATGTATGCTCGATGGAGAAAACTTGAGAGAGACTTGTATAATGAACGGAAAGAGTGAGTAGTTACTTGTTTACTTACCTATCTATTCACGTACAATATTATAAAAAAGTTTGCTTGTTTATGATGAAGTTATGGGAAATTCACATATTATTTCAATCATGGAAAAAATTCACTTGAATATGTTTTGTTGTTGGATAGATTGAATTATCATTTTCATTAATATTGTGGATTCCTTTGCAGACGGTTTGATATAACACAGATTCCGGATGTTTATGACTCATGCAAGTAAGTGTCTTACTAGGGAATTAAGTTTGATCCATAATGTATGGAATAAATACCGACATTTATCTAAGTTCTATATATGCTTTTCAAAATATTATAACTTCTTGCCGTAATTGCATAACTTTCCTCAATTAAGTCTTTGAACTGAATCTGGTAACTAAATATAATTCTTATGCTGAGAGAATGAAATTGATGGTTTGTTATGTTTGGTGTATCTTGTATTTTGTGGTTGTATTTCATTGGTTCTTTTATTCTTTGGTTCAAGGTATAACTATTCTTTATGAAGTACTTGTGTCAATACATGCATATTAATGGACATAAAGATCTTGAAGTGAAAGTACCAGAAGCTATCATAGTTATTGATGTTATAAAGTTTTATCAGTATGTTTGTTTCATATTTCTACATCTCATGCACTGAAATTGATATATGAGATGGATATCTTTGTTCGTATATATTTAGTTCATCGTATTTATGTAAATTGTGTCCTTGCTTGCTTGTAAGACACTAATAAAATTTTGTTTATGGTTCCGTATATCATTTGGTTAAGGCATTTATGTATATTGTGTTATCCTAGTAAGTAGTTGTCTTACATGAATACACTAATGAAAAATTGTGTATGGTACTTATATGTATTGTGTCAGTGCGTGCTTGTAATTCTTTTGGATCCGTTTGACAGGTACGATCTCTTGCATAATGCACATCTCAATGTAGAAGGGCTGGATGAACTCTTCAAAGTTGCTCAGGTTAAGCACCTGTCTAGGGGAGATGTATTAATTATCAAGTCTTGTGATGCTATCCTGATTAGCCTGATTGTTTGCATTGGATTTCAGTTACTTGCAGATGGCGTTATTCCGAACGAGTATGGGATTAATCCAAAGCAGAAGCTGAAGATTGGCTCGAAGGTAAACACCATGTCTCGACATTTACCCCTTCTTAGTTTTCATATTATTTTATTTCTCTTCATAGGTTGATATGATTAAAGAGTGCCAGATAAGGATTTAATGTAAACAAGGGTGGAACTCATTTTAACATTAAGGTGCTTAATTATTTATCCATAAGAGTCAATTATGGAATAGAACAGCTCAAGATAGTTGAATTTTGCTGAGTTGGTGTATTTGAAGTTTTAATAAACATAAGTAGGCATAAAAAGAACTTCTAGCATTGTGTTTGCATTAGACTTGGCAAAAAATAGGTTTGGGTTGGTTTTGAGTTCATAAAATAGGTTTGGGTTGGTTTTGGAACCAAAACCATATTATCTATATTTTATGTGGTTTGGATTTAAATGGTTATGGAATCCAGGTCGACCTATTTTTCAAATTATAGTTTCACTAAAATCTTAATTTTTGTTATACTAAAAGAGTTAGTTTAATTTTTTAGACCCAAGTTTGAAACTAAAAATTTTAATTGATGTGACTAATTTGAGTATTAAAAACATTAATTTTGTCATTAATAATTATTATGTTAATTAAAATTAATGAAATTATTGAGAATTTTATTACAATAACCAGTAAATATTATTTTTTTTGGAGTGTATATATAATCAGTAAATATTTTTTTTTGGGTGGTGGGTGGGCTGGAAGGGGGGCATGGGTGTGTATACATAATCAATAAATAAATGAACTGATAGATAAATGCATACATGTAATGATCTTTTTTCAACATCTCAGATTGCTCGCCGCTTGTTGGGAAAGATTTTAATTGATTTGAGGAATACTCGTGAGGAAGCCATCAGTGTTGCTGAACTGAAGAGTAATCAAGATCAAGAATCAACTATCACCAAGACTGGGAAAGAAGATACTGATTATCAAAGAAAGGCTCATACTAAGAATGAAGAAAATAGAAGGGCCAGTTTCACAAGTGAAATGTCAATGGATCAGGATGACGATGATGACAAAGAGATCAAATATCGCTTGGATCCAAAGTAAATATTTGGTCCTTTTACTTCTTTCCATACCACCACACATTTGCATATGTAGAAGTTTTCATTATTACCTCCCACAAAAAAAGAGTCTCATTTGCAAACATTAAGGATGTATTTATGTTCTATGTTCACCGATAAATTAATAAGGTTTTAGTGTAGAAGTGGACATGATAATGAAATTGTGATGACAAACTTAATACATTGTGTCATTTTTATACTACTATCAATAAAAAAATGACTCATTTGTTGGACCAATTTTTTTTCAAAGGACTCTTTTTGTGGAACAGATAGTATAATCTAAGTTACGAACAATAGGAAATATGCGGAGGTACAACTTTATTCTTGATTGTATTGATGTTGTATAAATTCTTTCCATCAGATATGCTAATGTGAAGACACCAGAAAGACATGTCCGAACGCGTCTTTACTTTACATCGGTCAGTATACAATACATGAAAAACTGTTTGTTATTCTCTCTGTTAATTCATTTTATTCATACTGATACATATTAAATATTTAAATGATGCCCTCTTATGTAGAGACTACTATCATGATTCATGAACCAAATATGCTAAAATGCAGCGTGGGGAAATACCACTCATCTGCTAGCTATTTCTAGAATGAAAAAAAATCTAACTAACAAGTCTACAACTACCACCTCCATCTAAAGACCAAATCATTTGGCTACTAACAGAATACACCTCCACCTGCTTTTTCAGCTGAGCTTCATATATATATATATATATATATATATATATATATATATATATATATATATATATATATATATATATATTCAGTTCTCAATCTAACGCGAACAAACGAACATGGACGGTTCGTACCGTAACCGTCGCCATAGGACTATGGTGATGGTACGGACCGTCGCCATAGATTGTTCGCTTGTTCGTTTTGTTGGAGAACTGGACTTTATATATATATACATATATATTGGTTATTCATGTTAGCTTGTTCACTTTTTTGTGTTCATCCTCTCAAATTAATCACTTTACATGGTTGAATGACAGGAATCACATATCCATTCCCTAATGAATGTTCTTCGCTACTGCAACTTGGATGAATCACTTCAAGGAGAAGCTAGTCTGGTATGTGATAATGCTTTGGACCGCTTGTTCAAAACCAAGGAGCTTGACTACATGAGTTACATTGTGTTGAGAATGTTTGAGAACACAGAGGTTGGTGTTTCCTTCCATTTTAAAAATGAATATATGATAGGGAAGTTTTCTAGTCTTGCTAGTATCAGCGTGAATTACTTCTTATTATCCCCTCAAATTTGCTTTTAAATATCTGTTTGAGCTATTGTTTTTCCCTTTCCAGTGAAGACAAGTTAAACATTTGATCATTAGCATTTTATTGCTTCACATATCTACTTATAGTTCTTCATATGGTAACTACTAATTAGCATACCATATCAACTTGGTTTATATATTCCTTCTTTTTTCCCTGTATAATATGAATTCCTTAGAGAAGCTGCTTCAATAAGAGAACTTTTGTTCTAGTCACTCTTTTAAAATAAAAACATGAAGTTTGCCTGCCTTATAGTGTGATTTTCTGCCTGTAAGGAGTTTGTCTTCTATGTACATCAAGAAGGTCCATTCACATGCAAGTATCTTTCCAATATCGCAAACTTGTATTATCCCAATAGTGAGCAACAAATTTGATCCTTGAAAACAGAAGTTCAAGAAGTCGAGAACCTATCTTGTATTCGTAATTGTTAGAGTACAGACATCAGTTGGGTCATGTTTGTTTGTTTGCAAGAATAAGGACTATTAATCTTACGTTCCTTATTTGTTTTAAAAATTGATCTTGAGACTATTAGTTCCGGGATAACAAAATGACTAGAAATAGGGGACTATTTAATACCGTGTTCAACCAAGTATTATAATCCCTACCATTTGGGATTAAAAATTTGTGGACAAAATTAACCTTTTAACTTTTTAAAAAATGACCAGTGTATCCTGTTCTATCCATTTATACTCACACTACTAAAAATACGGTCTCTTTGTTATTACTAGTAAGGGTATAATAGTCCAAATAATAAGTTTTTATCTAATCTTTTAAATACTATTGGACAAAACAAACATAACATGAGATTATTTTAAGTTATTCCATGAATAATCTTATTCTAAGCAAACATGTAATTATGATTATTTCTAGGATTAGTTGTATTGATCATGCGATTATAATTCTTACAAACAAACATGACCTTGGTTGTTTAGCAATTAGTGTTTTTCACATTTTAATTTACTGTGCCACTATAAAGCGCCTTCTTTGCACAGCAACAGGGGTTGTTCATGTGTTAGTAGTATCCAAAAACGTTTATTTCTTTTTGTTTGTCAATTATTTACTGGTTTGAACGGCAGATGTGATCTCTCATAGTTGTCAGACGCATATTCTGCTTTTAATTTCGGTAATTAGCAATTTTACATATTTAATTAGTGTGATGAAAATTATTTGCTCCTTGCATAGACTTTGGCTTTTTCATCCACAGTGAACTACATGGTTACTCTGTGTATGATTGATTGAATGGTCAGTACTCATGACCTAATAATTTTTATCTTTATGATGTAGTAATTAATTTTTTTTAATTTTTGGTATTTTTAGATGCTATTATACATTTCTTATTTATTTTCCCTATCCCATTGAGTTTGTGAAATTGAACTGCAGTTGGATTTAGATTTAGAAGACCCAAAGCGCTTTCGTATAGAGATGACCTTCAGCCGAGGTGCAGATTTATCCCCTTTGGAGGTAATTCATCTTTCTTTAGAGAAGATATGTTTGCTTGATGGGAATTGTTTGATGTGCACCTGTATTTTGGTCGATAAATACTCCCCTGGTTCTAAATTTTAAGATTATTATTAACTTTTGAATGTCAAATTGAGATATTTTCAAATGCAAAATTAATATAATTCATTAAATATTACGAAACAATAAATCTTATAATTTGTACTACTTCTCTGATATTTTACACATTTTATTGACTAAAACTAAATGAATTTATGTCAATTTTGAGTTCAAAAATGTGTCAAATTGACTTTAAAAAGTAGTAATGATCTTATATTTCGAACGGTGAAAGTACTTTAGGAAATATGACTTGTAAAGCATTAAAACTGAATGAATTTATGTCAATTTTGAGTTCAAAAATGTGTCGAATTAATTTTAAAAAATCAATAATGATCTTATATTTTAGAACGGTGAAATATGACTTGTAAAGGCTACCTTATAGTCCCGGAAGTGAAATCCCTTGCTATATGTTCTGAAATTTCAATATAATCTCAATGGGACAGATTTTACAAATTTTCTTGCTTGTTAACATTAAGGTCTTGCAGTATTAAATTATCGAAAAAACCTTTCTCTTTTTCATGTTCTTATCATCTCTATGGTTGGATTTATAAGTAAACGATAAAAGTGTCATTCTTATAAAGCTCTTTGTAGCCAAGCTTGATGAAGACACGCACATTATATATATATATATATATATATATATATATATATATATGGGTTCCAATCTATGGCAACCAGTTGTTAGGAGAACTATTTTAGCAACCATCATCTCCATCGTTGATCAACATATTTAATGACTGAGAATGAAAAAAAATGTCACAGTTGCTACACATGTAGTAGCGACTGGCTTATACTTGAATCCTAATATATTGCTTCATCTTATAATATTATATTATTATTGTAATAGTAATATAATATTATTAATATGTAGTATTATATTATTATATTACTAAATAAAATATATTATATTATTAATATGTAGATAATGTCATGCCGCTACAACATGTGCTCTTGTAATATTACATTATTATTGTAATATTAATATATTATATTATTAATATGTAATATTATATTACTAAATAAAATGTCAACTAAAATTGACATAATTTATGAAAATATTGACATGATTTATGAAAATATTATAAATAATAAATATTTTAAAATTAGAATTTTCAAGTTAACTGTAGAAAACTGAATTGGAGATTTAATTTTTATATAATAAGTTATCTTTTGCACAAAGTTTGTAATTGTGAATGATTAGAAATTGCATAATAATTAAAAATCGTCAACTTGGAAAAGATAACTTATGCAAAATATAATCATTCACAATTAAAAATTTTGTGCAAAAGATAACTTATTATATGTTAAATTAAATCTCCAAAACAGTTTTCTACTTAACTTGAAAAATTCTAATCTTAAAATATTTATTATTTTCAATATTTTCATAAATCATGTCAATATTTTCATAAATTATGTCAATTTTAGTTGACATTATATTTAGTAATATAATATTACATATTAATAATATAATATATTAATATTACAATAATAATATAATATTACAAGAGGAAGCAATAGCCGCTACATGTTGTAGCGCCATGACTTTATCTACATATTAATAATATAATATATTTTATTTAATAATATAATATTACATATTAATAATATTATATTAAGATTACAATAATAATATTACAAGAGGAAGCAATATATTGGGATTTAAGCAACCGGTTGTCATGGATTGGAATCCTGTATATATATAGCAGAGAGACTAAAAGGCATCTTAGATCGACCTAATATAAATTATCTCAAGTCACTTCCAATACAATATCATTTGATGTCAACTTAATAATTTAACTAGATGTAATAAACATACGAGATTGTGCAAAATTTCATTTGATTTGAGGTATCGAAATATCATTTTTATAATATATATATATATCTCAAAAAATTGTCGTTATAGCCGGTTCGATTTTAGTTCACCGTTTAAAGTTTGTTGGAGAAAGGTACCGTATATATATATATATGATGAAGCTAACAACCCAACAGATTATCTTTGATTTGGAGATTATTAGAGAAATTTCTTATTTGGATAATTGTATTAGTTAATATAATAGATGTATGGAATTGAATATAATGAAGATAGTTTTAGTTATTTATTGAGGTCTACTATGTATCCTGTTTTGCTTTGCAGAAGAACAACAGTGAGGCTACTTCATTGCATCAGGAGCACACGTTACCAATAATGGGTCCGGAGAGGCTGCAAGAAGTAACGTCATATCTTACATTAGAGAAGATGGAAGAGATGGTTCGACCATTTGCCATGCCAGCAGAAGATTTTCCCCCGCCATCGACACCACAGGGATTCTCTGGCTACTTTCTATTGGAGCGCTTGGTAAATCTTTGGCCCTTTCACAAGCATGGAAATACTAATGGAAAGTAATTAGTAGCTTAACTTTCTATTAATTTCTTCTGCCTTTTTGTCAAATTCTTGTTCTTTCTTGTATTCATGTAATTGTTGCAACTTAGCTACTTGAAGGAAAAAGAAAAAGAAAAAAAAAACAATTGGAAGAAAAGACAAAAAGAAAAACTATTTACAGTCGGAAGTCATACAATAGCCCACTAGAGTTATGTTTGTTTGCAAGTATTATAATTTTGGGATTATAATTTCAATACTATTAATACTAGGATTTTAATTTTGGGATTATAATTATAATTTCAAGACTATTAAGTCATTTTATAATTCTTAGACTAATGGCCTTAAGTCTAAATTTAAAAACAAATAAGACAATTGGCTATGTTTATTTGCAAGGATTACAAGACTATTAATCTTAGAATTATAATCATGAGATTAAAATCTTGGGATTATAATTATAATTTTAAGATTATTAAGTTATTTTATAATTTCTATACTATTAATCTTTAGTC
Source organism: Panax ginseng (assembly GCA_020205605.1). Classification (NCBI taxonomy): domain Eukaryota; kingdom Viridiplantae; phylum Streptophyta; class Magnoliopsida; order Apiales; family Araliaceae; genus Panax; species Panax ginseng. The sequence continues at coordinate 17,075,422 of CM035132.1, forward strand.
TAAATTTGAAACAAACAAGACATTTAGGCTATGTTTGTTTGCAATGATTATACTTGGGATAGGACTATTAATTCTAAGTGCCTTATTTGTTTTTAAATTTGAGTTTGGGATTATTAGTCCATGGATTAAAAATGGCTTAGTATAAGGGACTATTTAATATCATTTTCTATCAGGTATTATAATCCTTACTATTTGGAAAAAAATTACTAGACAAAATTTAACTTTTTTAAAAAATGAACATAATATCCTATTCTATTAATTTATCAAACTTTCTTCTTTTTTTGTGGAAACAGATTTTGACTAAAGTGATCAAAATTTGTTTTGTTTTTTAATAATAATAATTAATCTTTTAATTATTATTATATAACATTGAAGTGTGTATAATAATTCTAATTTTAATTATAGTTGAAGGCAGCCATTTTCTGTATTATCTTTCCTTTTCCGTGTGCTACAAGACATGAATTTATATCCATCAAAACTCTCTGGTCAAAACTCAAAAGAGCCGTAGCTACGTACACATTTCCTTACTGTGAGACCATATATTTTTAGTACTTAAAATATGTAAATAATATTTTTAATAATAATTAATCTGTTAGATTATTAATAATAATCTGTTAGACAAGTTAAATGTTTTAGTAGCATTCAAATGCATCTCTATGACTTTTTAAATAATTATATGTTTATTTAAATGTATAAACAAGTTTAAAATATGTTATTATTAATAAGGGTATAATAGTTCAAATAATATTTTTTTCTAATTTTTAATTAATCATGGAAAAAATAAATATAACATTGGATTATTTTAAGTTATTCTATGAATAATTTTATAAAAAATAAACATGTGACTAGCACTATTTAATCTTAAGATTAATAGTTTTAGAATTATAATCCATATATAATTTTATGAATTATAATTTTGAAATTATAATCCTTGCAATAAAATTAATAGTCCAAGTATAAGTTTTATCCTTAGCTCTGACCTTTTAATTTCCAAAAATAAGTAGACATTAGTATCAAACTTAATCATCAGTAGAAAATACATTGATTATGACCCTCCACACTAATTGAGAAATGCCCTCGGCCCATGAGATGATGATGGGTCGGGCTTAAAGTTTCAACGAATCTCACAAGATGAAAATGGGAAAAATGACTAATAGGCTTACTGGCAATTGATGTCAACCCTTGACCCTTATGAACTAGGCCGCTATTATATAAAGGTTTGATAAAATAGACAATGTTGAAGACTCATAGATAATGATACCGGCTTCTAGTTTAGGCTAAAGCTGCATGGGAGTAAGGTTGTGTTTGATAAACCTGAGAATTAAGATCTGAATGATTATGATGTCTTAATAAATTAGATCATCTGAATGGTTATGAGGTCTGAATCTAAAAATTGTTTGATAAACTAAAAAGTAAGTTGTCTCTTAATGACACTATTTTATCATTTTAAAGGGTAAAATTTTATTTAATAATTTTAAATATTCAATTTAATAAAAATGAGTGCATAATATTGTTGAATATATTTATCTAAAAAAAAAATTCATTAAGAGGTACCTCTTAATTATTAAGATTTCATTTTCTGTCTTACTGATTAAGAGGCATTCAGAGGTAACAAAAAAAAATAACATTATGCCTCTTAGCGAATAAGAGGCAGTCCATTAAGAGACAATCAAATATAAACAAACAACACCTAAGTTTAAGTTCGTTCTATTAAAAAATAAATTTTGAATCTTTTCTTCTTTTTTTTTAAACATATTTTAGTCATTAAATATTGATAGGACAATAAAAAAAATAAAACTATAATTTCAAGCAAAGGGGAATATAATTAATGGCCAAATCTATAATAAAAAATAACAAAGTTGAAATCCAATTACTTTTTCTACCACTATATATATTAATGGTAACATAGGGCTGATTTAAGCCATTTGCATTCAAGCTCAAACTTGTTTCTTGCCGAGAAGATTCACTTAATTTCATAAAGACTAGTACTATGTATATACATCGGCAACGCGTATGAAAATAAAAATCTCTTAATGACCTTTTTTTTTATGTGATGCTTCTTGATGGAGTATTAAAATCTTTTAATAGAAATAAAATATTTACTATAAAAAACTAGTTTTCCTTTCTTTTTTTATTCGAGAGTGGCGTATTTTCCATGTTGATATTTAAGAAAATCATGACTAATTATTTGTCCAGCTCCAAAATAAAATAGATAAAAATAAAAATTGATCTTGAAATTATTTTGTTAACGGGTAGGTGTGACGTTCCCAAAATAGGTATACATTACTTATTTTGAGTCGTCAAATACATGGTACAAAATACAAATATAATCTTTAATATACAACAAGAAAGCTATGAGTTTTAATACAAATATTATTTTTTTAGACAATATCGACTCTCAGAATAAGACCTCATTATATTTATTGTCACACTATTTAACAGAATAGTGAGGACTACTAATACTATCATCTGGACCGTCACTCTGTTTTTCGACTAGTCCCGGCTACGTTCTCATTTCCTGAAAAAAACAATGAAAGAAAGAGTGAGCTCAACTAGCCCAGTAAGAAATATTATGACTAAGATAATGCAGAATAAATTATCATTAGTCTTCAAAAAATGATGTCATTAATAAAGACGACCACAAAGTGATCCAAATATTCCTTGAATACTCGGTTCATCATATCCATGAAGACAGTAGGAGCATTAGTCAATCCAAAAGACATGACTAGGAATTCATAATGCCCGTACTGAGTTCTGAAAGCCGTCTTTGGAATGTCATTGGTTCTAATCTTCAATTGGTGATATCCGTAAGCGAAGATCAATTTTTAAAAGAATTTACGCGCTTGCAACTAGTCAAACAGTCATCAATACGTGGCAATGGGTACCTTTATTTTGATGGTGACATAATTCAACTCCCGATAATCAATACAAAGTCGCATACTCCCATCTTTCTTCTTCACGAATAGAACAGGAGCACCCCAAGGAGAAGTACTAGGACGAATAAAGTCAATGTCTAACAATTTACAGTTGGGTTTTTAACTCCTGAAGTTCAATAGGAGTCATTCGATATGAGGCTTTCGAAATGAGTTTTGTACCGAGTTCAAGGTTGATACAAAATTTAATTTCACGTTCTTGGGGTATGCCAGGAAGTTCTTCAGGGAATACGTCAAGAAATTCATTAACAATAGAAATATCATTCAAAACTGACGTATTTTTGTTTAGATCGTGACATGAGCTAAGAAAGCTTCGACATCCGCTTTTTCAATAAACGAATAGCTTTATGGCTTGAGATGACAGTGATTGATTTTAATGGTTTGGTTGCTTGAATTTGCATAATAGGTTGATTAGGAATATGAAAGCTAACAACCTTACGAAAATAATCAATTTTTACATGATGAGTAGTTAACCAATCAATCCCTAGAATTACGTCAAATACAAGTATTTTCAATGAAATAAGATCGACAGGTAATGTGAGGGTACCGATTTAAACCAAACAAGACTTATAAACAGTGGATGTAATGAAGGTTTCTCCCAATGGAGTTTCAATAGATAAGTCAAAGTCCAATTTCTCCGGAGTCAAATTTAAACGTTGAGCGCAAGTAGGAGAAATAAAGGAATGGGTAGAAGCGGTATCAAATAAGGTATATACTTCGCTAGAGTTTATGATAAGCTTACCCGTGATGACCTCATTCGGGTTTCTTGCTTTCGGGAGGTCACGATAAACGCCTCCTCTTGACCATCGACTTTAACTTTTTGGGGCGTCCTTTGGTGCCTCTATCCTAGCTGAATTTGTCTTCGATGAACGACAAAATCGGGATAGGTGACCTTCTCTTCCACAATTATAACATGCTTTGAACGGCATCGCATGCAGTTTGATCGATGTGTCCTCCCTCCGCATTTGAAGCATATGATAGGTGGTCGTTCTCCTTCCTTAACAAAGAAAAAAAGTCTTGACGTCTTTCCATCATTGTTGAATCTCCTCTTCTTGAAATGTCCATTCTTATTGCTTTGACCATGATTACCACCAAGTGGTTACCATTTTCGCATGTTGATTCCTCCACGCTTATTGTCACCGCTCGACATTGTTATAATCGGTATTATCATTTTCAAATTACTTTCTCTTTTGGTTGGGTTGACTCATTATCGTGCTCCAATAATTGAGCCCTATTAACAACATCCGAATACAAACACGGTTTATGAGAGATAAGATATTGACGTATCTCGGGTTTCAAACCTCTTAGAAACATTCGCGTCATTCTCTCCTCATTATCAACCAAATGGGATGCAAACGGGATAACTCGACAAACTTGGCCCGTCTCGCGACACACGGCCATGTTGTTTTGTTCCAGTTTAATGAACTCTACCTCTTTCATACGATTTAATACTTCGGGAAAGTACTAGTCGTTGAACGATTCTTGAAACTTTTTCCAAGACATCTTTAGTGCGGCGAGGTTGAGTACGCTTTTACGATTCCCACCAAGAATCTGTCTCCGCGCGCAACATGAAGGTGGCAAAGGAACCTTTTGCTCCTCGGAGCATCCCAAGACATCAAATATCTTGTTGATCTCGCTTTATCCACGTCTCGCCTTTAAGTGGTTTTGGCTCTCAAAAACTCCCGGTGGTCCCAGCTCCTTGAACTGCTTTGGCGGTGATCGTCCGAGAGTTGCCGATGTTTCCACCCTGCATTTTGGGATGAGAGCCATTTCTCGCATGATGTTGCATGAATTGCATGAAACCTCGAAACATTCCATCGTTCATCATTTGGTCAGTGTTGTTGTTTGCATGAGGATTGTCGCCTTCCTGATGCACATTGTCCTGGTTATAGATCTGTGGAGACTCAACGGTCTCTTGTGCTCCATTGATAATTTTAACATTTTCGGATGCCATTTTCAAACACTACCACAAAACAAGGGTTAATTAACATATCACATATTATCCCTATATTTTGATCGACCAATTAAATATCAAATAAACTTAGGTAGGTCATACTAGCGAAGGAATTCCCCGTCTCTCCCCTCCTAGTTCTTGTCTCACATCTTAGCTAGAGATCATATCCCTAAGCTTTGATACCAACTGTGACGCCCCCAAAATAGGTATACACCACCTATTCTGAGTCACCAAATACATGGTACATAATACAAATACAATCTTTAATATACAACAAGAAAACTGTGAGTTTTAATACAAATATTGTGTTCTTAGACAATATCCACTCTCACAATAAGTCCTTATTACATTTATTGTCACACTATTTAACAGAATAGTGAGGACTATTAATACTATCATCTGGACCGTCACTCCGTTTTCCGACTAATCCCGACTACGTTCTCATTTCCTGAAGAGAACAGTGAAAGAAAGGGTGAGCTCAACTAGCCCAGTAAAAAATATTATGACTAAGATAATGCAAAATAAATTATCATTAGTTTTCAACAATGTTAAACTGATAAAATACAATAGACATCAAGTTTAACTGCAGCGGAACATGCAATCCATTAAAAGAGTCAAGTAGAGAATAAAATCTACTATCTTTTATGATTTAAAAGGTTTTCATCACTTTTATCGCTGAGACTCAGCTTAATAAATAATCCACATCATCCCTGCACTACGGCCAATGATATTCATTAGTATCACAACCACAATTTATCCATGCACTACGGGCCAAGGATATTTGTGTATTCATTAATGGTCATGATCATGCCAACAACTATCCATCAATGTACTACGGGCTAATGAGGACTTTTACCACATCATTTGTAACATTACATTCATGATTACATCGAATAATCCCTGATCATAATCATACCAAGTTCATCTATGCACTACAGGCCACAGATGACTTTCAACAAAATATAAACACGAGGATGATGACAATGATATAATAATTCAATAAAATAAGTTCAAGAATTAATTTATCCAGGAACTAATAACGTCCAAATTGTCAACATGATACTTCTTTGTAGAGTAAAATTTAAGAATGCTCAGAAGAATATTTTCATGAAAGATACTGGATGAAGCGCAAATATCAAAGATATTCCACTAATTTCATGGAATATAGAAGTCAAAAGTTTAACCAACTGAGTATAATAAAGAATGGAATAACAAAAGAAATCACCATGCATGCGGTATTTGATGATGTAAAAGTTATTCCAATGAATAATAAATAACGGAACCAAGTCAGCGAATATGCACCGGTATGTGATATTCTAATGAATAATAAAGAATGGAATAACAATGCGAAATCACCATGCATTGCAGATTGATGTATAAAGTTATTCCAATGTATAATAAATAACGGAATCAGTCCGGCGAAACGCACGCATATGATATATTCCAAGAAACAATAAAGATTTTAACCGGTCCCAGTAAACGCATGCATACATGATATTCCAACAGAATAATAAAGATGGAATCAGGTCCGTATAGATAACGCATGCATGGATGTTCCAAATGTAATAATAACGAATGGAATAACAATGTAAATCACCAAGTATAGGGTATCACAGATACAAAAGTTATTCCAATGAGAATAATAAAGAATGGAATAACTGAAGTTCTCTTCATGAATATGAAAAAAATAATACCCCTTACCTTATAAAGAAAAGTACTCCGACGGTAGGGTGGGGATATACTTGAAGAAACTTGCACTACGCTTAAAGCTTTCTTAAACGCTAAAAAAAATACCAAGATAGAAGAATAATTTCTCTACAATTTTCTCTCTAGTTTCAAATTGAATTTGTTAGAAATAATGAAGGAATGGGCTTCTATTTATAGAAGAATGAACTGAATAGTAACCAATCCATGAACGGTCCAGATCGATTTACTTTAAACGGACGGTCCAGATTGTTTACAATAAAATATAATATATTCTATTTATAATCTAATAAAACGAATAACTTTTAAAAAGATTTAACTATGCAGGCACTATGCAAACACTATGCATAATAAAATATAATATATTCTAATTATTGTCTAATAAAACGAATAACTTTATAAAAGTATTCTGTTTTATATAAAAAGATTTTACTATTAGCCTAATAAAACGAATAACTTTATAAAAGTATTCTGTTTTACATAAAAAGCTTTTCTGTTTTATTACATTAATAATACTAATAAAACAAAACTTCATTATTATTATTATTATTATTCACACTATTAATCGACCAGGTCGTTCCCAGGAAAGAGGGGGCTTTCCAATAAGGATTTCTACCTATTGACGCGCAATTAAGTGACCAAATTTTTTCTTGGCAGAACTTCTAGACATCGTTAATATTGTAAATAATAATATTAATAACTTCGTCATCTCAATATAAAATATCAACAATAATTGAATCAATTAACGTGAGATACTATGCAACAATTACTGAAGTAATAATTGAACAAAACTAAGTGACTTCTCACGTAAGCATCAATAATAAATACCGTGTGTGCAACCACGCGTATTCCTGTACTTTTAACACCGGGTATTTCAACAGTTAACGGTAAAACTTCCGCCGTTATTTTCATAAAAATATTTTTATCGTTTTCTCAATCCGACAATAATTCCGTTGTGGGGTCCATCAATGATTGTCTTGAGTCGCATTTAATATTCCCCCACCAATCGAATATTATAAACAACTTGCGTACTTTGCAAAATTTCTAAATATTACCCACAACTATAACATTATATCAAATTCATTCTATAATATTTAAAAATGATAATTATAAAAAATTCATCTTTATTTATAAAAGTTGGGGTCTTACATTGCGTGTGTAAATTATGTGAGATAAAATAAGAATTTTATAAAATTTATAAAAATAAATAAAAAGATATAAAAAAATAAATAATAATATATCTCAAGTTCTAAGGGTGAAATAGTAAAAAAAAATGTGACCTAATTACACTAAATTTGTGGAAGAAGCCCCAATAAAGGATTTATAATATAGATACAAAGGATTTATAAATTGTGGACGAAAGGATTTATAATTACACTAAATTTGTGGAAGAAGCCCCGATAAAGGATTTATTATTTCCCACACTCTTGTCTTGACTTTTTGAATATATTCCTTTCGTCCTAAATTAAATATTTAATTTTAATTTTTTTAAATTAAATTGACTATTTTTAAATTAATTTTTGCACAATTTTTTTTCAAAATATAAGTGAAGGAAGTATAATAAAATCAAAGTACATACAATTCAGTACTAAACCTAATTTCTATAATTTTAAAGATAAATTTATATATATTTAATTATTAATTTTAAACATAATTATTTTGACTAAAAACATCAAAATTAAATATTTAATTTGAGAGGAAAGGAGTAAAACAAAGAGAATTCACGACCAAATTATGTTTTGTCGGCTAAATAACCAAAATAGTCCTTGTTCTCTAGGATTAGTTTCAATCTTGTCGTTGAATTATCCTTGTACTATTTCTCAAATATACAATGCAATCATAAGGATTTGCCAAAATAGGATAAAGAACTGATTTGACATTAAAAATAAAAATTAAAATGATGACATGGATATTAGGAGCCTCAAGCATAAAATATATTTATTTTAATTTTTTCTAATTTTTAATTTTATTACAATTAGCTTTAATTTTAACGTTATTTAGTTTTACTACATTATTTAGTTTTAATTTTAAAATATATTTTAATTCTAATACAACTTAATTAAATATTATTATTGAATTAGTTTTATTAATTAACTAAATTTATTTAATTAAATTTCATATTAATTTTTATTCATGTTAGTTCCTTAGATTTTAATTTAATCATGTTAATTAACTAACATTAATTTCATATTAATGGACTATTTTATCCTTTAAAGTACCAACACGTCAAAGCATAGATGTCGTATAATTTTGTCAATTTTTATGAGGCTATCACTGTCAATTTCACCCATGTTTTGGAAAAGTAAAAAGTGTGAATGGATTTATTTTACGCATGTTTCGGAAAAAGTAAAAAATGTGATTGGGATTGTTAAAAAGTGGAGTAATACTTATAACAAAATGATTACTGATACATCTGCTTTTGTAGTACTAATGGTTAAATAATCTCTTGCAATGGAGTAATAATTATACTATCCCCCACCAAGCATCGTCCTGTACGGCATGTCCACTTTCAAGTTTTCGTGTCAGCAGACTTGAATTGAACGAAGAAAATAAAGAAAAAGAAATACACTTTTTAAAATAATAAGAATAATATTAGAAATACAAACAATTTTATAAATATTTATAAATTATTGATGTGACATACTCCATCTCAATATATTGTGTGAGGTCGAAGACTATATTAAAATAATTTATTGATTAATATGCTGAGGTGGAGTATGTCACATCAAAAATTTATAAAATAATTTGTGTCTGTAGCATTAATTAAATAATAATTATAAAAACTACTACATAAGAAATATAAGTACTATTTCAATCCTAAAGCTTAGGAGAAAATTTAGTAAAAGGGTCAGGAAGGAAATTAATGCTTAGTTTGAAGAAATGAAATGAAAAAAAGTGGTATATTTGGTAATTATTTTGACGGATATAATTTTGATTATTGAGAAAGTGTTATAAAAGTACTATTTAAAATAATAATAATAATAAAATAAGTCTATTATTACATACAATCGTTCACAAACTGTTTATATACATTTAAATACTACCTCCGCCCTACAATAAGTGATTTTTTAGACTTAATATTTTTTTCAAAATAAGTGATGTGTGTGACGCCCCCAAAATAGGTATACATTACCCATCTTGAGTTGCCAAATACATAGTACATAAATCAAATACAACATAATTATACAACTGTCGTATAAAATATGACAAAACATAAACTGAGAGTTTAAACAAGAATATTGCCTTCTAGACAATATCCACTCTCAATAGAGTCCTCATAGACAGTATACAAACTCAAATTCAGTCCTCATTATATTTATTATCACATTATTTAACAGAATAGTGAGGACTACTAGCTAATACCATCATCCGGACCATCACTCCGTTCCCCGACTCGTCCCAGCTATGTTCTCATTTCCTAAAGAGAACAGTGAAAGAAAGAGTGAGCTCAACCAGCCCAGTAAGAAATATTATGACTAAGATAATGCAGAATAAATTATCATTTGTGACACCCCCAAAATAGGTATACACCACCCATTCTGAGTTGTCAACACACTGCAGATGTAAACAACTACAACTTTATTATTACACAATGTAGAATCGTGAGTTTAAATACTGAGATATTGCCATCTAAACAATATCCACATACAAATAAATCCTCATCATAATTATTGATACATTATTTTACAAAAATGGTGAGGACTACTAAACAACTCTCTAACACCATCATTCCATACCCCACTGCACTTCGCTTATATTCTCGCCTCCCGAGAAGAAAAATAGAACAAAAAGGAAAAGGGTGAGCTCAACTACTTCAATAAAGAATATTATGACTAAGATAATACACAACAAATTATCGTTAGTCTCCAACAGGGAAAAAATCTAATAGAATACAATAGACAACCAATTTTAAATCAACAACTGCAGCGGAAACGATAATTCATTAGAAGAGTTAAGTAGAAAATGCAAACTACTATCTTCTATATATGAATTTAAAAGTTCATCGTCGATATTTTATCCCTGTAACATCAATCAATATATATTTGGAATCAAATATATTCATCCTTGCACTACAGGCCAAGGACATTCACCAGTTGGTCATGTTCATCTAAACACCTGTTCATCTTTGCACTACGGGCCAAAGATATTCATCAGAAATCATTCATCTTTGCACTACTTCGTGCCAAAGATATTCATCGAAATCATTCATCTTTGCGAAGATGGGCCAAAGATATTCAACAATATCATCATTTAAGACCGAGGATGATGAAAATATTTTTTTTTAAAGAAACGAATCCGGTGAAACAAAATGACAAGGATTAAGGATTAAGGATTCGTACATTTTATTTTATCCATGTCCAAAAAAATACCTCAAAAATAAACATAGTGGTGTAAAATTCAAGAATGATCAAAACATGTATACAATCAAAGCTAGTATCCGGAATAGATATTTTGAACGAAAAGAAAATTTTCATTTTCGATGAATAGTGCCAGATTCGTGTGAATAAGATCAGATACGTGAATAGGTACAGACACGTGAATAAGAATCTCACACCAAAAGATAGAAATTTCATAAAAACATCTTCACGCTTCCGTGAATAGTACTCGTGAATAAGAACTCATGAATAGTAACCCTACTACCTAAAAAGTTCCAAATTTGATAAAACTTCAGATCAATATATCAAAGATAATGATATTAAAGAAATAATATCATCATCAAAAAAAAAAATAATACCCCTTACAAGATTTTAGTTGAAACACAGGATATAAGCTATGACTTGAACTTGCACCGTATATCAACACTCAAAGTATACTCACAAGAATACGCTCAAAATATCGAGAGAGAAATAGAGAAAACTTCAGGTTTCGGTGTGATTTTCAATTCTAACCTAAGCTCCCTATTTATAGGAAAATGCTTAGAACACCAAAGTAGAAAATTGAATATAATAATATTATTTATAAACAAAATTCCTTAGCCCACACTTTTGGTCTAGACATCTGAACTCAGCTGATTTCCATCCTTAACATGTGCCTCTCAAATGGCAAAAACGTTTTTCTTCAAAATAATAATTAAAACTTCCAAAAATCAATTATTTCGGAACTCCAGAACTTCAATAATTCACAATAAATATCCCTTTTATCAGAAAATTTGAATCTCGCGTGTTTTTATAGGAAATTCAATTCTCTAGAACTTTGCAGAAGAAAGTTTTTTCAAATTCCAAACAGAAATTGACCAAAATCCATAAACGGCTACAATCTATAATCAATTTTCGGTCAATAAATGGGTCCACCAACACACAAAACATGTGTTAAACATTTAATCCAACAAAAATACTTTTCCTCCTCGTATACTCATATATCCCACATTCGTTGTAAAAATATCATCATTATTATATTATTAAAATATAATAATATATATATTTAAATGAATTATTTTATCAGAAAAAGATAAAATTTTAATTTTCAACAATTGTCACATTAAAAATTTTCTCCATCTATATCCACATAAAATAAATATTTTCCTCATCATATGAATCAATAATTAATTATTCACAAATAATATTATGTAATCACAATATTGACAACCGTGCGGTTCCTGTGAAAAGAGGGCTTTCCAATAAGAATTTCTCCTTATTGGCGCCATGCAATTAGGTGACCAAACCTCTCCTTAGATGTAACTTTCTAGACATTGCCAATAATGTTATCTAATAATATTATTCAGATAATATAAATTATTGTTCGATAATAGAAAAATCTTTGTGCGGTGACAATTATTAAAACAACAATAATACAAAATATCAACACAACAATTATTGAACCAATAAAAAATCTTTGAGCGATTTATTTATCTTTGTAACCATTATTGAGTAGTGCCTTCTTACGTAAGAGTCAATAATTGGTGCAATACTGTATGTCATTGTCAAGCAACAACGCCAGACATCGTGTTTTAACCACGGGTATTCCAACAACAGTAAATCAGAATAACTACGCCGTTATTTTTAAACAACTTATATTTGTCGTTTTCTTCCTCCAATCGCTTTCGTTATGGGGCCCCACACATGGTCGCTACTGTCGCATTTAATATTCTCCGACAAAGCATACGAATATTCCACGACCAAACGAATATTCCCGACAACAATGAATATTTTATAACCACTTGCTTATTTTGTAAAATTTAGCATTTTACCCATAACTAACCACATTAATCAAATCAACCCTTACTATTTCAAAATAATAAATAAAGAAAATTCCATTTTATTTATAAAAAATTCGGTCTTACATCATTAGTCTCCAACAATGTTAAAGCAGATAAAATACAATAGACATCAAGTTTAAGCTGCGTTTGAACAAGCAATCCATTAAAAGAGTCAAGTAGAGAATAAAATCTACTATCTTTTAAGATTTAAAAGGTTTTTCCATCACTTTTATCACGAGACTCAAATTTTAATAAATAATCCACATCATCGAATCACCCCCGCACTACGGCCCAAGGAGGATATTCTTTAAGTATCACGACCACAAATTATCTATGCACTACGGGCCAAGGATATTCGTGTATTCATCAATGGTCATGATCATGCCAACAATCGTCCATCAATGCACCACGGCCAATGAGGACTTTTACCACATCATTTGTAACATTACTACCATGATTATACCGAATAATCCTCGGTCATAATCATACCAAGTCCATCTATGCACTACAGGCCACAGATGACTTTCAACATAATATAAACATGATGATGATGACAATGATATAAGAATTCAATAAAACAAGTTCACGAATTAATTTATCCAGGAACCAATAACGTGCAAATTGTCAACATGATACTGCTTTGTAGAGTAAAATTCAAGAATGTTCAGAAGAATATTTCCATGAAAAGATACTGGATGAAGCGCAAATATCAAGGATATTCCACTAATTTCATGGAGTATATAAGTCAAAACTTTAACCAACTGAGTATATTAAAGAATGGAATAACAAAAAAAATTACCATGCATGCGGTACTTCGCATAGACAGGTTATTCCAACAGAATAATAAGTAACGGAATCAGGTCAGGCGAAATTCGCACCGACAGGATGTTCCAACAAAATAATAAAGAATGAAATATGTGACGCCCCCAAAATAGGTCCATTTCATCCAACTCATTCTGAGTCACCAAATACATGGTACAGAAATAACTACAATTTTATTAATACAACATATAAACTGTAAGTTTAAATACAGATATTGCCATCTAGACAATATCCACACGTAAATAAATCCCCATCATAATTATTGATACATTATTTTACAAAAATGGTGAGGACTACTAAACAACTCTCTAGAACCTTCATTCCATAATTTGACTAGTAATCGCTACATTCTCGTCTCCTGAGAAGAAAAACGGAACAAAAAGGAAAAAGGGTGAGCTCAACTAGCCCATTAAAGAATATTATGACTAAGATAATATACAACAAAATTATCGTTAGTCTTCAACAGGGAAATATCTAATAGAATACAATAGACAACAAGTTTTAAATCAATATTCGCAGCGGAAATAATAATTCATTAGAAGAGTTAAGTAGAGAATGCAAACTACTATCTTCTATGTATGAATTTTAAAGTTCATCGTCTATCTTTTATCCTGTAACATCAATCATATATATATCGAATCAAATATTCATCTTTGCACCACAGCCAAAGATATTCATCATTGGTCATGTTCATCTAAACACTGCTCATCTTTTGCACTACGGCCAAAGATATTCATCGAAATCATTCATCTTTGCACTATAGGCCAAAGATATTCATCATAAATCATTCATCTTTGCACTACGTGCCAAAGATATTCAATAATATCATCATTTAAGACCGAGGATGATGAAAAATATTTTTAAATAAACGAATCCAATTGAAACAAAATGACAAGGATTAAGGATTAAGGATTCGTACTTTGTTTTATCCATATCCAAAAATACCTCAAAATAATCATAAGTAGTGTAAAATTCAAGAATGATCAAAACATGGATACAATCAAAGCTAGTATCCAAAATAGATATTTTGGACTAAAAGAAGAAATTTCATTTTTCGATGAATAAGGCCAGTATTCGGGAATAGTGTCAAGATATCGTGAATAGTGCCGATATCGTGAACAAAGAATCTCGACACCAAAAGATAGAAATTTCACAAAAAATATCTTCACGCTTCGTGAATAAGACTCATGAATAAGAACTCGTAAATAGTAACTCATGAATAGTAACTCGTGAATAAGAACTCATGAATAGTAATCCCGACATGAAAAAGTTTTAAATTTGATAAAAATTTCCAACCAATATTTCTAAGATAATGATATTGAAGAAATAATATCATTTTCGAATAAAATAACATACCTTACTTGAAAAGACAAGTCTTTTAGTTGAAACAGGATATAAAGCTATGACTTGAACTTGCACCAGTATAGCAATACTCAAAGTATACTCAAAATACTCACAAGAATATACCGATAATATAGAGAGAAAACTTGATTTACGGTGTGATTTTCAATTCTAACCTAAGACCCTATTTATAGGAAAATGCTTAGAACAAAAGCAGTAAAATTTAATAAATTAATAATATATATATATATATATATTAAGTTTTCTACGCCAACCTTCCTAGATCTGAATTCAGCAACATGACATATTTATAACATGTGGAACAATCACCAAAAACGTTTTTATTATTTAAAATAATTAAAACTTCCAAAAATCAAGTATTTTGGAACTCCGAAACTTCAATAATTCATAATAAATAGCCTTTTGCCAGAAAATTCGAATCTCGCGATTTCTATAGGAAATTCAATTCTCTACAACTTTGCAGAAGAAAGTTTTTCCAAATTCCAAACAGAAATTGACCGAAATCCACAAGCGGGTGATTTTACAGTCTATAATCAAATTTCGGTTAATAATTGTGTCCACCAACACACAAAATATGTGTTAAACATTTAATGCCGCAAAAAATACTCTTCTTCCTCATATACTCATATATCCCACATTCATTATAAAAATATCACCGTTAATATATTATTAAAATAATATATTTAAATGAATTATTTTATCAGAAAAAGATAAAATATTAATTTTCAACAATTGTCACTTTAAAAATTTTCTCCATATATATCCACATAAAATCAATATTTTCCTCATCATATAAATCAATAATTAATTATTCACAAATAATATTATGAGAATCACAATATTGACAACCAGCCGCTCCTCAGAAAGAGGGCTTTCAATAAGAATTTCTCCACTCTGGCGCCGCAATTAGGTGACCAAACCTCTCCTTAGATGTAACTTTCTAGACATTGTCAATAATGTTATCTAATAATATTATTCAAATAATATGAATTATTGTTCGATAATAAAAAAATATCGTGCGTTGACAATTATTAAAACAACAATAATACAAAATATCAACACAACAATTATTGAACCAATAAAAAATCTTGAATAATTAATTATCGTAACCATTATTGAGTAGTAGGCCTTTCACGTAAGAGTCAATAATTGGTGCAATACCAGTATGCTTCTTGTGCGGCAACAACGTATTATTATTGTGTTTTAACCACCGGGTATTCCAACAAAGGTAAACGGTAATAACTACGCCGTTATTTTTAAACAACTTATATTTGTCGCTTTCTTCCTCCAATCGCTTTCAGTTATGGGCCCACACGGTCAATCGCTACTGGCCGCATTTAATATTCCCCGACAAAGATTTAATATTCCACGACCAAACGAATATTTCCTAACAATAATGAATATTATATCACCACTTGCTTATTTAAAATATTTCAAGATTTTACCCATAACTAACCACATTAATCAAATCCACCCTTACTATTTCAAAATAATAAATAAAGGAAATTCCATTTTATTTAAAAAATTTTTGGTCTTATAAAATAACAATGAAATTACCATGTATGCGGTCTTCGCATGCAGACAAAGTTATTTCAACAGTAATAATAAATAGCGGAATCAGTCCCACAGAAAACGCATGCACAAGTTATTCCAATGTAGAATAATAAAGAGCGGAACCAGTCCCACAGAAAACACACGTATATGACATTCCAACAGAATAATAAAGACGGAACCAGTCCGTCAGATCGCTTCGTATATGATGTTCCAACAAAATAATAACGAATGTAATAACAATGTAAATCACCAAGTATAGGGCAGATCACAGATACAAAAGTTATTCCAATGTAATAATAAAGAATGGAATAACAGAAGTTCTCTTCATGAATATGAAAAAAAAGTAATACCCCTTATCGTAAAAGAAACTGGATATAAGAGTAGGGAAGTAGCAGAATACTTTTCTATAATTTCTCTCTCTGGAGTTTAAGTGAATTCGTAAGAAATAATGAAGGAATGAGCTTCTATTTATAGGAGAATGGAAGTGCACTGTTCATGAACGAAATTATTTTACAAAATCACGTATCAAAGTTTTGATATCATACCAATGCAATTGTCAATCAACTAACCAATAGGATTCAAGCAAAAATTAAAATATAAGACATATATATATAAACACATGCTGAATAAATAAATATATATATATATATATATTATATATCCACCACTTGATTTTTTTATCCCCCCATAACCAACATCAATCCACCACCCTCCCAAAATCACTTTCACTACACTCTTACACATCACTATCACACTATCACTTTTCCACCATTTTTCACTCACACACACACACCACACACCTATCACTTTCACATATCATTTTCTCCCAACATATACTCAATATATACATATACTTCCATACGTATACTCATTCTCCCTCCATTTCTAAAATCATTTTTTCAACACAAATGGGCCCCACATGTGGACCCCACTTTTATTATAAAAATTTTCTACTGATTATTTTGAAAAATGATTAAATGGGGGTCCATAAAATAAGCAAAACTTCATAAAAACCACCTTAATAATTTTAACAACATTTATCACCTTTATTATAATTCACAATATTAATCCACTGTGTCGTTCCTCCGAGAGAGAGAGGGCTTTTCAATAAGGATTTCTCCCTATTGGCGCCTTGATTAGATTATCTAACTCTCCTCGATGTAACTTCTAGACATCGTTAATATTACAAATAATAATATTAATAACTTTGCCGTCTCAATTATTGATTTAATAATACATAAAATATCAACAATAATTGATCAAATAACGTGAAATACTATGCAACAATTACTATAGCAATAATTGAACAAAACTGAATGACTTCTCACGTAAGCATCAATAATCAATACCGTGTGCTACTATGCAACCACGCCAGATATCAGTATTTTTAACACAAGGTGTTTCAACAGCTTAATCTGTAGAAACTTCCGCCGTTATTTTCATAAAAATATTTTTGTCGTTTTCTCAATCCGGACAATAATTCCGCCAGGGGTCCACTAATGATTGTGCCATCGCATTTAATATTCCCCGCTAAAACGAATATTCCCCACCAAATAATATAATATAACAACTTGCATACTTTGCGTAATTTATAAATACTACCCACAACTATAACATTATATCAAATTTATTCCATAATATTCAAAAATGATAATTATAGAAAATTCATCTTTATTTATAAAAGTTGGGATCTTACAATGTGTTAGAACTCCATTACAATTTTTACAATATTTTCTCATATATGCCCTTAAACATCCAATGATATTTATTGCGTCTTGCAATCACTACAATTAAATGACACTCATTAACTCTTAAACTTCAAATAAAATATATTAAGGGTATTTTTGTCATTTTAACTTGTGTATTGGTATGTGTGATTTAAGCTAAAAAATCACTTATTATGGGACGGAGGTAGTACATAATTTGATGGCTCACGTGACTTGTTTTGTACGTGAGTTCACGTGCGCCATTAAAATATGTGAACAGTTATATGTGACAGTGAGTTCCATTTTTTCTGTCATCTTATTCTCCACTTAAATTTAATACCTGTTTTCTTATTTAATTTTAGAGTTAATTGGTACTCCCTCTGTTCTTTAATATAGGTCGTTTTTGAGTTGTTCACAAGTATTAAGGTAATGATTGTACTCCTATAATATTAACTATAATATCAATTGTCTATATTTCCCTTATATTGGAAGAAGATGTTATTTATTGGACATAAAATAGTGAGAGAACCAAAGTTATATTTATTACTTGGGGTAATATTTGAAACTAAACAATTAATGTTCACTTGAAATTTTATTTATATTTAGAAACAAAAATATTTTTTAAAAATGACTTATATTAAAGAAGGGATATAGTATTATTAAGTAAGAGATTAAGCGTGAAATATTTAAATATAAGACACAAACAAGATAAAATGGGAAAAATCTGGTCTGATGTAACAGTAGGCTTGCTGAAATAAAAAAATTGGAATTTAGTGATAAATAACAATAGACGTGCAAGTACATAATCTTCTTAGAGAGGAGAGAGCTCCATATCCTCCTCATCAAAGAGACAAATCGTGCCCTAATCATCTGTACTACTGCCGTTACTTTCATAAATGCAGAGAGAGAAAGTAAAGGTTTAGAGAGAGAATACAGAGAGGGCTCTCCTACTCTGTCTACTTGTACTACTAGTACTCATTTATTAATTCTGTTATTTTTTTGTTTTTGGCTAGTCTTTTGATTCTTCTTTTTTCTGCTTGTTTCTCACATTAATCACGATGGTATACATTTCTATACATATATCATATATTTGTTGTTAATATTGTAGGAGGAAGTCAGGAAGGTGATAAGTCATTTTTGGTTTTGGCAAGGTGATTGAAATGGCGGAAGCGGACGATGTTATGGAAGCTCTGAAGAAAGAAGCCGTTGATTTGGTATGAAAAACTCTGTACCCTAGCATTTTGCTGTGTTTTGTTGGTTGTTTGCGCGTGTGTTTGATTACATGGTTTTGCGTTTGAGGTGGTGAAGAATTTGAACGGAGTATGAATTGCAGGAGACTGCACCAATGGAGGAGGTGTTTCAAAATTTGAGGTGTACCAAAGAAGGGCTTACATCAGAATATGCTCAGAGGAGATTGGAATTTTTTGGGCACAACAAACTTGAGGAGAAGGAGGTACTGTGTTTTAGTCTATCAGTAGCTCTCTACTTGATTTTGAAATTATTACAGCTGTTGCACTTTTGTTTATCTTTGATGATGATGATTTTGTTTGCTCTACAATTTTTTTGCTTGTTTATGCGTGTTTCAAATTTTAAAGCTATTTTCAATTTTATTTATGATTCTGCAGGAGAGCAAGTTTTTGAAGTTCTTAGGGTTTATGTGGAATCCTCTCTCTTGGGTCATGGAAGCAGCAGCTATTATGGCCATTGCACTAGCCAATGGAGGAGTGAGTACTGTTGCCCTTCTATTTGGTAGCTTAGAAAACTTGGGAAATTGATTATTTGCGTTAATTTCTGCGTGAAAATTTGAGTGCAAGTACCACCTCTTTTCTGTTTAAGTCCTCCAAGTTATTGTGCAAGGATCTGCTGGGTTCTGGGGAATTTTCTCAAATACTGAACCTGGCATTTAATATTCCGAGCAGGTTTTTTTACAATACTTGTGGAGGATTTTAATCCCTATAATAATTTTCCTTCCTATCCTTCCCTGCAGGGAAAGCCACCTGATTGGCAGGATTTCGTCGGTATCATTACTCTTCTTATTATCAATTCGACAATAAGTTTTATAGAGGAGAACAATGCTGGTAATGCTGCTGCTGCTCTCATGGCTCGTCTTGCTCCCAAAGCAAAGGTGTCAAATTTGGATAGCAATTAGTTGGTTCTTATGCTTTCTTTGGCTATGATTTTTTGACACATATTTTAATGTGAATTCAAACAGTTCCTTGTTACTTAGTAGTAATTTAATTCAGCGAGTAGAATGGAATCTAAGACTGAGTTATGGTACATGTCTAATATCCTCAATTGGTTGAATCTCCTATACAAAACTTATAGGTTCTCCGAGATGGGAAATGGAATGAAGAAGATGCAGCTGTCCTCGTTCCAGGTGACATAATTAGTATTAAGCTTGGGGATATAGTTCCAGCAGATGCTCGTCTTCTTGACGGAGATCCATTAAAAATTGACCAGGTGTTTTGCGAGTTCAATTGTTGTGTTGATTGAGTTATATATGTTTTTTCTTCTTATAGTTGGCATGTCTTCCTTGCATAATATCGTTTGGCTTTGCAGTCTGCCCTTACAGGTGAGTCCCTTCCTGTGACAAAGAACCCGGGGGATGGTGTTTATTCGGGCTCTACTTGCAAACAGGGTGAGATTGAAGCAGTGGTGACTGCCACAGGTGTGCACACCTTCTTTGGCAAGGCTGCCCACCTTGTGGACAGCACAAATCAAGTAGGCCATTTTCAGAAGGTACAGACATTTTTTTTCAAATTCAAGACTGTGAATGCAATAATGGAAAGAAAAAAGAGAAGAGATCAAGTCGGATTTGTTTCTTTCATGTATTTGTTATATATATATATTTTTGAAACAACTTTAGTTGCTTTCTTGTGCCTTTTTCAAAAAGTTTTTTGTTCAAAAGTCGAACTATGTGGGAAGCGGGTAATAATTTTCTTATAATAATAATATTAAACCATGTCTTCTTCCTCTGCTTTCGGTGATTGTCTCTAGTTGATTATAAAATTCGTTTCATTGCTTCATAGGTTCTGACCGCCATTGGAAATTTCTGTATATGTTCTATTGCTGTGGGGATGATAATAGAAATCACTGCGATGTACCCAATTCAACATCGGAAGTATCGTCCTGGAATTGACAATTTGCTGGTACTTCTTATTGGAGGAATTCCCATAGCAATGCCAACAGTATTATCTGTTACAATGTCTATTGGTTCCCACCGTCTATCTCAGCAGGTTGGTTTCTTTGGCAATCTAATGCTAGCATTTTTAGTATGTTGGTTTTTATGTTTATATCTTTATTTGATCAATTGCAGGGAGCAATTACAAAAAGAATGACAGCCATAGAGGAAATGGCAGGCATGGACGTACTCTGCAGTGATAAAACTGGAACTCTGACGCTTAACAAGCTGACTGTTGATAAAAATCTAATTGAGGTTGGTCAAGTGTTTTTGCTTTATCCATTTGGAGTTCCAGTACAATGCCTCTTCTGACTTGTTGGCTTGATTTATCTCCACAGATATTCGCTAAAGAGGTAGATGCAGATACTGTAGTTTTGATGGCTGCCAGAGCCTCTCGAGTGGAGAACCAAGATGCAATAGACTCTGCAATAGTGGGGATGCTGGCTGACCCAAAAGAGGTAAGTGTTTTTTTATAGGTAATGTGAATATTCTTGCACATAGGATATGATATCATTCCAGGATTTTCATTTATTTTCCTAATTCGTGATATAAGCACCATCAACAATTAGAAAGATTTCCATCTAGTTCTCTATGGCTATTGGTTAGCAATAAATGATTTTCCTTTTTCTTACTATGTAATGTTATATAGGCACGTGCTGGCATTCAAGAAGTCCATTTCCTTCCATTTAATCCAACTGATAAGCGAACGGCCCTAACTTACACTGACAGGGAAGGTAAAATGTATCGAGTCAGCAAAGGTGCCCCTGAACAGGTATTTCTTCATCGATAACCAACTTCTTCTTCTTTTTTTTATTCATGGTTTTGGAAAACATTTTTCTTTTTCCTAATAAATACTAGTATGTTGTTTCCAGATCTTGAATCTAGCACACAATAAATCAGACATAGAACGTAGAGTTCATGCTGTGATTGATAAGTTTGCCGAGGGAGGATTACGATCCCTTGCAGTGGCATACCAGGTCAGATTCTTTGTACCAGTTTTCGATGAATGTCTTTAGATATCTATTATTATGTAGTTTGATGGGTTAACCTGTTAATAGGAAGTTCCTGAAGGAAGGAAGGAAAGTCAAGGAGGTCTGTGGCAATTCATTGGCCTCATGCCCCTCTTTGACCCTCCCAGGCATGATAGTGCGGAGACAATTAAAAGGGCTTTGAATTTGGGGGTAAATGTGAAAATGATTACTGGTATGTGTATGTCTTTTTTTTCTTTTCTTTTTTAATCATCTCATTTTTCAGTTGATTGTGTATTGGTAATTTGGTATGCAATTGGTTTTCAAATTTCAAAGAGAGGGCCAAAACATCTCCTCGTGATGAAATTTGTCAACTAATGATTTGATAATGGTTATGTCATTATTCTTTTGATCATATTGATTACACTGTACTGCTTGACTGCTAAATTAAGGTCAGCAGTTGGATGCATACTCTAGAATCTGTGTTGACTAAGCCAATTTATCTAAAACTTTTACAAACAAAGAAGAATCTTAAAGAATGTTGTATTTTCCTTGTGTATAATTTTACATGACCTTATGCCATTAAAAGCCATGAGGGTACTGGTGGATCCTTTATGTCTGGGAAGTTTATCTCTCTTGTTCATATTTAAATTTTGAATTTTTTTCTCATTAGGTTTATTGTTCTTTTTAATGTGTAGTTTACATGAACCTAGTTAACTTCTTTTAGGTGATCAGCTGGCAATAGGAAAGGAAACAGGACGCCGTTTGGGGATGGGAACCAACATGTACCCGTCGTCCGCTTTGTTAGGGCAGCACAAGGATAAGTCAATTGCTGCTTTGCCAGTTGATGAGCTGATTGAAAAGGCTGATGGTTTTGCTGGCGTTTTCCCTGGTAATTACTTTATAACTTTTTGTTCCTTTTTATATTTTACTTTTCTTGAGTTAATACTCTGGCAAAAGCTAGTGTAGTTTCTTGCGTGGATATGGTTTAATCCTTTATATTCTGCTTATGAGGATCGAGCTATTTCATCTTGCTTTCCTAAAGTTTACATTCTTTCTTTATTTTGTGCCCTCTTGTAGCATGTTTGAATCATATGGACATATGACGTAAGCAATTATTCTAAATTGAGTAATTGATTGACTGGCCACATTTGATTTCATATTGTACAGAGCACAAATATGAGATTGTTAAACGTTTGCAAGCTAGAAAACATATTTGTGGAATGACTGGCGATGGAGTTAATGATGCCCCTGCACTTAAAAAGGCAGACATTGGCATAGCGGTGGCTGACGCAACTGATGCTGCTCGTAGCGCTTCCGACATAGTCTTGACAGAACCTGGCCTCAGTGTTATCATTAGTGCTGTCCTAACTAGTCGTGCAATCTTTCAGAGGATGAAAAATTACACGGTAAGCTAGGAATCTGATCATGAGAAAAGTAAAGTTAGACAATCAAACAGTATTATGAGAAAGTTCACATTATGTATCTTAAATAAAGCATGTATTATAGTGCCTCTAGTTTCTGGTCAAACAGAAAATGCTCAGTTTAGAAAGGAAACCTGCTTGTTTGTTTTGTTGTTGAATGAATGTTCCCTACCCGCCTCTCAGAGCCCTGCCAAACAGCATTATCCACTCTACAACTGAACATATACTGCTTCCAGCAGAATTAGTAATGGTTGTTAATATGTTCTTTTGTCTATGTGAGTTGCTGGTCTGTTCCCCAACAACCTCCTTCAACCCCTTTGTCTTTCCAATTTACAATCATTGAGGCACCATGGCCCGTAGAAGCTACTTTCATGACTCCGTATTAAGCAACTAACTCTTTCAGTGCTATTGATTTCTTTTATGCAGATATATGCAGTCTCTATTACAATCCGTATAGTGGTAAGCTATTTGACATTGTCCTTGTTTGATATCAGACACTATTTTCACATATCAACAACAAACCTACATTCTTAACTTTTTTATGGAAAACTTTGGTCGTGAATTATGCTTCTTCCTTATACCTGCTTCCACTCCATTTCCATTTTGATAGATGGGTTTTATGTTACTCACACTCATATGGAAGTTTGACTTTCCACCCTTCATGGTGCTGATTATTGCCATTCTTAATGATGGTTTGTATTTTAGTTTTAGTATATACTTTATGCATTTTTTTTTTAAAAAAATAAGAGAGGTGGGGAGAGGAGAAAAATGAAAAGAGATTAGGGAATTGGGGGATTAGGGAGTGTTAATATTTGATACTTACTGGTCCCTGGCATTCCAGGTACCATTATGACAATATCAAAGGACAGAGTGAAACCATCTCCTCTGCCAGACAGCTGGAAGCTTGCAGAGATTTTTACAACTGGAGTCATTCTTGGTAGTTACTTGGCGATGATGACAGTCATCTTCTTTTGGGCCGCATACAAGACAGACTTCTTTCCTGTAAGAAGTCATATTAATAGATTAACTAGTCCGTTCTAATTGAATACTAATTAATTGGTTCACATTCTTCTCCTGGTTTTATTTAGTTTTAAGTAATCCTGAACATATCTCGTTCTAGCTGTTAGCATTTGATATATACTGCCAAAAACCTGAACTATTCTGTAGTGGTCAAGCTCCACCTGTTCACTCAATCCAGTCATTATTTCTCAGGCCATGATAGCTATCATAAGCTCTAATCTTCCGCCACCCTCATTGCCTCATCCTTCATAAACCTTAAACAAGTACCAAAATAACTAGCTTGAGTGGACCCTATTAATTTACTGTGCCTTTTTTTTAGTATGATGTTGCTTCAAGGTTCTCTTCTGTAAATGAAGTTAATGTCACTACTTTAGACCTATGAAATTTAAACTAAAATAATTATTTCCACTGCAATTCCACATCCAATAAGAAGAAAAAGTAACTTTTACCCGAACTTGGAACTTCCCCAGATGTATTGTAGCGATATCATTATATTTTCCCTTGCTTTCTGGTTGTTCAGCGTTTTGCTTGTTAGTAGCTTTAGTTTTTATAGATACAGTTCCTCTTGATTCTCGTGTATGATTTCATTGAATGAACACAAACATTTCATTGAGGTACAATCTGGCTTCAGAGGCACCTTAGTTAAATAATTTTGCATCAGCTTAGTTCTTAGTAGGATGTACCTTTAGATTCTTGTCTGAATGCACTTCACTTATTTATTTGGGTATGGACCTTTCTGCACTGCATTAATCTAAGTTTCCTGCCTATAAACATATCGACAACCCTGATCTAGGTTGCTTGAAATTTCCCCTTTTCTGATATCCAGCGTACATTTGGAGTTTCATCGCTCGAGAAAACAGCTCATGATGACTTCAGGAAGCTTGCCTCAGCAATATACCTTCAAGTCAGCACCATCAGTCAAGCTCTCATATTTGTAACACGATCTAGGAGTTGGTCTTATGTTGAGCGTCCAGGTTTAATGCTTGTATCCGCTTTTTTTGGTTGCACAGCTGGTGAGTGAACTATGATATCTTCATTCCTTCCCATACTCCCTTCTGCCTTTCTGCAAGTTCCTTCAAATAACTCGAAGAAACCTTGTTGGTGTTTTCTTTTGTTTTGTGAGCAGATTGCTACAATTATTGCTGTATATGCAAACTGGAGTTTTGCTGCAATTGAAGGGATCGGATGGGGCTGGGCTGGAGTCATTTGGCTTTATAACATTGTATTCTACATCCCGCTTGACTTTATTAAGTTCCTCATTCGATATGCCTTGAGTGGTAGAGCTTGGGATCTTGTCATTGAGCAAAGGGTATGAAAGCTATACACAGGCAATCAAATAATTTATTCAATGAACCTCCAGCTGAATGTTTGTGGTTAACTCTCTATTTTGCAGGTTGCTTTCACTAGGAAAAAGGACTTTGGGAAGGAAGATCGCGAGCTTAAATGGGCACAGGCACAACGGACTCTTCACGGGCTGCTTCCCCCAGAGACTCATTTTGGGGACCGTAGCAATTTCACCGATCTTAATCAAATAGCTGAAGAGGCGAGAAGACGAGCTGAGATGGCAAGGTATGAAAAGACATCCCCATTGAATACTTGGTGGTAATTTTAGCCCAATAATAAATAATAAAACTCGGTATGTTGAGTTGATTTTGTAGTTATTAGAAGTTTAATACACTTGTGCAACATTTTTTTTAATATTTATAAATTTGTTCCTAGAACTATAATTGTTTCAACAGTATCTGTTAATTGCTGCAATCACTTGAAGAAGCCTTAGTCCCCTGGTCCTGGGTTGAAGGATCCAAGGTTTGAGATTCTTTTCCCATTAATCTGATGTTTGAAACTTGTCCACTTGAAGGTATCAGATTACCTAAGGGGTAAAGCCTTAACAGTTTAAAGTAGTCCAAAGTCAGTTGAGTTGAAAAAAAATGTGCCTCATTACTTTTTTACACTCCCTCCACTCTAAAGAAAGGTACTCTTTTTTTTAAGACAAGGGGTACTTGCAAAGAGAGAGTGAGAACTTTAACATGACTGATATTTCAGTTTCTATCCCTCTTGATCCTGGGAGATGACAAGAGTAAACCTAATAAGTTTCCTCTTCCTTTCCTGGTAGTAAATGGTAAAATACTTTTTGACAAAAAAAACAAAAACTTGTGACTGCATTTTCTGATTGTGTAGTTTTCTTGTTTGTTGCAGGCTGAGAGAACTGCATACACTGAAAGGCCATGTTGAATCAGTGGTGAAATTGAAGAATCTAGACATAAATACAATCCAGCAAGCATACACTGTATGATTCTATGAATAGATGCTGATTACTGATACTTCTGCCAGCTTACAGTATGAAGACTTACCTAGGGATCTTATAGACTGTTGTTCCCATCAACCTTTTCTTTGTGCACGATGCTCTTCTTAGTCTCAGAGAAGTACAACCTCTACTGCTCCTTCCTATTAGATGACCACTAGGACATCTAATGGCCCATTCTGCGGCATTATTTTCAATGGCAGTGAACATACTTAGGATCTTATAGGTATGTGTTTTATGATACTAGGCTGGTAAATGAAGATTAGGCAATGTCTACAATAGGCAGGCTGTTGTTATGATCTTTAAATTCTATCAGAGTCCTGTTTATCAATGATCAATGCATAATGAAGTGCCATTTTGTAGTCTGGAAACATTTCTGTACTGATTTTGGATTAAGAGTAAACCAGATGTAGTGTGCTGCGCACCTTATGTCCATTATTTCAGTATATAACATTACTAGCAATTGCCGACGTATGCCCATTATTTCAGTATATAACATTACTAGCAATTGCCGACGTAACGAACGACGTAACGAAATTCGTTCGTGTGCTTTTCCACCCAAATCAAATACGTTCTTATGTTTTCTCGCCCAATTCAAAATGAGTTCTATCTCATTAATATAAATTTTATAGTGAAACTTAGGGTCAAACGTGTGCTTTATGGCACCAGCCATACAACCAGATTATCTCTTTGGATTTTTATTTTTTATTTTTTTTGCAAAAAAAGGTTTTTGGATCTAGAATGGCTTCTGTCAGGAGATATGAACCAAGGAATTTTTTTATATGTATGTTGTGTGATTTTGTGATGGGCATTTGAAACTTCTTCTAAACTGTTATAAAACGAAGAATACATAAATACAAATCCCTATTGGATTACATATGTACAAAATCCAAAACCCCTACTAATCTTAGAGGCTCGTGCATTGAGAACTCCACAGAAGAAGGAAAATTGAGCTGTTGCAGCCCAACAACTGTTAAATGTGAAATTTTAGAATTTAAACAAGCTATTATTCTCTCCGTATCAAGCTTCTAATGCTCTACTCATTTTTATGTACAACTCACCCTCCAAAGAGATTATCTCACATCCTTTCAAGATAGGGACTTCAACTAATTTGGAGTTAAGGCTTAGTTGAAGACTTGAAGTGAATAAAAACCCTCATAATCAACAAAATATTTAGTACTATCAAACTAAATATAACGAGCTTTAAATCAAACAGGCTCGAGATTTCCAATATTCGTACACATAATAAATAGAGATAGGTGTAGTAAAATATTAAACTGATACTAAAGTTGAGATTCAGAGTTACACGTGAAATTCAAGCAGCAAATTTGGGTAATTCCCTGTGCTTGGAGATCTTCGTCTCAAGCTCATCTTTTTTGGCCCCAATCACTCTCTCAATCTCCTTCCCTTGTTTCAACAACACAAACGTAGGCATCGCCTGCACCCCAAACTCCTGTGCCGCATCCTGCGTGTTGTTCCCCCCCACAAATTACAGCAAACAATCGGTCAGTCTTATTATCCTTTAGAAAACTAAAACTAAAAACAATTTACTTCTAAAATACTAATACTATAGTCAAATAGCAATACATACAGATAGCTCGTCAACGTCGATCTTGATGAATTCGACCTCAGGGAATTTGGAAGCCATGGCGTGAATGGCTGGCTCCATCATCTTGCAGGGACCACACCAGGATGCCGAGAAATCTACTACCATCTGGAAACAAAATTACTGTGCATAATCAGATCTATAACAATTATAAAAATTATACAAGTCAAAGCCTAGAGAATTGACTAAAACCAATTTGGGAGATTGTCTGGAGGAATTAAAGTGGAGTTGCCATCGGTTAGATGAGTGAAATTCCAGGACTCGGGACGGCTCCGACGATGATGATTCCTCGCCGGCGGCAGACTCTAGTCCTACTCCCATCAAACTCGACAGAAACGATCCCATTTACCTTTCTCTCTAAAAATTGATAAGGAAGAAAGTGAGAAAAGAGGTAGACTAGATATATTTCAACGATATAATATTAATAAAACAATAAGTGGGCTGAGAAATTGACGCTTCCCCCTTTATGTCCACTTAAAAAAAACAAGGAATAATTTAATTTCATCCTAAGACTTAGCCACTTAGGGAAGACCTAGGGAGAGTTCGACTTCAAGAAAATTTAGGATAAATTTATCTTATCCATAGTGTCTTTATTAATTTTAATTACCGTTAGATGGTAAATTAGAGTTGAACATGTGACATTACATTATAAAAATAAATTAGTGAAAAAATAATTTTATATATTAATTTTAATTTTTTTTATTTCTTTTGATAGTAATTAATTTGAATTGAGAGTTATAATCACACTTTTATTTTCTTACTACAGTAAATTCAATCATTTAAGGGGTTTTTTTCCCCACACAAAACACACTACCATTACATAGAAATTAACTTAGAGCTATACAATGTGGGTTAGTTAGCCCATTCCACATTGTCTTTATCAAAAGACAGATGCAAAAAGGGGAGGCCACAAGTCACTTTGATTACAAGCATCTTTAGCGGATCCGGTTAGCATGAAGTTAAATTTTTGGTAAGTTAGTTAATTGGTCAATAGAATACTGACACATATAGAACTTTGCCTGCGTGTCAGTATTCTATTGGTCAATTGACCAACTTCCTCCAAAATAAACTCCATACTAACCACTTCCATCTTTAGCTAACTCATTAGCCAAGGTATTAGTTTCTTTATAGATGGGGCGAAGTTCCACAGTCCATTGTCTATTTAATAATTATAAATTAGATACAAACCTGCGCGTTGCGGAGGGATTATTCAATTTTTTAATAATAAATATGTACGTACAATTAATAAATTAAAATATAATAAGAAGATGATAGATTATTGTGCGATGATCAAATTTTACACATAAAAACAAATGAATATATATTGTAGGGGGTAGTGTTGAGATAAAGTAGCGATTTTATTAAATAATAATTAAATTATAAAGGATAATTTCAAAACAATTGATATTATCAAAATAATTTAGATTTGTAGTGATTTATTGGATTATAAGTCTAAGAAATTAAGAGAATGACATTATGCTATTAACTGTTTAGATTTGTAGTGATTTAGAAGATTATAAATCCAAAAAATTAGTTAATAGCATAAAGAAGTGATTTTATTAAATAATAATTAAATTACAAAAGATAATATCAATGTTTATATTTGTAGTGATTTAGGGGATTATAAATCTAAAATTTAGGGGAATGGTTAAGTTAGCTGGGCAGTTTTGTTAATGATCTTAAGGAACATTAATTAGACAGGACATGTGTTGAATTGTGAGAATGACAGATATCAAGCTAAAGAAGTATCATGTACTGCATTTTACTATATCTAATAGAAGATTATTGTTATAGATATTCTATGTTTGAGTTTTATTTCTTGTTTTCTTTTTCTTTTCTTTTATTTTATCACCAAGCATTTGATAACCTTTTTCCTTATTTTTAAGTGTATCATTTTTATGATAAAAAATTCCTCAGTTGACTTTTAAAAATAAAAGACTCACCATTCACATTTTTTTTTACTTTAGTTACTTTCGAACTATAAACTTCAAAAATCAACAATAGTGAATGTATAATCTATCAATCTCAAAATAAATTGAAATATCTTGCTTAAAAATAACTTGCATAAATAGGAGTTGGCCATATCATAGTATCATTCATTTGCCTTGTGGTAATTAAGATTTACTACCCACAATTTGGTGAGGAGACATTTTGAACATAAATACTGACTTGAGCATTTTCAGTTAAATGAGACCCAAAAAGGAGCACAACCCTTCTCCAAAAGCTCCAATTATATGGTCTTATATCAGCATGCAAGTTTTGAGTTATGCTCACCATAGGTGTGGTTCAGTTGGATAAGAAATTATTAGCAAGCAGAACAAAGTTTCAATGCCATTATCAATATGACAATATGGACAGAAACAAATTTATACTATGGGAAGAGTTTTAGCTTTCGATAACAAAAATGGTCTGCATTATCGAGTCAACCAACATATAATCAACAATTTGAATAACAATTTCTTCAGTATCAAGCCGTCTGCCACTCTAACTTACAGATTTTTCTATATTCTTTTCGATAAGATGTTCCGATGTTGGCATCCCCGATGGAACAAGATACCAGAGAACTTCCTTCATTATATCTTCAATCACATTTTTGTGAAGTAGTGAAAAAGCTTGAATGTCTGACCTAATGAATGAAGTCCAAGGGTGACATTCTAAATTTCGTTGATTTAACTCTAGTGAGATATCCTTGATAAAATCCGAGAAAAGATTGTGTTCATCAAATGAAGAGGGGTTAGGTAGTTGGCCTGAGAGCTCATCCCAATTCAGTCCACAAGCTTACAGAGGTATCTAAATTGATTTTAGAATCAATGGGGTCTATGACATTTAAGTCTCCTTTGAAATCTATATGAAGTGGTTGCATACTTGCATTAGAGGTTTAGCTGTTGATTTTCTTTTCAGTTAGTTCAAGTTCAAAATACAAAAAAAAATAAAAAATAGCTGTGATTTTATATCATACGAGACCTACCACTACCAGGCTGGTTTATGGTGTCGCTGAGATTGGTGGCATCCTCAGTGAATGATGGCTCTAGTACAGAAACTGGACTTAGATGTTCTTCTCTTTCTTTACTGCTATCCTTAATTTCAACTTTGCATATGCTCACATGATTTGATGAGGTATCAATTGGTGAAAATTTTAAGGCCTGAAACATAGGAATCCTAAAAAAGGGTCGAAATGGTAGCAGGACTAAGCTAAAATTGAAGAGTAGCATTTTAATGGTTCTGTTTGGAAATGACTATAGTACCTATATATTCAGAAAGATATAAACACCACCTGTATTGAACACTCCAAATATATGTTTTCCTTGCATATTTTGGTTGTATTGGTACTTTGTTCAGCATTCATAACAAACATATTTTGTTTCGAGGACATTTCTGAAAGGTTTAAATTTCCTGATTGTATGGCATCATTCACTTCCATAATTTTCAAATAAGCTGTGGTGGGAAGTATGTTGAACTTTAGCTAAACGACATAGAATAGAAGCATAAGATTACTTTTGGAAGATATATTAAGTTATGTACCTTCAGAGCTCAAAACATCAGTTGAATACGCAGCTTCAAGATTTTTTGCCTCGAATTTAAAGTTTTGCAATTGATCATCAGGTTTCATATAATCAATGCATGTTGAAACGCCTTCATTCTGAAGCAGTGAACTGTTCTGCTCCTTGGCCAACTGAAAAATTGCTGCAAACAGAAAATCTCGTCCATGGGGGAAAAAAAGCATTCCTATCCCTACTTGGACTAAAAGTGGCCGAGAAGTCATGTTCCGGTGAGGAGAGTGGTGAAGAAAGTACGCTTCTCAATGTTTAGATTCGTAGTGATTGAGAAGATTATAAATCCAAAAAATTAATTAATAGTATAAAGAAGTGATTTTATTAAATAATAATTAAATTACAAAATATTATCAAAATAGTTTAAATTTGTAGTGATTTAGGGGATTATAAATCTAAAATTTAGGGGAATGATTATGTTAGCTGGGCAGTTTTGTTAGGGGTCTTAAGGAACATTAATTAGCCAGGACACGTGTTGAATTGTGGGAATGACAGATGTCAAGCTAAGGTATCATGTAATGCATTTTAGAATATTTAATAGATAGATAAGCTACATAATAGCCAAAAGGGTTAAACAAATCTCGTTAGATATAGAAAACACATTTATTCAAGGAATTTGTTGAGCCAGTCAACCTGTATTTTATGCATATTGAAAACACTAAAATTACATATTCATATCACAATGCAGTCAACAACCAGGACATTTGATAGTACTGGAAAGCTATTACAAACACTAATTACATACACACTCATAATCAAGACTTTTCACCCACAGAAGTATCTCAGGGAGCAACTGCTACAAACTTTGAGAATCTTGCTCAACCAATAGACGAACAACAGGAACAACAGGATCCTGGTCAAGCCAATGGTTAATATAAAGTTCAACTAAAATAGATATAAACTTGTGCAATTTGAAAAATTTATCATATTTAATTTATTTTTCATTTACGCCATATTTTATCAATTTTAGCCCGGTCCAATGACGACCCACCCGGCCCGCCCAGTCATTTTAAAAAACCATATCTGTATCTCTAATCTCCTGACATAAGGGAGTAAGGGAGTAAGGGACTGAGAGTCTGAGACAGAGAGTCTGATACAGCACCACCTCAATTCACTTCACTTCGATCGATCGACAACGCATCACGCATATATACTCTATTCTCCTCGATCTCACTTCACTGCTTCACAGTTCGGCAGTTCCTCCTCTCCCCTAAAAGGCTAAAACCCTACTCTATTCTCCTAGACGTCCTCGTCTCACTGTCTCAGGTATTTTTCCGCTCTCTCGTTTCAATAAGATATTTTAAGGGTTTATGAACCGGATTAGACTAGATCTAGAATTTACCGATTTATATTTGTGGGTTTATGATATTATATGTTTTTGTGTTTAGCTGCAAGCAATTTATCTGTATATTTTTGGATTTATATGATATTATATGTTCTTATAGAAAGAAGAGATTATCAAATGTTGATTACATAAACATAAATTGCAAAAACAATCAGTTAGTGTATAAATTGGATTTATTTCGTGGATGGGAATTTAAAGATAGGAATTCTGGAATTGTGTGGATTATTAATAATCATGTTATCCAGTAATTAGAAATAGAATACATGGTAATATATATGGTAATTAAATTGGAAGTTAGCTCATATGGTTATATGTATGCAAAATAGTTAGATATATGGAAACTATCAAAGATAGCTAACTGAGATGGGTTTGTTTATTTGTTAGTATAATATGTATTGAATTAATTATGGGTTTAGTTTTGATAATGATTGTGTTATCAGTTATGCTATCAAGTTATGGGAATTGAATATGCAAAGATTGGTAATTGGTTTTCGAAAACAGTTAGTATATTAGATTTTGCAAAAACAATTGGTATAAGGTGTAAACTGTGATTTGGTTATTTTCAAAATCAGTTAGTATGCATATAGTTGATAATTTCAGTTGGCTATGGAAAGGAAAAAATACATGTTTACACGGTTATTATATTGCAAATGAGATGGAAGCTAAAAGTTAGTAAGCTAACTTGTTAGTATGTGTTAATTGTTTAAAAATATTTCTTTGATATTTGTTTGATTTTTCAAGTACTAAGAAAAGGTAATCTTATGTTGTAATTGTGTAGAAGAAGAAGAGACGAGATCTGAGTTTTTTCAAATCCGGGTTCTTTCTATATACGTATCTGTTATTATCCCATCTGATATATTATATTGGAGCTTTAGAAAATTGATTAGAGTTTTCTGTCAGGCAAAATTACTTGTTGGTCTGTGATGTTAGGGGTTGCATAGCTTTTAGCTCTGATTTCAAATTCTATGATATGGAGATTTCTGATGATCCAAATTTCTTTCTCTCACTCGAACTCTTTTACTCTTTATAATTTCTGTTCAGACTCCCCGTCGGAAACTGCATTTCCTCCATCTCTTGTCTCACCATTTTTTTTGTGAGATTCTGAATTTTTTTATTGTATAAAGTTAATGACAGTTTCTAACCATTTTGGCTAATAAACATCTTATTGTTTTTTTTTGTTCAAATTAGTAGTTGAAATATCCTTGAGCAATCAGGGTTTTTAGTTTCCGTGATTCTGCAATTCCATTTGTAATTCCTTAAAAATATACCAATAACATTTTGAAATAGTGGGGTTTCAGATCCCAATATCCCATGATTCTGCAGTTCCCATAATTTTTCTATAAAAAAAGAATAAAGAAAGAACCTGTCCTTAGATTCTTTTTGTTAGCATCTGTTTCCATAATAAATGTTTCTATGTACAGAAAACTCTTTTTGAAATTAGAGAGAGAACATGGTCCATATATAATGACAATTGACACATTTATGAATCTTTTTGCACAGGATGTCAAGCCATTCTTTCACTAGCAGATAGGATTGCAAGTATGCATTTGGAGCTTATTTCTGTTGATGGTGACATGTCAAATAAAATGAATAATCTTGGTTTGAATTTCTGTACTTTATCATTTATCAATCAAAGCACTTCAAAGATTAGTTTGTCTCATTTGTGATTTGTATCATTGTATGTAAATTGTAATATGTTACAGCAACTTAGATTGTATTTTTTGTTCATTCTTTGTGATTTACAGATTTTTTTAAAAAAAAATGAAAAAGCCCGCGGGCCAGCCCAACCCGGGCCACGGGCCGCTTAATTCCAGCCCACCAAAAACGGGTCATTTTGGTCCGGTCCGTTTGGGCCAGCCCGACCCGTTTGCCAGGTCTACTTTAAAGCTAAATTAGGGTCCAAAAATGTAAAACCCAATTCCAATTGTATCTCTCTTTCCCCGTTACTTTGACCGTTTCTGCCACTCTCCCTCTTCCTCATCCATCCTTATTCCTTACCTAGTAATTTCCATAAACACAATACCCAACAACGTTTTTAAGAACAAGGAGAAGAAGAGCAACTAGCTAGACCGGCTAATCTTTTATACACAGGTATCATACACCCAATATTCAATTCTATACCCCTTACCTTCTTTTTTTTCGTCTTTGCTCTGAGCATTTGTTGATTTTAAAATGGAACTGGCGAGTAGCGAATGGAATGCACTTTAGCTGTTTGATGGGCTGCCAACAGAGCTTTAAAATTCTTAGTTCTTTCTTTGTTATTAGAAAATTATGGTTTTGTCCTAGTTTGTCTAGTTCGATTTGTTGTAGCATCTTATCAGTCACGGGTACTATGAATTCTGACCTCATTAGTTTAATTATGGGATAATTTTGTTCTTTTAATTTTTTTGAGAACAATTTTATAGTATTAGTATGAATATTAGTTTACCTAGGCCATTTTTATTTGCAAAAAGTATGCTTGGGATTGGATTATTTAATTTAATTTAACACTACTTTCAGACTATTTTATTCCATTCCATCACGGGGGATTAATAGTCCCTTAAATTGTTACATTGTAAACCTTTCTCGTAAGATTTCTGTCGTTCTTTTGTAAAAATTGCAGTGGCATTCAGTTTTCGTTTGTTGCTTTATCTTTAAAACTCCTACTGCAGATAGTCAGAAATGATCATGTATATTTTTATTTTGTACCTTACATTGAAGGTTCATTATTCCTCGTTCTCTAACTAACTTGCGTATAAATGAATTGGTTCTTTACATGATTATTATTCTGTATAATTATTTGCTATTTCATCTGAGTCACGGAGTGGCATGTTTGAAATCTTATGTTGAAAAGCAAGCACATTGTGTGTATCTATAATGATGGCAAAGTTGCTGAAATGAGAGACCAATACAACAAATGGCATCCACCATAACTGACTAGGAAGTCAGTTTGATATGATCATACGATTACAAGAAGAATACTGTTGTGTATCTATCTTGATAACTTCTCAACAAAAGGAACATTACTTGTGTTGATTATTTCACTTTTTTTCTTTCTTAATTTTTTTCCCTTAGCATGTTAGTTTATTTGATGTTTTCCTGTGCAATGCATGGCTGGATGCCTAGTAAGGGGCTGTTTGTTTAGGTCTGAATGGCTGAATCGATCAGCCATTAAATGCATTTATTTTAGAAAAAAATCGTCTAAATGGCTGAATGGGTCAGCCATTCAGACGATTTGAGTTGAATGGTTTAGTGTCATTTTTTTGGCTGAATGAAGTTTTTTTTTTACAATATTAAGTATTATATTAAGTACTATTAAATATATTTATAACAATTTTGAATTTTTTTAGACGGGTAAAATAATAAAAATCTGTTATTCAGATGTTTTAAACATGTCAATTATCAAACAATTTTTTCATTCATATTCAAATTTAGCTCATTCAGATTCAGATTCATTTAGTTTTTATCAAACATCCCCTAAGTCAGTGATAATCTTACCTAAATAGACCAACAAGTTTCTGAGCAGGTTCAATAACTTTGGAGTGGCTGAGATTTGTTCTTTGACTTTAAAGCAGAAATAGAGAAGAGGGAGTTAGCTGTAAATTAGTTAATGGCGTATGGAGGAACAATTGTGGGTCCACCGGTTACTGGAAGTGGACTGGCGGCGACAATGACTAGGCAGGTGAAGCTGGACAAAGAATGCGAGCTCCGAGTTGAAGTGAGTCTTGACTCGCCTCTTCGTCTTCGAGTCCTCAATGGCACTGCTGAGATCTTTGGCACTGAAATTCCCCCCCAAATTTGGCTGTCCTTTCCCTCTGCTCTCAAATTTGCAGTAAGCAATATTAACATTTCCACGTTTTTTAATTCATAAATGACCTTTGTATTATCTGTGGAACCCTTACAGATTCCAAAGAAAGGTGTCATTAATCTTATATTTTTAACTAATATAAGGAGTTTGTGGATTTGGTTAGAAAATGTTGTTTTTTGACAATGAGCATTGATTAGAGTCTAATTGTTTCCATTATTGAAGGTTAAGTGGGATTAAGAGACAAAGATCCTATTGTTGATTAGAAATATGTGAAATTCTTGAGTTTGAGGGCCAGTTAGTTTTATAAATCTATGAATCCTTGGTGGTTGAGGAACTTTGTGAATCCTTGCCAAAGAAATACATGCAATTCTTGTTGTTTCTGTATATATTTCTTCTCCTTATGCTTACTTGGTGAAAGATGCTAAGGGCTATCTAGGATTAGAGCTGCAAAAAGAGCCGAGCCTCTTAAGTGTTGATTGCATTCAGTTGTTAGAGCTTGGTTTGTGAAATAAAAAAGGCCATTCTGAACTTACTTTGAAGGTTCACTTATTGAGCTTGGCCACTATTTAACTATAATTAATTAAGTTTCTGTTTTGGTCAGTTAAAGCCTTATTCTTGATTCAAAGGCTAAACGACGTAACTTGATCAGGTTTTGAAGTTCACTGATTTTTATTAGCCAAACTTAAACAACACCGGTGTTCTGCTCCAAAATGATAACCACATATAAACAGCATTCTAAGGGATATGCTTGCTAGTTCTTCAAAAAAAAAAAATTAAAAGGAGACAACTTTACACTTTATTTTTCCTAATAATGAAAACAGGGTATTGGATCTGTTTCCTAGACTCGTTAAAGAGTAGGGTGACGATCTTCCCTTTTGTTGTTTCTGCTATTGGTCACACCAAAGAGGCTTTCCTCCATCAACACTTTTTAAGTTCTTATTTCATTTTCAAATTTGAAAAATGTAAAAATGGTGGTAACGAGAAAAAATAGAAAGAAAGAAGAAATTGTTGGGAGTTGTATGTAGTGACGTTATTTTTTTTTTTTTTTCATTTATTTACTTGGTATATAGGAACCTTTTTGGTGTCACAGTATAGTGTAGGTATGTAGTGAGAGTAATGGGGTTAGTAATTCAATTAGGAAATTGATATTTCCTCATGGAAGTATGGTACTTCCATTTAGTTTCTCTCAAATGAATAGTGAGTGGGACCACATCTATGTGAGAGATATCCATGTGAATATACCCTTCAATTATCATCTAAAAAACTTGTCTGGCGTATTTACGTATGTCTATATATATATAGAGGGAGGTGTCTTTTCTGGTATCATGATTTTGGGTTTTGGTACGTCATTTTGCAGATATTATTCATTTTGGCATACGTCTCTATAGGACTGAAGATTACTGATACATTTATATTGTATATCAGCTTTTTTTTAAAAAAAACTTAATACTTCACACATGTCTGAACATATTTATTTTGTAATTTATGTGCTTACTTACTTGCCTCTCATTTTGATTCCTATGGTACTTCACACATCAGGTTTTTACTTGGTATGGAGCTACAATTGAAATGGATGGTGCTGCTGAAACTGATTATACGGCGGATGAGGTACATTTATCTTTCTTAAGCAAGTTACGCTAAAATGTGATTTTAAAGCAGCAAATGATATTTTTGTCATCTTAAGGTCAGACACCCATGATTAGTTATGTAAATGTGCATGCTGTACTGGATGGACGGAGAAATCGTGCGAAAGCATCGCCCAGTGATTCTGAGTCTTCTCAGGTATTATCTCATTTATATTAACATACACAAGATATAAAACTCTTCGTGTGCAGATGCGTCCTATGTTCATTTCCTTTCTTTTCCCTAGTCTTTTATATGCGACATCTGCTTAAACTTTTCACCTGTATTAAGTGTTGATCTTGGTTGTGTGAGCCTAAGCATCTAAGGTGTACTACTGAATTGTCTTTTTCTCCTACTGCCTTCTTCAAATATATTGGTAGAAAATAATTGCTGTGTTGATGTCTGCCTTCAATATAATGTTTCTTTACATTTTGTCCCTTTATAGCTCTTAATCCCATCTTAATGCATGTCTTTTGTACTGCATGTTTATGTACAGTATTTTAAATTATTAGATGTCTAAAAGTTATTCTTGTAACACTAAAGGCAGATGAAAACTTCAAAAGCAAATGCTTTTATCACTTATGTTGATCCTCGTAATTTTATACTTTCTCTGTTAGCAATGTATTTCAATGCCAATGGGAGTTCTTTTGTTTTCATATGTTTATTTATTATTGGCACCGGTGGTGGCAGCGTAAGGCCTGAAATGAAGTATTCCAAGGTCTATTAATCTTTATAATTTTAACGTATTGTCAATAATTATTTCTTTGAATATATAGTCATGCAGCTGTTATCATAAGTTTTTCTTTTGAGAGTGTGCGTGAAGTTACATGTTAATTCATATTACCTGTAAATATTTCCACAGAGCACTCACCTTTGCTTGTTTTGTTTAAGAGTTAATGCTTATTTGATTCAGGGTCCAAGGGTAATTGTCGTGGGACCTACAGATTCAGGTAAGAGTACCTTGTCAAGGATGCTTCTTAGTTGGGCAGCTAAACAGGGTTGGAAACCTACATTTGTGGATTTGGACATTGGCCAAGGATCTATAACTATTCCTGGATGCATCGCTGCTACTCCAATTGAAATGCCTATTGATCCGGTGGAAGGGATTCCTCTTGAAATGCCTCTTGTTTACTTCTATGGACACCCAACTCCTAGGTACCAAATTTTTCAACTCATTTTTGTCAGTTTGACAAAAGAAATTTGTTGTTCATCTACTTCCTAGATTGTTTGCATCACAATGCACACTTGCACGGCCAGTTTCTGTTCGCTTCTTTATGCTGTCTATTGTTATTCAACTACTGCTGATTTTTCACACTTGATACAGTGCAAATGCTGATCTTTACAAGGTTCTTGTGAAGGAACTTGCAAAAATCCTGGAGAGGCAGTTTGCCGGGAATACTGAATCTCGTGCTGCGGGCATGGTGATCAATACCATGGGATGGATAGAAGGTCTTGGTTATGAGGTATTTGAGTCATTACTCATTAAGGTTCTTTAGTGATAAGGTTGTGGTTAGTTTGATAAATGAATGTTCGTCTTAATAGTTAATATGTGAAATATGTGCATTAACAGTATATTTCGTTTTGTATTATGTTGCAGTTACTTCTACACGCGATTGATACATTCAATGCAACGGTTGTTCTGGTATTGGGTCAGGTAAAGCTTCCCTAATTTTGAAAAATAATTAGGAATCTTGAATATTTTAGCTGTACCTTGCAGTAACTGGTATTTTTTTCCCGCCAGATTTAGTCAGAATTCTGATAGCACTGATTCTTAAGACAAAGCTCAAACTTTTGATTTCATTGATCTAGTCCTGAATTCTATTCTGAATGATTTTGCATATTGGTTCAAGCACGGGCCATATTTCTTTAACTTGGGAAGGTGACATTGCATAAAAGCTGCGTCAACTCCATCCAAATGCTGATGCTTATACATTTGCATGAATTCTGCACAGGAAAAACTTTGTAGCATGCTAAGAGATGTATTGAAAAGCAAGCCTAGTGTGGATGTTGTGAAACTTCAAAAGTCAGGTGGTGTTGTATCTAGGAATGCCAAAGTTAAGTCAGAAGGCTAGGGGCCACAAAATAAAGGGTAAAGTAAAACTTTTCGTTTTCTTTTGTATTTAATTTAATGTCTGTAATTGTAGTGCATTATACTTGCATTTGTGAAACTTAATCTGCTGAATACTATTATTCCAGGAGTACTTTTTAC
Source organism: Panax ginseng (assembly GCA_020205605.1). Taxonomy (NCBI): domain Eukaryota; kingdom Viridiplantae; phylum Streptophyta; class Magnoliopsida; order Apiales; family Araliaceae; genus Panax; species Panax ginseng. The sequence continues at coordinate 17,116,669 of CM035132.1, forward strand.
GGCCTTTCAAATGATCTGTCCCCCGCACTCTAATGTCGCTAATTTCAGTGATTTATCTGTCTACCGAATTGGTGGTGGGCCACAGGCTCCTCGTTCAGCTCTGCCAATAGGTGCAGAGCCTGCTGCAGACCCTACAAGATCGGTTCAAGTAAAAATAGACAGGGACTTGCTGCATTTAGTTCTTGCTGTTTCCTTCGCCAAAGAACCAAATGAAATTATTTCAAGGCATGTGCAAACCATTTCTTTGTTAAATATAGTAACATTTATAGTCTTACATGAACAAAGCAAGAAACAGCATCTGGTCATATTTAGTTTAATCATATACATTGAGATGAACTCATCACATAATTGATCTAAGGTGAATTTGCTCACACACATTAAATGCACACGCCAAAAAATGCACCCAGTCACCCACAATATAGAGACACAAGCATGAGGGATATAGGTATTATCCATGAAACATTAGTAAATGTTTTCCAATTTTGAGCGTTGGTGGTGTGTGTGTATATGATATAGCGGGTAATGAGATGTCTACGAGACATGAGCAGTATTATTGCTATTATCTTTTACTGTAGCATGTAGATTTATTGCTTCCCAAGTTAGAATTGGTAGCAACAAGGGTTTGAGTTGATGGATGAACTGAAAATGCATATATAGCCTTCTACCTTTATGGTGTGAAACACGAGTCTCTTCTTACAGTTTATACATGGCTTGCCAATTGCCCCTGGACCTAACTGTTGTGTTTTTAAACAGACACAAAAGAATTGAATATTGATCGATCAAATTTTCATACTTTGTGATCCTGGAGAAGATTATTTCCAACGTTTTGAGTTGCATAATTTTTACTAAGAAATATATGCAATCATGACAATCTGAAGTCCCTATCATTTTGTGATGAAGTGTATTTCTTTTCTGATGCAGTAATGTTGCTGGGTTCATCTATGTGACAGACATCGACACCCAAAGGTTTGAAACTTAAAAAACGACTGCGAAACACCATTTGATGTTGCAACTGCTATTTAAATTCTGGTTTTATGTATCCTTTTTGTAATTATCGTTTTCAGGAATAAAATCACATACCTTGCACCATCAGCTGGAGAACTCCCAAGCAAATTTCTAATTGTAGGATCCTTGACTTGGATTGAGAATTGAAATACGGTTAACAATTCAAGTTCTGTCTCGTTTGTGATAGAAGCCCCTCATAGGAATCGACTTGCTTCATTTTCTTTTTCTATTTCCCTTTTCCCCAAGTGTAATGGATGGGTTATAGATGTATAGTACTTTGTACCGGCTAGCATATGGAGTTTCAATGTAGATTTCTTGGTCTGTTTAATTTAATCCTCATCTTTCATCAGTTATGATGTGTTTTTTCAAATGTTGCTCTAGTTTCGTGATACAGCAGCTGGAGTTCTTGTCAACAAATTGTTGTATCCTTACATGCATATTAAAGATTGTGGTATATGGATTTGGTCAGAGTTAAAGGGGGGTGGCGTATTGAAGATTGTGCTATATGGATTTGATCAGGGTAAAGGTGTGGTTTATGGATTTTGTTAATATAGTGGTGTATAGTAGATATTTTGCATGTTAATTGGCGCTTGCTTTTGTAGTCTAATAGCACTTGAGATTCTTGGTTGTCTAACAGAACTTATCTGGTCTCCTCCCTAATAGATAGATGAGGTTGCGTTTGGACCTCTAATTGCCTAAAACAGAGTGTCAGAATAAGTCGCAAAGTTTAACAAGCATATAGACACTGGACACATAGTAGACTGTCATATTTTCCACGAAGGTTTTAATGGGATGAGGCCGATTTGGCCAAGCCTCATGCTTGACACTGTCATGTTAATATAAAGTGAAGTCCAGATAAAATGTTTTGATGTGAAGAGTAATTTCTCCTTTGTCCAAGAATGAGATGTTGTATTGAATTGTATCTATCCGACTCCAATTCTCAGAAGATGTGTGATGGGATAAATTGCTAACCCATAGATTAGTAGATTAGATTAGTATCTTAGCTTGTATAAGATACTCTTTTTATATGAAAAAATTATTTCCATCTTTTTGTTGATTTTTTTTTTTTTGAAAGTTTAGGTTTTGCATATGAAAACATGTAGCATAATTTTTTAGAGAATAAATTAAATTATACAAGGATTAATTCGTAAAACGAATTATTTATACCATAATAAATTATATATTGCGACTGTTTATGTCGATTATTTGATTTTTAGTTGGGTAGATGAGTATTAGTGATAATTTTTTTAAGAAAGATGTGTATAAATTATAATGAGTAGTTCATCCCATAATTCTTACCAATTTCACACTTTTTTTTTTGAATTTTTCGTTGAACTCTATTATAGATAGTTACCGATGGATTCATAAGAATTTGACCGATCTATTTTATGAACAAACCTGACTAGCAAACCCCATCAAAAACTAGGAAAAATCAGTCTTCATAATACTCCATGTTTTGCTACATCAATATAGGTGGTAGTTGGAGACCTAGACGGAGGAAGACGTGGGCATATATCTACAGAGATAAAGAGGGAATTTATTTTTTATTTTTGAAATTCAACTTTGAGGATGTATTATTAATAAAGAATCTTGTTATATATTCATTCAAATTATAATTGTGACGTATGCTCATATATTTTTATAAAATAACTAAATTTTGTCACGTATTTATCAACATGTCCCGTAAATAAAATTTCTTAACTAAATATAAAATCACAATTATAATACCAATAAACTCACACTAACCGTGAGAAAATTAAAATAATCAATCAATTACCTCATGTTAGGTTGAAAAGAAACTTATACAAATATGAAAAATATTTACTAACTAAATCTAATAGTAATTAAACACTTTAGTATTATTATATGATTAATAGTAGTAACTAAACAGTCTAATACGATAGATTGATCAAACAAATCAATAATAATTAAACACTTTAATATATTATACGTACTAACCTTTTAGAATTACCTTCATATTTAAATTACCTTCATATTTAAATTAAAAGATAATATACAAATAAAATTTCACCGGTGTCTTTTTAATAATTTATATCAATTTATGAATAAATTGGATATTTTGCAACTCGAATAGATAAATGGCATTATTGTCATTTAATAGTCCACTAGGCAGTACCTGGCAATAAATTTTATGAATTTAGAGAGAGAGAGTTTAAAAAAATTAGAGAGTATAAGAAATTTTAGAGAGAAATTAATAACGTATAAAAAAAATTAAAGATAGAATGTAAAAGAATATAAAAATTAAAATATGAATCGACTTATATTAAACTTATAATTATATGATTTGAACTCAAAATTCATATTAAAAATAAATTATTAAAATTTAAAATATAAATTAACTTATATTAAATATATAATCATATGTTCCAACCTATATATCACATAACCCATATTAAAAATAATTATATAATTTTAATTCTTAATAAAATTATAATCAAATTTTATAAATCAAAATTAAATTATAATTATATTTTGTGGGGTCGACAGTATTGTCCTAGGTGGACCGGATACATAGATAGCTATTGAAATTTGTTATGATAGGAAATGGTCACGAAGGAAAGGAATCTCTTAGAAGCATATAAGCAATAAAAACAAAAACTCTACGGAGATAAAAATTAGATACATAATTATATCAGTGTATTTAAATTTTATTTAGTTATATAAATAAATGAAGTCAAGTATTCTCGTATCCAATATTTTCATTTTCACCAAATAGAACTCCAACGAAAAACTGTAAATAGATCACTCCCCAAAATACGCCTCTCTCCCTATATATATGTGTGTGTATTGTATACTCATTCATTCACCACACAAAGCGGTAGTAGCCACAGGCAAGAAATTTGAAAAAGTATTTTCTTCCTTTTCTAGCTTGTATGTACTGTACGTGATGCGCATATATTGTCCCTTTACATAATTTTGCAATTGCTCTATATATTTAGCTATCTTGGATTAGGTTTGTATTTCCAATTCCAATCATAATTTACTGAGTTTTTTGATATTATTATGTGAATTTGATGCGGAAGTTATAGTTCTTTAATCCCTGCTTTTGGCTCTTATTTTTTTCTCGTTTTTTATGTTATTTTTTGTTTGATTGTTTTGGAATTTTTTGGTATGTTCCTATTGTTCATTTTCGTCTTCATATCAACTCCTGACAAAATGCCTCAAGTTTACTGAAATGGGGACAGATGTAGTTGTGTAAGGGTCTCTCTCTTATTGATACATACTTAAGCAGCTTATATATATGTTAAAATATTTTAATTATGAGTATTGTCTTTATGCCATGTTAGAGGGGTGGGTAATTAGCAATTTCATTGTTCTAGGGTTTGCCCCTTTATTTTTAACTCATGAATAAGGAACCAAGATGTGATGTGTTCGCCACTTCGCTTTTACTGGAAGTCATGTTATATTGTTCATTTATTAATTATTATGATGTTATTTTTCTCAGACCATAGGGAATTAAATAGAATTACTTTTGAACAGTTGCGGGATGGAGGGCAAAATTAGCAATATTATTACTATTATTATTATGATTGTTTTTTTGTTTAATAGTTCTGTTTTAGAAGCATATTGACGGAATGTTTGTACTCCCTCCTTTTTATGTTACTGATCCTCATATCCTTCTTGTGATTGTCCCAAAGACCAAAACTATGCCACCATAACTTTTAATTTGAGGAAAAAATTAAAAAAATTCCCCAGTCCTACATCGAAAAAGATAAGGAAAAAAATTTGTCTGTGTATATAAGGAATGTATATAAGGAATTAAGTAACTAACAATAGTACCTTTAAGTCATGACCTTTTGAGTGAGCCTGTGGTGGGCTACGATGACCCAAGAAGATATTATTGGGCCAGTGGTTTAAGGCCTTATTTGGATAGATTTGATTCGATTTGGACTTGAGATTTGACCGAGATTTGTTCCGGACTCGGAATTTGACATGTTTTAGACCATTACCAATTTGTATTTTGTTTTGAGCAATAACAATTGGGTGGGTTCATCAACTAAGTGAAATTTTTTGGACCTTAGAAATATATTACTCCATTTTCTGTACTTTTAATTCTTTTAACCTTTTTTTTGGGTTAAATGTCATAAAGGATAAGTAATGTGGGACAGAGGGGGTATATGTTTTTCCTAAAAAATAATGCTTCTATAAATGAAAAAAATATGATGCTGATACGTTGAGTTGCGTCAACTCTAACTTCCATTACAATATGAATTATTATCATGTTTTCAGATTTGAGCTATGGGTCAAGCACTTGGTTGTGTTCAAGTGGACCAGTCTACTGTGGCTGTGAAGGAACATTTTGGTAGGTTTGATGATGTTTTAGAGCCTGGATGTCATTGTTTACCTTGGTGTTTTGGCTACCAAGTAGCAGGTCAACTTTCCTTGCGTGTGCAGCAGCTTGATGTTCGTTGTGAAACCAAGACTAAGGTCTGTAGCTTAATTATTATTATTATTATTATTATTATTCCTGGAACAATTAAATTTAAGTGTTAATCAATCACCCTTTTTCCATTTCTACATGTTCATCTCATGGAAAATCAGTTTTGTAAAACTGTTGTACTCTTAGTTAAAAGACTAGAAAATTAGAAATTTTGGTAAAGAATTAGCATGTCTAATCTGTGAAGGTAATCAATTGGCTCCTTTACTAGCCTTGCACGTGTGTTTTTACACTTGTGTGTTTTTACATTTCTAATTTATCTTTCTTTTTTAATTCTACTTGTATCTCTCTTATCATACTATATTCTACTGATAGTTATGATTCTCATTGCCTTTCCAGGACAACGTCTTTGTGACTGTGGTAGCTTCCATTCAATATCGTGCCTTGGAAGAAAAAGCCTCTGATGCCTACTATAAGCTCTCAAACACTACGTCACAAATCCAAGCTTATGTTTTTGATGGTATGACGAATATGTTATCATTATTGTCATAATATTTGCTGCATATAGGAAATTGGATGATAATATTTTAGTGAATTCCAACCCTTCGTATATAAGATTATTAATTACTTATTTTTCTACCTGGAAATATCCCATATGGTCTTCCCTGAAAAAGAAGAGAAAAGAGATGCGTAAAAGAAAAGCCTCACACCCCATCTTACTGTGATTTTCACATTCTTGTTGGATCATTATTTATGTCTTATTCCTTTTGAATTGCTATAGCTATATAGAGCCCTGTAAATATGGATTTGTCTTAATAACTGTTTCAGATAATGTAAACTGGTATAAGAACCTGTAAGATAATATTATTGGAATGTCATCAGTAATAATAGAACTGCTGAACCCATGTTGTCATGAGTGAAGCAGCAATGTTTCTTTCTTCCAAAATTAGAAAAATGGATACAAACCTGTGGTTGTTGCTTATAATAGTTTACTGAGGTTTGTGTGAATATGATAAGCTTTCATTCCTTCAGTGATTAGGTCTAGTGTGCCAAAGTTGTATTTGGATTCTGCCTTTGAACAGAAGAATGATATAGCTAAGGCTGTGGAAGAAGAACTTGAGAAGGTTTTTATTTGACTACTAAGTCTACATTCATATATTTGTAATCTTCTTGATACTAATGTCTTTCTTGTTTTGTTTCCTTCTTTGTCACTTGGTAGGCAATGTCAGGCTATGGGTTTGGAATAGTTCAAACCCTTATTGTGGATATAGAACCGGATGCTCAAGTAAAAAGGGCCATGAACGAGATAAATGCAGGTAAAATGCGTCTGTATAATATGCATTTCTTCTATACTTTATTTTATATTAAACCTCGAGTAGGGCCAGTGGGTTCTTTTGGCTTTACTGTTTATGCACATTGCTTACTATTTTGATGCGGTACGGAAGAAGAAATTTAAGAAATTTATTATTAATTTTGTATTGTTATTTAGAGATAAATGTTGAGTTATTAATGAAATTATTTAGTAGGATATTATAGTAGTAGCTTTTCGTTATAAGAGTTTTAATTGTAGTAGATTTCAATTAGAGGAGTTTATTATAGTAGTAGATTTTAGTTAGAAGATTGTTTCCTTTATAAATTAGGGTTTTTACTTAATCCCCAAGAATTGGGTTTTCTATTTAAGCATTGTAATATTTTATTATTTTTATATTATTAAATGAATTGATTTGAGATTAAAACTGTGTTCTTTTTTGTGTATTTCATCACCACTCTGCGGAGATAGGTACTCTTATCCCTTTTTTCCACCTTGTCATACATCATAATGGTATCAAGAGCCAAAATTCCTTATATAATTTCACCGAATTCCTTCCTACCCTATTTTTTTGGCCTCCATTCAATTGTCGAAATTCGCTAGGGAATCGACAACAACAATTTTCCAAGACAAAGGCACGATCGGCACCATAGTCTCGATCTATAAAAAAAAAAAAAAAAAACGCTTTCTTCTACCAAATTACAGTTTGGTACCCAAAGTTTTTGAAATTTTAAATTCAGTCCCTTAAGTTTTTGAAAGTTTCAATTCCCCCCCAAAGTTTCTAAAATATTCAATTTAGCCCCCACAGTTTTTGATTTTTTCAATTTAACCCCCAAAGTTTTTGAAATTTTCAATTCAGCCCTTCTATGTATATAATGTATTCTAGGTTTAACAATCCAGATTTTCTTTGGGGTAAGATAAAGCAACTTGAATATCGAACTTTGGTCATATGTGAGCAACTTAAAAGGTCTTGTGTCCCGTATAGTGCCGAGTATTGAAAATTATGCGATGAGCTTGCACTTTTTAAAATAAGTCTTGCAAATTTAAAGGCACATTATGAGTACATAACCACATGCTTTGTTCGTCCATATTTTGTTCAAGCACAAAAAAATGTTCATCCTAATCGTTTATGTTCAACTAAAGCGACGTGTTCACAAGAGGAGACCCGCAAAGTAAATTCTTACAAGACAGTGGATGAATGTCTCACAATACTTAAACATATCAATAACTAAAATGAAATTGGTGAGGATAAAGTAGAGCAAATACTCTCACATATTGATGTTTGCGAAAAACATGAATTGGAAGTTAAGTGTGCTGAACAACTTGCAGACTCAGAGATAGTTTGTAATGAGAAAATTGAAGTTAAGTTTCACACCAAATGCGAAAACATCAAGGAAGATAAAGTTGAGGTTAGTCATGTTGATTTTCTCTTTCCGGTTGATATATTCGAGTCCCAAGCTACTTCAAATTTCTATATTATGTCATTGTTATTCCTGAAAATTGTGCTCATGACATTAAAATATTGGATGCGAATGTTTTGTTGGAAGGCTTGAGACTGTGTTTATTATTCTACGATATTTCAAAACTCGAGGACGAGTTTTTTTCAAAGGCGAGAAGAATGATGTGGTACAGAAGAAGAAATTTAAGAAGTTTATTATTAATTTTGTATTGTTATTTAGGATAAATGTTGAGTTATTAATGAAATTATTTAGTAGGATATTATAGTAGTAGCTTTTCATTAGAAGAGCCGAGAGTTTTAATTGTAGTAGTAGATTTCAATTATGGGAGTTTATTACAGTAGTAAATTTTAGTTAGGAGATTGTTTCCTTTCTAAATTAGGATTTTTACTTAGTCCCCAAGTATTGAGTTTTCTATTTAAGCATTGTAATACTTCATTATTTTTAGATTATTGAATGAATTGATTTGAGATTAAAGTGCTTTTGTGTGTGTTTTTAACGATTCTCTGCGGAGATAGGTACTTTTATTCTTTCTTTCTACCCTGTCCTACATCATATTTGCTAGAGGGTAATATAGGCATGTCAATGACTTCAGTATATAGTATGTGTGGGTCATGTTTTTTATGCCTTAAACTAGTTGTAAAAATAAAATGTCGTATACTTGGTGTGCATTAACTGGCAGAGCCTAGGAATTTAAACGATTAACACTCATGTTGCATGTCACTAGTACAATGACATTAGTTAAAACTCAAATAGGATATCATGACATATTTATGTAGCAAGCTTGTTCAGTTCTGAGCCTAGGATCTGTGATGATTAAGGTTGCCACTTGTGCATAGTTTATGTAATTAAGAACTATCTTAGCTAGTTGAGTCAGAGCTTAGAAATTGTGATATGATTAAGGTTGCAACTTGTTTGTAAAATTGTGTACCGAAATCTTAACATGTCTTGTAGATTTTTTACTATTTGAAAGAAGCTCGTAAATTGCTTTCAAATGTGTGATTGCATCTTCATTGTTTCCATATGAATATAACTTTTTAGTGGACTTACTTTATTGACATTTTCCTTTCCTTTTCTTTTTGTTTTGCAATAGTGTGAACGATAATATCATCCCAAGTATTGTGTTCTGTAACAGCTGCTAGATTGAGGCTTGCTGCAAATGAAAAGGCTGAAGCAGACAAAATATTACAAATCAAGAGAGCTGAAGGAGAAGCTGAATCTAAATACTTGTCAGGGCTTGGGATTGCGCGCCAGCGTCAAGCTATCGTTGATGGGTTACGTGACAGTGTTCTTGCTTTCTCTGAGAATGTTCCTGGAACATCAGCAAAGGATGTTATGGACATGGTGCTGGTGACTCAATACTTTGACACCATGAAGGAAATTGGAGCGTCCTCAAAGGCCTCTGCCGTGTTTGTCCCACATGGACCTGGTGCAGTCAAAGACATAGCCTCGCAAATCCGGGAGGGTCTTCTTCAAAGCAGCGCTGTGCAGCAGTAGTTTGTTTGCCTTTTAAAAAGATCAGAGGGTGTTTTTTTTTTTATTATTCTTATACTTTAATGCTTGGTGCACTTTGAAGGTTGGTTAGTCGTAAATATGATGCTAGCTAGTTTCTCTTGCTAGACTTTCTTGAAAGATGGTGAAAATATTATACCTGTGGCACATCAATAGTGTGAAGTTGATTTCATTTTCAAAGAAGAATTTTATCAATTGTTACCTATGATGGGAAGCTATATCTTGCTCGTTGTGACGTTATTTATTTTGCGCCTTCAGATAAAAGTAATAGTGATGTGGGCAGACTATCTTCAAACAGTGGAACACTTGTTTACTATCTTGAAGCAGTAAATTCACTTTTGGTTTGTAGTTTTCCAATCTTGGGTTAAAAAATTTCTTTCTATTTAAAGGAATTATTTGTTTATTTATTTATATTTAATTAAATATAATTAACATTGATGTTCATGTTTCTGAAAGTCAAAAATTCATTTCAACTATCAATGGAGATATGCTACCTCTCTTAAAATCACACACAATTATGGTACTTCAAACTTGCCTTATGCGATACAAGTTCTTTATAAACCCCATTTTTAAGCAACTATCTCAGAATCAAAAGAAGATAACCAAGAGCATAACAGCTCAACTTGACATCAGGGCATATTTAAGAAAGTTGATCTTTACATCAGTGTTTAAACCAAGTAGTAGTAGTGCTAGTTTCAGATAACCATCATATGGCAATTCGCGGTGAAATTTTATAAGAGTACCAATCACGGTAACATTGCAATACTGTATAATAAACAGTCGGCAACAGAAAGAACACAGCACAGGCCATTAAAATTTTCCACCTTGAGGTAGAAGGATTAAAATATTGTATCACTGGATCTGAATAAAATCTCAAGTCAAACCTCTTCAAATTATCGCCTATCATCCAGAGTTTGAGGGATGAGTAGAGAAAATTAACAACCAAGTATTGATACTGGCTCATGGAAAACCATCTAAAATTATTTTTACAGTCTCAAAAACCATGACAATATAAGAGTAACAACTCTGGAGAAAACGAATGTCTAAACAGAAACTGTGTACTACTTCCTCATGCCCTAGCTTATTACACTCGACCATAATAAGCTAAACAGCCACTTATGGCTTGAGAGCTAAGGCCAAACCAAACTTTGCAGTCTTGTCCACAGCCTTGGTGTCAACTTCACCTGATATGGTGATGAGGGACTTTGGACGCCACTCATGTTGGATAAGAGCATTTGCCTTGCCAAAGTTGTTGACCCGTGCCTTAACCGTGGTCAGAGGATCCAAAGCATGCTGAGTGCCAACAGTGATGGTGTTCTCATTGGTTGAGAAGCTGTGAGTTACTTCCGCACCAACTGCTGTATTGGTCAACGGGCTCACTGTATGATAGTAAGATGCATTCAAAGAGTCACCCTTATCATTCCTGAATCAAAATTAAAAGTTTTCATCACATTATGCACCAACGGATTGACTCAAGAATGAATTAAGCACACAGCACCCACTCATGCAAAAACCCAAAAAAAATCCTTTTGCCGAAGAAGCTAAATTATGGAAATTATAGATGTTTCTAATAATAACCACCAATATGAAATCAAAATTTGAATTTTCAAATTTAGCAGATCTACATGCCTTTAAAAAAATTATCCAGTTTTTTGCAATGGTTTATGCATTGATTCACCACAATACTCACTGAATATATTGATTAGAGAAAGAACCCGTCACTTCTCTCCATCCTAGTCCTAGGGAGATATACGGTGTACCTCTCTACCTTCTTTCACACATTTCTAGCCTTTTTGCTCTTTCTGATGGACAGACATGCATGCCCCTACTTGGTAAGGTAAGAACACAAAAAGTAAATACTTACAGGGTCAAGGAAGCAATGAGGTCTGCATTGCAGAAGCTAAATCCAGCGTTAAACTTGGTGAAGTTTCCTGTTTTGGTGTCAAAGGAGACATCTGTCCCAAGTGAGGCAACATTAGTCCCCACCACGCCTGATAAGTTGACAATGGGGTTTGCGGTCAACCCAATGCTTGTGTTGATCCCAGCATAGTCATGTAGGTATTGAAGTTCCAGCTGTTACATTCAAGTAAACATCAAATCATATAGCCCAAAGTTTGGAAGATTCTAGTGGCACCAATGCAATTATATAATCACAACAACTCTTCCGACTCCTGTTAATCCCCAACTCCCCAGTAATAAACAAATATCTCATAGTAGAACAACAGGGATAATCAAAAACTAATTATTCACTTAAATAAGAGTGTCCTACCACAGAATCAAAATATCACTTCACTTACCTTGCCAGATCTCTGGTCAGGAACTTTGAAGCTAAGGATTGTCTTCAAGCCAGGAGCAGGTTCATCGACAGTGATGGTTGTGAAAAGCTGGTGTTGCTCAAAAAGGTCAGTTATGATCAAAGAATAATAAAGAAGTATTTCTCACGAACAATGAGGCTAAGAATAAATAATCCAAGACTTCAATTTCCTGATTTGAAAAGTGAAAACAAGACTTGATATAATTATCTGAAGCTAAAGCCTAATTCCAAAACATGCTATTGTGTGTTAAAAAAACAAATGATGGACAAAAAATAAATAAAAGAAAAGAGAAGATATGAAAAATTGAAAAAAATCAAGGTCTCATCAAAACATAGAAAAAACACATTCAAGTCTGAAATAATAGAAATAATGAGGACATTCCCATATCAAGTAATATCACATCCCACCAGCAGAAGATATTAGGAATTCAGAATAATCCAGCCACAAAGTCAAATCCAGAGACCAATTAGTTGAGATTGGAAATTTCATAATTTAAGAAACGCTGATCAGACCAGTTTTACATAAATACATCATTCTCTGCCAAAGGGGCCACAAGTCTTGAGGTATAACAAGATTCTTTAAATATAAAATACATTGAACCAGCCATATAAATACTTAAATAGCACAACTAACCTAAATAGTCACCAAAACAAGAGAGAAACAACTAGAATATGCAACGACAACTATGTAATTTATTATTATTTTTATTTAGACGAGTAAAAATACTGAAAACGATGAGGAAAACTTAAGATGACAAAAATGATACTATTTACTCAGACAAGGGATAGAAATTACATTGGAATTTGTATCCACTTTGAGATCAGTAGTGACATTCTTTTTCTTCAGCTGCGTATTGACATCAGCCAAGAATAGTTCTCCTTTCTTGGTTCCTGTTGCTGTTAAAACCTGAAATGAAAGGGGAAAACAGGAATATCAAATATTGAGATAAATATAGTTCAGATATATCTCAAGCTTCAGGACAAAATAAAGCCCGAAACATAGAACCTATACAAAAAAAAGATCACATACCTATAAGAAATCTCCAAAGCAAATCACATAAATCTACAAGTCTGGTTTATAAAATTGCATTCAGGAGACACAAAATGAACTGATAATGTAAAAGTAATGGGGAAAAATAAAAAGGATAAAAGGATGATTTTGTAGAAGAATGAAAACATTAGACAGTGCATAATTTATCAACTAAAAAGTCCTCGTGTGAACATCTTTGATCTAAATGTCCTAGCATTATGCTTGAGCACTAGAATATAATGAACAAGTTAGACCCTACACCACAACAATGTCACGTAAAAATGTACCAATTAAATACAGCAATACCAACATTAGAACTATCTTGCAACTGCACAACATTCTTACTAACAATACCTGAATGATGACATTTAAAAACATACAAATGAAGGTCATTGAAAATTTCATACGCAAGAAAACAAAGGACCCTAACATTACACTTTGATCCGCTCCAAAAATGACTAATGACCCAAGTTCAAACCAAGCCAAGTAAAATTAATAGATAAGAGTATGAAGGAATGGAGCTAATGAAAATGCTACAGGTACTTCAGGCACTGAGGAATGACTATAGCATAGCAGTGTTCAAGCTAGGGACACTCTGGGTATAAAAATTAATAAAGAGCCCCCTAATTCCGATAGGCAAGGTATGCTTTATTAGAGTCACCTAATTTCAATTATTTTTTTTAGAAAAAGTTGGCTTTCTTAGCTACTCTAACCACAATAAACAAATGCTAAAGTACACATGATAGAATCAATAGGGCTTATGAAAAACTACAAAAGTAAATAAATACAGCATACAAATAAATACAACTAAATCACTTTATGAGTTTGCCTAACATATGCATGCAGATAGTGTAAGAAAATATCACTAAAACAAACAGAACATTATATTCCCGAGTTGAAACCAGTATAAATATGAAAAATAAAACATAACCTAAAATAAAATGCAAACTGTATAACTGTTAAGATATGCTTACATGAACAATATTATACAGAGTTGCATAAACAACATATTTAATCAATGAGACAAAACTTCCCATCTAATTTGAGCATGAAACAGATAATAGAACACACATATATACACACACATAGACAAATTAATAAACAGATCTAAAAGAAGGAAAGAGATAAACTCACAACTCCAGTGGGAGAGTAGGTTGTGATTGTGAACTTGTGGTCGGTCTGGTAATCCTTGTAGAGAAGATCTAACACAAAATAAACATTACAATAATCGTAAATTGAGCTCAAATGCACAACTATTAAAGTCCATAAATAAATAAACCAATACTACCAGAATAATCCAAAATGTATGAATCTATGTGTGTGTATATATATGTGTATATATATATATACACACACAAATATAGAGAAATGAAGAGAGAAAATAAACCTCGTGATTTCTTGCCAATGTCAGAGTAAAGACCAGGACCCTTGCCCATGATTTCTTCAAAGAAATGGAGTAAGAAATCGGAGAAATAAAGAGCGTAGCAAATATGAGCAGTGAGGGAGCGAGGGTGATTTTGTGTGTATATATAATATGAAAAGCCCTAATTGTAGCCCTTTTTTAACGGTGTGCAACAGCGTGTTCAGTCAATTGGGATCGTAGGATCTTCATAAAGTCTTTTGGGTCTGTTTTGACCGTCGATTTATGAGTGGAGGGTAGTAAATAGGTTTGTTTTGAAGGGTACTTCTGGAAAAGAAGAACACGTGGCTCGTAAACTTGGTCTTTTAATCGACTTCAATTGGGTGCGGATATACCAGATTTAAGCTTCTTATTTATTTCTTTGCCAACAAAGACAGTGAAGTTTTATTGTTCTCCAAGAAATACTTTATAAATTTTGTAATTTTATCCCTTCTTAGGATAATACTACCACACAAAAAAATGCTACTCCACTTTTTAAGTTATTATTTTTATTGAAACATACTTTTACGTTCTAGGGATAATACTAGAATTGTCACAATCCAAAATTAAATGGCAAAATAGTCTTGCTGCCATACAAAAATTGTGACAATCAAAAAAGTTAGATGATTCATGCTATTACACTTTCACAAAAATATATATACTTCCCGATTTCAATTTATATAATTATTATTTATTTTTTTAAAAATCTATTTCAAATATTTTTTAGTTCAAAATTGACATTAATTTATGTCAATATAATGATGGGAATAATAATTACCTAGAAAGTACTACTATTTATAAAGTTTATTAGTTTAAAAGGTTAAAATTAATCATGTGAATTTTAAATTTAAATGTAATTCGGAATGATTGAGTATCATTTTTTACCTGTTGAACTTAATTTATGACATTTTTATGAAAACATGGTTATCACGTCTTATCGTTTTTTTAAGTGTGGTGTGTGTGTAATTTGAGAAAGCCTGGGATGTTTTTTTAATCGAATTTGTGTTAAGTTTGTTGGTTTTACAAGTCGTTCTAAGCCTTGTTTTAGACTATGAGCGCGTGACTTGTTTTATATTGGATTTTGGTAAAAAGAAAAAACATTTTTTGAGGGGATAACTTGGAAAATCCGTTGTTCTCATCTTATTATCTTATTATTTGTCATTTTAATTTTGGACCCTAAATTTGTTTATCTCCAAAGAGATTTGTATTTTATAAGATTTTTATTATTATTTTTATTTGAAAATCGTTTTGGTAATAATACATGAAATAAAACATCAAATAATGGATGGGGACCCCGTGGGCATCAAAGCCATCTCGATAGACCCGAGTACTCATAATCAGAATTTTTCACTATCACGGGGACCTTAAATTGATCCATTCTCTCGGGACGAGACCCTCGAGGTCGTTTTAAGTCTCGGAATTACATGTATAGTGATTTGAATGTTTATTATTACAATCAAAACCATGTCCATCGTGGGAACCAAGCCAAAATTCGATTCGTGGATTCTTGACTTTGAGATTCCTAGGTTCACATCGATATATTAAAACACATAAAAAGAAATCTAAAAGTGGGCTCTTGCTACCCTACCTTTTAGATTGTCATATCGAAGCCGACATTCCGAGGGATTGTGTATTGACGAGATCTATAGGGAGGGACTTAGGATCTAAAATATAAATTCGTAGATTTAAGATGCTACAGATCCGTACGATGACACAATCGAGATTTAAATACAAATAAATATAAAAAATATATCTCAAACACGTTATCAGACGATTCAATTGTTAGAATCCCTAGCGCGAATAGTTAGGACCTCTTTCCCACTAGTGTAAGACCCCAACTTATTATGAATAAATTTAAATTTTCTCTATTTATTATATGGAAATAATAAGGAGTTAATTTGATATAATACTTTGGTTATGGGTGAAATGTGCAAATTTTACAAAATAAGCAAGTGGTTATTAAATATTCATTTTTGTCGGGGAATATTCGTTTGGTCATGGAATATTCTTGTTGTGGGAATATTCATAATGACAGTAGTAGCCATTCGTGGGCCCTCATAATGTAGAATAACTGTCGAATGAAAAAATGACAAGTTTGAATTTTTATAAATAACGGCAGTAGTTATTACAATTAACATTGTTGGAATACTCCGTGGTTAAAAATCTGATGTCTGGCGTGGTTGCGACGATAGCATACCAGTATTACGATATCTTTGAATTATTGATTCTTACGTAAGAAGGCACTACTTAATAATTGTTATAGTAATTACTTTTTAATATTTTATTTTATTGATTCAATAATTGCTGTGTTGATATTTTATATTATTGTTGTTTCAATAATTGTCACTGCACAGTATTTTCCATTATCAGATCAATAATTCATATTATTTGAATAATATTATTAGATAACATTATTGGCAATGTCTAAAAAGTTACATCTAAGGAGAGGTTTGGTCACCTAATAATTTGGCACAAGATGAGAGAAATCCTTATTGGAAAGCCCCTCTTTTCTCGAAAGCTATTCGGTTGTCATAATTGTGATTCTGTAATATTATTTGTGAATAATTAATTATTGATTTATATGATAAGAAAATATTTATTTATGTGGATATAAATGATGGATTTATTTATTTTATGTGGTTATAATTGAAGGATTTAATGTTAAGGTGTTTTATCAGTATTTTTGTCGGAATGGAGGTATTAAAAATCAAATCAGTATTTTTACGATATATTGCGTGAGTTATAATTTTTAATCCGACCGTTGGATCGTTGTGATTTTTGGATATGTTATACATATATAAGTTGAGTATATGTCCACAAATTTTGAACCGTTAAAAATGAACGAATGATTTGTTATGAAATTTAAGAGGTGACTGATTCAAAAATTAGGGTTATAATTGATTTTGGTGGAAAATTCTAGAATTGAGTGGGCCCCACTTGTGGTTGGTGAAGAAATGTGCTGATTTTATTTCAAATGTGGTGGGTGGCAATAGTAGCAGGTAAAGCCATCAGGTAGCAGGTCAAGTTTGCTTCGGCGGTCTAATATTTTCCTATAAATAGAGGGCTAAGTTAGCATTGAAAATCACACCAGAAATATAAGCTTTCTTTCTTTCTCTCTCTATATTATCGAGCGTATTTTGTGAGTATTTAGATACTTTGGGAGTTGTTGTTCAGTACAAGTTTCATTCAAAGATCACTTGAGCCTTTCATTCAGGAAATCATTGTTTTCTTTTGAGGTAAGGGATGTTATTTTCTTCTTAAATGATATTATTTTCTTCAATACCATTATGCCAAAATATTGGTTTGAACTTTTTAATCAAATTTGGAACTTTTGTGTTTAGGGGTTCTTATTCAAGTATACAAGACTTATTCACGATATCTGACCTTATTCACAAATACGACACTATTCACCGAAAAATAAAATTTTTTCTTTTTCATCCCAGATGTCTTTTATGGTTACTATCCTTGATTGTATCTATGTTTTGATCTTTATTTTTACTTCACACTTGGTTATTATGGAGTATTATTGAATTTGGATAAACCGAAATACGAATCCCTAATATTTGTCCTTCTGTCTTACTGAATTCATTCTCTAAAATGTTTTTCATCATCCTTAGTCCTTAATGGTGATACTTGATGAATATCTTTGGCTCAGTAGTGCGAGATGAATGATTACGATGAATATCTTTGGCTCAGTAGTGCAAAGATGAACAGGTGTTGAGATGAACATGACCAACTGGTAATACAAATGAATATCTTTGGCCCGTAGTGCAAAGATGTATATTGATTGATGTTATAGGGAAAAAATATTGATGATGGACTTTTAAATTCATAGATGATAGTAGATTTCATTCTCTACTTAACTCTTCTAATGAATTGTTGTTTCCACTGCAGTTGTTGATCTAAAACTTGTTGTCGATTATATTCTATCAGATTTTTCCCTGTTGAAGACTAAGGATAATTTGTTGTATATTATCTTAGTCATAATATTCTTTACTGGGCTAGTTGAGCTCACCCTTTTCCTTTTTGTTCCATTTTTCTTCTAAGGAAGCGAAAACATGGCAGGAACCAGTCGGAGTATAGAGTGATGGTCTTAGACAGTTGTTTTAGCAGTCCTCACTATTTTTGTAAAATAGTATATCAATAATTGTAATGAGAACTTTATTTGGGTGTTGATATTGTCTAGAAGACAATATTTGTATTTAAACTCACAATATATGTTGTCGTATTTTGCACGATAATTGTATTAATAAAGTTGTAGTTATTTTTCTATACCATATATTTGGCGACTCAGAATGGGTGATGTATACCTATTTTGGAGGCGTCACAGTTGGTATCAGAGCTTAGGGATATGGTCTCTGGTGGAGATCGGGGAATAGAACTAGGAGGGGAGAGGCAGAGTAAATCCTTCTTCGCTAGTGTGTTCTACCTAAGCTTATTTGTTGGTCGGTCATAATATAGGGATATTATGTGATATGTTAATTTGTTTAATTAACCCTGTTTTATGGCGATTTTAAGAATGGCAAATTTGAGAACGTTAACGAGAATATCTGAGACGAAACTTTTCGTCGAGTATAATATACCATATTTTCGACGGACATATTCCCTCGGAATTTTCCTATTTCTGACTGAAAATTCAAATAATCCAATATTTATTAAAAATGCCTCATTATTAACGCCGACGAAAATTGCGTCGAAGATAACATATGTCCAACGGGCATGTTCCGTCGAAGGTGACTTATCTCCGACTGAAAATTAGAATATTTTGGTATTTATAAAAAAATGGTTATTTATTAAATCCGAGGGAAGTTCCGTTGGAAATATCTTATTTCGTCGGAATTAACTGTTTTTTTAATACAAATTTTAAAAGTTCAGTTTTCAGGTGTTTTAAACCCATTAATGTACCTGTAACTTGTCACAATCCAATACACAGTAATATAAACCTGTATCTCACATTCAAATATGCAACGTAGCACTAAAACGTAATCTTCAACTCATTATCATTCACATTCACATTCAAATATCCACCAAAACGTATTATAAGCTAACCAATTACAAATATAAGCTAATGTTAATCCATAAATAATAAACAATATAATTTACAATACTTATACAGACGCAATTAGACACTACAATATATACAAATGTTCTATAATAACATGAATACAAATGAACTATAAACTAGTAAAAAGTATCATTATGGTAAGGAGGTGAGCGGCGTTCTATCGCTCGTGTATAGAAATCAACATCATTATGCTTCGTCATCATATGATCTATTGATAGAATCAAAATATAAATCATTAGTCTGTGTATATATATATATATATATATATATATATATATATATATATATATATGAGAATTAACAAGCTAGCCTTAATTAAAAAAATATAAACAATAAAAATACCTGAGTAGGTGGGGCGGACGAAAAGCCTCCTCCAAGAGGGTAATCACCATCCGAAGCATCTCGGCACTCCAAGCGTCGAACTACTCCCGTGGTAATCCCGTACTCTTTGTAGAGGCCCCTGCTATAATAGTTTGAGCAATCTGCTCCCGTGGTAATCCTATACGCTCCAAACGTCGAACTACTCCCGTGGTAAGTGTTGAAGTTTTATTATCTTTTAAACGGAAAGAGTAAGATATAAATCAAAATCATTAAAAACTGTCTCTTAATGAAAAATTGAAATACATGGAGCCTTTATAAATATTGCACTCCATCTCTTACAAATTTTAAGATCATTATTGATTTTTAAAAAGTCAATTTATGATATTTTTAAATTTAAAAGTCATTTAGATGTTTTGTACTTTTTAGTTATCAAACAATTTTTTAAGTTTAGATGTTATTTTATTCAGATGATCTAATTTATTAAGATATACTAATCATTCAGAACTTAATTACTCAATTTTATTAAATACTACCTAAGTAATTAAAGGACTAATAAAAAATAAAATTGTTGCACAATAATAAGTTAATATTAAAATTTGTAAGACCATAAAGATAGTTTTAGTTCTATTCAAATTAATCGTAGCACTATATTGGAGCAAGTATATAAAATATTTTACTTAAAGACCAAAGACCAAAACCAAAAAACCAGATTTTGGCTTATTATATATTTATATAGATATAGATATAGCAGTCCGGATCTTAAACTTATCTCTTATCCAACATAACTTGCATACCCTCGTTTAGCGATGGACCGGACGACGGTTCGATCCGTCGCTATATATAGAATCGTTGTCTTAGCTTTTAACGATGGACAACATATAGCGACAGACAACATATAGACGGTGGTTCTATATATAGCGACGGACCGAACCGTCATTCGGTCCATCGCTAAAGGAGGGTATGCAAGGTATGTTGGATAAGGGGATAAGGGGTAAGCTTAAATCCAGACTAATAGATATAGATTAGGATTTCTGAATTAACTTCTTAAAATCAAAATGAGAAATTATAATACACAAAAGGAGTAAGAAATAAATTAAATTTATAGATATATTATTACACATATATATACTACATATTCAAAACCCATAATTAAAATACATAATTTCATCTAATGCTAATGCTAATGCTAATGCTAATGCTATGTATCTATTTGGTAGAATAATTAAAAGTATATGTACATTTTTTTATCATAGAGCATCATGTCACTCATATCAGTTGATAAATAATTCTCGGTACAAAATAAGGGTCTCTTTTGTAGTCCTCAGATCCTAACTACTTTGTGCATCCACAATTATATATATATTTATATATGTATATATATATATATATTCACAATTAAACATGCACGAATTATAAAACTGCTGGTGAGCTTCGACTTCTTATAAAGTAATCATTTTCACCAAGTTGATCTTCTTCATAAGCCTAATACGAAGTAGTAGGCCAATGCTACCGGCAGTGCTAAAAGTAAACCAAGTATCACCCTGAAACCAGAATTTTAAAACACCAATTCTCAATAAATAATCCAATTTACCCTCAAATATTAATTTGTATAGCTAGCTAGCTAGCTACTAGGCAAAAATAACATTTACCCCATTAATGTAACTGGCACATGCACCATGTGCGACAAAAACTACAATTGACTGATTGAACTAAAAAACTAAATTACTGGCAGAGACATGCATATATATATATATATATATATATATATATATATATATATATATATAAGTTACCCAATGCTCAAGATGTCTGGATGTACATTATACTCCTTGGCAAATACAAATGGGACTATTCCTTGGGGAAGAGATGCCTGCAGCAGCACAAATAAATTAACCACATAATTAACCCTGAATTGTATCCTTCCTTAGTTTAGAAAACAAATTTATTTATTTTAAAAAAAAACAACTCTTTTGCACCTGCACAATAGCCACCTTAAACAAGATTCCCCTTAATCCAATAGCATAGGAGGAGACTATCATCAGAGCAGGTCCTGCTATGAACTTCAATGCTATGGCTAATACCGCCCGTCGGCTTTCATTGGCTTTAATTATGCCACCTCGAGATGCCATGAACAAGCCTATATATACACATCAACTACGTACACTATTCAACCAGTTGAGGTCTAAATGCATACGTTATTTCTGTAATCAATATTTGCACAATTATATATATATATATATATATATATATATATATATATATATATACGTACGTACATACCAAGGCTGAACATTGCCATTCCAAGTCCTCCATCCGCCAATATTGATATAGATTTATCAACAATCTTTGGCAAATGTAATCCCCACCTATATAAAACAAGTTAGTTCAACCAACAATTTGTTTAGTCCTCATGATGAGGCTGGCTAGCTAGCTAAGTTATTCCGTCTGCAAGCGTTAATGCTGTAGGCTTACCTAAAGCTTATCATTGCCCAAATGAGTCCCAAGACAGTTGCATGAGTATTGGGGTTG
Organism: Panax ginseng; assembly: GCA_020205605.1. NCBI lineage: Eukaryota > Viridiplantae > Streptophyta > Magnoliopsida > Apiales > Araliaceae > Panax > Panax ginseng. The sequence continues at coordinate 17,139,009 of CM035132.1, forward strand.
ATTATTAGTTTCCTCCCTACTGTCAAAAGTACACGCACTAGTTTGTTTTTTCTTGGAGTTCTTGTTTTTTCTTCTGCCCCTTGCCCTTCCTCCTGTGCTTCCGAGGCCTCCAACTCCACTTGATACACAAATTCAACTACGGATTATACCAGTGTATAGACCATATAAACAAATTCAAGATGTTCAGTCCAAAAACTATCATGATACTTTCAGAATTTGTTTTGAGTGTCAAAATTCATCATTCAGTTTGGCAAGTACTAGCAAAAACACCATTCAATATAATGGACAACATTTTATATGCATTTTGTGGACTAGCTAAATATGATATCATAGCGCTATTTTGGTGTGTGAAGCAATGTTTTAAGACCATCGAACCGGAAAAGTTATCGGATGGATGGATCACTGGTTAGGGGTGAGTATTTGGTTATAACCAAACCAATTTTTTCCCCCGGTTATAACTGAATACCAAATTTCATTATTTGAACAATTAAGTATCCGAAATATGTACTAACCGAATTATACTATTCGGTTAATAACCCAAATATAAACTTAATTTTACAAAACAAAAAATTTCACATTAAAGTTTCCAAATAATATTTAACCACAATCCGCAATCATAATAATTCACAAACTAGTTTAATAATTTTCAAATTAACAATACATAAGTACATAATCTATATGACAAAGTCTATAAAATTCTAATAAAAAATAGTATTTTATTTTTTTAAGTTTCTAATTTGGTTAATCGGTTATCTGAATAGTCCAATTTTCATATTCAAAACTGAAAACCGAAATATAAAACGGTTATAACCGACTATACCCAAATAACCGAAATAATTTGGATAAAAAATCAGTTCAGTTCGGTTCGATTATTCGGTTTTATTTGTTTTTTGCTCAGTCTCAAGTCTGGTTCAACCAATAGTTGAACCGTTATTGACCGATGACATCATAAATATATAAAAATATATATCATTAGTAATTAATAAAATTTTAAAAAATTTCATTTTTTATGAACTAAAATATAATAAAGCTGAGTTACAATATTACTAAAAATGATTAATTTTAATATTAAAAAACTGGTTCACCACCGATGGTCAACCAACTCAATCTGAGTTCAGTGGTGTGAAGTCAACTTATATGCATAATTCATAATATTAGCAAATGATATGGGGAGATATGTAAAATATATTGGGCCCCAGCAGTATTATCCTTTCTGAAAAAAGTATGACCAAGGGAACTAAAATCGAGTATAATTTGGTAGTGGTATATATGAGAATATGGTTCTTGATAGAGCATAACGGAACAAAGGAAAATGGCCGACCCAACTATTTGGTATTAATTAAGACTTATAATAATTGAGTTGAGTTGTACCTGTGAGTTGTGGTGATGGTGTGACATAGGCTTCCCTTGTGGCACTAACCTCAAACAGAAACAATAATAGGTTATACCAAATCATGCTTTGTAGTACAACTATCTGGACAAGGAGCCCTGCTGCTTCATCCCCATACATTGCTTTTATTAATGGAATCCCAAGGATCAATGTGTTGGGTAATGTTGAGAGTGAAATACCTGTTATGACCCAGTTCAGGCTTCCTCTAGAGCTCAATTTGGTGATTACTCCCAACACAATAAAAGCAAGAACTTTTTGAAGGGTATCAGCAACTACAAGCATGAGGTTCATTTTGTAAGGGTTGCTTGTAGAGATGAGCTTGAAGGACAAAAGGGGAATTGAGAATTTGGCAACAAATTTGTTGATGCCTGAGCATTGATCCGGTGTGAAGAGTTTCCACCATTTCATGGATATGTAGGCCAACATCATGGCTACATATAATGGGACAGAGGCCGCTACGACTTGGTAGACTTGGTTAAGGGAAATCATGGCAGCCGGCCACCGGTTGATTGGAGGATGGAAGATGACTATATATATATCCCCTTTATAATTTTAATGAAACAACCTTAGTCATAAGACTCTTTATACTTTGTTGGCTTATCAAAAGGAAATTAAAGGCGGCCTGTGGGGGGTTCATGCTTACATCGAAGATTCCTTGTTTTACTAATTATAAATAGAGCAGATATATTACTAATTATTTTTAAAGTTAAATGATGTGAAAGTAATCATTCTTTCATAGATCTGTTTTATTAATAATGTTCGTCTACACTCAATTTCTAAAGTTTTCCCCTTTGTTTCACAGTGAAAATGTTTCTACTCTATTATTTTAACATAGAATGACAAAGCTAGAGCTGATACTTACATTTTTATCAAAATACTATAATATAATATAAGAATAATACTATGTGATACACAAAAAACATGTATCCAATGGTAGGACGTACCCTTGGTATTTTTATCATGTTTGTGCACAACTTTCTGTGTATAGTTTGTGTCCTCGCAATATAACGTAAGTCAAAAAGGAGGTGGCTTCATCCTTTTCCTTTATCGGTTCTTTTTGGACCTAAAAAAAACCCTTAGGTGACTAGTCTTAAATCTTATACTCCCAAGTTAAATTCAAAAACAAATATTGATTTCTAGCACTCCAATTTACCTTGCAGGAAATTAAAGAGGAATAAAGAAGTGAATTGCAAGGGAAGTAAGTAAAGTAGTGAGTAAATATAAGGGATGAAGGAAGAATTTTGCTGAAAATGGTCAAAAGTGTTGGAATAAGTGTAGTGGAGAATTTGCTTTTGATAATGTAAAAATTTGCCAGAAATGTGCTTAGTGCCTCTTTCTTCAAGTTTTCTTTGTATTGTCGTGTCACCATTTGATGATGGCAGTGGTAACTGAATATGAAACTATCCCCCGGCCCGAATCTAGTTAAGTAAGTGTTCCCAGTGCACATGATTTAGTTTCCGTGCAATTAAATAAATTAAATACGCATGCATGCAGATGCATTCTCTCCCAAATTCTTTTAATTTTTAAGGGTTAAGTTCAGATGATTACATGGGGCTTGGGCGGTTTCTCACTTAACCATTTGTAGTCAGTAAAACTACATTTAAACTCATGATTTTTTGAGTTGAAGTGAAAACGTCACATTTTTCATCCAATTTAACTGTACGTGTATGTCACACGCTAAAAACGCATGAAAAGGGGCTTTAACGATTAAAAAAGACTGAAATGCCCCTCATTCCTCTCGTTTTCTTCTTCTCTCTGATTAGGGCAAGCTCTTCTCTCCTATCGACTCCCTCCCCCTCGATGGCCACCGAAGCTACTCCTCCTCCGTCACGCCTCAACTCCGATCACCACCCCATCCCTCCATCACGCCTCAACGCCTCAACTCTAAACCCTAACTTAGCTTGTTGCTCAAGAGAGAGAAAAATAGTACCTTTAAGGCTCCGATCTGAAGGTGTCTTGGAATTCCCAACTGCCAAAATTTGCCAGCCCTTGATCTTTGCAAGATTTCGCAGAAGGGTAATTTGACACAGAGACAACAATCCAGAGCTTGTGTGTTTGAATTTCTTGAGTGATTTCGTGGTTTTCTGTTTGATGTATTATATGTATATGCCTCTTAGGCAGAATCAAGCTGTTACAAACCACATACTTATCTGTATGGTCGGTAGGTTTTTATTATTCATTCTCATTTTTGTTGACTCTTGTTGATCTAGGACTGAAACTTAGTTGCTCCTTGATCTATATGTAGGCTCCTGTTATTGGACATACTGAATTCGAGGTCCCCATTTGCACTATTGCTGCTGAGGACTTTGTTTTTATCTGTTCTCATAAATGGTTTCCAATAAGGCTGTCTTGAAGTTTATTAGAATATTCCTTATCTTATTATTTAGATTGTTTCTCTCAATTATTTCAAAGTTTTTAAATGTACAATATGATTTCGATTTCATATGACAATTGTTGTCCTTTATTTCCAGTTTTTTATTGGTAAATTTAGTTCTGCAGGACAAGTCTGCAAGGAACATTCCTTATCTTAATAATTAGCTTTTCTCTAAATCAGTGCTAGAAAAAAAGTTCTGTACATCTTACAAATCCAGAGCTTTCTATGGCTACTAATTATATGGCTTTTTGCCTTTTGCCTTTTGCCTTTTGCCTTTTGCTTTTTGGAATTATTATTACTTGTTAATATTAGTTGGAATTGTGTGTTTTGGTGTTATCGCATGCAAAAATATTGGAGTAATTTCCAATTTCGTGATTGAAATTACATGTAGTATGTATCATCAGGTCACAATTTATATTGTGACCATTTTGATCTGTTAATTAATTAGGACATTTGTGTTTGTTTTTGTTTCTGTTTATGGGTAGGCAGGAGATCCTCTGTATGTGTTGTTATGCAGATATGCTCATGCAGATAGGTTTGTATTCTTCAATGAGATTGACCGTGTGGAGTGATTTTGTAATCCTATCAGGTACAACAAATTAGCAACAGGATCATCTTGAATCTCTTGTATTTTCTCTATCCATTTCTTCGTCCTGAACCTCTCTTTTAGAAAAATTCCCCCTAATCTCATTCAATTGTAGAAAATCTCTCTCTACCCATCTAGGATCATCTTGAATTTGATCCTCAGAAACCACTTCTTTACCTTTGTAACTCACTTTTTCAATGGAATTCAGTAAATTTCTCCCGGGAATCTCTTAATCAAGAAAACCCAATTTGGAATTATCACACAGATAACTAAGAGTCGGCTTCTGAGAGCCAGAATTCCCAAATTTTAAGAGTTTTGATTGAGACCCATCGAAATCCATCTCTGATTGTCTAAATGAAATCAGTTCAGAAGACTGCAAATTCTAGACTGATCTAATAAACAAGAAGACTGACAGAACATGGTTTGGTTTTCAATATATATATAAAGGGTAATTAAGTCTTTAACCAAATAAAGTAACGGAGTTAAGACGGAAAGCATTTTTTTACTTCAACTCAAAAAGTCAGAAGTTTAAATGTAACTTTACTGATTACAGGTGATTAAGTGGAAAATCGCCCAAACTCCAGGTGTTCATCTGAACTTAACCCAATTTTTTAAATAAGTAGTAATATCATATAAATTAATAATATTTTGAGACGAGACGAGACGAATGGAAGGAATATTGGATGACTAGTGTTTGGGCATGTACTGATGTTGCTGATACAAATTTGTTGAATACTGTATGGTAGGTAGGTATATACTAACGAATGTATATGTGGTACGTAGAAGAGCGCCCATGGGATTGGGATTGGGATTGGGATTGGGATTGGGATGAAATAAAAGTGCAAAATACGTACAAGAGCACCTCAACTCTTATTGAGTACCGTTTGTGTTACTAATAAGGAAGGAATTAGATTTTGTTTTTTTATATGCTTCAACATATATTTATACTACTCCCTCACTTAATATATCGTTTTAGATAATTTTATTTTTTTATTAATTATTTAATTATAATCTTTCTAAATTACTCATGGAAAAATGTTAATGTGTGTGAGAGAGTGTATGAAATAAGTATAATAATTATAAGAATTTAAATATATTATATCATTTCCTTAATTCGTATACAACTCTAAAACGACATATATTAGGAACGGAGGGAGTAGTATATAAATATTTTATTTATTTTTTTGCTAAGTTATAATTGAATTCTAACTTTTGAAACTTAAATCTTTTCCAAAATAACCATATAAATAGCAGTCCAACTCTTATGCTACGTTTGGATTACAGGAATACAAGTGGGAGTAGAATGATTCATTTCCAAATAATGAAAAAAAATTGTGTTTAATTGTTCAATTTGAGTGGAATAAATTATTTTCGTTCCTACCAAATTTGTGAATATTTATTCCTTGAGGAAGCGTATGAAATAATTCATTATGCTAGAATGAATCATTTCATATTCATTCCACCCCTTTTCCTATTTCATATATTCTCCAATTTTATTCTTTCGATCCAAACGTAGTAGTATTAAGGTTAACACATTTCTTTATTTATTTATTTATTTAAAACATGCTAATTTATATGCATTTAGCTGCTCCACTTTTTATGCTTTACATATTAGTATGTTTATATATACCGGATGGATGGATGGATATGTTTGTTTCAATAGACAAATTTTAATTGTTAGGTTATTTTTTCTCTTAAATGTAAGTGAAAAGGGTTATTATTCAATAAGTTGTCCAAGAGTTTGTGTAAATAATTATGATACCCTTATTTGTTTAAAACATAAATATAAGAATTATCTTAAAATTAAATCTATACAGATTAATTCTTAGGAACTGATATTTCTACATAAAAAATAATATTTCTACATGCTCCCTTTCACGTGAATAGTAAGTGAGTACCACTTCTATGTGAGAGAGACTTATGTGAAATTATTATTTTAACATGTGAAATTTATTAATTCTTTAATAATACTTGCTAAAAAAAAATTAATTTAACCAGAAGTTGCCTTCAGAACATCTATTTTTGGTCCAACCAAACTGAGATTTGGCAGGCCAATGTAATTTAAGCTTGTTTGTGGAGCAGATTGAGGCCCAGGCCTGCATTTTTGTAATTTATTAGTGTTTATATACAAGGACTTAATACTCGTGTACTTTTTAATATTAGTTGGACTTTCAATGGGCTTTCCTTGCATGAAAATAAATTATTTTGTCCTACCAATTATTGGAAAGCCGAATGCATTAATGAGTAATGACTAGGTTTAGGCCTAATGGTTACTCTCTCCCCTTCTATAACATGTTAATTAATAAAAAAAATTTAACCTAAATTATCTTTTTAAATACTTAATCTTTAGATGGAGTTCAATTATTTTTAAATTCTCACATCCCTAATAAGTATATTAAATAGAAAGAGATGGGGATAAATCACTTTTTGGTCACTGTACTATGGTCCGGTTTTCATTATGGTTACCGAAACTTTTTTTATTACAATCGAATAACTGTACTCTCAAATATTATAAAATAGTCATTAATTTTAATTTCTGTCCAAAAACCAGACGAAAATGCTTAGTAGACTAACAGAATCCAAGTGGCACTGAGGTGGCACGTAGGGTCCACTCCCACATGGATCTGTAGTCAAGATAATACACTTTTTGGTTACTGTACTAGGTTTCGATTTTCATTGTGGTTACCGAAACTTTTTTTTGTTACAATCGAATAACTGTACTCTCAAAAATTACAAAATGGTCATTACTTAAAAATCATTATTATTTAAAAATGTTGAAAGTCAATGTTGAAATTATTATTATTATTATTTTTATTATTATTTTTTCAAAATTATTATTATTACTATTATTATTATTTTGAAATTATTATTAATACTATTATTAGTATTATTAAAAATTGTTATTATTATTTTAAAATTATTGTTATACAATACTATTAATTTTACTCCGAAGTTCTACATATTATTAAAATTATTATTATTAATAGTATTTTATTATTATTATTATTTTAAAATTATTATTATTAAGAGTATTTTATTATTTAAAAAAAAATCCCCCTTTCTTTTCTTGATTATGATGAATCTGATCAACTTTTTTTTTTTTAATCAGAGTTGCTGGAGAATCCAACAACAACTGCCTGCCACCAAGAGCGCAAGTGGCTAATAATAACAATAATAATAATAATTTTAAAATAATAATATTAATAATTTCAAAATAATAATAATAATAGTAATAATAATATTATTGACAATAATGACAGGATAATTTCAAAATACATGCAATACGTATTGCATGTACATAATTTTTTTTAGTGCTAAATAAATAAACCAAATAAACTTATTAAATAATATATACATGACCTTTTTGTAAATAATAATTTTAAATAATAATAAATTTTAAGTAATAATAATTTTTAAGTAATGATCATTTTGTAATTTTTGAGAGTACAGTTATTCGATTGTAATAAAAAAGTTTGGTGAACTCACAATAAAAATCTGACCTCAAAGACAAAGAACTCAAAAAGTGTATTATCTTGACTACTTAATCCACGTGGAGTGGACCCTCACGTGCCACCTCAAAGGCCACTTGGATTCTCGTTAGTTCATAAAGCATTTCGTCTCTGGTTTTGGACTGAAATTAAAATTAATGACCATTTTGTAATATTTGATAGTACAGTTATTCGATTGTAATAAAAAAAATTTCGGTAACCACAATGAAAACTGGACCATAGTAAAGTGACCAAAAAGTGATTTATCCCGAAAGAGATGTTATATTGATACACCAGTTTTCAATGTAAACATTTTTGTCTTTATTCAATTAATTTTTAATAAAAGTTTTTGAGTAAAAAGATTATGAGGGTATAAGAGGAAGAATATGATAAAAATAATTATTAATTAATATAGAAATAGAATATTTAATTTAAAATATTATAAAAAAAAAATTAAGATATTTAATATGGGATGGATGGAGTTAGAAAGTTAAAGGTTTCTAACTCTAATAATAACTTAGATTGGTCCATGTATATTGTAGATTTTACCTCAAGACAGTATAATCTACGAGTCAAGATGACTGCTGATGGAATGTCACATTAGAAACATTTAATTATAATTACAAAATTGTACTACACGAATATAAAGTGCTTGAAATACAAATTAAACCACCACATAAAGATATATATTATTTTTTTTCGTTCTTTAATATAAGTCGTTTTAGAGAATTGTTATTTGTTTTTTTAATATAAGTCGTTTAAAAATTTTAAGTAAGTATTAATTGTTTAGTTTCCGATATTACTCTTGCAAGTAATAAATATAACTTTGGTTCTCTTATTATTTTTTATCCAATAAATAATACGAAGTACTCTATTTTTTTAATACAAGGGCAATATAGACAATTAATATTATATTTAATGTTATACAATTATTTTTTTAATATTTATACACAACTCTAAAATAACTTATATTAAGAAACAGAGGAATTACCGTAGTAGTGTTGTTAGAGTTGGAGCTAACGTCAATTTAGATAATCGACTAAACTTGTTAGTATAATTTTTATTTCATAAAGTTATTTAATATCCGAATTTGACTTGGTAAAATTCCTAATTCCACAACAGCCAATAACTACTAATAACAATTTACAGTTAATTTCCACTGGCATTAATTGGATTGTAATTTGCGGCTCCTAAAAATACAAGCGGGTCTCCAGACTTTGAGGGGGACCTCATATCATACACAGTATTAATCCTTGTATAACTTATAGCTTCTTCCACACAAACTATATAAACAAATAGCCTTTTTATGCAACAAGAAATTTTTGGGGTGCCATGCATTGACTTGGGTTCAATCTATAAGACATTCCGCCCAGTTAGTATCAAAGGGGTTCAACCCCAGATAGACCATTATTACTACTAATTATATAGTTAATTATTATCACTTTTTCCCAAATTAAATTTAAAAAATAACAATAATAAAAGCAGCAGAAAAGGGAAAAAAATGAGAGGAGCTATGGCAAGTTTAGTCTTCATTTTATTTTTCACATTTTGTTTGTCATTGATGGCTGATGAACAACTTGACCACGAACCAATTACTGAAAAAACACCGGACCACCAGGAACCAACTGCTGAAAAAACACTCGAGGACGATCCAGTTACTGAAAAAGCAGTGGAGGAAGATCCGTACTGGCAGGGGCGAGAAGAGGAAGCCGAGAAGGACATTGCTAATGCCTACGTGTCTGATACAGAGGATGTTACCTCAGATTTCGACCACGAGTAAGCTTTCTTTCTGTCTCTCTCTATATATATGTATATGTATATGTATATATACATGCACGCCTCCTTTTGTTTAAAATATGTTTTCTTTTTCACCTTTTAATCAAATTCTGCATTTAGGTTCTTTACCATTTGAAAATTTAAAAGAAATAATAAAATAATTTTTTTTTAAATGAAGACTCGTTCATGTTAGTTATTCGTATAGTTTTAAATGTTAGTGTGTGATAAGATTGTTTATTTTGATGTTAAACAAAGTGACTATTGACAGAAAAACGTCACCAAAACCATTTTCAATACCTATTTACTTGACATATATAAGAAACCGAAGCAAAAAAGCATAGATTTTTCCGGTCCCCCATTGTCTAGTTTTGATCGATGCTAATTAACAAAGATTATGATACTTAATTTAAATTTAAAAATTATAAATGTCAGCACGTCAAACAGCACAAGAAGGCAGTTGGGCAAGAAATACAAAGGACCATGCATGGCCTACAACGCCATCGACATGTGTTGGAGATGCCAAGCAAATTGGGCCGACAACAGAAAAAAGCTGGCAGACTGTGCCCTCGGTTTCGGCCGCAGAACCACCGGCGGAAAGGCCGGAACATTCTACGTGGTGACGGATCCCTCCGACGACAACCTTGTCCAGCCCAAGCCCGGAACCCTACGGCACGCCGTAATCCAAAAGAAGCCGCTTTGGATCATATTCGCCAAAAACATGAAGATTAGGCTGCAACAGGAGCTGCTGATGCAAAGCGACAAGACCATCGACGGGCGCGGGGCCAATATCCACATCACCGGTGGGGCCGGGATCACCATCCAATTTGTGAGGAACGTTATTATTCATAACCTGCATTTCCATGATATAATTGCTACCCCGGGTGGCATTATTAGGGACTCGGTGGACCATATGGGCGTGAGGACTTGTGCGGATGGTGATGCCATTTCCATATTTGGTTCTTCCGATGTTTGGATCGATCATGTCTCAGGCTCTCATGCTGCCGATGGCCTCATTGATATCGTTGCGGGTTCTACCGGCATCACCATTTCTAACTGCCATTTCGTCCGTCATGACAAGGTAAATTAATATATACTTGTTCGAAATTGATTAATTCCGAATGATGTGACCATGACATTTTTAAAAATAATTAACGATGGTATCTTAAAATACATGAATCAGGAGTGACAAAGCCACAAATTTTAGTAAGTTTCTGTATAGTTTGAGATGTATGATCCCACGACGAAGAATTGAAATAGAAGCTACGGGAGAGTTTTTATCGCAAAAGAATGTCACTATATATTTACATATATATATATATATATATATATATATATATATATATATATATATATATATATATATATATATATATATATTTTAAAAGGTAAAGTTTGAAGTGAAAAATTGTCTATAAAAATTATCGTATCTCTAATTTTGGTATAGAGGAAATATAATACAAAGCTATATATACGTATATACATACATTTTTGTCCTTCTAAAAAAAGTAATACTATAAAAGTAAAAAGAATTTCTTGCAAAAATTAACTTAGGAGGTGCATGCATGCATAAATGCCATTATAACTATTATATATAACCACATAAGTTTGTTTTTATAGTGTGTACAGATATATTATTTCTATGTATCGATTATATATCCTTACGTGCGTGCGTGCGTGCGTGCGTGCAGGTGTTGTTATTTGGTGCTGAGGATAACAACGCCAAGGACAGGAATATGCAAGTGACAGTTGCATTTACCCACTTTGGGAAGAAATTGATCCAAAGAATGCCCAGATGCCGATGGGGATTCTTCCATCTGGTCAACAATGATTACACTCACTGGCTCATGTACGCCATTGGAGGTAGCCAAGGTGCAACCATTATTAGCCAGGGTAACCGATTCATTGCACCACCCGACCCGAAAGCAAAAGAGGTTACCCATAGGAATAGTGGTGCTGTAGCAGAATGGCAGAAATGGACATGGAGATCAGAGGGCGATCTCATGATGAATGGAGCCTTCTTCGTGGAATCTGGAAATAGAGATTGGATAACTTCAGTCAACAGACTGGACTTGATCGGCCCACTGCCCGCTACTGAAGTCACTACTCTAACCAAGTTTGCAGGCCCACTTGGCTGCTCCAGGGGCCTACCATGTTAATTCAATAGATACTACAACGACTAGTTAGTTAGGTTAGGTTGAGATGGTGATTACAAAGGTAATAATTAAACCTCTTATTGGTTTGAGATCGTTGGGAGAAAAGAGGTGAACGATCAAAGATGAATTTTAAGAACCAAGAGGAAGCTTTAATGTTTGTTAGTTTAATTTTTGTTTGATGTTTGTACGTAGATCAATAGTACTATATATTTTCTTGTTAATAATGTAATATAGTAGTAGGAGCTATATATATAACAAATAAAAGCTATATATAGAAGAAAAAATATATATATATATATGCAAGACCTCAAATCTATTATCAAACACAGTAGTAATCAGAAGTAAGATTTATTGTTTGCTCGCTTGCAAGTGATATACTTTGAAATTACTAAGGATGCATTGTGGTGGAATCACGACGCACACATGAAACACTTCCTCCCTTATCTCATGTATCTACTACATAAATTTATCTGTCATGCATAACAATTTGCCTTGGCACCGGTATACTCCCCTTCAAAATTCTTTTCCCCTATTACTCCCATTAAAATTTGTTACGCTCATAATTTGTCCTTCATATTTCAACCTTTCACATCTTTAACAAGGGCTAGTTACTATATATAGTCTTTCGAGTAAGGGTGTAAACGAGTCCAACCGAAATGAAAACTACTCGAATTCGACTCAGAAATGATAAATTCGTACTCGAATTCGAATTGTATTTGAAAAAATCTACTCAGATTCAACTCGACTCGAATATTTATTACTCAAATTCGATCCGACTCAGATCGAATTATATTCAAACTACTCGCGAGCTTCAAATTCAAGCTCACTAGTTTTATAATAAATATAATTATAAATTGAATTTGTTATATTACTTAGAAATGAGAAAATATATTTACTATTACAGTTTACAAATATAAAATCACAATTAAAATTAAAAACAAAACAAAATAATAATAATTAATGTAAGACCCCGAATTTTATGAAATAAAAGTATTCAATTTTTCTTATAATTACAATTCAGTAAATGGTTAAATTGATAAAAGTTAAAGTTAAGGATGATATATGAAAATTTTCAAAATACGCAAGTGGTTATAAAATATTCAATTGTCAGGGAATATTCGTTTGGTCGTGGAATATTCTTTTCCGCGGGGAATATTAAATGCGACAATAGTGACCATTTATGGACCTCATAATGAGAATAAGCTGCCGGATGAAGAAAGCGACAAAATTAAGTTTTTATAAATAAGCAGGCGTAATCGTTACTGAATTAACTAATTGTTGGAATACCCGGTTGGTAAAAAAAAGTAATACGCGTTGTTACACAAGATAGCACTGCGGTATTACGAGTATTTTGAATTATTGATTCTTACGTAAGAAGGCAATACTAATAATTGTTACGATAATTCTTATTCAATATTTTATTGATTCAATAATTGTTTGCGTTGATATTATATATTATTATTGTTTCAATAATTGTCATCGCACGATATTTTCTATTATCGGATCAATAATTCAAATTATTTGAATAATATTATCGAGATAACATTATCGGCAATGTCAGAAAGTTACATCCAAGGAGAGGTTTGGTCACTTTAATTGCGGCGCCAAGAAGGAGAAATCCTTATTGGAAAGCCCCTCTATCTCGAACCTATGCGGTTTGTCGATCTTGTGAGTCTGTAATATTATTTGTGAATAATTAATTATTGATTATTATGATAAAGAAAATATTTATTGTGGATATAGATGGAGAAAATTTTAATGTGACAACTATTGAAAATTAATATTTTATCTTTTCTCGATAAAATAATTTATTTAAATATATTATTTTAATAATATATTAGCAGTAATATTTTTACAATGAATGTGGGATATATGAGTATATGAGGAGGAAGAGTATTTTTGTGGCATTAAATATTTAACATATGTTTTGGGTGTCGGTGGACACAATTCTTGATCGAAAATTGATTATAGGTATCGTAAAATCATTTCGTTTGTTGATTTGATCAATTACATTTGGAATTTGGAAAAATTTTCCTCTGCAAAGTTGTAAAGAATGGAATTTTCAATTTCATGAGTTTCAATTTTTACGATAAACGGGTATTTTCTATGAATTATTGAAGTTTCGAGAAAATAAAATGATTTTTATTAAATTATATGGTGGGACCCACTTTTGTTTAGTGTTAATAACATGTGGGTTGCTATATTTTTCGTAATTGGCATGCTTGGATGGTTGGTCTTGGATGGTTGGTGTATAGAAAAGAAAATAATATTTTATTATTTTAGTCTCCTTCATGCGTTCTAGCATTTTTTTTATAAATAGAGGGCTAAGTTAGAATTGAAAAACACACCGAAACTAAAGTTTTCTCTATTTGTCTCTCTATATTATCAAGTATATTCTTGTATCTTGAGTGTTGCTATATCTGGTGCAAGTTAGATTCGGCGTTATTCTAGTGTAAATCTTCTTTCTCTTTCGAGGTAAGGGATTTTAAGGGTTGTGATGTTTTTCATGTTTCGTAACTTTTCAGACCTTTAAAAATTCTGGAAAAATTTGGAATAATAATTTGATAAGTTTTATTGATTGTGTCCAAAAATGGCGATTTTTGGATGTATAGATTATGAGTTATGAATTTTATGGGAAAAGACTATTTTAAAAGAAAACCCTTATAACTCCTTGTGGTTAACTCCAAAATTAGTAAAATTTTTATTGGGAGTACATGTATATAACATGAGTATATTCTGTAAATTTCAGAATTTTTGGATAAAAGTACAATTTATGATAAATGTTTAAATATTCGGTGATTTTGGCCATGTGAAAAATAGTAAATGACTTTTAAAAATTCTGATAAAAATATATGTTCAATATAGGACTATATTCTCGCTAAATCCCGTAAAAGAAATATTTTTGGAACTGATTTGTTATTTTTCATGAAAATGGACTAGTTATGAGTAAATGAATTAAATATGTTATGTGAGGTAAGAAAATTAGAAAATAGGATTTTATAGCTTGAGAATCCTACATGAGGTATATCTGATTTTTGATGAGAATTTTGGTTATTGGTGATGAAATCTTATGAGTTTGGCATTTTAGAATGATTAAATGCATTATTTAGTAAAGTGTAAACAATTAAAATAAATTGTTTATAAGCTTAAAAAATATTATTCTTTCAATATCATTATACGAAATATTGGTATGGATTTTATTATGGAATTTCTACCTTTTTCATGCTGGGGGTTACTATTCACGAGTTCTTATTCACGAGTTACTATTCATGAGTTCTTATTCATAGGTCTTATTCACGACAAAATTGGTTTCTTTTTCTAACCAAATTATAGTTGATTTATGAATATTACTCTTGAGATTAAATCTAGATGTTTTGATTATATTGATTTTACTATCATATATAACATTTTTATAACCCTAATGATGATATTTCTCTTTGACTTGAGTGTAAAAATGGGTAGATTTTTGGTATGATCATGACTATGGGTTCTCTTTGGCGAAAGTGCAAAGTTGAATTGTTATTTGGTATGATCATGACCATTGAATATATAAGCTGAATATCTTTAGCTTAAGTGCAAAGGTGAAATGATCAACATGGTTATAATTATTGTTTATATAAATTACGAAATGATTATATATTTCTTTGAGATAATAATATATTTGGCTCTGTAGTGCAAATATGAATCGTTGAGGAATATCTTTGGCACTGTAGTGCAAAGATGAATTATTGATGAATATCTTGGCTTTGTAGTGCAAAGATGAATTATTGATGAATATCTTTGGTAGTAGTCTGAAGATGACATGTTATTGAATATCTTTGGCCGATAGTGCAAAGATGAACATGTGTTGAGATGAACATGACCAATTGGTGATACAAATGAATATCTTTGGTAGTAGTGCAAAGATGAAATTATTAGTATGATTATGAACAAGAAATGTGATTTGGTGTAACCATGATCTTTGATGTTTCGTGTAAAAATAGGTGATGAAAATTATCTTCGATCACGGATGAGAAGAGGAATTTAGAACTACAATTATGATTATGAGTTATTCATATGATTGTGGACCGTAATTGTTGATTGATGTTACTGAGGATAAAACATTGTTGGTGGATTTTTAACATGGAGAAGATAATAGACTTTATAGTCTATTTGACTCTTCTAATGGATTGCTCGTTCATTGCAACTATGGTTGAAATTTTATCATCTACCATATGTTCTAAATCTACGATTTATTATTGATGGAGGCTATTGATAATTTAATTATCTTTAGTCATGACATTCTTTCTTCGAGCTAGTTGTGCTCATCCTTTTGCTTTTATTCCTTTCGGGTAATAAGAGTGCAAATGGGGGTGGCCGGGGGGTAATGAGGGGAATAGAGCGGTGGTCATCGTTTAGTAGTTATATTTGGTGAATCTAATAGGGTGAGGCGAACCCAACGTTGGAAGGGTGTTTTGTCACTATCATACAAGATGTCTAATGACATACAACCACGTATCATCATAAAGGCGGGGATGTGCTCATCCACTTCTTTGAGTATATATATCGAAAGCACTACCTATATAATCTTGGTGTTTGTTTGAAGTATAATTCTCAATTTGAGATAGTGGAGATAATGATAAATCAAGAGAAGACTCACCATTGGGAAGAATATGATAGTAATCTTCTCGTTTTTTCTTTGGGGTCTATTAGGTCAACCAAGGATAATTCTCCGGACATATGATATCTATCATAACCTGACGCATGGCCTCCCATGTATACGAAGGTTTCTTGAGCACTTCCCAAAGATTTTAGTTTCTAAAAGCAGGTCTTTGACTATACCTTTATGTAAGGTGTCTTTGTGAGGTGTTGTCCACGGTTGGGACATGTGTCACATTTGGTATATATTTGTATCAAACTCACGATATATGTGTTGTTGTATTTTGCACGACAATTGTTGTAATAAAGTTGTAGTTGTATTACATACCATGTATTTGGCGACTCGAGAATGGGTTGGATTGAATGGACCTATTTTGGGGTCGTTACAATTAATTATCTTAATTTGATTTAAATTTGTATATATTATAAGAAAATATATCGTACATCTAATCGAATTTGTATCAATCGAGTATGTACCGAATCTCAATCAAGAATTCGAGTAGTTTAAATCTTAAACGAGTCGAATATAAACTTGCTCAAATTCTACTCATATTTTTATTCGAACTATTTTTAATGCTCATATTTAAATAATACTCCTTCTGTCCCAAATTAATTGCTCAATTTTAATTTTTTTAAGTCAAATTGACTATTTTTAGAATTAATAATTAAGCATATATAAATATATTTTTAAAATTATAAAAATTGGGGTTAGTAATAAATTGTATATACTTTCTTTTGGTTATAATCTCTTCACCTATATTTTAGCAACAATAGTAAAAAAATTAGTTTTAAAAATGGTCAATTTGACTTTAAAAAGTCAAAACTGAACAATTAATTTGAGACGGAGAGAGTATTATTAACGAATCTGAGTTGCTCGTATTTTTTTAAGTCGAGTCCGAATTGAGCCCAAACTGTTTAGCTCGTTTACTGTCTAACTTCCAAGATATTCCCTCTATTTGTCTTCGCATAGGGTTAAACGTAAACAGACAGGCTTGGTATACTTGTTAGTACTGCCAGTTTAGCTAATTCCTTGCGTTACTAGCAGAGGCACATTTAGTTTAACGCTGTAACAACTTCAGTAGACATTCCAGTAATGTAACGCTTCTAATTTGTTCTCAGAAGATAAAGTACAAGTAAATTAAACAAAACAATCGATTTGAAACGCTAATGCAACATTCACAGGCTGTCAGCCGCCAGGTGAAACACTTGGATTAAACCTGAGAGGATTTAAATTTCAAACACTCAAAAGAACTTTCACCAACCCAACTGAAGTAGGGCCTCCATCATATTAAATTATCATTGAAGGCTGATCTTCTAATAAATCTATAACATCGATCCATAAACATCTAGAAAATATTTAACACTGCTACATAAACATCTAAAAGAGTACAAATAACAAAACAGCCTCATTAACAAGGAATGCGATGGTAACTTTTGGAAAGGATCCCAACTTTCTATTAAACCTAATCGGTGTCAGATTCATTCCCATAATCTATGCTCGTCGACTATGGGTTATTGTAGCCCTTCATTTCATCATTGTACCGTTTCTTGTCTGCACGAGCATTTACTTCATATGCTTCTTTCTCCTCAGCTACATGCATTAGTTTTTGCACAATCAGAAATAGATTAATAGAGAATGAAAATAATCAAAAGATCCTTAGGTGGGAGTATGTGAACACAAACCTGACATTGATACAAATTCGTATAAATCAATACCTTATATGTTGGCTCTAACTTGTCCTTGTATTTGGTATTAAAGAGTTCGTCACTTAGTGACAATGTGCTTTCTACAACATAGTCTGTTTCAAACTGTATCCACAGAAGAAGAAAAAATAAGTTACCATATGTACATATAATTGGGGAAAGGCATGTACTACAGCATCCAACATGATGATAAGAACAATACCTGCAACACAATATGTGGGTATAATGTTTGGCCCTTACGGATTGGCGGATCAAGAGAGGCGACAACAAAAGTATGTGGTTGATTAGGCGCAAAAGACAGAAGAATCTCATATTTTGATTGTGCCTTGGAAAGACAAGCTCAATCAACCAAGATAACTCATAGTAATCAAACACCAACCACTCACAAATAAAAATAATTCTAATTCATGCAAGTTTTTTTTTTGTAAGATTTCTTTGAAATGTAACCAGGACTCATTCATATTGATGTCTTGTGCAAAAAACAAAAATTATAACCTTGGCGACAAAAAAAGGCAAACAACACTATCAGTATTGAATTTTGAAATCATTGGCTTCGACCTTGGAGCCCGCAGAAATGAAACATGGAGTTCAACATTGTATGAAGCCCTCAAAAAAGCAAATACTTCCATGAGACCATTAAACCAATTATAGCAAGAAAGGGAAAAATGAGAAGTGACGGTAATATATAGCGGATCTTTGGTAGAGTCCGACACATTTACTGGGGTAAGAATTGCAATCCCTCAAATGTAACAACATGTTCTTCACCTCTCACAGGGTAACATCCGCCATTGACACGATCTTGTTGCGAAAGACCTTAAAATGAGTACCCATGACATTAAAAAACATTATGTAAACTCCCATAATAAATTGTTACCAAGTCTACAAAGAACTCACTTAAGCGGGAGGACAATTTTCATCACCAACAAATGAGTGTTGGAATTAGGTATATGAAAACTTATCTCCATCAATGAATCTTTCTATAACCATTACAACAACAGAGTCAATATACTAGTAAAAAAGCGAGTAGAAAAGGTATGTGACATATATACATATATAAATTAAATGTCTTGCATTAGGCCATTTGGAAACTTAATAGGTGCTTGATTTAGATGTATGTGTTGTTGGGTTTTTTTTTTGGGGGGGTTGGAGGTTCTAAAAATCTATAAATACAGATATAGTTTTCACCAGATATGGTTTTCACTACAGGAAGCTAAGGATTCACGATGATGTAAGAATTAAAAGGTATTGAAAGGAAAGAAAAAACTGAAAATAAGTAACCTCATTGGCACTAGTAGTATCATCAACATGAAATTCCAACATGACATCATTTTTTCCTTGGAGTTGTGTTTGAGAGACATTTGCTAAGGACACCTCAAATGCTTGCTTTGAGCCAACAAGAAAACTAAGCATGTTGCCTGATAAACATAAGCAAAAATGGACAGCTTTTGGATGTGAACAAAGGAATTCAACAAGACACAATCAACTGACTCCCATGAAAATAAATTTGCATTAAATTACAGTGATATATTATTTTATATAGTACACTTTCCAAAAATAGAATTGAAAAGAAAAAGGGAAAAAACAAGGGGTTGGTACAGGAAAGCAAGACACTGCAACTATACATATTAAACAAAAAAGAATGCTAGAAAGAATATAAGGAACCTCAAAGCGATTGTATTCCTTTAGCTAAAAGTTGAGCTATCTACACAAAGCAATAGTAAGTACGTAAATTTACTAACTTCTTTTGTTGAAGCTTATGACCTATAAATCAGATCA
This sequence comes from Panax ginseng, assembly GCA_020205605.1. Classification (NCBI taxonomy): domain Eukaryota; kingdom Viridiplantae; phylum Streptophyta; class Magnoliopsida; order Apiales; family Araliaceae; genus Panax; species Panax ginseng. The sequence continues at coordinate 17,158,894 of CM035132.1, forward strand.
AAGTCAACTTTCTACAAATTAGATCCAAAACAATGAACAGAAAAAAGACAGAATGAAAAAGAAACAAACACTAACCATTTAGGTCAACTTCTCCCCAGTTCTTTCCACTTACAAAAAGTTGTTTTTCTTTAGGTGTTATCCCGCATGCAGTTTGAAAAAAACTGGTCAAGCTAGAGACATCCTGCAAGACAAGTAGGGGTGCATTCATTGCACAAGACAAGGACATATGAGTTTTCCAACAGATTTTACTAAAGAGTACGAGTTTATTAGACATGAGAAAAAGGATTTACAATGCGGGTAGAGGACAAGAAGTCCTGCCAAAAGAAATCATATATGTATTTATTTTAATAGGTAGTACATATCTTATTTATCAATATTGCAAGGCTTATTGGAGAAATTATAATATTAAATGCAGGTTAAGGACAGCTACGATCTCCAACCTCGTATTAATAGGGAAATAATCACTGAACAGTCTTTCAGTACAAGAATCATCTTTATCCAAATTGTAGTAAGGAGATAATGCTATCTTTTCCTGCGTCCTTTGCTTCATAAAATCTAAAATCATCTACTATTTTTTTTTCAAAATAAAATAAATAGAAAGATTCTATTTGATAAGAGAGAACTTGCAGCAATAAAATAAAGACATACTTAAATGAGATATGAAGTGATAAGTAGAACTAGCAATCTAAAAGGATAAAAGGAGAGGATCCAACACATCGAATCGTTTACGATTTGGGTGGACAATATGAAGGTTCGCACCTCAAGGAAAACAAAGAGCACATGAATATTTCTTAAGTTAAGTATAATAAAAATCCTAAAATTGGGGTGCCAAGAGAACACACACAAAACATAATTATAGATCACAAAAAAGTAAAACATGAAACTGCACACGGCCATTCAAAGTACATATCTATGTACACTCCCACATGCACAAATATCATCAGCATTAGAGCAAACACGATTCGATTTTCCTGTGGTCCATTTATATAATTTGGTTGCACCTCCTCGACACCCTTCTTTGAAATATTTTGCTTATCGGTTTATAAGAGTAATATATACAAAATGAAATTTTTCACGGAGAACTAGATCAAATTTATGACTATCACTGTATTTAAAAAGTTTATAACACCTCATACAAGATAATCTCATGCATGAATCCAAATTCATCATTGATTTAATGAAATGCGTAACATGGTCTCGGCATTACAATCAACTGAATCAACTCGGTTCCTTCGATACGACTTGCATGACCAAGTTTATTTATTATTTTGATAAGGTCATCTTTACAATATTTCCAACAGTGTTTGTGCATTAAAAAGTAAAAATGACAAAGTAAAACAACAAAGAACGTAATAAGCATATGAAAAGAGAGAACAAAAGGCAAGATCGCCCATTCTCAATGCTGATCAACAATTAAGCCAAAAGCTACCAACTAGTAACACTAAACTTATTTTAATTGGTTAGCTTGGAAGAATTGAAGTTATAACAAGAAACACCTTATTCTTTCACTTCATTTTAAAAATCTGATTGAACTAATCAGCCATAGAGGAGGCTTAATTTTCCATGCATGTAGAGTCTTACACCAACAAATTCAACCACACAAATCAATACTTATATATAAAGACGTCCAAGATGATGTCAAATGACATCAGCAGTTCAAGACGTCCTACCTCCTCTTTACTACGTGCCTCCACCATCGTGACTCTACCGCCCAAGGTTTCAGTCTCCCTCTCCTTCTCTTCTAATTTCAGGTTATGACTGTACGATTTGGTCTTAATTTTGATGTTAATGATTTCGATTAGGTTTTCAATTTGGTTTGATTAGTGTGATTTTGAATTTTATGAGTGCATGATTATGTAAGAACTTCAAAATTACATTAGTTGTATAAATGATATACCGAGCGTGGGTTGCGATTGCGGGAGCTAATTACTATGTGATCGCATCGGATATTCAAATGTCAACTGGCACTGATATTCTCACCAGAGATTACTCCAAAATCTGTAAATTGTACGCCCAATTCATTCTCTTTATTGCTTCAGTTTGTTTTATATTCTGTTGATTTAGTTGGTCTTTTATTGGGCAAAATTTTTATTGTTTTGGCTGCTTATTGATTGTTAATTCGTATTGAATTCATGATATATCTTCTGAGGTGTAGTTTTTTGCGTGATTTATGCCATTGAGATTTTAAATTTAATGCATCGAGATCCGGAGGCGTAATAAGGAACTGAAAGACATGTATCAATAGAATTGTCTATCTATAGCTACCAGTAGTCAGACATTAGGGATTTGAACAATGGAATAGTTGTTTAACAAAACTTTGTTGTTTTTTATCTTTAATCCCACTCACATGCCCTCAAAAATTTCCTATGCATAACGAAAACTTTTATAAGGATTTTATGTATTTTTTGAATGGTGTCTCAACTAAATATTATTCAAAGTTATGCTAACATGATCCTTTATTTGATGGATGAAACTGCCACCCTCCACAACCCTCCATATCTATTCAAACCCCATTATAGTATTATTCCCACTCCAAAAAAAATAACCATTTCCTTTTCATTTGAGAGGAAGAAATACAGAGATCTAGGAATCTTAATGCCAAGTTAATTTGAAATGATGAACACTACAAGATTCATCTAGTGTGTCACCGTAGGCAACGGCTCAGTCGGAAAAACATGCATGCTAATCTCTTACACTAGCAACACCTTTTCCCCGCGGTACAATTCAATAATGTTTTTTTATTAGTGATATTGACTTAATTTAGGTTTAGTTTTATTTTATTTTTTCCCATTTAATCTGATCATAGGATTATGTACCTACAGTTTTCGACAACTTGAGGGCTAATATGGTGGTGAATGGGAATACTATTAACCTTGTACTTTGGGATACTTTAGGTAAGTAATTAAGGTTTAATGCAACTTTGATTAAGAAGATGGCTAAATTAGATAAAACTAGATTTTCTTGCCACCACTGTTGCAACTAAACTTATTATTGGCAACACTTTATTATCGGAATTGAGCTCCAAGTTCTAATTTCAAAACTTGAAATTGAGTTGTCAAACACCTCAAAGTTTTAATAGACTCGAGCTTAAAATTTTACATTCTCAAAACATATCGCAAGCCATCATAACTCTATTCCCTTTTGTTTCATCTCTAGATATATATACTAAGCCAAGTTAATTTGGTGTTCATATTTTAGGGCAGGAGGATTAAAACAAGTTGAGGCCTCTAAGTTACAGAGGTGTTGATGTGTTCATATTAGCCTTCTCCCTCATTAGCAAAGCCAGCTATGACAATATTTGAAATCAAGTAGCATGAGAAACCTGCTAATACATGCATGATTTTGTTATTGTTTCTACTACATAAGAAAACAAATGGTTCAACATATATAAACAAACGTTTCTGTATGTAAAGGTCACGTGCTTATGTTGTCTATTCTTTTTGGCTTAGAAGCGGACAAATCGGTTATGGCCTCTTGAGATTCAGTGACATAAAAGCCTTGCAAAAGGTCTTGATCTTGCTAGGCACCGTGAGTGAGGTTTTAGAATTATTCTCTTTCTAGGCTTTTTAAGAATATGATTAAGAGACGGACCAATTCATAACTTTGAGTACTATATTATTTTGTTACTTGAGGTTAAATTACATTTTTTAAAAGCGGCGTCAAATAGTTCTCTTTTTCTTGATTCGGACTTATCGGCATCAACACAACAAGCAAATGAGTTGTCCTGCTATGGCTCGATTCTTCTCACATACCCCTTTCTTACAAAAATTCTTCCCCTATTATGTGTTTAATGTTCAGGTGGTCTTTATAATGAACCCATGCTCTTGGATAAATTTAGATACCATTTTTTGATTTATAGTTTTCTACTCCTTCCTTTCCTAAAAAAAGGTTTTTATTACCTTATACATAACTCAATGTGTTATTATTATTGTTAACTTCAGGTTTTAATTTTTTTTCCCGGGTAGTTGGGAAATCGCGAGCTCGGTTGACAAGAAGGAATAAGTTTTCTCCTTGAAGCTCCCTGCATCTTCTGGTTGGAGCAAAAAGGTTTTTTATCTCTCTTTTCCCTTTACATGTATATATACTTGTATTTTCTGAAAGTTTATGCTACTTGCCGTTATGAGTTGATTTTATTTATGAGCTTCATTGTTGTTTGTTGGTGTGAATTGGGCTAATAAGTCTAATTTTATGTTCTTAATTTGGTAAGAGTAATTTGTAAGTCGAACTCTTAATCTGACCAAATTCATATTTTCATCATACAGCTTGGTTTAAAGCTTTTGCTTTTCATTCGGACACTAAGTATGAGACGGAACTACATGTCTCCACGTACAATCAAATTGAGGTATTCAAAAGTTGAATATTGAACCTGTTGTATCAATATGCCAACTGTGTACTATTGAATTGTGTCCAAATTTTTGTATTAGTATCCAAGTATAAACTTAATTATGTTAAATTATTGACAATTAGATTTATTTATTGAACCTTAAATGTTTGTGCTTAAGATCTATATTCAACTTTGCAAGATTTGTTTAAGAGGCTACTGGGTTTGATAAAAATACAATGTGTATCGCATTAAAGGTGGAAGCAATTTTATAACAAAATCAACATGTTTACAAATGTAAGTGATATGTCATACAAAAATGTATTGAAAAGTTTATATAAAAATAACTTATTATTATAAAAAATCCTCGCAATTTTAACGAATTGTACAATCCGTTATTCAAACTAGCCTGTGCATATTACCTAGTATACCTAAATTAAGATTCATGTGAAGGCAGAGTGGGAGCAGGAGAGGTGATTTGATACGGTCACGAAACCGATAAATTTGTACTTCAATCCATCCCTGGTCAGAATTCCAAGTTGGTTACTCCGCGGCACCTTCATCCAGGTAAGGCCTGCTATCTCAGTCTTATCTACTTCCACAGCCTTACCACCACCTTGTTTTTTCCACACTATACCCCCTGAATGAACCCTCAGTTGCCCGGGGTTCTGCAGCACCCGTACAATATTATTAGGTCACATATTCTACAAGCATTAAACCAGATTATACAAATTTATGTTTCAATCTATATAAGATCAGGCCTAGAGAATTTGAGAGAAATACCTGCAACTGGGGCAATGTCAATTATGAACCCTAAATTTTTAGCTAATTTGAGTATCTCTTTTTAAAAGTTATCTAATTCCGGAAGAGTTTTTTTTTTTAGTTCAAAGCTCGTCTCTCCTAGGGTTTCACTATTTAATCAAAAGATATGTGTCCACATATAATGCTTGAGCTCAATAATAAAACTTGAAAAATTAACACACACAAAAGCCCTATCTTTTTTGGTATAGAAAGAAAAAAGACTACAAGAACAACTAAAAGTGAACAAATTTGGAGAAGAGTATGAGCAAAACCTTAGAGAAACATGAAAACGGGTATAAATATTAATCTCAGATTGTAATATGTATACATATAACTTCGTTTCGCAGTAAATTAGGGTTAGGGTTCCGAACACGAAGATAGGATAACCGAACGAAAGAATCTTAATTTAAGATCAACATTAAACAGTAAAATAACTTAAAATGCATTAATGAAGGTGGGGAAATAGAGAAAGGGAACTTACAGTCCCGCCCCGGCCTCCGAGGGAGATATTGTTGAATAAGTGACCATCTGCCATAGCTTCTCTCTCCCGAGGAAAATACAAACAGATGTAGAAGTAGAAGACCTGACTCTCGTTTTATAGTGTGAGCGTCGGTCAATATAACAACAACTGCGGTTTCTTCTTTTGGGCCTAATTTGAATTTATCCATTCATTTCCTCCCCTGCAATACCCACAACAAGTATCTATCTCAACAAATAAGCTTTTTAATGGAGTACAAAAAAAATTGATGTTGAATTGAAGGAAAAAATAAAAAAGGAATTTGGAATATGAATTTAAATAATATTTGTTCATTTTTTAAAAAAAATATAGTAGTATTTCTTTGGTTCCGAAGTGAAATTTAAACTTAATTAAAAAATAATATGTATTTAATCTTGAAATACTCATCGTTTAGAAAAAAAAAAGTATATTCTGATTTTACTACGGAGTAAATGAAGAACAGCCACCAGGGCAGTGTAGAAACGGTGGGCCTGTACTTTGGAGAATATTGGTAAGATAAATCTATCCGGTGTTTGGTATATTTAGCAAAAATTCCGGTGATTGGTGTAAATGGGTGTGCTTAATGGGCCATTTTAATGCTATATCCACTTGAAAAATAATCACCATTGAATGTAATAATTTTTAATTGAAATGTAACAATTACTAAAATAAATGAATTAATATCAATTATGGTGGTTATATTATACTAAAAATTAGTGTTAAAAGGAATCCTTCTTGTAAAAAGCAAGGATATTTTAATTTTATAATATTCGTTCGTAAAATGTGGTTTAAGTTCAAGTTGATTTGATTTGTGCATAGCAAATGTATGGCGGATGATGATGATATTCAGATCCTTTTGGCTGGCTAGGCTAGGAGGGAATCAATGGATATTGATCGATCAGGTTTCTCTGGTGATCGATATTAAATATGACCATCCAATCCAAACAATATTCAAGAGCTTAATTACATTCATTCAACACATGACTTTCTAGCCTTTCATAAACTTAATTTATAGCGTCAATATGAATGTGAATGATACAGCATTATGCCAGTAATAACGCCATACAACATCCAGATAATCCTGCTTCTCTATCTTTTAGCTTCATACCATGAACCAATTCGTACCTGTCATTAATTATTTGATGGAAAATGATTATGTCAAATAAACAGACAGTGTGATATGTGGCTCTTTTCCAAGGAAAAAAACACAAGTACAATCTCTCATTTTTCAAGAGACAAGATTTGCTTGCTTTTTTTCTCCTCCAATCTAACTAAGGACAGAAAGCAGCAAAAATAGGAGTGTGATTTCAACTATACTTATTTAATTTTCCTGTCAAGACAATATATGTATTGTCATCATTCTGTGTGTTCATACTATATATGCTATTTTTCATGCATTTCCACGAGGAAATATTTTTAGATACTTTAATAGTTAGTGTTCTGAACAGTGGGGTGGGGTGAATATTTTACCATTTGATTCCATAGAAGACATCGCCATTTAGAGCTCCGTAGAGGAAACTTATTCCCTTCTACCCATTTTAATTATCTATTAACAAACTGAGGTAAATGAAGACCTTAACAAAAAATACAAAAATATGTTTTAGTTAAGTAGGCTGAGAATCCTAGGAAATGCTTATATGTAGAAGAAGTATATGTTTTGTTGTTTTGCTGTCAACACAAATTCCTTGCCAAAATATGATTAATATACTAAATCTCTAATCACACCAAACCTAACCTAACCTAACCTTGGATTCTGCAGGATTTTGATGTTTAATGAGTCACATATAATTTGATTTACAGTAAATTTGAACGAGTCAATGCAAAAATTCCAAATAGATAATTACTAAATACAGTGCCAAATTCACGTTACATTAAAATGTTTCTCTCGGGTAACCCCTTTTTCAACCTCTTTTTGCTTTTCAATTTTGTAAATCAAAAGGTGCCACCATGCTGTGCTATGTCTTGTGGAAGATACTTTTCTGTCACCTAGAGATATAAAATTGTTCCTATTCGTTGGGAGATAACAGAACCCCAATTCTTTTATCTCGGAAGTTTTCAGCTTATTATATAAATAAACAACGATTAGGATATTCCGAAACTGTTAAACCATTGAGTTTAGGTTTCTCCAGCAGGCAGATGGGGTATGGACGGGCTAAATTTGTCTTAAGATGACTCTAGATCATCGAAATCAACGATTTCCATGTCTTATCTAACAGTTTTTTTGTGACAACTAAAAACAAAACATAACAAAACCAAAATAGCCAACTAATTATAAATACTACGAGCACACATTCTTGGAAAATCAAGCAAACATCTGAAGAAAGCAAAGTCAGAGAATACAAGGGCAAAAGAAAGCATCAAAGAGGAAAGAAAACACAAATGGCAACCATGTTGGTCAAGAAGGAAGAAAAACCTGGAAGGCGACGCCTAAGCATGGCTGACGGTGAAGCCCTTGAAGCAAGGTGTGTCAAGAGAAGAAGAAGAGATTCTGCTGCAATTGCTCTTAGCTGCAATACTCAACAGCAACAGCCACAACAAGTACTTGACCAAGCTTCTACGCCTACTACTGTGAAGAGAAGTTCAAGATTTCGCGGTGTTAGCAGGCACAGATGGACAGGGCGATTTGAAGCACACTTGTGGGATAAACTTTCTTGGAATGTTACACAGAAGAAGAAAGGAAAACAAGGTCAATTTCATCGCTTATAGTAAATACATTTCTGATTTTTTCAATGTGTTTCTATTGAAGTTCTAGTGCCTAACATGAAGTTTTTTCTTATGTCTCTTATTGGCCTTACTTTGGAATGTTATGCTTGAACTGAACAGTTTATCTTGGTGAGTAGTATTCAAGGCCTTTAAGTTAAAATTTAACCTTTTTATGATGGTCATAAATCCACAGAAATTAACAAGCTTCTTTCCATAAAATTTCCAGGAGCTTATGATGAAGAAGAATCTGCGGCGAGAGCATATGACTTGGCTGCACTGAAGTATTGGGGGACATCTACTTTCACCAATTTCCCGGTATATATTGTCAGCTGTGATATATTAGAATTACACCAGTGATTTATGTGCATATAATCAGTTCTAAGTTCTTGCCAACAACCTTGAATTTTCTTAAGGTCTCTGATTACGAGAAAGAACTTGGAATTATGCAAAGTGTAACAAAAGAAGAGTACCTAGCCTCACTAAGAAGGTAAGACTTCTAATAAGTTGTATAGTTATAAAGATCTTCATTAGCCTCTTCCATGATAACATTGATTTCTATTTACTTTGTTACAGAAAGAGCAGTGGCTTTTCAAGAGGGGTATCCAAGTACAGAGGAGTTGCAAGGTATATTTTCTAATGCATACAATGAAATAACTGTTTACTGTTGGTGAGGTAATATATGAGTCTAAATATTGTTTTGGGAACTAAAAATGCAGGCACCATCACAATGGGAGATGGGAAGCTAGAATAGGGAGAGTTTTTGGGAACAAATATCTATATCTCGGAACTTACAGTAAGTTACTAATTTTACTAGTCAACGTCAACATATAACGAAATCTAGTAATGTGAAAAAACAAAGTTTTATTTTACCTGATCAAGTGGCTCATGTGTATGAAGGTACTCAAGAGGAGGCTGCTCGTGCTTATGACATTGCAGCAATCGAATACAGAGGGATTAATGCTGTGACAAATTTTGACTTGAGCACTTACATCAGATGGTTAAAGCCAGGAGCTACCACTCCAGGTGCTGCTCAGGAACCAGAAACAAACACAGAATTGCAAACAGTGACATACAATAATTTCAGTTCCGGAGAGGAATGCTTCTACAACTCCGAAGCCTTCCCCGCTAATGACCTGAAATATCAACAAAAGCAAGAAAACATCTTTCAAAGCAATTTCTTGGTTAGTTCATGCAACAAAACATCCTCTTCTCCAACAGCACTTGGCCTACTCCTTCGGTCCTCAGTTTTCAAAGAATTGATGGAGAAGAACTCTGTTATCAATAAAGAGGAGAGTGATGTTGCAGATAATATGAGGAACGAACCGCAGATGAGCAGTGACGATGAATATGCAGAGATACTTTATAATGGAAATGGTATAAATGAAGACATCCCATTTGTGCATGGTATTGAATTGCAAAGACATTTCAACTTAAGTCATAATCTTTACAGTAGTTTGCTAGGGACACTGCTATAGAAATAGCTTGATATGCTCATTAGCAGAATTAGATATTTTAAACGATCTGTCCCGTTTTCTGTAAAATAATTGTGACGAGTTGAATTGTTTTCTGTCAAATATTTGTGAAGAGGTTTCTTTGTGCAAGTGTAATGAGAAATTTTCTTCTGTTTTGTTACCTCTAATTACCTGACATAGATTGAGCTCACTTCTTTTCTGGCTTGATAGACCATAATCATGATTAGACAAAAAAAAAAAGTTTCCACCTGACTTTTAAATGCAAAAAGGAACTTCTAAATGCAGATATGGAGTACCTAGTAAGCATAAAATCCAAGCATATGAGCAAGACAAAAGCTAAAACCTGACATTATAAGTGCAGCAAGGATTGATAAATGGCAACCAATTATCATCCAAACAATGCTAATTCAGTCATTAGCTTATTAGCATCTCTTCTTCACTAGGTTTCATGATAAAATCCATATCCTTAAGATTGTAAAACAAATACCTAAAACCTCATGCCTCAGTTCAAACATTGCTAAGTCAAATACTACCCCAAAGCCACCTCGAAGTTTTAAAATAAGCTATATCTTCTATATTGCGTAACAAAGACACTTGCAGCCTACATACCCAATCTTTCAAAACATTGCTAAGTGTTGAAAGAGAATACTTTTTACAAGTACCCCCCCCCCTTCCCCTCCCCCTTCCCCTCCCCTTTCCTTTTTCACAACTATAGAGTATTTGTGATGCAGCAAGACATTGCGGCAATATGCTGTAAAGCACTAAAGTACATAGCTACCAACGCGAAAGAGGGTAAAAAGAAGTGAAATCCCAGCAGTAAGATGTTTGCTAATCAAGGGAAACCCATCTCCTGCCCAGATTTTTCTTTATATAAAAATATCACAACATATCTCCATTACAATATTGAATATACTTGTAAAATCCCAACAAAGCATACCATTGTTTAATTTCTTGAAAAAACACCCCTGAACTGTAATACCAGTCTCAATGGCAAATCAATGCAGAAGAATTTTGCATTGACAACATCGTACTACATCAAATTGTCAGGATCCTTTTGAGCTCAACCCAAGAACACAATAATCATGAGTTATCATAATATTGCAACGAAACCCATCGGAAAATATTTCACATAAAAACTCATCACTAAAAGTTTTGTGTAAAAAATCACAATATTTAGCAAATGAAAACAAAATAACAAGAAGTCAACATTCTAGTTCAATCAAAGTTTTCCAATTGGTAGCTTCTGATCATAAAACTTCCTCTCTTACAGAAAATACAGGTGGCGGGTGACTTCAATAGTTACAAACTTCTGCTTTGAAAGCTTCAAAACTGCTTTCTTTTGTTTCTGAATAATTTCTCTCTTTGTGTATAAGCATAAATGAGAACCAAAAAAATCCCCGCAGGAGCAGCAAGGGACCCCCATGGAATTGGCGGATCTGAGAAGCAAACAAGTGATGCCTCCACCTCTTGAGATGCATGATAAACCAGAGAATGAATAGAATAAAGATCATGGTCCGAAGACCTCACAAAATACAAAGCCATCTCAAAATCAAAATGTGACAATGAAGATACCGCTTTGTCCAGCTTGTACTTGAATAAGTTCCACCTCTGTATAAACTCAGCATGTTTATTCTGTTTAAGAAGCTTTCTGTCCCCGCCGTGTGCTGCTATGGATTCTAGAACATCAATAGCACTTGTGATGCTGTAATTTAGTGATGTCAAAAGAACATTCCTCCTAGCTGCATCCTTCTGTACAAAAGATAGGGAAGCGATCTCCGAGAATGGCCCAAATGGTGTCTGCCCAACACTCCATGTATAGTCCACCAAAGTACTATTATGCCTAGGGCTCCACAACAAATGTGTAGGTGACACTCCCCACATACTCTGCAAAATGGAACCCACAAGAGGTCTCTCGAGTTCCCAAGTTTGTGTAAACACATGGCGGCCATTGCAACTATAATCACTGACGGTCTGTGTATTCTTTGTCCTAACTGCAATAACCATGTCTTTAAAAGCAACAGACTGATGATACCGATCGAGTAACAAAATCGAACTCAGGTCCAAATCAAAAACATAAACAGGTAGAACCCTCCCAAAATCTTCCTCTAGGGGAAGTTTTGCTAACCTCCGCATCTCTTCTGCTGATTCAGACAATATTTGGTGTAATCGCTTTGAGTCCAAATATTCGCTAACAATCAAAGTGTAGTTATCAAACAAGTACCTAGAAGTGTACGAAGTGATTGACCGGGAAATGGCAAAAGAACAAATTGCACACTCAGCTAAATTAACTTCATAATTCATAAACCTCAATGACTGATCAGCCAACAACAGCCCACCATCATTTACCTCATCCATAAAAGTCCTCTCTATCAATTTCAAATCTAACCCATGTGTATCCTTATTATCAGACCCATGTATATGTATAATCTGAACAATTAAAGAGTTCTCAAACGGAACAGGGATTCTCAAAGAGGGCACAAGAAGTACCTGATAAGCACTCCAAATCAGTGATGCTAAATCAGCCAATAATGCTTTCTGTAACTTGGGTCGTCCGTGTAAAGCTGTCAACGGGTGAAATTCTCCCCTAGGTAAAACCCCATCACCGGATAATGCCGGCCCATAATCCACAGGTCCAGCAGCCAAGTCAACCCACAAGTACCTATCTTTTCCAGTCCAAATAGTGCCCAAACATTTGGTGACTGCGGGGGAAGAATCCCCATAACCGTAATTATAAGCATAAGGCTTTGATTGGGGACCTAGATTGAGCAAATATATGTAAACTCCTTCATGGGGTTTCAGTTTTTCGAAGTCTTGTTTGATAATTTGGTCGATAATTGAGTAAGACAGAGAAATGAGTGGGGATCGGAGTGAAGATGGGGTTTTGGATATTTCAGATTTGAGGGTTTCGGAGACATGCGAGGATAGAGAAGAAGAGGAGAGTAAAACGTCGAGGTGGAGAGAGTGGGAGAGAGAGAGGTGGTGGTTCTTGTGGAGAAACGGGCCAATGATGTGGTAGTTGTCGGAGGAGACGACGGCCGATAGGAAGGAAGAGAGGAGGGAAGAGGATGAGGAAGGAAAAGAGGGACCCACAAGCTTGACGGTGATTGGGACAGAGACCTTGAGAGAGAGAAGAGAGGAGATGGTGGGCGGGTGAAGGGAGGAGAGAGAGAGGGATTTTCTGAGGGAGGAGGGGAGAGAGAGGAAGGAGTCGTTGGTGGCTTGTGGGTCAAAGCGAGATTGTTGGGATAGGAAAGAATCTAATCCTAGAATTGGGGCAGCAGAGGCGGTGGTTATGATGAGGAGGATGTGGAGGAGCACGGCGGCAGCAGTGGTGGTAGTGATCATATTCGGTTAGGGTTTTGGAGTTGGGTAGAGATGACAGAGAGAGTGGGGACCTGAAAGTAGTCAATGGTTTGAGCTTAGGTCTCTACACAGCATAGTATTCATTAGCGACAAATGAAACTCAATTACTAAGCAGTATGAATGGCTTTTTAACAATTGTGAAGAGAATACACTTTCATGAATCATGCAAGACAGCAAGAGGTTATTATCGACTTAATTTTGTTCAACTGATAAAATACAATATTAATATATAAATGAGAGTTAATTTTACTCACTATACGTATTAATTAATTAACTAATTTATTATTAAATTAATTTTGTACTAAGCAAATTTAATTTTCATGATCAGTAATTTATAATTATTTGATAAAACTAAATGAAACGATTCTAAATGTTTTAAGTAATTTTTTACTTCTTTACCTCTCTTAAATTATTTTAGTTTCTTACTTCATATGCCTATTTAAAATTTTTATTTTCTCTCAAGAACTTGAGCTTTTTTATATAAAAAATAAATTAAATAATCATAAAATACTTGTACAAAAATAATCATAAAGAAATTTATATTAATTTTAAATTTAAAAATATATTAAATTAAACGTATTTGATAATTATCTGTGTAAAATATTTGAATGAATGTATTTTTCCGTTTTAATCATTTGAGTTGTTTTTAATGGACTTTAAAACATGTAATGAAAAATTTTATTTTATAAACTAAAATGTATTATTATCTAAATATAATAATATAAAAAGTACATCAAAAGACCAAAGTGAAATGATATTATTTTGTAAAGAATAAAATACACTGACACTCTTTCTAGATGATAATACTAATTCTCACCCTCCCTCTAGTTTTTTAAGTAACAGTTAGTACTCTTACAAATTTTTAGGGTTGACTAAATAGATAAAATTATATATTTACATTTGTATGTTATAAATTTTAATTCTGAATAATATATATATATATATATATATATATATGTTTAATTATTCTTTTTAATACAATACATTTTAATTATAGTTTTATTTGTAATTAAGATTAACTCATTCAAATAATTTAATTTAATCAATACATATTTTTGGATAAGTAATACAAATATTAAGAATTTTAAATTAAATTATTAATGGAGGTTTTCTAATTAAAGTGATTGAGTATGTTGATAGTTTAGTTTTTGGTGTTTAACAATAAAAATATTATTTGAATTCTTAGTTTCATATATGATTTTTATATGTTAAATTTTCTTGAGTATATGTAAAACTTGGGATGTTTATGATTTTAATTATATTTTTTAGTATACAATTGGTGTTATTTTTATATAATACTAAAATATATATATATATATATATAATATTTATTATTACTACCGTTGTAAGACCCCAAATTTTATGAAATAAAAGTATTTAATCTTTCTTATAAATATTATTCTAAATAATAAGGTGATAATTTAATAAATGATATAGTTATGGGTGATATATGCAAATTTTACAAAGTAAGTACGTTATCATAAAATATTCGTTGTGTCGGGAAATATTCTTTTTGTCGAGAAATATTTGTAGAACGGCGCAATCATTAGTGGACCCCACAACGAAATAATTGTCGAATATAAAAAACGACAAAAATAACATTTTTATAATAATAACGGCAAGACTTTTACCGTTAAACTATTGAAATACCCGATGATAAAAGTACAGTAACACACACTATTGCACAGTATCTCTGATTATTGATGCTTGCGTAAGAAGCCACTCAATATTTCATTCAATAATTGTCACAGTAGTTACTGCATAGTATCTTATATTATTTATTCAATTATTGTCATAATAACATTTGCATAATATTTTATATTATTAAATCAATAATTGTTACGACACAGTAACTCATATTATTAAAATGATATTATTAGATAAGCATTATTGACAATGTCTAAAAAGTTATGTCGAGCAAAGGATTAGGTTATCTAATTGCGTGTCAATAAGGATAAATCTTTGTCGAAAAGTCTAATCTTTCATGGGAACGATCTGGTTGTTAATATTATGAGTTATAATATTAATGGTGAATAATTATTGAAAGGATTAAAGATAATTAAGTGAATTACAAAAGTTAAGGGGGAATAATGCGAACTTGAAAAACTTTAGGGGTACCAAAGTGTAATAAGTCGACCAATTCATATGAACTTGAATCAACCAATCAGAGAAGAGATGATGCAAGCATGATGTAAGCATGACATCATCTTTAAAGAAACACAAAGATAATGTCATCATGATGATGTCACCTGGTGTAAGATGATTGAGGGACTAATGTGCAATTAATGAGATACTAAAGTGTAATTAACCTAGGTACCAAACTGTAATAAGCCTAGCTCCTAACGTGCAATTATCGAAACTATATTTTCCTATAAATAGAGAACTAAATTCATTAGTTCTTCACCAATTTATAAAATCAAGTTATAATTAAGAGTTAGAAAGAGAGAATTCTTCAAAGTATACTTTGAGTGTAATGCAAGATTTTCCCAAGATAATCTTCATCATTTCAGTCACAATTACTCTCCTATTAAGGTAAAGGATATTATTTTCTTTATACTCATAAGAGTTGTCATTATATTCCTTATTAATTTGAGGGAATAATCTGTCTACACGGATAAACGCATGCCTGCTGAATAACCATTCGTATTCATTCTTTATTAAATTGTAGAAATGATCTGTCTACGCGGATTACCACATGACGGGTGAAAATTCATTTGCAGTTTCGTATATAATTTCATTTCATATTCCTAAATCTAAACTTACTATGGTAAGTATTGCTTCTATAATTTTAATTTTTTCATGTCGGGATACTATTCATTCGGGGTACTATTCTTTCAGGATATTATTCACAATAAAATTAGTTTCTTTTTTTGTCCAAATTATCTTTGATATATGAATCTTATTCTTAAATTTGAGTCCATGTTTTGATTATCATGTTGACCATTTGGATATTCTTGAACTCTAGATAAATTAAATTATAAATTTCTAATATTTATCATTGATCTCACTTGATTCATTCATTATATCATTGTTATAATCCTCATACTTAAATTGTGGTTAAAGTTATCTTTGACCCGTAGTGCAAAGATGAATTGTTGATTGGTATGATTATGACCACGAACTGTGTAGTGGTATAATCATGACCTTTAATGTTACAGATATAAACTTGTGATAAAAGTTCTTTTTGGTCTGTAGTGCAAATAAGAACTGTTGATTGATATCTTTGGCTCGTAGTGCAAAAAAGAACTGTTGATTGATATCTTTGACCCGTAGTGCAAAGATGGACAGGTGTTTGACATGATCATGACCACTAATGATACAGATGAATATCTTTGGCCCATAGTGCAAATATAGACTATTGTTTGACATGATCATTCGTTTTACAGTTGAACATCTTTGGCCCGTAGTACAAATTTGACGCCCCCAAAATAGGTACACATCACCCATTCTGAGTCGCTAATATACGGTACAGAAACAACTACAACTTTATTATTACAACAGTAAAACTGTGAGTTTAAATACAGATATTGCCATCTAAACAATATCCACATACAAATAAATCCTCATCATAATTATTGATACATTATTTTACAAAAATGGTGAGGACTACTAAACAACTCTCTAAAACCATCATTCCATATTACAGAAGCTAAATCTTCATTACATTCTCGCCTCACGAGAAGAAAAATGGAACAAAAAGGGAAAGGGTGAGCTCAACTAGCCCGATAAAGAATATTATGACTAAGATAATCTGAACAAATTATTGTTAATCTTCAACAGGGAAAAATTTAATAGAATACAATAGGCAACAAGTTTTAAATCAATACTCATGCGTGAAAAATATTAATTCATAGAAGAGTTACGTAGAGGATGAAATCTACTAATATCTATGAATTTAACGATCCATCATCAATATTTTTATCCTGTAACATCAATCGATATATATACGGAATCATATATTCATCCTTGCACTACTGAGCCGAGGATATTCATCGATTGGTCATGTTCATCTAAACACTGTTCATCTTTGCACTACGGGCCAAAGATATTCATCAAAAATCATTCATCTTTTGCACTACTGTGCCAAAAATATTCATCAAAAATCAATCATCTTTGCCTACTGTGCCAAAGATATTCAATAATATCATCATTTAAATGAGGATGATGAAAATATTTTTTTTTAAAAAAGCGAATCCGAATTGAAACAAAATAACAAGGATTAAGGATTAAGGATTCGTACTTTGTTTTATCACGTCCAAAAATACCTCAAAAATAATCATAGTGGTGTAAAATTCAAAATGATCAAAACATGGATCAATCAAAGATAGTATCCTGATAGATATTTTATTTAAAAAGAAAATTTTCATTTTTCGATGAATAGTCTCAGTATTCGTGAATAGTGTCGTATCGTGAATAATGCCAGTATATCGTGAATAGTAACTCGACACCAAAAGTTCCAAATTTGATAAAAACTTGAGATCAATATTTCAAAGATAATGATATTGAAGAAATAATATTATTACGAAAAAAAAATATCCCTTACCTCGAAGATTTATACTACTTGGTGAAAAACAGGATATAGGCTATGACTTGAACTTGCAATCAGTATAGCAATACTCAAAGTATACTCAAAATACTCACAAGAATACGCTCGATAATATAGAAAGAGTAAACTTGGTTTACGGTGTGGTTTTCAATTCTAACCTAAGCACACTATATAGGAAAATGCTTAGAAGCACCAAAGTAGAAAATTTAATATAATATTATTATATAATTTAAATTTTCCTACGCCATCTTTTATAGAACTGAATTCAGCCACCTTTGTTGCCCCAACAATAATGACAAAAAAAAAAAACGTTTTTGTTATTAAAAACAATTAAAACTTCCAAAATCAATTATTTGAACTTGAACTTCAATAATTCACAATAAATAGCCCTTTTATCGAGAAAAATTGAATCTCGGAACTTTTTATAGGAAATTCAATTCTCTACAACTTTGCGTAAGAAAGTTTTCCAAATTCAAACAAAAATTAAAGAAATCCATAAGCGAAGGCGATTTTACGAAATTTATAATCAAATTTCGATCTAATAATTGTGTCCACCAACACACAAAATATGTGTTAAATATTTAATGCCACAAAATACTCTTTCTCCTTATATACTCATATATCCCACATTCGTTGTAAAAATATCACCATTATTATATTATTAAAATATAATAATATATATTTAAATGAATTATTTTATCAGAAAAAGATAAAATTTCAATTTTCAACAATTGTCACATTAAAAATTTTCTCCATCTATATCCACATAAAATCAATATTTTCCTCATCATATAAATTAATAATTAATTATTCACAAATAATATTATAGAATCGCGATCTTGCAACCGGTAGTTCCTCAGGAAAGAGGGGCTTTCAATAAGGATCTCTCTTCTCGACGGCGCCTGATTAGATGACCAACCTCTCCTTAGACAGAACTTTTTAGACATTGCCAATAATGTTATCCAATAATATTATTAGGATAATATGAATTATTGCTCAGATAATGGAAAATCTTTGTGTAATGACAATTTATTGAAACAATAGTAATATAAAATATCAATGCAAGTGAATTATTGAATCAATAAAATAAAAATCTTTGAGCATTAATTCTTTGTAACAATTATTGAGTAGTGCTTCCTTTACGTAAGAATCAATAATTGGTGCAATCACGTGTCTTCTTGTGTTTTAACCATTAGAGTATTTTAACGATAATAGCAGTAACAACTACTGGCAGATTATTTATAAACAACTTATATTTGTCGTTTTCTTCATCCAATCGTTTTTTCCGTTATGGGGCCCACAAAGAGCTGCTGGCCGTAAATACGAATATTCCAAGCGAAGACGAATATTCCACGACCAAACGAATATTCCAAACAATAATGAATATTTTATAACCACTTGCTTATTGAAATATTTGCGTATTTTACCCATAACTATCCACATTAATCAAATCAACCCTTACTATTTCAAAATAATAAATAGAGGAAAATAAATTTCATTTATTAATAATTTGGGTCTTCTGACCTCCCTCCTTATGAAATTTCGTCCTCGAAATTGGCGTACGATTACTGGTGTTTGAAAAGATGAGACTACACCGCTTTCATTTTCGTTTCCAACTCCCGGTAATTTCTTGATAAGCATGGTTTCTCCACAAAATCTTAACTTATGGTATAACATCGGTACATTGGACATGTTCTTTCCTATCCAAGATCTTGTGGTACCTCTCCTCATGCGTTAAGTCTGAAAATTTATCTTGTCGGTTTCTAACTTCGATAGCGTGGTTCGGATCGTCCACATATTTACGTAACATCGATCGTGAAAAGCGTTATGAACAACGCGTCATACTTGGCGATAAAACGAGTCTATATGCCACGGTTCTATTCGATCGAGAATTTCAAATGGATTAATAAATCGAAGGTTTGAGCTTTCCTCACCTCACCGATTCTCGCTTTTGAAATAATAACTTGCACCTCCTTCTTCAAATTCATCACTCGGTGTGTAGTGGCGAACGACTTTAACCTTATCGATTAAAAGTCAATTATACTCGTATATCATCACGTGGGTACCTAGAGTTTTCATCTCCTCTATTATTTATAAATTATCTGAAATGAGTCTTTGACAATATCGTACTTTCGTCTTGTATCGATCTTACCACTCAACACGTCATTTACCACGTTCGATTTTCCGAGGATGGCATGGTGAACATGTGCTAAAATGAGTCTCTCTTGAGTTCTTGAAACTCTTCCCACATTCCTTGCTCCATTCTAATTTTGCATCTCTACGAGTCAATTTGCGTTAATGGAATAGCGATTCAAGAATATCCTTGATGAATCTCGATAATAACCAACTAAGCCTGAAAGCTACGTATTTCGATTCGAAGCTTAGGTTGTTCTTAAGCGTGACTCATATCCCAACCTTGGATATGCGTTACAATGACACCTATCGGTTTACTTATCGAACTAATATGGTGTCCCTACGGAAATCGGGCGGTGCATTCCCTGAGGAAGTCACCGGATAAAGGCTCAGTACTAAATTCTATAGTTGAATTTTAACTCACGAAGTTCAATAGGAGCCATTCGATATGAGATTTTAGAAATGAGTTTTGTCTGGGTTCAAAGTCGATACAAAATTTAATACCGGGCTTTTGGGAGTAAGCGAGGAATTCTTCGTGGGAAATACGTCGGGAAAAATTAATAACAACAGGAATATTATTCAAATCGGCGTGTCTTTATTCAAATCCATAACATGGACTAAGAAAACTTGACATCCGTTATAAGCGAATGACTTCATGGCTTGATATGAAAATGTTTGACTACAATGGTTTGATTGCTTGAATTGAATAACAGAGTTGCTTAGGAATATGAAAACTAACAACCTACGAAAGTAATCAATTTCGGCATAATGAGTAGTTAACCTTAAAATCACATCAAAAGCAAATATCTCTATAGAAATAAGGTTAACGGTAATGTGATAGTGCCAACTGAATCAAGCAAGATTTCTAAACAACGGATGTAATGAAAGTTTTCTCTAACTGAGTCTCCATAAATAGGTCAAAGTCTAATTTCTCCGTAGTCAAGTTCAAGCGTTGAGTTGAAGAGAGAGATAAAAGAATGGGTAGAAGCAAGGTATCTAGTAAGGTATAAATTTCGCATGAATTTATAATTAACTAACTTGCGTCTTAACCGTTCGGGTTCTCGCATTTTAATGAAGTCCACGACAAACGCTTCTTCCGAACCGATTGACTTTGACTTTTCTAGGACATCCTTTTGAGTCACCATTCCATTAGGCTGGGTTTCGATACCGTATAATCTCGGCGATATATCCTTCATTTCCACAATTATAGCATACCTTAAACTGTTGTGGGACGGTTTGGTGATATGTCCCTCTTTTCCGCATTTGTAACTTATCTGACCGGTGGTCTTTCTCCTCCCTTGGAACCGATTCTCTTGGCGTTGACGTCTTCACGTGGTCGTTGTTGAATCTCTCTTTTTAAAATCTCCTCCGACTTGCTTCTTCTATTTTCATGGCCACGATTACAACCATAGTGGTTCTGCGCTTTGTTAAGTATTCTTCTTTTGGCATTTGGTTATCGTTATTACGATGATCGCTATTATCTTGGTATGATCCTGGTTATGGTCCTCGGTTGAGCGTACTTTCGTTATCTCATTTCTAATAAGCGAGCCACATTGACAACATCTGAATAGAGAGAAAATTTATGAGAAATGAGATAATAGCGTATCTTGGGGTTTCAAACCTCTCGAAACATCCGCGTCATCGTTCCTCATTCTCCACCAAATGAGGTGCAAACTTGGATAACTCATGAACTTCGCCTCGTCTTTGGGACAAATCATGTTATTCTGCTCGATCCCTAATAAACTCCACTTCCTTCATATAGACGAATACTTTAGGGAAGTACTTGTCATTGAATTATTTCAAACGTCTCCCGCGACATCTTTGAGTGCAATTTGGATGGAGTACGCTTCATGATTCCCACCGAGAATCTGCTTCGTTATGGAACATAAAAGTAGCGAATGGAACTTCTGTTCCTCGTGCATCCTAAGACATCGAATATCTTGGTAATTTGTTTGACCCACGTCTCGCCTTAATCGGATCCGGCTTTCCCCGAGTCTGGTGATCCCGACTCTTTGAAGCTTGCTTTTGTGACCACACGTGAATTGCTATCATTTCCTCCTCGTATTTTGAACACGAGTCTCCTAAATCGATTTTGAATGAAGCTGTAAAAAGCTTCTAAACATCCCGTCGTTCATCATCACGCTCGTGGTGTTGTTGTCACAGGGAGGTACATTGCCGACTTTGTTGCACATTCTCCTCGTTGGTAAGTACAGGCATCTCCACGGTCTCATTTCCATTGTTAATATTCTCGATCGACATTCTCAAATCTTTGTTATAAAACAAGGGTTAATTAAGGAAATCAATATATCACATAATATCCCTATATCTTGACCAACTAACAAATAAGCTTAGGTAGGACACCTAGCGAAGGATTTCTTAGTCTCTCCCCTCTAGTTCTATTCCTCGATCTACGCCTGGAGATCATATCCCTAAGCTCGATACTAACCTGTGAAGCCCCCAAAATAGGTATACATCACCCATTACGAGTCGCCAATACACTGCAGATGTAAACAACTACAACTTTATTATTAAAGCAAGTAAAGCGTGAGTTTAAATCTGAGATATTGCCATCTAAACAATATCCACATACAAATAAATCCTCATCATAATTATTGATACATTATTTTACAAAAATAGTGAGGACTACTAAACAACTCTCTAAAACCATCATTCCATACTCTCAGGCTCGTCTTGCATTACATTCTCGCCTCACGAGAAGAAAAATGAAACAAAAGGAAAAGGGTGAGCTCAACTAGCCCCGGTAAAGAATATTATGACTAAGATAATCTGAGAACAAATTATCGTTAGTCTTCAACAGGAAAAATTTAATAGAATACAATAGACAACAAGTTTTAAATCAATACTCATGATGGAAAATATTAATTCATAGAAGAGTTACGTAGAGGATGAAATCTACTAATATCTATGAATTTAACGATCCATCATCAATATTTTTATCCTGTAACATCAATCAATATATATACGAAATCATATATTCATCCTTTTGCACTACACTGGGCCGAGGATATTCATCGATTGGTCATGTTCATCTAAACACTGTTCATCTCTTTGACTACGGGCCAAAGATATTCATCAAAAAAATCATTCATCTGCATTTCTGGGCCAAAAATATTCATCAAAATCAATCATCTTTGCCTTACTGGGCCAAAGATATTCAATAATATCATCATTTAAGACTAAGGATGATGAAAAATATTTTTAAAAAAAAAAAAGCGAATCCGGTGAAACAAAATGACAAGGATTAAGGATTAAGGATTAGTACTTTGTTTTATCCACGCCCAAAAATACCTCAAAAATAATCATAGTGGTGTAAAATTCAAGAATGATCAAAACATGGATACAATCAAAGTTAGTATCCATAATAGATATTTTAGATTTAAAAAGAAAATTTTCATTTTTCGATGAATAGTCTTAGTATTCGTGAATAGTGTCGTATACGTGAATAGTCTTCAGTATCGTGAATAAGTAACTCAGACACCAAAAGTTCCAAATTTGATAAAAACCTCGGATCAATATTTTCAAAGATAATGATATTGAAGAAATAATATCATTACGAAAAAAATAATATCCCTTACCTCGAAAGATTTATACTTACGGGTGAAACAGGATATAAGGCTATGACTTGAACTTGCACCATATAGCAATACTCAAAGTATCTTGAAAATACTCACAAGAATAAACTCGATAATATAGAGAGAAAACTTGATTTACGGTGTGATTTTCAATTCTAACCTAAGCACCTATATAGGAAAATGCTTAGAAGCACCAAAGTAGAAAATTTAATATAATATTATTATATAATTTAAATTTTCCTCACGCCATCTTTGTAGAACTGAATTCAACCACCTTTGTTGCCCCACAATAATAATGAAAAAAAAAAAAAAACGTTTTTGTTATTAAAAACAATTAAAACTTCCAAAAATCAATTATTTTGAACTTGAACTTCAATAATTCACAATAAATAGCTCTTTTTATCGAAAATTGAATCTCGCAACTTTTTATAGGAAATTCAATTCTCTACAACTTTACGAGAAGAAAGTTTTTCCAAATTCCAAATGAAATTGACCGAAATCCATAAGCGAGGCGATTTTACATTTATAATCAAATTTCAGTCAATAATTGTGTCCACCAACACACAAAATATGTGTTAAACATTTAATGCCACAAAAATACTCTTCCTCCTTATATACTCATATATCCCACATTCGTTGTAAAAATATCACTATTATTATATTATTAAAATATAATAATATATATTTAAATGAATTATTTTACCATAAAAGATAAATTTCAATTTTCAACAATTGTCACATTAAAATTTTCTCCATCTATATCCACATAAAATCAATATTTTCCTCATCATATAAATTAATAATTAATTATTCACAAATAATATTCTGAGAATCACAAGATCTTGCAAACTGCACCGTTTCGGGAAGAGGGGCTTTCAATAAGGATCTCTCCTTCTTGCACGCAATTAGGTGACCAACCTCTCCTTGACGAACTTTCTAGACATTGCCAATAATGTTATCCAATAATATTATTAGGATAATATGAATTATTGCTCAGATAATGAAAAATAATGTGTAATGACAATTTATTGAAACAACAAGTAATATAAAATATCAATCTGCAATTATTGAATCAATAAAATAAAAAATGAGCGATAATTCATTGTAACAATTATTGAGTAGTGCCTTCTTACGTAGAAGAATCAATAATTGGTGCAATACGTGTCCACCGTGTTTTAACCATAGAGTATTTTAACAGTATTAATGGTAACAACTACGCCGTTATTTACAAACAACTTATATTTGTCGCGTTTTCTTCATCCAATCGCTTTCAGAGTTATAGGGCCCACAAAAGATGCTACCGCCGTCGTCACGAATATTTCGACAAGCGATCGAATATTCCACGACCAAACGAATATTCTCCGACAATAATGAATATTTTATAACCATTTGCTTATTCGAAATATTTGCGTATTTTACCCATAACTATCCACATTAATCAAATCAACCCTTACTATTTCAAAATAATAAATAGAGGAAAATAAATTTTATTGATTAATAATTTGGGGTCTTACAGCAAAGATAGACAATTAATTGGTATGATCATGACCATTGATATTTCAGTTGAATATCTTTGACCCGTAATGCAAAGATAGACAATTAATTGGTAATATCATGACCATTGTTATTACATTTGAATATCTTTGATGTAGGGTGTAAAGACGATATGATTATTGAGTGTCTTTAGCCTTTGTAGCAAGGACATTGAGTAAAAGTTCTATTAAGCCTTCGTGGCAAGGAGAAACTGTTAATTTATATGATTATAAATATGAATTATGAATTTAACTATAATCTTTGGTGGTTCAGGTGAAGACGTATGATAAAAGTTCTTTTTGTCTTGGGTACAACAAAAAATTATTTATGGGTATTACATTAATAAAATATTAATGATGGACTTTTAATTTGGAGTAATAGTAGACATTATGTTCTACTTGACTCTTCTAATGGATTGTTGATTACGCTGCAATTATGGTTGAAAACTTTTATCATCTACCATATGTTCTAAATATCTGATTTATTGCTAATGAAGGCTATTAATAATTTAATTATTTTTAGGCATTATATTATTTACTGGACTATTTGTGCTCACCCTTTTGCTTCACAATTCTTTTCAGGTAATAAAAGTGTAGCTGGGTCGAGCGGGGATAACAAGGGAATAGAGTGATGGTATGTGACTGTTGAAGTTTCTCAAAACATTATAAAACAACATGACAATATATGATTGTATTGAGGACTTAAAATGTGTGTGTTGTATTTTATACGTCATTTAATAGTTGATTTTGGTGAACACCAATAGGGTGATGAGAACTCGACTTTGGAAGGGTCAAAAATGCACCCCATTAAAATGAGGACAGAATTGTACTGAGAGCTTAAAGGGTGTGTCGCCACTATCATACATGATGTCTAATGTGACGCCCCCAAAATAAGTATACATCACCCATCTTGAGTCGCCAGATACATGGTACATAATTTTAAATACAACTTAATTATACAACATTCGTATAAAATACGACAAAACATAGCTGAGAGTTTAAACAAGAATATTGTCATCTAGACAATATCCACACTCAATGGTGTCCTCATTATAATTATTATCACATTATTCCGTAGAATAGTGAGGACTACTAAAGTCATTTATCCTGGACCATCACTCCATTCCCCAACTCGTCCCAGCTATATTTTCATTTTCTGAAGAAAACAATGAAAGAAATGGTGAGCTCAAATAGCCCAGTAAGAAATATTATGACTAAGATAATCCAGAATAAATTATCCTTAGCCTTCAATAGTATAACAACTGATAGAATACAATAGACAACAAGTTTTAGATAAACAACTGCAGCGAAAATAAGCAATCCCTTAGAAGAGTCAAGTGGGGCATAAAATCTACTATCTTCTATGATTTAAAAAGTTTTTCATCAACTTTATCGCTGAGACTCAGCTAAATAAATAAACCACATCATCGAATCATCCCTGCACTACGGGCCAAGGATATTCATGTAATCATCAATGGTCATGACTATACCGAATAATCTCTGGTCATAATCATACCCATAACTGTCCATCAATGCACTACGGGCCAATGAGGACTTTCACCACATCATTCGTCACATTACGGTCATGATTATACCGAATGATCCATGGTCATAATCATACCAATCAATAGTCCATCTATGCACGTAAGCCAAAGACGACTTTCATCACAATATAAACATGAGGATGATGATAATGATATAAACATTAATCAAACGAAATCAAAGATAAATATTAAAGACTTTAAATTTATCCAGAGTTTAAAAATATCTATTTTGTCAACATGATAATGCTTTGTGGGGTAAAATTCAAGAATAATATTCATGTATCAAAAATAATTTGAACGAAAAAGAAATAACTTTTTTGGGTGAATAGTATCCCGTGAATAGTACCTTATGAATAGTACTTCGGGAATAGTACCCCGACATGAAAAGTGTCCCGAATACCCGAGTGAATAATACTAGAGTGAATAGTAATCAGGTAAATAGTAACCCGTGAATAGTACTCCGGCACAAAAAGTGCCCCGAATACCCGAGTGAATAATACTAGAGTGAATAGTAATCGGTTGAATAGTAACCTATGAATAGTACTTCAGCACGAAAAGTGCCCCAAATACCCGAGTGAATAATACTAGAGTGAATAGTAATCTCGACATAAAAAGATAGAAATTCCACAATAAAATTCATACCAATATTCCGGCATAATGATATTGAAATAAATAATATCATTTATGAAGAAAATAACATCCCTTACAAATACGAAAGAAATAATAATTTTACATTTGTTGAGCGAAAATAATATTCCTACGAATATTGAGCGAAGATGATATTCCTTACGAATATTGAGCGAAAATAATATTCATACGAATACGAAAAATAATATATCTTCAGAATATGAAATAAATAATACCCCTTATGACTGTTGAACGAAAATAATATTCCTACGAATATTAAACGAAGATGATATTCCTTACGAATATTGAACGAAAATAATATTCATACGAATATGAAAAATAATCTCTCTTCAGAATATGAAATAAATATTATCCCTTACGACTGTTGAACGAAAATAATATTCCTACGAATATTGAACAAAGATTGTGACGCCCCCAAAATAGGTATACATCACCTATTCTGAGTCGCCAAATACATGGTACAGAATACAAATACAACTTAATTCTACAAAAGTCGTATAAAATACGACATAACATAATTTAAGAGTTTTAATAAGAATATTGTCATCTAAACAATATCTACACTCAATGGAATCCTCATTACATTTATTGTCACACTATTTAACAGAATAGTGAGGACTACTAATGCTATCATCTGGACCATTACTCCGTTCCCCGACTAGTCCCGACTACGTTCTCATTTCTTGAAATGAACAGTGAATGAAAGGGTGAGCTCAACTAGCCCAGTAAGAAATATTATGACTAAGATAATGTAGAATAAATTATCATTAGTCTTCAACAATGTTAAACTGATAAAATATAACAAACATCAAGTTTAACTGCAGCGGAACAAGATATCCATTAAAAGAGTCAAGTATAGAATAAAATATATTATCTTTTATGATTTAAAAGGTTTTCATCACTTTTATCGCTGAGACTCAGCTTAATAAATAATCTACATCATCTGTGCACTACGGCCAAGGATATTCATTAGTATCACAACCAGAAATTATCCATGCATTACGGGCCAAGGATATTCGTGTATTCATCAATGGTCATAATCATGCCAACAATTGCCCATCAATGCACTACGGGCCAATGAGGACTTTTACCATATCATTTGTAACATTTCGGTCATGACTATACCGATTAATCTCTGGTCATAATCATACCAAGTCCATCTATGCACTACAGGCCACATATGACTTTCAACATAAAATAAACATGCGGATGATGACAATGACATAAGAATTCAATAAAACAAGTTCAAGAATTAATTTATCCAGGAACTAATAACGTCCAAATTGTCAACATGATACTTCTTTGTAGAGTAAAATTCAAGAATGCTCAGAAGGATATTTCCATAAAAAGATACTGGATGAGTAGTGAAGTAGCAGAATACTTTTATTCTTTCTCTCTTTAGTTTCTCTCTCTAGAGTTTCAGTGAATTCGTAATAAATAATGAAGGAATGAGCTTCTATTTATAGGAGAATGGACTGAATAGTAACTAATTCATGAGCGGTCCAGATTGATTTACTTTTAAAGCAGACGGTCCATATTGATTTACTATGCATATTAATAAAATATTCTAATAAAACAAATTTTTTAAATAAAATATAATATATTCTATTTATAGTCTAATAAAACAAATAACTTTATAAAAGTATTACATTTTTTATATAAAAGATTTTACTTATGCAAACAACATGCGAGCCTTATGAAAACTTATGGATAATAAAATATAATATATTCTAATTATTGTCTAATAAAACAAATAACTTTATAAAAGTATTTATTTTATATAAAAAGATTTTACTATGCAAAATACTATGCATAATAGAATATAATATATTCTATTTATAGTCTAATAAAACAAATAACTTTATAAAAGTATTACATTTTTATATAAAAACTTTTACATTTTCTTACATTAATAATACTAATAAAACAAAATTTATATATATAATATATATATATATATATAAACTTCTGTGACTTCATAAAAAGACACCTCAATATATTTAACAATATTTATCATTATTATTATAATTCACAATATTAATCGACCAGGTTGTTTCCAGGAAAGAGTGGGCTTTCCAATAAGGATTTCTCCCTATTGGCACGCAATTAGGTGACCAAACCTCTCCTTGGCAGAACTTCTAGACATCGTTAATATTGCAAATAATAATATTAATAACTCTGTCATCTCAATTATTGATTTAATAATATATAAAATATTGACAATAATTGAATCAAATAACGTGAGATCTTATGCAACAATTCATTTAGCAATAATTGAGTATAATTGGTGACTTCTCACGTAAGCATCAATAATCAATACGATTATGCTTCTTATGCAACCATGCAGCGTATTCTTTGTACTTTTTACTAGGGTAGTTCAAGCAGTTTCAACGGTAACACTTTCGTAGTTATTTTTAATAAAAGATAACTCTGTCATTTTCTTACTACGACAATACTTCCGTTGTGGGGTCCACTAATGATTGTGTCATCGTACGAATATTCCCTGTTAAAACGAATATTCCCTGACCAATCGAATATTATATAACCACTTGCTTACTTTGCAAAATTTATAAATATTACCCACAACTATAAAATTATGTCAAATCCACACCATAATATTCAAAAAAATATTTCGAGAAATTTAAATATTTATTCATAAAATTTGGGGTCTCACAATATTCCCTCCTTATAAAATTTCTCCTCAAAATTTACGTACGTACTGCACGGTATCTTAGAAGAGGTGAGGATACCTTGACTTCATTTCGATTCTAACTCTTGAGGTATAACCTTTGAGTGTCGAATAGGATCTTTTTATACAAGATTTTACATGTATCTCCTCATACATTAAATCTTCTGCGCTATCTTGTCTAGTTCAATTCAATAATGTGGTTGGGTCGTCACATATTTACGTAACATCGATCGTGAAAAGCGTTATGAACACATGACATACTTGGTGGTAAAGCGAGTGTATAGGCCGCGAGTTCTACTCGATCGAGGATTTCAAATGGGCCAATTAAATCGAGGGTTGAGATAACGCCTTCTTGAACCTTCTTCTTCACAAGCGGCTTTAACTTTATCGATTAAAGTCGATTCTACTCGTATATTCGTTATCTTCACGTGGGTCCCTAGAGTCTTTAACTCTATGTTCATCATTTGTAAGTTATACAAAATGAGTTTTTATGTTAACAACGTCGCACTCATAAACTTATACGATCTTCTACTCAACGCGTCAGCTACCACGTTCGCTCTTCCACAATGATTTTGAATGGTATAGTCGTAATCTTCAACAGCTCGAGCCAACATCTTTAGCGCATTATACGTTCGTTTTGGTTAAAGAAATATTTAAGGGTTTTAGAAATGGGTTTTGTATTGGGGTCAATACAAAATTTAATTTCACGCTCAGGGGTAGGCCAGGAAGTTCTTCGAGAATACGTCAGGAAATTTATTAACGATAGAAATATCATTCAAAAATATGACCCTCATCCAAGACTTGGATAGCACGTCACATTGATACCTATCAATTTGCCACCGTCATTCACAGCGTCCCCTACAGAAAGTCTGGCTTCGGTGCATTACACACAAGGAAGTTAACAACGAAAGGATCGGGGCTCTTTACTTATGGCTTGATATAACAGTGATTAACTTTAGTGGTTTTGTTGCTTGAATTCGCATAACAGGTTGGTTAGGAATATGAAAGCTAACAACCTTAAGAAAAGCATGATGAGTAGTTAACCAATCGATTCCTAAAATTACATCAAAGGCAAGTATTTTCAAGGAAATAAGATCGACAGGTAACGTGAAAGTGTCGATTTGAATCAAATAAGATTTATAAATAGTGGAGGTAACGAAGGTTTCTCCTAACGAAGTTTCAATCGATAAGTCAAAGTCTAATTTTTTAGGAGTCAAATTTAAACGTTGAACGCAAGCAAGAGAGATAAAAGATGATGAGTGCATATTATTCATTTATTTTGATTCCATTATATTTAGTTTTATTACATGTTTCATGTGTATATGAGCTTATTAAGGTGTTTAATGATTTCAGGAAGAATTGGAGCTGAAATGAGGAAAAAGAGAAAATTGCAGGATTTTTAGCATTAAGTAGGATGTATGTTCTTGGCTTGGGACTTAAATTTTATTGTAGAGCTCTTCTTTAGCTTTGCGGAACATCTTGAATCGTCCCAATCGGAGTTCATATGAAAAAGTTATGATATTTTTACTAAACGGACGTTGAACCTCAAAGTTTGGAAGTTGCAATTTACACAGAAGTCACTTGGTACCCGATTTCGACCTTGATACACCAAGAATTTGTCAAATCTCAAATAATTAAAGTTGTAGATCTTGTCGATATCTTCGTTTTGATAGGTAGAAGGCCCCGTAAATCTTTCCAGATCAAAAGTTATGCTCGTTTTACCAAAGGACGTCGTAACAGAAAATAGGGGCGAATTTCTGCGGGAAATATGGAAAATCTTGGAAATCTTAGATTTTTGGAAAGTTTCTAAAAGCAGATTTTGGCACATTTCTACATGAAATTGGATTGATATTTCTATTAGCTTTTGGATTTCCTTTAGACTAAGATTTATTTCTAAATTGAATTCTATTTTTTATTGGAAACTAGTTATGATTTGTAATTCCTTTTAGGATTTGGATTTCTACTTCCTATAGAATTTAGGACTTTGTCTAGCACTATAAATAGAGGATGATAGTCAGGGTTTTATTCATTCAATCATCTGTTACATTCCCTCATCTACAACATTGGAGAATTGAAGACATGAGCTAAGATCTTTTTATTCAGTTCTAAAGGGAGGTGAATCCTTGTTACAAGTAATTGATTAATTGAGTATTATTATTTATTCCTTCTTGTGTGAAATTTCTTCTGATAATCTATTTTCATTGATTGCATGCTAATTGATCTAATTGATTTAATATGGCCAATTGAGTTAATTTGATCATTACATATGCTAGATTAAGATTGGTATTACGTGTAATTGATATCTCTCTTCATCACAAGTAGCAACTTGGTAATAATAATTGTGGACAAACTTTTGTTTATTGCTAAGATTATTAGAAAACAAGTTAAACAAATCTAGCTTATGTGTTTGTTGCTTGGATTAGCCTAATTCTCTATTTTTTAATGTTTCTATCATATTAAATCTAGAGAGCTTATTCTAGGTTGTATGCTAGTTAGAATCGGTAGAGAGCTGTTTGTTTAAATACGGTGATAATCTAAGGAGAATTTGGGATGATAGAGAGCTTATTGTTATCTAGGGCTAATAGTTTCATTGAAGGAAAATAATAATAACTTGATTAATTGATTGTTGTACTTGGTGAAACCAGGCTCGCAGAATCAAGTTTTTACATTTTTGGTTAACTTCATCATTAATTCTTATTTTCTTAGTTTCAAAACAATTTTCAAAAAATCCCCAATCTTTATTTTCTATCAAAATAATAGAATAAATATAAAACAAATCACTCTCTGTGGGATCGATCCTTGCTTACTACTGTACTAATTGTTTGAATTTGTAAAGTAAAAGTGAGGTTAATTTAGGAGTGTAAACGACAGCTCCCAAAAGAATAGGTAGCACTGGTATCTAATAAGGTATAGACTTCGCAAAAATTTATAATTAACTAACCCGTGCTAACTTCGTTCGAGTTCCTCGACAAACGCTCTCACTTAAACTACCGACTTTGACTTGTTTGAGACATCCTTTGGCATCACTATCCCAGCTAGACTTGACATGACTACACGACAAAATCGAGCTAGGTGACCCTCTCTTCCGCAATTGAAACACGCGTTGGATTCTTTGCGTCTGATTTAGACGGATGTGTCTCTCCCATCTGCATTTGAAACATACGATAGGTGGTGGTTCTTCTTCTTCCTTTGAAGCGGGTCTTTGATGTTATTGTCTTTCCATCATTATTGAACCTCCTCTTCTTGAAATTTCCACTTCTATTATCTTGGCCATGATTACCACCGAAGTGGTTACCATTTTCGGCATCATAATTTTCCCTACGATGGTTATCATTGTTTCGATGGTCGTTGCCACCAGTACGATTATCACCGTGTTGTTGGTTATTG
This sequence comes from Panax ginseng, assembly GCA_020205605.1. Lineage (NCBI taxonomy): Eukaryota > Viridiplantae > Streptophyta > Magnoliopsida > Apiales > Araliaceae > Panax > Panax ginseng. Next base: position 17,192,122 of record CM035132.1, read on the forward strand.
CCTTTTGGTTGTAATGACTCATTATCGCGCTCCAATAACTGAGCCCTATTCACAACATTTGAATATAAACAAAGTTTATGAGAAATGAGGTATTAACGTATATCGGGTTTCAAACCTCTTAGAAACATTCGCGTCATTCGCTCCTCATTATCGACCAAATGGGATGCAAATCGGGATAACTCCGCAAATTTTACACTGTCACAAAATAAGGGTTAATTGACATATCACATATTATCCCTATACTCTAACCGACCAATTAAATACCAAATAAACTTAGGTTGGTAATATTAACGAAGGAATTCCCCGTCTCTCTCCTCCCAGTTCTTATCTCACATCTCAGCCAGGGATCATATTCCTAAGCTTTGATACCAACTGTGACGCCCCCAAATTAGGTATACATCACCTATTCTGAGTCGCCAAATACATGGTACAGAATATAAATACAACTTAATTATATAACAGTCGTATAAAATACGACATAACATAATCTAAGAGTTTTAATAAGAATATTGTCATCTAGACAATATCCACAATCAATGGAGTCCTCATTACATTTATTGTCACACTGTTTAACAGAATAGTGAGGACCACTAACGCTATCATCTGGACCGTTACTCCATTCCCCGACTAGTCCCGGCTACGTTCACATTTCCTGAAGAGAACAGTGAAAGAAAGGGTGAGCTCAACTAGCCCAGTAAGAAATATTATGACTAAGATAATATAGAATAAATTATCATTAGTCTTCAACAATGTTAAACTGATAAAATATAACAAACATCAAGTTTAACTGCAGCGGAACAAGCAATCCATTAAAAGAGTCAAATAGAGAATAAAATCTACTATCTTTTATGATTTAAAATGGTTTTTCATCACTTTTATCGCTGAGACTCAGCTTAATAAATAATCCATATCATCCCTGCACTACAACCAAGGATATTAATTAGTATCACAACCATAAATTATCCATGCACTATGAGCCAAGGATATTCGTGTATTCATCAATGGTCATGATCATGCCAACAACTATCCATCAATGCACTACGGGCTAGTGAGGACTTTTACCACATCATTTGTAACATTATGGTCATGATTATACCGATTAATCCCTGGTCATAATCATACCAAGTCCATCTATGCACTACAGGCCACAGATGACTTTCAACATAAAATAAACAAGAGGATGATGACAATGACATAAGAATTCAATAAAAACAAGTTCAAGAATTAGTTTATCCAGGAACTAATAACGTCCAAATTGTCAACATGATACTTCTTTATAGAGTAAAATTCAAGAATGCTCAGAAGAATATTTCCATAAAAGATCTTTGGATGAAGCCTTAAATATCAAAGATATTCCACTAATTTTATGGAGTATAGAAGTCAAAACTTTAACCAACCGAGTATAATAAATAATGGAATAACAAAAGAAATCACCAGGCATACGATGTAATCGCATGACAGACGAGGTTATTCCAATGAGAATAATAAATAATCGAACCACGTCAAAGAAATTCGCACCAATAGGATATTCCAACGAATAATAAAGAATGGAATAACAACAGAAATCACCATGCATTCGATAGATACGCATGACGTGTTATTATTCTACAGAATAATAATTAATGGAACCGGTCAGCGTAATATACCCATACGATATTCCAACAGAATAATAAATAACGGAACCGGTCGTGTAAACGCACGCATGCGGGATGTTCCAAACGAGAATAATAAAGAATGAAATAACGGTAGAATTTTACCATGTATGCGGATGCTTGGCATAGACGGAGTTATTCTACATAATGATAAAGAATGGAATAATGAGAAGAATTTCACCAAGTATAGGGTAGCCACAGATATCTGAGTTATTCAATGAATAATAAAGAATGGAATAACAAAAGTTATCTTCATGAATACAAAAAAAATAATACCCCTTACCTTAGAAAAAGCTGGATGAGTAGTGAAGTAGCGAATACTTTTCTTCTTCTCTCCGATAGTTTCTCTATTTAGAGTTTCGATTGAATTCGTAAGAAATAATGAAGGAATGAGCTTTATTTATAGGAGAATGGGTGAATAGTAACTAATTCATGAACGGTCCAGTTGATTTACTTTTTAAGCAGACGGTTCATATTGATTTACTATGCAGATATTAATAAAATATTCTAATAAAACAAAATCTTTTAAATAAAATATAATATATTTTATTTATAGTCTAATAAAACAAATAACTTTATAAAAGTATTACATTTTATATAAAAAAATTTACTATGCAAATACTATGCAGAGACTATGGAAACACTATGCATAATAAAATATAATATATTCTAATTATTGTCTAATAAAACAAATAATTTTATAAAAGTATTACATTTTATATAAAAAGATTTTACTACAAAATACTATGCAGTACTATGCAAATACTATGCATAATAAAATATAATATATTCTAATTATTGTCTAATAAAACAAATAACTTTATAAAAGTATTCTATTTTATATGAAAATATTTTACTATACAAAACACTATTCATAATAGAATATAATATATTCTATTTATAGTCTAATAAAACAAATAACTTTATAAAAGTATTTTATTTTATATAAAAGATTTTACATTTTATTACATTAATAATATTAATAAAACAACATTTATATATATATATATATATATTTATAAACTTCCTTGACTTCATAAAAAGACACCTCAATATATTTAACAATATTTATCATCATTATTATAATTCACACTATTAATCGACTGTGTCGTTCCCGTGGAAGAGGAGGATTTCAATAAGGATTTCTCCCTATTGGCGTGCAATTAGGTGACCAAATCTCCTCTGATGGAACTTATAGACATCGTTAATATTGCAAATAATAATATTAATAACCGTCGTCTCAATTATTGATTTAATAATATATAAAATATCGACAATAATTTAATCAAATAACGTGAGATCTTGCAACAATTCTTGAAGCAATAATTGAACAAAAGCGAGTGACTTCTCACGTAAGCATCAATAATCAATCTAGTGTGTAACTATGCAAACCACAGCGTATTCATCGTATTTTTACTACTAGGGTAGTTCAGCGGTTTTAACGGTAAAACTTTGGTAGTTATTTTCATAAAAATATTTTTTGTCGTTTTCTCAATCAAGCCAATAATTACATTATGGGATCCACCAATGATTGTCTTGCAGTAAATGCGGATATTCCCCAACAAAAAGAATATTCCCCGACCAATCGAATATTATACAACAACTTGGATACTTTTTAAAATTTATAAATATTACCCACAACTATAACATTATCTCAATTCCACACCATAATTTTGAAAAAAATTAAATCTTTATTCATAAAATTTGGGGTCTCACAAAGATGATATTCCTTATGAATATTGAACGAATATAATATTCATACGAATACGAAAAATAACATCTCTTCAGAATATGAAATAAATAATACCCCTTACCTCAAAAGAAGACTGAATACTGGAATAGTGAGGTAGCAGACTTCTCTTCTTCTTTCTCTCTATAATTTCTCTCTATAATAATTGTTCTATAACTTTAGTGAATTGGTGAAAAATAATAAAGGAATGAGCTTCTATTTATAGAAAAATATAGTTTCGATAATTGCACGTTTTGGGGCTCGAAATATTACAGTATAATACCTTCCTCTTTTTTTATTTTTAATTTAGTCCTGCAAGTATTATCAAACTTACACCACCTCCCCTAATAGTAAATCATGTGAATCAATAGTTCAAGACATGTGAAAATACGAATTACAGTATAGTACCTCCATCTATACCTCCATTTTTAACTTAGTCATGCAAGTATTATCAATCTTGCACCAACTCCCCTAATAGTAAATGAATGTGAATCAATAGTACACACATATGAATAAATAGTTATAATCGTGTGAATTAATAGCAATTAATTACTCATTTATCCGATTAATTATCCGATTGGTCAATATAACTTCCAGACATCAATTATTATCGAAATAAATGTCGATTTCCACTAACACTAATAATCCCAACACAATGGAACTATCAATTTCATCTTTAATCAACACGAACTTATTCATCATTAATATTATAACGCACAATATTTAACAACCAGGTCGTTCCCAGGAAAGAGGAGGCTTTCCGATAAGGATTTCTCTCTATTGGCGTGCAATTAGATTATTTAATCTCTCCTTGACAGAACTTCTAGACATTGTCAATATTATAAATAATATTATGAATAACTTTGTCGTCTCAAATATTGATTTAATAATATAACATATTATGCAGATAATATCGTGATAATAATTAAATCAATAATATGAGATATATGATGCAGCAATTACTATAACAATAATTGAGTATAACTGAGTGACTTCTCACGTAAGCATAAATAATCAATACTGGTGTGTTCTTATGCAACCAATGCAGATTCATCGTACTTTCTTTTACTAGGGTAATTCAATAGTTTTAACGGTAACACTTTCGTAGCTTTTTTTTATAAAAGATAATTACATCGTTGCTTAACTACGACAATACTTAGTTTAATTAAGGTACACCAATGATTGTGTCGTCGTACGAATATTCCCTGTTAAAACTAATATTCCCCGACCAATCGAATATTATATAACAACTTGCTTACTTTGAAAAAATTTCATATATCAACCTTAACTTTAACCTTTTATCAATTTAACCATTTACTAAATAGAATAATTATAAGAAAATTGAATACTTTCATTTCATAAAATTCGGGGTCTCACAATCTCCCCTCCTTATGAAATTTCGCCCTCGAAATTTACGTACGTACCTGGTATTCGAAGAGATGAGAATACCCTACTTTCTTTTTGGATTGTACCTTTCCGGTTATTTTCTCTCTATTAGGATTTCCCATTTCTCATTTCTTGTATTTCAGATATCATTCCAGAATATAGTTTCAAAATAAGGGTTAATTAACATGCCACATATTATCCCTATATTCTGACCGACCAATTAAATACCAAATAAACTTAGGTAGGTCATACTAGCGAAGGAATTCTCCGTCTCTCCCCTCCTAGTTCTTGTCTCACATCTCAGCCAGGGATCATATCCCTAAGTTTTGATACCAACTGTGACGCCCCCAAAATAGGTATACATCACCCATCTTGCGTCATCAGATACATGGTACATAATTTCAAATACAACTTAATTATACAACAGTCGTGTAAAATACGACAAAACATAGCTGAGAGTTTAAACAAGAATATTATCATCTAGACAATATCCACACTCAATGGTGTCCTCATTACAATTATTATCATATTATTCCGTAGAATAGTGAGGACTACTAAAGTCATTTATCCTGGACCATCACTCCATTCCCCGACTCGTCCCAGCTATATTCTCATTTCCTGAAGAGAACAATGAAAGAAATGGTGAGCTCAACTAGCCCAGTAAAAAATATTATGACTAAGATAATGCAGAATAAATTATCCTTAGCCTCCAACAGTATAATAACTGATAGAATACAATAGACAACAAGTTTTAGATAAACAACTGCAGCAGAAATAAGCAATCCATTAGAAGAGTCAAGTAGAGCATAAAATCTACTATCTTCTATGATTTAAAAAGTTTTTCATCAACTTTATCGCTGAGACTCAGCTAAATAAATAAACCACATCATCGAATCATCCCTGCACTACGGGCCAAGGATATTCATGTAATCATCAATGGTCATGACTATACCGAATAATCTCTGATCATAATCATACCCATAACTGTTCATCAATGCACTACGGGCCAATGAGGACTTTCACCACATCATTCGTCACATTACGGTCATGATTATACCGAATGATCCCTGGTCATAATCATACAATCAACAGTCCATCTATGCACGTAAGCCAAAGATGACTTTCATCACAATATAAGTATGAGGATGATGACAATGATATAAACATTAATCAAACAAAATCAAAGATAAATATTAAAGACTTTAAATTTATTCAGAGTTTAAAAATATCTATTTTGTCAACATGATAATGCTTTGTGGGTTAAAATTCAAGAATAATATTCATGTATCAAAAATAATTTAAACGAAAAAGAAATAACTTTGTCGGGTGAATAGTATCCCGTGAATAGTACCTTATGAATAGTACTTCGGGAATAGTACCCCGACATGAAAAGTGTTCTGAATAATCGAGTGAATAATACTAGAGTGAATAGTAATTGGGTGAATAGTAACCCGTGAATAGTACTCCGGCAAGAAAAGTGTCCCGAATATTCGAGTGAATAATACTAGAGTGAATAGTAACTAGTTGAATAGTAACCTATGAATAGTACTCCGGCACAAACAGTGCCCCAAATACCCGAGTGAATAATACTAGAGTGAATAGTAACCTCGACACAAAAAGGTATAAATTCTACAATAAAATTCATACCAATATTCTGGCGTAATGATATTGAAAAAAATAATATCATTTATGAAGAAAATAATATACCTTACGAATACGAAAGAAATAATACCCTTTATGACTGTTGAACGAAAATAATATTCCTACGAATATTGAACGAAGATGATATTCCTTACGAATATTGAACGAAAATAATATTCATACGAATACGAAAAATAATATCTCTTCAGAATATGAAATAAATAATATCCTTTACGACTGTTGAACGAAAATAATATTCCTATGAATATTAAACGAAGATGATATTCCTTATGAATATTGAACGAAAATAATATTCATACGAATATGAAAAATAATATCTCTTCGGAATATGAAATAAATAATATCCCTTACGACTGTTGAACGAAAATAATATTCCTACGAATATTGAACGAAGATGATATTCCTTATGAATATTGAACGAATATAATATTCATACGAATACAAAAAATAACATCTCTTCATAATATGAAATAAATAATACCCCTTACCTCAAAAGAAGACTGGATACTGGAATAGTGAGGTAGCAGACTTCTTTTCTTTTTTCTCTCTATAATTTTTTTCTATAATAATTGCTCTATAACTTTAGTGAATTGGTGAAAAATAATGAAGGAATGAGCTTCTATTTATAGGAAAATATAGTTTCGATAATTGCACGTTTTGGGGCTTAAAATATTACAATATAATACCTTTCTCTTTTCTTTAATTTTTAATTTAGTCCTGCAAGTATTATCAAACTTACACCACCTCCCCTAATAGTAAATCATGTGAATCAATAGTTCTAGACATGTGAAAATACGAATTACAGTATAGTACCTCCATCTATACCTTTATTTTTAACTTAGTCATGCAAGTATTATCAATCTTGCACTAACTCCCCTAATAGTAAATGAATGTGAATCAATAGTACACACATGTGAATAAATAGTTATAATCATGTGAATTAATAGCAATTAATTGCTCATTTATCCGATTAATTACTCGATTGGCCAATATAACTTCCAGACATCAATTATTATCGAAATAAATGTCGATTTCCACTAACACTAATAATCCCAACACAATAAAACTATCAATTTTATCTTTAATCAACACGAACTTATTCATCATTAATATTATAACTCACAATATTTAACAATCAGGTCATTCCCAGGAAAGAGAGGACTTTCCGATAAGGATTTCTCCCTATTGGCGCGCAATTAGATTATCTAACCTCTCCTTGACAGAACTTCTAGACATTGTCAATATTGTAAATAATAATATGAATAACTTTGTCGTCTCAAATATTGATTTAATAATATAATATATTATGCAGATGATATTGTGACAATAATTGAATCAATAATACGAGAGATATGATGCAACAATTACTATAGCAATAATTGAGTATAAGCGAAAGTGACTTCTCACGTAAGCATCAATAATCAATACCGTGTCTTCTTACGCAACCACGCGTATTCTTTGACTTTTTACTAAGGCGGTTCAGCGGTTTTAGCGGTAACACTTTATTTTTTTTTTTATAAAAAGATAATTACATCATTTTCTAACTACGACAATACTTCCGTTGTAGGGGTCCAATTAATGATTGTCTTGGTCGTATGAATATTCTCTGTTAAAGCGAATATTTCCCGACCAATCGAATATTATATAACAACTTGCTTACTTTGAAAAAAATTCACATATCACTCTTAACTTTAACATTTTATCAATCTAACCATTTACTAAATAGAATAATTATAAAAAAATTAAATACTTTTATTTCATAAAATTCGGGGTCTCACATCTAACCACATACAAATTCGTGTTATCATAAGATATGGTTATAGGCATCCACTTGCTGAATATATTTATGAGCATTATCTATATAATCTTGAAGTATGGTTGGAATATAATCACCAGTTTGAGACAATGGAGATAATTATATGACAATAAGATACAAATTATTGGAATGAACAAGATAATAATCTTCTCGTTATTCTTTGGGGACTATTGGGTCAATCAAAGTTAATTCTCAAGTCCTATGATATTTATTATAACTTAGATGCATGACCTCTCATGTATGAATATTTTTTTTAGCATTTTTCAAATATTTTAATTCCTAAAACAGTTATCGACTGTACCTTTATGTAAAGTATCATTAGTTTGGAATGTGAGTATTGTTATTTGTATTGAAACTCACAGCTTATGTGTTGTCGTATTTTACACGACAGTTTAATAGTTGTAAATAGAAAATTTTGTATTTGAATTTAATAATGTGTATTTGGCAACTCAAAATGGACTGTGTGAACCTATTTTGGGGGCGTCACAATCTCTAACTTATCAAAAGAATTTTTTAATGTATTTTTTCTTTTTTGAGTAATATCAGTTGTCATTTTTATTATAAATAATTATAATTAAGAGCTGCTTATGTTTAGTTTAATATTTGAGAAAAATAATTAATATAATTTTAATATTTTTTTATATGAATAATAAGATTCATTATGCAATAAAAAGTTTATTTTACGTAAAATTTAATATTTGGAAAAAATAATTATATTTGCATTAATTTGTACTTTTATGTTTATTAAAATTTTACTTTTTAATTACAACAAATATATTTGAATGTATATTACGTAAATTTTAATCTTTAAGAAATTTAATTTAGCTAAAAGTGTGTGACTTTATTTTCTTGATAAAATAAATATTTATTATTTTGAGAAATATGTTATTTATTAATGCACAAATTCATAATTTAATTAATTAGATCAAGTTAAGTAAAAATTATAACATACAAATTTATATTTAGTGGATATATTAAACATTATAACTTGAAAGGTGTATTAGATATTGTATTAAAAATATATTTAAATATTAGTTGGTCAACAACACTAGAAGTTGTGAATGTTACATATTATAGACTAAAGAGGCACTGACTGCTTGAAAAACTAAAAGAATGATATATATTATTATGATTATCTAGAGGAGATGCGGAATAAAACTCTCAAGTAAAATTAACATTTTTTATAACTAAAATATTAAAAGCAGTATACCCATTGTGGCGACTCTGAGAACAGATCAATGATCGGTTTACGGATCAATGTATTTTATTGGTGTCCTAAAATACAGATCGAATGTTAATTGAATTATATGTTTGTCTTTTATGAATTTTTGATCTTGCCCAAACGTTTTCTTTGTTTTTCGGCAGGTAGTAGAGCACTAATTTCATATCGGATGAAGAAGAAAGGAAGTAGCAGATCTTTAAGTAATATATTATATTATGCGAGGGTATTTAAGTAAATATTTCATTCAGCTTATTAACTGAGCGAGTCAGCCACAATTTTTTATTCAGTTCTTTTAGGGCGACCGGGATTAGGCGACAGTGGTAGCTATCGGGCTAATATAATTTTTTTTTTAATGTCTCCTAAATAATTTATAAAATTTATTAAAATTGGAATTTTTTACATAATAAAATAATTTGGATGTCATTTGGATACATGTAAAAAATATGTTTGTACAGACTGCGCAGACATATTTTTTACATGTATCCAAATGACATCCAAATTACTTTATTCTGTAAAAATTTCAGTTCCAATAAATCTTATAAATTATTTGGGAGACATTAAAAAAAAAAATTAGCCCCATCGCTACCATTGTCGCCCAATCCCGATCGCCCTAAACTTTTTCTTTTTTATTACCAACTTATGTTGCTCTTTCCGATAGAAAAAGTCTAGGGGGACTGTGGATAGCGACCGATTTTTTTTTTTTTTGAATGTCTCCCAAATAATTTATAAGATTTATTAGAACTAGAATTTTTAAAGAATAAAATAATTTGGATGTCATTTGGATACATGTAAAAAATATGCTTGTACAGTCTGCACATGCATATTTTTTACATGTATCCAAATGACATCCAAATTACTTTATTTTGTAAAAATTTCAGTTCCAATAAATCTTATAAATTATTTGGGAGACATTTAGTGGGATGTATTCAATTAAGATTTTTAAAGATTTTTTTAAGTGACATACTTTTGTAGAATTTGTGGGATTTTAATGACTTTTAAAGACTTTAAAGATTTTTTTAAAATGACTTTTATAGACTCTATAAAATAAGTAATAGACTTTTATAAATTTTTTATCAAGACTGTGATAGACTTTTGTATACTTCTAATATATCTTGTAACTTATATTAATTGTTAATTAGCCCATGTGTACAACATCTTCCTCTTTTTTCATGAACTAGAGTAAATCTCATTATATTATTGTGGCATGAGATTTTATATATGTTGAAAGCGTTCATATTATTCTACTCATTTCATAATACATTTGGATACTCGGATACCAATAAAACTTTAGAAACTACAGAATCAATACAAAAATTAAACTCACTTTTCATTGAGCTATATATACTTTATGAATATACATACTCTTATTTGAAATTATTATTTTTTATTTCGGTCTACAAAAGTTGTCATCAATACTTATTTACGTAACTAGCAATTAAAAAATTAATATAAACATTTGCAATATATATCAATTTTCATTCAAATATTATATTTGAATATTACATAAATCTTAGTATCAAAATTTGCAAATAAAAATAATATATACTTGTTTCATGTATTTTTTAAAATAGCAAGTTATTTTTCAAATAAAAATATTTTTTATTTATATTCTTTTAATAAATTTTTATTTTAGTAATGTAACATATAATAAAATGATGATAAAAGCTTGAAGAAGAACTTATATATTTTATACAACTATATATTACTATAAAGTACGTACTCCTATATAAATTATTTTCCTTCCCTCTCACTTTTTTTTTCTTCATTTAACTCTGATTAAATTAATTTTCTGAAATTATAAAATTATAAAATATTGTGTATTTATTTTTATTTTTGAAATAATAACGTGTGTTTATTATTAAATAACAAATAAATTCAAAATTTAAAAATTTTGAATTTTTATCGTTGACTACAAAAATAAAATAAATATTTTATTTTTTGTGGAGTGCAAAACAAGTATTAATTATTCTAGATTATAAAGTAATTAGAAATATTAAATTCATTTGAAGTAATTAGAAATATTGGATTCATGTGAATTGTATTTTAAATTTATTTAGGAAATCTTTAGAGATGGGGTCAGACTTTGGATATGGGTTGATAGTTATAATTCTTCTTCTAAAGTCTGTCAAACTCTACCATTTAATAGAAATTTGAAAAGTCTATGATTTTTTGAATACCAAAATACTTTTATAGACTTTGTAAAAATCTTAATTCAATATCATCTAACTTTTAAAGACATTAAAAAAGTTATAATTGAATACCACTAAATTTTTATAAACTATTTAAATGTCTTGATTGAATACAACCAAACTTTTAAAATATTTAAAAATCTTTAAAAATCTTAATTAAATACACCCCCTTAAAAAAAATAAAAATAAAAAATTAGACCGATCGGTACCCACGGTCGCCCCAGAATTGCTCTTTCCGATACCAACTTATGCAAGTAACTAGACCAATACCCTTATGTTTTCCACAAGACTTCATATAAGGAAATTTGGAAATACATATTGTATATAAAAACAAAAATAAATAAACTCGAACATTTTGCCTTTTGTTTTGCTTGATTCCAACCCACCCGACTGTCATTTTATTTTTCACCCAACATTTATCAACACAAAAATTTAATGACGCATATAGTAATTATTTCTGACCATATTATTATGTTTAATATTTTTATTATTAAATATGTATTAAAAGAAATTGAGGTGAAAAATGTAATAGAGGGCATGAAAGCAACACCTTGAAATGCTATTACTCCTTATGTTCTCATTAGAGAATGGGGTTAGAAGCTTTTACAGTTTTACCATCATCTTGATGCGAGTTAACTTGACTTGATGTTGTTATTCTCTCTTTAGTAGGGGTGCAACTTGGACGGATTTAGGGGTTATCTCAACTCTAACCCACACAAAATTTGTTTAAGTTATAAGTTGGACACGTCTAAAAGTCAGGTTTGTCTTTAGTTATCAACTGGTGATAAAGTTTATAGATTCAGGCTGGGTTGGACAGATTTGGATGAACAACAATTAAAATCAATACCTAAATATAACAAGACAAATATGGAGTCATTTTGGTTGATCATGACTCGGCATCCCAAAAGTTATACTTTGTTATTAAGAATTGAGTACAAATCTAAATATATCAAGTAATTTGGTGATGAACCTAATTATTATAACATCTTATTCAACTGACTATAATTCATTGTAAATAGCACTTGACCTACACACTAAAATTTCCAAAATTATATCGTTAAAAACACCATTTAAATTGCAAACAGGGAGAAAAATATATAAGCACCTGGTGAGAAAATGATAAACACATGGTCAAAATGCTTTGCAAGTAAAAGCATAAAAATATGAGCCAAATAGAAGGGGCCAAGTGATGGAACTACATTTTATCACATTCTTCTTATCTTATGGAGGAATTTTTTTAATACAGAAAACAAGGGGGGGAAAAACAGACAGAAAAAGAAAAAGAAATGATAAGATTTTTCTTGCTTCAACCCATCCGGCTCGGTCTCGGTGTGTGGTCGTCACTACTCACTAGCAAGCAGGCAGAGTGCTTTGGAGGCTGTTTTAGACTTGCAACCATTTGTCCAAGTCCCTTTTACGGCATTGTAAAATACAAATCCCCCTTCAAAGCCAGTTTAAAGGATGTCATTTATATATATATATATATATATTAATTTTAACACTAATTTATTATTGAATAAATTATATTTAAATATGTTCTAATTAAATAAACTTTAGTTACTACTTGTCAGGTAGAACTCGATTAAATTATAAATTTAAACCTCATATTTGTTATATTTTTTTATAAAAATATTCATTAAACTTTTTTTTTTAACACAAGTCACCCTCATTGATACATTAGTTGTGTAAAATTATTCCTCCGATCCATTTTGTATATAAAAAACTGAATTTTATCAAATTAAATTTGATAGAAAATGTTAATATATTATTCATGCCTAAAGTAAGATTATTATATTCATTATTTATGGTAGTTAGACCTATTTGAGATGCATTTATGAGCACCAAAATTCGCATTTATGATCAAGAAATGACAAATGTGAACTAAGAGGTCTCAAATAAGGGTTTGAATTCATCTTAATCAAATTATGGGTTTTAAGTTAGAGCTAAAATTCATATCAATCAAATCGTATTTTGTGAAATTAAAGTTACAAGTAATCGTTAGGGTTTAAATTAGTGTTGCAAATAGAGCGGATAATTTGATTGTCACACGCCTATTAGCGCTATAACAACCTTCATTTATGTAACGGAATAAAATGTTAGCATTTTTTTTTGTCAAATTCAATTATCAAAAATTACTTTATTATTAACCAGAAAAAAATAAAGAAACAGTTTTGCATGATTAATAATGATTGAGGAAAACTTGTGCTAAAAAATAAATTTAGGGAGCACTCTCACAAAAACACGACAAATAAAAGTGCTAAATTTGCAATTTAGCCAGTAGAAATCACTCACCAGTCAGGCAGTCACCATCGTGTTCTTATGAAGGGGATATTCAAACCATCTAAATATTATAACTTGTAATATTCTCCAGCGCTTTTCTTCCCGTCCAACAAAAAAAGTGAACACTTTTGATGCTTTAATAGAAAATAAGACTTGTTTGACTTGTAGCTCAGCCAGCTTGCCTTGTTGAAAATATATTTAATTACCTTTTAAATGAGGAAACATTCATATAATAGGATTTACCTAAAAGACACTGCTGGTCGCGGCACTTCCTCACCCTCCTCCACCCTATTTACTTTACCCACACCTGCTTTGGAATTTGAAAAAGAAAAAAACAATGTAGTAGTAGTAGTAGTTTTTTCAGTCAAAGGATGCAATTAGGACTGGACAATGTATAATGGGAATATTTCTTTTATACATCACATCTGATAATTTGAGTTCAAACTTGAGTGTGATAAATTAGTGAATCTGAAAACAAGATTTCTCTCATATAACAAATACTAACATACACATAATAAAAAATTATTTGAGAAAGCTGCCCGTAGTGCAGAACAGTCTGCCAAACCCTGCAACTTGCAACTTGCAACGATCAAGCGACTGGGGATGGATGAGATTTACAGAAAAATATATGCCGCAAAAGTTCCTTCCTTTTCAAGCAACTAAAATATCATAACAACACTGTCGTGCACCCTGGACTTTTGGTTTTGAGCCACACACTCTGATATCCACATTAAGTTTCTGATTTCCTGCTCCCTCAGCCTCATGTATGCAAAGAACACAGCAAAATGGAACTGCACAACATAAATGATACACAGATTCCACCCAATAAGTAAACTGCTGATAGAGAATCGAGTAGAAACACAAACAATAAAAGGTTTTCTAATATGGCACAGAATTATGTGCAATTAGCTGTTTTCTTTGTATAGATTAATTCTCTCACAACAAATAAAACATAAATATATGGGCTCACTCTCTAACGTACAAACCTGTTGCTCAAATGATAAGCAAAGTCTCTTCACCTCCTCTTCATAAAATGCCTTGTCTAGAATCTGGCTCTCTCCATAAGATAACTTGGCAAATATGGACTGATAAGGAGGATATTTTTCCATGACGCCACAAACCTACAAAACAAGATGGAGAAAGAACTTAAGAGTCATTGACCACATGCAATTACTCTTCAAGCAAAAGAATCCAATCAAAGGAATGGCACGCATCCGCAATCACCGACTAAATACAGAGTGGATTCTCCCCACTTTCCTAACATTCATCAACAACACTGCTATGACATTGCAAAAAGTCCACAGGATATCACAAACTCAAATATCAAAATAGACTTTCATTTGTTTACAGAACACAATATAAAGAAAGGAAAAGATAAAACTCCAGTATAGAGATACCTGATCGATATCCTCACATACAGCAAGTTCTTCATGCCCATATGGGTAACTATATCATAAAACATAAAAAAAGACCATAATCAGAGAAGGTGTCAAAAATACATTTAACATCTGGATCGAAACTAAAACAAGCTTCAGCAAAAGCTTACAGTAAGCCAAAGCTAGAGTACAACTTCCTCCGATCATCTAGGGTAAGCTCAGTGCCAATGCTGTTGAACGTAATTAAACCACATTAGGAAGGAAAGATAAAAATAAATCATCATAGCTCTTGTAGACCACAAATCTAAGCAGTGAACACCTGTTTATGGTGATATTAACAGCTCTCCTGTCAGCCTCAAAGGCGAGAAGGTCAGACATGATTTCTGCGGTAGCACCACCTAGTTTCTAATTCCATAGAATGCACTAGATTCAAGTTTTGAAAAAAGCAAGCAAAAAAGAAGTTGCAACTATTCACAAACTCAAGTTGAAAACCTGCAAATTCGGCATTCATCCTCACCTGACAAAACCTGTAGAAGTCCTCAAGGTATGCCTTGTAAAGAGTATTCCTCATAATTTCAATGTTCATATCATCCAAGTCCTGCAGATATTACAAACTAAGTGAAGAAGAACGACCATAAGAAAAAATTATACAGATATAAAATGATCAACTTTTCAGTCAAACATTATAAACTTGGCTAAAAAAATTATATAATAGTTTGACAAAAACAGAATAGAACTTATCATTCTATCAATCTGATATAATAAAACCAAATCATCTATAAATGATATCACAGAGTCAAAACTTGCATGCAAACAGTATGAAAATAAAGAGTTTTTACATTTTAAATGATTTTCGGTTAGAATTCCAAAATAAAAACCTACAATCCACATTAGTAAGACACAAATTTATGAATAAGGAAATTGATTTTTTGTTTCCTTTCCAATTAAAACTCTACATGTAAAGATAAATTTCTTTGTCATAAGGTCAGAAAGCATTAACATCTTGTACAAAAAGGTAGTTCATCTTAATCAAAAGCAAATTGTAGAAGTCAGTACCTCAGATGTGATACACTCGGAAAAATATGGAGCTAATGGTGTGTCAACAAGCACCAGTCTATAAAGCTCTCGCATATTTTGAGCAACTGCCAGGGTTGCAATACTGAAAAGATGAACAATAAAATAAGTTCTTTAATAAATTCGAATAAGCATTAGATAGTTGTTAATCCATAAAGCATGCATTATGCATACATTACCTTAGACCTGACAATATAATTAGTTAACTGTTGGGTCAAACCATATTAACTGGAACTAAATGAGTTGGTTAACCATTTTTATTTATTCAGGTTGGTTAAAGTTTGGACCCATATTTTTTAAAACAAATATAGTTAATTAACCGATTAACCATTTTTTAACCCATATTCCATTCTCATAATCATCAAAGCATTAATGTGTGCACTTTTATAAAAAAATCAACACTCATGGGCCGTGACACAACATGACCACAAGAAGCCTTCAACATTGAAGAATTAAAACAACGCAGTCCCGCTTTACCTAATTAAATAAATAGCTCAATTCAACTTTCTTTCTTTTTTTAGAGAATTATTTTCTTCCTTGTTTCATTCATTTCATCTTAAGGTCTAAGGAGATGAAACTATTTACCATTACAGTATCACCTTTCATTCTTCTATCTAACCACACAAATAATGTATTTTTAGACTATGTTTAGATTCTTAAACAAATAAATAATTAAAATTTTACTATTTGATAAAACTGTGTAATGAAAGTTTATTAAAATTGAGGTTCTATATAAAATACAAATATTTATTAAGGTTTTCAAACAAAGTTTAATTAAATATAAAAGAGTTGTTTGATAATCAATTTTTATAATAGGTCCGAATATAATATTTTACTATTTTATCCTTATTATCAATTTATATAATCTTAATTAGGGTGAAAGTATAATAAATTTAAATAATTAATTCAAATAAATCACCAATAATTAAAATATTTCAAACATAATTTTACATAATTAATATAAAAATATATGACAATCATGGAGTACTACTTGTTTAAAATTTTATTAGTATAGTTTTTAGCATTTTATTATTTATATTAATAATTTTTATATTATATTATTACTTAATTAATTTAATTGTGACGGTCACAATTTTATTTTTCAAAAGTTCTGTTTAAAAGTCAAAACATCTTAAAATGGTTAATATGGTTTTAGTTCTTAAATGGAACCATAACCATATTTTGAAAACGAAAACCAACCCCAACCCATAACCATATTTTGCCAGGCCTACATTACCTGTCAAACATCCCCAGTGGATGACATTTTTCCAACAGTTCCTGAACGTCCCTCTCATGCAAGGTTCCGGTAACAATGAGCACAACATTGTCAATCATGTGGCCGTATCTGAAATAATACACACAACTATTACGTAGGATCACACCCTAAAAGAATTTTGTTTTAGTTTCTTTCTTTTTCCCTCCCTAGGCTAAGAACAAGCATGACAATTCCAAAATGAAACTTGAAGCTTTAAACCCCATAACCTCTAAACCAAATGGGATGCAAATTAGGCTTAAATAAAGACCGAGCCCATCAGCTCTAGCATAACCTTGGCATAAAATGAATGCTGGCAAGAGATTACTAAACACACGCATGCATACAAATTAAACATTACGAATGCATATAATCCCTAGAACAAAATTCCATAATCTGGTTTTATAGAAAATATTAAACCATTGAGTTGGGATGAAAACTTTATTATAAGCTGTCTGGATTGGCTTTTCGATATTTGGTTGTTGCTTTTTCAAGCAAAAGCAACTTTTCAGACTTTTAGATTGGCTTTTTTAATTTCAAATATCACATTTTTTCAAAATCTGTAAAGCAAGGGTATGCTGCTTTTTGAGACTTATATAATCTAAATTTAAGAGCCAGAATTATCCAATTAAGTAAATTGAGCACAGAAATATTCTTTAGACAATAATGCATCACATGAAAATGACATTACCAGACAGGCAGAAATTATTCACCCAAATTTTCAAAAATAACAATAAATGTTGGTAAATATTTACTATAGTAAGCCTAAAATTAAAGAAATGCTAGTAGATCATATCTGAACTGGATGACACGAATAATATTTTGCACGCTAAACATGAATAAGTGACAAAAGTGAAACTGGAGGATCCCCTCCATCACACTTTCCATGCAATTTCCCCCAATACACATTTACTGACAAGAATAAAGCTTTTAGCGATGATACCAACGATATGATTATTAGTAATGAATAAAAATTGTCCCTAAATATAATAACTTTGTGCTAAATGTGTATCAAGAGAAATTGTGTGGAAAGTGTAATGGAGAGGATCCAGGTTCTGTGGTACTGAATAAAATAAATATCTTAGCCAAGATTCTCATGATACATATCTATACAATCCATTAGTTCCAAATTAGTCTTGAAAAAGCACTATAGTCATACATTTGTAGATGATAAAACAACACAATTATAAATAAATAAACATTAAATATAGTATGCTCAAAATGATTCATAGCATCATAACTTCAATTTTGAGAAAGAATTCCAATATATGTGTATATGTGTGTCATCGACATATTTTAACATTTATGGTGGATACATCATTTTGAAAACATGATACCCAATTTGATTGGAGGGGATAGTTACTTGTTTATCATAAAAACTTACCAAATAAACACTACAAGGACTCTAAATAGAATCGTGTAAGTTTTCTATTTAGTAAGTTACAATAGTGTAAGTTACTTTCAAACATATAACCAAATTGTTAATAATGAATTTAAGATCCCAGTCGTACCTATATAAAAGGTAAATCTGGAATAAACTTCTTAAACCTCAAAGATCACTTTTTAAAAATATAATCAAGTAATCTAATATATGCGCCAAAAAGGGGGCAAACCCAAGTACACGCAGAGTAAAAGAACGCTTAGAAGTAAATATCCAAGGCAATTTTAAATAAATAGTGGAAGTGCAAGTTCCATAGATAAAAGTTTATCAACTCCATCCAGCACAAAGAAGTGCATTGCAACAAATGAAAATTAACCCAAATCCAGCCTTACATATGTTTCCATTCAAATTGTGAGTTTACACTAAACTATAGAACAACTCCTTTTAAATACCAGTGTTTTCATAAATTTGCAATGAACTAAACCAATCCTACCTCTGTTGCTAAACCATCCTACCGCTGTCGTTAAGATCTTATAGTAATTAGGTTGCATAAAATATGAAGAACAAGATTTTAATCGAAAGAGTTCTACATACGTGATATATTCCAAGAATGTTGACAAAGGCTCTGTAGCTTGGCATAACATGTGCTTATACTCATCAACCAGTTTAAGGGTGCATTTCTCCACAATGGTGGTAGTATGCAACGGGGAAGGTTCTGCAACAAAATTAGAATTAGATAATGCACTTTTGTTATGAAATACCATCAAATTCAAACATCCAATGTAATTCTGCAAGTGAAAGTATTAAACTTATTTAGTACATCTTACAAATAGATAGACATTTAATAAAATTTATAATGTGTGTTATTAAAAATTAAGAGCAGGGAGAGAAAACATGAAAATTAAAATTAAAAAAAATTGAATCCAGCCTAAATAAAATGCAGTTGAAGAAAGACCAAACAAATGCAATAATCATCGGTGCAAAATGCCACTCAAACTATTTGTCCCTATGTTAGTGTCCTTAATGTAATTGTGCAAATATATACATTTACCGCAAGTCCAAGCATTAACAGGGTCAATCAAAACCAAAGTCTAACCCATAACTGTTTTAAAAAAAATGATTCCCAATGTCTAACCCATAACTCTGTCTCCCTTAAGTAGTTCAATTGAACCCATAATTCCATCTCACTCAATTAGTTCGAGAAACTAAGTGGCATACAAAAAACTTCTCGGATTCCCACAAGCCAACAAACTCTCAAGTAACTAGTAAATAATGCACTAATTTTATGTAACAGGTACAACTGCAATAGAAACTATACTTTGCTGTTCACAATTTTTTTCCCACTATATAGCCTAACTCCAACAAATCAGATTATCAGAAGACAAGTATTTGTAGATTATATTATGTGTGTATGTTTTAAGGAGGTAAATTTGTGTAATTGAGTTAATAAAGCTAAGATTAAGCACCAGGAAACAGAGAGAATCACAATCGATAAACAGAATACAGTTGATAATCAAGCTCACCGTTCTGGAGGTAAGGACCATATTCAGTGGCGGAGATGTGCATCTTGATGTCGTCTAGGGTTTCGCACTGGCACAAATTGTTGTAATCAGCGGCGGTAAGCAACCCAGATCTGTGACCCCTGACGATCGCTTCAAGGTAACCGCCATGAATGTTGAAGGTAAGGGCTTCGAATCCGTACATGATGAGGCAGATAAACAGATCTTAACGAAGAATTTGGAGAGAGAAAGAGACGCCCCCTCCGACAAAAACCCTACCGATGCTGAAGATAAAAATTGCAGGGTCAGAGGTAACAACGAAGGGCAGGTGGACAGGTGGTTAGAGGAAAGGAGAGATCTTTCAAGTCACCTGTCTGTTTGTACAACCTCCATCTCCCATTAGATTGACGGTGACGGACGTTAATAATGTTTTGGGCAGATAGGTAGTTTTGATAAAGTTTGGGGAGGTCTAATTTTGAAATAGAAAGAGTATTAACACGAATATGTTTATTGTTATTTTCCATTTTTTCCAATGTAATCCTGTTTTTATATATATATATATATATATATATATATATATATATATATATATATATATATATATATTTTGACTTTCTTTGTGAGGGATAATACGTTCTATATTGCATGTTAGAAACATGATATGTGAAGAAAATCAAGGACTACAAAAAAGATAAAAATTAATATAAAAAAACACATAAAATAATATTATTATTAAAGTTGTAAAGTAAAATAGGAATTAAAAAAAAAATGACACAAAATCACGTGAGCGACTGCGACTCCCCGAAGCTACTTCATAACATAGATAGATATTGGATCGGTTTTTGGTGTAAACAATTTTTTATATTTTCTAAAATATCCTTTAAGTTTTAATATAATTCCTATTTTGTCCTTTTTATTTTAAATTTTTCATTTTTATATTTAGTCCTTCAAATTTTATAAATTCTTATTTTACCCCTACAAAATTTACCCACCCATCACATGTGTCACCCTCAAGTCATGTCGGCAGCTGCGTGAAGCCGCTTTATAGAATCCGGTTAATACGAAGATTATATTGACCAATAAAATATTGACACACATAGAATCTCTCGTTTGCGTATCAATACTCTATTGATCAATTAACCAACTTACTCAAAAATAAATTTCATGTTAACCACTTCCCGCTTTATAATATAGAAGATCTAATATATAAAGTCGGATTATTGGCTTTAAGCATAAACAATTTTTAAAGCTTTTTAACTTTTCCTAAAATGACCTTTAACTTTTAATATAATTTATATTTTGTCTTTTTTATATTAACTTTTTTATTTAGTCTTTCAAAATTTATAAAATTTGTATTTTACTCCCATACAATTTACACATCTAACCAATGGCGGACACAAAAAATTAACTAAGTAGGGGCTTAATACAAAAAATTATAAAAGAACAATAACAAAATTTAAAATCGTTAAATAAATTAATATCAACCATTATTTTTGCACAAAAGTATTTTAAATATGTGATTTACAACGATTCTCTTCAAAGTCTTATATACTAAAACGGTTTTAAAATCAACTAATTGTCAATAGTATCAAAGACGTCTCTTTCTATGTACGTGACTTGTAATAATTCGTCTACTCGTCTTTCATCCTATTACATAATGTCGCTTTAATAACTAGTAAAATACTACTTGATAGTCTGTACAATATACGGACTAATTTATTTTTCGATTGTATAATTTTCTAAAATTAAAATGAGAAAGATTTTTTATAATAATAATTTTTTTTTTCATATAAATTTTTTCGATTTTTTTTTGCATGGCATAGCAATTACAAGTATAAATATGTTGCTATTGCTATTTTATTACTTCCACAGTTCCACTTTTATTGCGATAACCCATTTTATTTAAGATCATTCAGTTGTTGCTCAATTTTTTGAATATTCTCTTTCATGGCTTCGATCTTTGTTTGTAGCGTAACAATAGTTTCTTCGATTCTTGCATTCTTGGCATATCCATAATCACCATTGTCACTACTGCTATCATCGCTTATTTTAATAATTTGGCGTTTGTTCTGCCTTTTATTTTTTGTTGGTATAGATCTGCAAATAAATGAAAACACATAAAATTTTAAAAATAACATGCAAAATAGGAAGAATATATTAATTAAAAAAACAAACTAATAGTTGTTGCTCAATTTTTTGAATCTTCTCTTTCATGGCTTCGATCTTTATTTGTAGCGTAACAATAGTTTCTTCGATCCTTGCATTCTTGGCATATCCATAACCACCATTGTCACTACTGTTATCATCGCTTATTTCAATAATTTGGCGTTTATTCTACCCTTTATTTTTTGTTGGTATAGATCTACAAATAAATGAAAACACATAAAATTTTAAAAATAACATGCAAAATAGGAAGAATATATTAGTTAAAAAAACAAATTAATAGTTGCTGCTCAATTTTTTGAATCTTCTTCTTTCATGGCTTCGATCTCTTTGTTTGTAAGCGTAATAATAGTTTCTTGATCCTTTCGTGATTCTTGGCATATCCATAACCACCATCATCACTTCTCGCTATCATCGCTTATTTCAATAATTTGGCATTTGTTTCGCTTTTATTTTTTGTTGGTATAGATCTGCAAATAAATAAAAACACATAAAATTTTAAAAATAACATGCAAAATAGGAAGAATATATATTAGTTAAAAAAACAAACTAATTACTTTACCTGATATCCATTATTTAGTATTTTGTATGATATTGTTTGTGTATTGGATTTTTTATTTATGTGATAGTAGTATTTATAGGTGTTTTATATTTAATGAGTATTTATTTTTTTTGTCATCAATTCTTATCCGTTATATGTTACCAATTTTAATATTTATGGCTATAGTGAGTGTTGTCTTTTGGATTGTCTATTATCTGTTATATGTTACCAATTTTAATATTTATGGCTATAGTGAGTGTTGTCTTTTGGATTGTCTATTGATTTAACTCTGTATCTTAATTGTAATGCAATGTTGTATAACATGAATCCGTGTGGCAGTTTTGAAGATGAAAGAAAAAGAAAAACTATTGGATTGGAAGAGGCAACTGAATTAATGATTTTCTGTTATGTATTAATGGTTAATATTATGTATTAATGGCTAATATCAATTGTATATGGGATTTCAATTGATTAAAATTAGGTTGCATGTGGGATTTCAATTGATTAAAATTGGGTGTGTTAATTAATTAATTGAGTTTATTGAGTTTTTGTTGGAAATCAAATTGGAAGACAGATTAATTACTTGATTTTTAACAGCCAGATTAATTAATTGATTTGAAATTGTTTGAGTTGGAGGATAGGATATGAAATTAATTGAGTTTCTGCTGGAAATCAAATTGGAAGACAAATTAATTAATTGATTTTTAACTATGTTAAAAATCAAATTGATTTCAATTGATTAAAATTGGGTGTGTTTGGAAGTCAGATTAATTAATTGATTTGAAATTGATTGAGTTGGAGGATAGGCTGTGATGTATTTATATATAAGGATTGATTTATAGCTTAAAATGATACTTCATCCGTCCCAAAATAAAAAATTTTGTAGACTTTTCACGCATATTAAGAAAAGGAATAAAATAACAAAATTATCCATAATAATAATATATCATTAATCATTTTTAATGTAGGTGAGAGAGTGACTTTCTAGCTTTTCTGTGACGCCCCCAAAATAGGAATACATCACCTATTCTGAGTCGCCAAATACATGGTACAAAATACAAATACAATCTTTAATATACAACAAGAGAGTTGTGAGTTTTAATACAAATATTATCTTCTAGACAATATCCACTCTCAGAATAAGTCCTCATTACATTTATTGTTATACTATTTAACAAAATAGTGAGGACTACTAATACTATATCATCCGGACAATCCTTTCCGGTTCCCGACTAGTCACAGTTACGTTCTCATTTTCAAGAGAACGGTGAAAGAAAAGGTGAGCTCAACTAGCTTTAAGTAAGAAATATTATGACTAAGATAATGCAGAATAAATTATCATTAGTTTTCAACAATGTTAAACTGATAAAATATAATAGACATCAAGTTTAACTGCAGTGGAACAAGCAATCCATTAAAAGAGTCAAGTAGAGAATAAAATCTACTATCTTTTATGATTTAAAAGGTTTTTCATCACTTTTATATCACGGGACTCGAAATTTTAATAAATAAACCACATCAACCTTGCTCTACGGCCAATGATATTCATTAGTATCACAACCACAAATTATCCATGCACTACGAGCCAATGATATTCGTGTATTCATCAATGGTCATGATCATGCCAACAACTGTCCATCAATGCACTACGGGCCAATGAGGACTTTTACCACATCATTTGTAACATTACGGTCATGATTACACCGAATAATCCCTGATCATAATCATACCAAGTCCATTTATGCACTACAGGTCACAGATGACTTTCAACAAAATATAAACATGAGGATGATGACAATGATATAAGAATTCAATAAAACAAGTTCAAGAATTAATTTATTTAGGAACGAAACGTTCAAATTGTCAACATGATACTTCTTTGTAGAGTAAAATTTAAGAATGCTCAGAAAAATATTTCCATGAAAGATATTGGATGAAGCGCAAATATTAAGGATATTCCACTAATTTCATGGAGTATAGAAGTCAAAACTTTAACCAACTGAATATAATAAAGAATGGAATAACAAAAGAAATTACCGTGCATGTGGTACTTGCATGTACAGACAAAGTTATTCCAATGAACAATAAATAATGTAACCGTGTCGGCGTAATACGACCGGCAGCATGATATTCTAACTGAATAATAAAGAATGGAATAACAACGGAAATCACCATGCATGCGGTACTTTGCATAGACAAGTTATTCCAATGAATAATAAATAACGAAACCAGTCCCGTAAAGAAACGCATGTATGTGATATTCCAATGAATAATAAAGACGGAACCAGGTCCGGTGTAAAATGCACAAACAGGATATTCCAACTGAATAATAAAGAATAGAATAACAACGGAAATCACCGTGCATGCGGTATTTCACATGTATGTGTTATTCCAATGAATAATAAATAACGGAACCGAAGTCCGACGTAAAATGCATGATGGATATTCCAACAGAATAATAAAGAGCGGAACGTGTCTGCCAGAAAGCGCATGCAGAACGAGGATATTCCAACAGAATAATAAAGACGGATGTAAGACCCCAACTTTTATGAATAAAAATGAATTTTCTATAAATATCATTTTTGAATATTATGGAATAATTTGATATAATGTTTTAGTTGTGGGTAATATATATAAATTTTGCAAAGTACGCAAGTTGTTATATAATATTCGATTGGTCAGGGAATATTCGTACGACGGCACAATCATTGGTGGACCCCATAACAGAATTATTGTTGGATTGAGAAAACGACAAAAATATTTTTATGAAAATAACGGCGAAAGTTTTACCGTTGATAATCTTTGTTGAACTACTCGGTAGTAAAAAGTACGATGAATACGCTGTGATCAGATAAAGAAGACACGGTATTGATTATTAGTCTTTATGTGAGAAGTCACTCAGTTTGATTCAATTATTATCGATATTTTATATGTTATTAAATCAATAATTGAGATCACGAAGTTGTTAATATTATTATTTTTATTATTAACGATGTTCTAAGAAGTTTCGCCAAGAGAGATTTGGTCACCTAATTGCGCGCCAATAGGGAGAAATCCTTATTGAAAAGCCCCCTCTTTCAAGAACGACACGATCGATCGATTAATAGTGTCAATAATAATAATGATGATGACGTTTTGTTTTATTCATATTATTAACGTAATAAAATAGAAAAACTTTTTATATAAAATGAATACTTTTATAAAGTTATTCGTTTTATTAAAGTTAATAAGTAAAATCTTTTTAGATAAAATGAATACTTTTATAAATGAAGTTCATTCCTTCATTATTTCTTACTTAATTCAATCGAAACTCTAGAGAGAAACTATAGAGAGAAAGAAGAAAAGTATTCTCGCTACTTCACTACTTCGATATTAAGTTTCTTTACTACGGTAAGGGGTATTATTTCTTTTGTATTCATGAAGAGAACTTCTATTATTCCATCTTTATTATTCTCATCGGAATAACTCAGATACACTGCTACCATATTTCATTGGAATATCCATCATGCTTTTACTTGGGACTGGTTCCGTCTTTTATTATTCTGTTGGAACATCTGTTGGTGTGAATTTCACCGACTGGTTCCGTCATTTAGTATTCATTGGAATAACCTTTCTATGCAAAGTACTGCATTTATGGTGATTTCATTGTATTTCATTCTTTATTATTCTGTTGGAATATCCCGCTTGGTGTGTATTATTACCTCGACACGGTTCCGTTATTTATTATTCGATGGAATAACCGCCTACATCAAATACCGCATGCATGGTGATTTTTTTTATTATTCCATTCTTTATTATACTCAGTTGGTTAAAGTTTTGACTTCTACACTCTATGAAATTAGTGGAATATTCTTGATATTTGCGCTTTATCCAGTATCTTTTCATGAAAATTTGGACGTTATTCTTGAATATTCTTGAATTTTACTTTACAAAGAAGTATCATGTTGACAATTTGGACGTTATTAGTTCCTGAATAAATTAATTCTTGAACTTGTTTTATTGAATTCTTATATCATTGTCATCATCATCCTCATGTTTATATTATTTTGAAAGACATCTGGTATTCAGTAGTGTATAGATGGACTTGGTATGATTATGATCGTGGATTATTATTGGTGTAATCACGACCGTAATGTTACAAATGATGTGGTAAAAGTCCTCATTGGCCGTAGTAGTGTGATTGGATGGACAATATTGTTAGCATGATCATGACCATTAATGAATACACAAATATCCTGGCCCGTAGTGCATGGATAATTTATGGTTGTGACCCTAATGAATATCCTTGGTCAGAAAAGGTGGATGATGTTGATTATTTATTGTCGAGTCTTAGCGATAAAAGTGATGAAAACCTTTTAAATCATAAAAGATGGTAGATTTTATTCTCTACTTGACTCTTTTAATGGATCAGATGTTCACTGCAGCTTAAACTTGATGTCTATTGTATTTTATCGGTTTAACATCGTTGAGGACTAATGATAATTTATTCTCGCATTATCTTAGTCATAATATTTCTAAGTATTTAGTTGAGCTCACCTTTTTTCATCGTTTCTTCAGAAATGAGAACGTAAATGGACTAATTCTGGGAACGGAGTGATGGTCCGAGATGGTATCTTAGTAGTCCTCACTATTACATTAAATAGTGTGATAATAAATGTAATGAGGACTAAAATGATGGTGGATATTATCAGATGACAATATTTGTATTAAAACTCACATCATGTATTTTGTCGTATTTTACACGACTGTTGTATAATCAAATTGTATTTGAATTTAGTACCATGTATTTGGCGACTCAAGATGGGTGATGTATACCTATTTTAGGGGTGTCACAGTTGGTATCAAAGCTTAGGGATATGATCCTGGTTAAGATGTGAGATAAGAACTAGGAGGGAGAAAGCAGGGAATTCCCCATTAGTATGACCTACCTAAGTTTATTTGGTATTTAATTGGTCGGTCAAAGTATAGGAATAATATGTGATATGTTAATTAACCCTTGTTTTGTGGCAGTGTTTGAGAATGGCATTCGAGAATGTTGAGAACATAAACATCAATGGAGCACAGGAGACCGTTGAGTCTCCACAGATCAATAACCAGGACAATGTGCATTAGGAAGACGACAATCCTCATGCAAATAACAACACTGATCAAATGATGAACGAAGGAATGTTTCAAGGCTTCATGCAATTCATGCAACATCAAAGTAGAGGCGGTTCTCATCCAAAATACGTGTGGAAACATTGGAAACTCTCGGGACGGTCACCGCATTAAGCGATTCAAGGAGCTGGGACCACCGGAGTTTTTTTTGGAGAGCCAAAACCACTTAAAAGGCGAGAGCGTGGATAAAGCAGATCAACAAGATATTTGATGTCTTGGGTTGTTCCGAGGAACAAAGGTTCCTTTGCCACTTTCATGTGTGGGCAAAGGCAGACATTTGTGGGGAATCAAAAGCGACTCAACTCGCTCGCCACATGAAGATGTCTTGGGAGAAGTTCCAAGAACTGTTCAACGACAAGTACTTTCCCGAAAGTATTCGTCACATGAAAGATGTAGAGTTCATTAAACTGGAATAAAACAACATGACCGTGTCACAAAGACGATCTGAAGCCAAGTTCTTTGAAATGTCCGGTTTGCGTCCCATTTGGTTGATAATGAAGAGAGAATGACGCGAATGTTTCTAAGAGGTTTGAAACCAGAGATACGTCAACATCTTATCTCTCATAAACTGTGTTTGAATTCAGATGTTGTTAATAGGGCTCAGTTATTGGAGCGCGATAATGAGTCAGCCCAACCAAAAGAGAGAATCCGACAAAATAATAATACCAGTGATAGCGGTCATCGAAGCGGAGACAATAAGCGTGGAAGGAATCAACATGCCAGAAATGGTAACCACTTCGGTGGTAATCATGTCCAAAACAATAAGAATGGATATTTTTAGAAAAGAAAATTCAACAATGATGGAAAGACGTCAGCATCAGCACTTGTCGTTAAGGAAGGAAAACGACCACCTATCATATGCTTCAAATGTGAAGGGGAGGGACACATCAGTCCAAATTGCGCGATGCCCTCCAAAGCATGTTAAAATTGTGGAAGAGAAGGACACCTGACCCGATTTTATCGTTCACCGAAGACAAGTTCAGCTAGGATGGAGGCACCAAAGGACACCCCAGAAAAGTCAAAGCCGGTAGTGCAAGGGAGAACGTTTGTCGTGACCTCCCAGAAAGCAAGGAACTCGAATGAGGTCATCATGGGTAAGCTTATCATAAATTCTAGTGAAGTATATACCTTATTTGATACCGGTTCTACCCATTCTTTTATTTCTCTTACTCGCGCTCAACGTTTAAATTTGACTCCGGAGAAATTAGACTTTGACTTATTTGTTGAAACTCCGTTGGGAGAAACCTTTATTACATCCACTATTTATAAGTCTTATTTGGTTCAAATCGGTACCCTCACATTACCTGTCGACCTTATTTCATTGAAAATACTTGCATTTGACGTAATTCTAGGGATTGATTGGTTAACTACTCATCATGCAAAAATTGATTATTTTCGTAAAGTTGTTAGCTTTCATATTCCTAATCAACCTATTATGCGAATTCAAGCAACCAAACCATTAAAATCAATCACTGTCATCTCAAGCCATAAAGCTATTCGTTTATTAAAAAACGGATGTCAAGCTTTCTTAGCTCATGTCACGGATTTAAACAAAAATACGTTAGTTTTGAATGATATTTCTATTGTTAATGAATTTCCTGACGTATTCCCTGAAGAACTTCCTGGCCTACCCCCAGAACGTGAAATAGAATTTTGTATCGACCTTAAACCCGGTACAAAACCCATTTCCAAAGCCCCATATAGAATGGCTCTTATTGAACTTCAGGAGTTAAAGACCCAACTGCAGGAATTGTTAGACATTGGCTTTATTCGTCCTAGTACTTCTCCTTAGGGTGCTCCTGTTCTATTCGTGAAGAAGAAAGATGGAAGTATGCGACTTTGTATTTATTATCGAGAATTGAATCATGTCACCATCAAAAATAGATACCCATTGCCACGTATTGATGACCTGTTTGACCAGTTGCAAGGCGCCAAATTCTTTTCAAAGATTGATCTTCGTTAGGATATCACCAATTGAAGATTAGAATCAATGACATTCAAAAAGACTTTCGAACTCAGATTGGCATTATGAATTCTAGTCATATCTTTTGGATTGACTAATGCTCCTGCAGCCTTCATGGATATGATGAACCGAGTATTCAAGGAATATTTGGATCACTTTGTGGTCGTCTTTATTGATGACATCCTTATTTATTCCAAAATCAGTGAAGATCATGAGCAACACTTGAGGCTGATATTCCAAAAGCTTCGTGAATATAAGCTTTATTCTAAGTTGAAGAAATGCGAGTTCTGGCTTGAGGAAGTAGCATTCCTTGGGCACGTGGTATCAAGTCATGGAATATCTGTTGACCCGGAAAACATTGAAGCCATTCAAAGCTGGGAACAACCTAAATCAGTGACCGAAGTACGTAACTTTCTCGGCTTAGCTGGTTATTATCAGAGATTCGTAGAAGGGTTTTCTCGAATCGCTACTCTCTTAACTCAGCTGACTCGGAAAGATACAAAATTCGGTTGGAACGAGGAATGTGAGAAGAGTTTTCAAGAACTCAAAAGAAGACTCATTTCAAAGACTGTTCGACAATACCATCTGGCTCGGAGGGATTTGTCATCTACAGTGATGCTTGTGCAAGGGTTAGGATGTGTTCTCATGCAACATGGGAAATTCATAGCCTATGCCTCTCGACAACTCAAAGAATATGAGAGGAATTATCCTACTCATGATCTAGAAATTTGGGCATTTGTTGTCTTTTAGACTTTAAATTTGGAGGCATTACTTGTATGGGAGAAAATGGAGATCTTTCTGAGATCATAAAAGCCTCAAATATTTCTTCACTCAAAAGGAACTCAACACGCGACAAATGACGTTATTTGAATCATTGAAAGATTATGATCATACCATCCAATACCATCCTGGAAAAGCAAACGTGGTAGTCGACGATTGAGTAGAAGAAGATCATATCGCGGTACAAGTGCGATATTGTCAACGCAAAGGCCCATCTTGTATGACTTACAAAGGATGGAGATAGAATTAAAGACTCAGGGGACCCGGTGATGATGGCGAATATCACGAGTAGAACCGACTTTAATCGATAAAGTTAAAAGGCTGCTCAAGCCATCGACACGAATCGATGCATATGAAGAAGAAGAAAGTACAAGAAGGTGCTATGCCGGAAGCAAGAATCGATGAATAAGGAATAATTCGAGTCAACTCCAGACTTTGTGTTCCTAACGACCCTAATTTAAAGTATAAAATCATGATGGAGGCGCATAACATACCGTTTGCAATCCATCCTGGGAGTACCAAAATGTATCGTGATCTTCGTCATACATTTTGGTGGAGCAATATGAAGAGAGAGATAGCGTTGTTTATCTCAAGGTGTCTAACTTGTCAACGAGTCAAAGCGGAGCATCAAGTACCAAAAGGTCCATTGCAACCACTTGAAATTCCAGAATGGAAGTGGGAACACATTACTATGGATTTCGTTACTGGTCTTCCAAAGGTTTCTCAAGGCATAGATGCAATTTGGGTCATTGTTGATAGATTGACCAAGTCTGCTCATTTCTTACTAATACGATTAACTTATACACTTGAACGTCTTGCTCGTATGTACATAAACGAGATTGTAAGATGCGCATGGTATGCCGATATCCATAGTTACGATCGAGACCCAAGATTCAATTCACGATTTTGGGTTAGTTTGCAAAAGCTATGGGCACGGATTTACGATTTAGTTAAGCATATCATCCTCGAGACGGACGGACAATCGAGAGAGGACTATTCAAACTCTTGAAGATTTATTAAGACTCGTGTCCTTGACTTCAAGGAAGTTGGGACAAGTTATTACCATTGGTGGAGTTTTCCTACTGATAATTGATTATCAAGCAAGTATTGGCATGGCTCCATTTGAGGTGTTGTATGGAAGAAAGTGTCGTTCTCCAGTATGCTGTGATGAAGTGGGTGAAGCAACATTGTTGGGACCGGAGTTGGTACGTATGACTACGGAAAAGATTCAAACTATCCGACAACGTATAAAAACCTCACAAAACCGACAAAAGAGTTATGTTGATCTTCATCGAAAGGACGTGAAATTCGATATTGGAGATAATGTGTTGTTAGGTGTTGCTCCATGGAAAGGAGTTACGAAATTTGAAAAGAGAGGAAAGCTCAATCCTCGATTCATTGGCTCATTTTTAATCATCGATCGAGTAGGGACTGTAGCCTATAGAATTGCTTTATCACCAAGTATGTCTCGTGTTCATAAAGTTTTTTATATATCTATGTTACGTAAATATGTGAAAGACCCGAACCATATTATTGAGTTAGAACCGGACGAAATAGCAGAAGATTTAACGTATGAAGATGTTCCTGTTCAAATCTTGGATAAGAAGGAACATATTCTACGTTCCAAAGTTATACCTCAAGTCAAAGTGTTATGGAGGAACCACGATGTTGAGGAAATGACCTGAGAGTTAGAATCTGAAATGAAATCAAGGTATCCTTACCTCTTGACATACCAGTCGTGCACCTAATTTCGATGGCGAAATTTCATAAGAAGGGAGATTGTAAGACCCCAACTTTTATGAATAAAAATGAATTTTCTATAAATATCATTTTTGAATATTATGGAATAAATTTGATATAATGTTATAGTTGTGGGTAATATTTATAAATTTTGCAAATATCATTTTCTATAAATATCATTTTCTATTTTATTACATTAATAATACTAATAAAACAAAACTTCATCATCATTATCATAATTCACACTATTAATCGATTGTGTCGTTCCTGGAAAAAGGGGGCTTTCAATAAGGATTTCTCCTCATTGGCGCCGCAATTAGGTGACCAAACCTCTCTTGGCGTAACTTCAGACATCGTTAATAATGCAAATAATAATATTAATAACTCTGTCATCTCAATTATTGATTTAATAATATATAAAATATCGACAATAATTGATTCAAATAACGTGAGATACTATGCAACAATTACTGAAGCAATAATTGAACAAAACTGAGTGACTTCTCACGTAAGCATCAATAATCAATACCGTGTGCTACAATGCAACCACGCGTATTACGGTAATTTTACTACCAAGTAGTTCGACAGTTTTAACAGTAAAACTTCCGCCGTTATTTTCATAAATATATTTTTGTCGTTTTTTCATTCCGACAATAATTCCGTTATGGGGTCCACCAATGATTGCGCCGTTGTACGAATATTCTCTGCTAAAACGAATATTCCCCGACCAATCGAATATTATATAACAACTTGCATACTTTATAAAATTTATAAATATTACCCACAACTATAACATTATATCAAATTTATTCCATAATATTAAAAAAAAAATCAAGTAATTTAAATCTTTATTCATAAAATCTGGGGTCTTACAATCTCCCCTCCTTATGAAATTTCGCCACGAAATTTATATACGTACTTGGTATGCCGAACAGATGAGGATACCTTGACTTCATTTCAGATTCTAACTCTTGAGGTATAACCTTTGAGTGTAGAATACGATCCTTCTTCTTCAAGATTTTAACACGTATTTTCTCATACGTTAAATCTTCTGCTATTTCGTCCGGTTCTAAATCAATAATGTGGTTCAGGTCGTCCACATATTTACGTAACATCGATACGAGAAAAAAAAACATTATGAACACGCAACATACTTGACGGTAAAACGAGTCTACAGTTCCTACTCGATCGAGGATTTCAAATAAATCAATAAAATCAAGGGTTGAGATTTCCTCTTTTCGTCGATTCTTGCTTCTAGAATAACGCCCTCTAGAACCTTCTTCTTCACATTCATAAGCTCTGAGTCTGTAGCTTGAGCGGCTTTAACTTTATTGACTAAAGTCGGTTCTAATCATATATTCGTTATCTTCACGTAGGTTCGTATATTCGCACTCGTAAACGCATACGATCTTCTACTCAACACGTCAGCTACCACGTTCGCTTTTCCACGATGGTATTGAATGGTCGTAACCTTCAACAGCTCGAGTCATCGTCTTTGGCGCATTATACGTTCGTTTTGGGTGAAGAAATACTTGAGGGTTTTAGAAATGAGTTTTGTACTGGGGTCAATACGAAATACGATTTCACGCTCAAGGGGTAGGCCAAGAAGTCTTCAAGAATACGTCAAGAAATTTATTAACGATAGAAATATCATTCAAAACTATGACCCTCATCCAAGACTTGGATAACACGTCACATTGATACCTAACAACTTGCCACCGTTATTCACGACGTCCCCTACGAAAAGTCTGGCTTCGGTGCATTCCACACAAGGAAGTCAACAACGGAAGGATTGGGGCTCTTTACTTATGGCTTGATATGACAGTGGTTAACTTTAGTGGTTTGGTTGCTTGAATTTGCATAACAGGTTGGTTAGGAATATGAAAGATTCCAACCTTACGAAAAGCATGATGAGTAATTAACCAATTGATTTCTTAAAATCATATCAAAGGCAAGTATTTTCAAAGAGATAATATCGACAGGTAAAGTTAAAGTGTCGATTTGAATCAAACAAGATTTATAAACAGTGGAGGTAATGAAGGTTTCTCCTAACAAATAAGTTAAAGTCTAAATTCTCAATAGCCAAGTTCAAACATTGAACACAACTAGGTGAAATACAAGAGTGGGTAGAACCGGTATCTAATAAGATATAGGCTTCGTAAGCGTTTATGATTAACTTACCCGTGACAACTTCGTTCGGGTTCCTCGACAAACACTCTCACTTAAACTACCAGCTTTGACTTGTCTGGGACATCCTTTGGCGACACCATCCCAGCTGGACTTGACTTCACTACACGACAAAATTGAGCTAGGTGACCTTCTCTTCTGCAATTAAAACACGTTTTGGATTACTGCGTAGAGTTTGAACGGATATGTCCCTCCTGTCCGCATTTGAAACATACGACCGGTGGTCGTTCTTCTTTCTTTGAAACGGGTGCTAATGCTGCTGTCTTTCCATCATTATTGAACCTTCTATTCTTAAAATTTTCACTTCTATTATCTTGGCCATGATTACCACTAAAGTGGTTACCATTCTTGGCATGATAATTTCCCCCACGATGGTTATCATTATTCCGATGGTCATTGCCATCAGTATAATTATTATCGTGTTGTTGGTCATTGCCTTTTGGTTGTGCTGACTCATTATCGCGTTTCAATAACTGAGCCCTATTCACAACATCTGAATATAAACAAAGTTTGTGAGAAATGAGGTATTGACGTATATCGGGTTTCAAACCTCGCACAAACATTCGCGTCATTCGCTCCTCATTATCGACCAAATGGGATGCAAATTGGGACAACTCCGCAAACTTAGCCTCGTACTGCGACACGTTCATATTATTTTGCTCCAGCTTGATGAATTCCATCTCCTTCATGTGATGAATACTTTCAGGAAAGTACTTGTCTTTAAACAATTCTTGGAACTTCTCCCAAAACATCTTGAGTGCGTCAGTCTGGGTACGTTTTATAGATTCCCACTAGTAATCTGCCTCTTCACGCAACATAAAGGTGGCAAAGGAAACCTTTTGCTCCTCTGAGTATTCCAAGACATCAAATATCTTGGTAATCTGCTTTATCCACGTCTCCGCCTTAAGTAGTTCTGGCTTTCCCAAAAACTTCGGTGGTCCCAGCTCCTTGAACTGCTTAGCGGTGACCGCCGTGGGTTGCCATTATTTCCACCTACATTATGAACAGGAGTCTCTCTCGTTTGGTGTTGCATGAATTCTAAAAAGCTCCTAAATGTACCGTCGTTCATCATTTGATCAGTGTTGTTGTTTGTATTAGGATTGTCGCCTTCCTGATGCACATTATCCTGATTATTGATATGTGGAGACTTAACGATCTCCTGTGCTCTATTGCAATTCTCAACATTCTCAGATGCCATTTTCAAATACTGTCACAAAACAAGGGTTAATTAACAAATCACATATTATCCCTATACTCTGACTGACCAATTAAATTCCAAATAAACTTAGGTAGGTCATACTACGAAGGAAGGAATTCTAAAATCCTCCCTCCTAGTTCTTGTCTCACATCTCAGCCAGTGATCATATCCCTAAGCTTTGATACCAACTGTGATGCCCCCAAAATAGGTATACATCACCTATTCTGAGTCGCCAAATACATGGTATAGAATACAAATACAATCTTTAATATACAACAAGAGAGCTGTGAGTTTTAATACAAATATTGTCTTCTAGACAATATCTACTCTCAGAATAAGTCCTCATTACATTTATTGTCACACTATTTAACAGAATAGTGAGGTCTACTAATATTATCATCTGGACCGTCACTCCGTTCCCCGACTAGTTTCGGCTACGTTCTCATTTTCGAAGAGAACAGTGAAAGAAAGGGTGATCTCAACTAGCCTAGTAAGAAATATTATGACTAAGATAATGCAGAATAAATTATCATTAGTCTTCAACAATGTTAAACTGATAAAATATAATAGACATAAAGTTTAACTGTAGCGGAACAAGTAATCCATTAAAAGAGTTAAGTAGAGAATAAAATCTACTATCTTTTATGATTTAAAAGGTTTTTCATCACTTTTATCGTTGAGACTCGGTTTAATAAATAAACCACATCATCCCTGCTCTACGGCCAAGGAAATTCATTAGTAACACAACCACAAATTATCCATGCACTACGGGCCAATGATATTCGTGTATTCATCAATCGTCATGATCATGCCAACAACTGTCCATCAATACACTACGGGCCAATGGGGACTTTTACCACATCATTTGTAACATTACGGTCATGATTACACCGAATAATCCCTGGTCATAATCATACCAAGTCCATCTATGCACCATAGGCCACATATGACTTTCAACAAAATATAAACATGAGGATGATGACGTTCAAGAATTAATTTATCCAGAAACTAATAACGTCCAAATTGTCAACATGATACTTCTTTGTAGAGTAAAATTTAAGAATGCTCAGAAAAATATTTCCATGAAAGATACTGGATGAAGCGCAAATATCAAAGATATTCCACTAATTTCATGGAGTATAGAAGTCAAAACTTTAACCAACTGAGTATAATAAAGAATGGAATATATAACAAAAGAAATTATCATGCATGCGGTACTTTGCATAGACAGGTTATTCCAACAGAACAATAAATAACGGAACCAGGTCAGGCGTAATACGCACCGACATGATATTCCAACAAAATAATAAAGAATGGAATAACAACGGAAATCACCGTGCATGCGGTGCTTCAGATGTATAAAAGTTATTCCAATGAATAATAAATAACTAAACCAGTCCAGCATAAAACGCACGCAGATGAGGATATTCCAACAGAATAATAAAAAGACGGAACCGGTCCGGCCAGAAACGTCTGACGACGGATATTCCAGCGAGAATAATAAAGAATAGAAGAACAACGGAAATCACCATGCATGCGATTACCAGCGTAGGCAAAGTTATTCCAATGAATAATAAATAACGAGAACCCAAGTCCCAGCAGTAAATCGCATGCATGCATGGGATATTCCAACAGAATAATAAAGCGGAACCAGTCCCGGCAGAAATGCATGCAGATGGATATTCCAACAAAATAATAAAAGCGAAACTAGTCCCGGCGTAAAACGCATGCATGCAGAATATTCCAATGTAATAATAAAGAATGGAATAACAACGAGAATTTCACCATGTATGCAGACTTCAGATGTATAGCAAAGTTATTCCAGCAGAATAATAAATAATGGAATAACAAAAGAATTTCACCAAGTATAGGGTAACCCACGATACGATTTATTCTAATGTAATAATCAAGATAGGAATAATGAAGTTTTCTTCATGAATATGAAAAAAATACCCTTTACCTTATAAAGAAGAAGAGATCAAACGGTAGAAGGCGCGGGGATATACTTGAAGAAACTTCAGACTACGCTCAAAGCTTTCTTAAACGCTAAAGAAAGACGCCAAGATTATAGAAGAAGAATTATCTCTGGTTTTTCTCTCAGAGTTTTAATGAATTCGTAAGAAATAATGAAGGAATGAGCTTCTATTTATAGAAAAATGGGTGAATAAGAATTAATTCATGAACGGTCAGATTGATTTACTTTTAATCTGGACGATTCCATATTTAAAGCAAAATCTTTTAAATAAATTCTAATATATTCTATTTATAATCTAATAAAATGAATAACTTTATAAAAAAGTATTCATTTTATATAAAAAGATTTTACTATGTAAAATACTATGCAACACTACGCATAATAAAATATAATTAATATATTCTATTTATTGTCTAATAAAGCAGATAACTTTATAAAAGTATTACATTTTTATATAAAAAGATTTTTATTATTAGCCTAATAAAACGAATAACTTTATAAAAGTATTACATTTTATATAAAACTTTTCTGCTTTTATTACATTAATAATACTAATAAAACAAAACTTCATCATCATTATCATAATTCACACTATTAATCGACACTGTGTCGTCGCTCCCGGGTGAAAGAGGGGCTTTCCAATAAGGATTTCTCCTATTAGGCGCGCAATTAGGTGACTAAACCTCTCCTTGGCGTAACTTCAGACATCGTTAATAATGTAAATAATAATATTAATAATAACTCTCATCATCTCAATTATTGATTTAATAATATATAAAATATCGACAATAATTTAATCAAATAACGTGAGATCTTATGCAACAATTATCAAGCAATAATTGAACAAAAACCGGTGACTTCTCACGTAAGCATCAATAATCAATACGTGTGCTCTTATGCAACCATGCGACATTAGATCGTGCTTTTTACTACTTAGAATAATTCAATAGTTTTAACGGTAAAACTTCCGCCGTTATTTTTATAAATATATTTTTATCGTTTTCTCATTCTGACAATAATTTCGTTGTGAGGTTCACCAATGATTGCGCTGTTGTACGAATATTCTCTGCTAAAACGAATATTCCCTGACCAATCGAATATTATATAACAACTTGCATACTTTGCAAAATTTATAAATATTACCCACAACTATAATATTATATCAAATTCATTCCATAATATTCAAAAAAATATATATTTCGAGAAATTTAAATCTTTATTCATAAAATCTGGGGTCTCATATTTTCAATTCAAAATATTTTCACCACATTGAAGTAACTAATTATACTTATTAAATATGGATAGAGAATTAGAATAAGAAAAATATGAGATATTTAATACTAAGGGTATAATAGAAAAATTTGTATAAAAGTTTGATTATTAAAGAAAAATATATATTTAGTATGAGACTACTCAAAATAGTAACAATAACTTTTATCCTAAGACGAAAAGAGTATTTTAACGTTTGCAGTTGCAACTAACTAAGATTCATATCAACTTCATTAACAAATAAATAATTTAAGACTTAAAGAATAGAAAGCGCCAATTAAAACAAAAATTTAAAGTCAGTAACAAGTTAACAACTACTTAATTAACAAGATGAAAAAAAATATTATAATGAGTTTTTAATTTAAATTAAACCAATAATTATTTACGAATATAGTATAATAATTAAAATTTCTTAAGGTTTAAAAATATAGAGTATCTTACTTTCTCAATTTGTCATGTAATTATAAAATTTGGGTATTCTAAATTTTAATTATAAAATTCGAATTGAATAAGAAAGATGGTGGAGGAAGAATTTATTTGTTTGTATTTTATAATGTCAGATGGTGAAATGGACAGTAAATAACAAAAATGAGTTTTTTTTTTCTGTAAATTGAATATGATTAAAATATTAAAAGTATGTATTGTATTGAAGTAACAGTACACTACAAAAAAATTAGTCATTAGTCCCCAAACTGTATAATATTATCGATATGTCATATACCTAAAACAAAATTTAAAATTTCAGTGGAGACTGAAATCCAAACTCGTAATTCCGCCTCTACATCTAAGATCGTAAATGAGTCAAATAGTTCGGTCTCGTTTCGGGCTCAATTCGAATTCGTTAATAATATGATCTAAATCTAAATATAAAAAATAGTTTGAATAAAAATACGAGTATAATCTGAGCAATGTTATACTCGACTCGTTTAATATTTAAACTACTCGAATTTTCGATTGTGATTCGATATATACTTGATTGATACAAATTCAATTAGATACTCGATACATTCTCTTATAATATATACAAAATTAAATCAAATGAGGATAATTAATTATTATTATTTTGTTTTATTTTTAATTTTAATTGTGGTTTTATATTTGTAAAGTGTAATAGTAAATATATTTTCTTATTTATAAGTAAAAATAACAAATTCAATTTATAATTATATTTATTAAAAATTAGTTATTATGTGGAGGCTCGAATTCGAATTTAGAAGTTTACGAATAATTTAAATATTATTCGATCCGAGTCGAATCAAATTCGAATAATAAATATTTAATCAGTATAATTTTTTAAATATAATTTAAATTTAAATATAAATTTAATATTTTAAATTGAAATCGAACAAATCTGTATTTATTTTGGTTGGATTCGTTTATACCGTACGTCTAACGAGTCGGACATCAGGGTACTAGTATAAATTAAGGGGAGGCACGAAATGAAGACAAATGATGCGAGGTGGCAACAATTAAAGTAGGATGACGACTACAACAGGCCACCAGTTATCCAAACAGCCAACCAGTTATCCAGATGGCTTGATACGGTCAACTAAATCATCAAATTCAATGAAAATGGAGTAACAAACAAACAAACAAAAAAAACTGCCACCAGGACATTCCATACAGGACCCACTAATAAGACCAAGCGTCCAGCCCGAAGAGTGATGACTGTGTGTATATAACTGCATATAATCCATTTTCTAAATTATAAAATAATTTTATTTTCATAATATATATATATATATATATATATATATAAAGTATTAAGAGCACTTCATTTATCTAACAATCATCCTTAAATAATATTCCTTTATTTAAACGTCGTCATTTTAAAAATTCTTAAAAGAGAGTAGTCCCACTTGTTTTTCTTTTATTTACAAAAATATCACCCGCGATCCCAATTATTTTTTAAAATAATTTCCAAAACAACATACTTTTAATAAATGAGTGTTATTTAAGTAGGAATGTTGTTGATTCTTCCTTTATATATATATATATATATATATATATATATATATATATATATATATAAACGCAATGCACCAGAAAAGACATCATAATTAATATTATTCAACCTATTTAAATATATTCTCTTTGTTTCATAAAAATATTTTAAATACATTTTTCACATAATTTTATTTTATTTTTCATAAAATATATATTTAACATTAAAACGTAATGCACTAATGAAAACATCATAATTAATTTTATTCAACATATTTAAATATACCCTCTTTGTTTCATAAAATATATTTTAATACACTTTTCACACAATTTTTTTTAAAAAAGTAGACGAGATAGTATATGTAAATTATCATTTTACTAGCATTAATGAACTCGACTTAATTAAGTAGCACACTATTTAATTTTTAAAAGAAAAGAGTACGTGAGTTTATTGGTGAAAAATGAAATGAAGCAATTTTGATACATACCCAACAAAAATCATTAAGCTGATTATCTATTTTTCATGCTATATATTCTAAGCTTATTAAAACTTTCTCATTATAATTTTATTTGACATTATAACTCTATAAAGATATTTATAAAGATATTAAAAAGTTTAGTCGAAATTAGTTACTATAAAGATATAGTTATAAAGATATTAATAATATAATATTTTTGAAGGAATTAAGACCAACGGATTATTCGCTCGAAAATAAGTTAATTTCGACGAAATATAGTCCGTTGAAAATAACTTTTTTTTGTAGAAACTGAAATAAAACTAAAATAATTTACTAAATTTATTTTTATTATTGAGAAATATGATAGAATCTTATAATATTTCTGTAAGACCCCAAATAATTAATAAATAAAATTTAATTTCCTCTAATTATTATTTTGAAATAGTAAGGGTTGATGTGATTAATGTGGATAGTTATGGGTAAAATACATAAATATTTCAAAATAAGCAAGTGGTTATTAAATATTCATTGTTGTCGAGGAATATTCGATTTGGTCGTGGAATATTCAAATCTTTTCGGAGAATATTAAATGCATTAGCGCCAGAAATGCCATGTGGGCCCATAACTGAAAGCGATTGGAGGAAGAAAAGCGACAAATATAAGTTGTTTAAAAATAACTGGCAGTAGTTGTTACCATTTACATTGTTGGAATACTTAAATTGGTTAAAACACGATGTCTGGCGTTGTTGCGGTAGAAGACCACGGTATTGCACCAATTATTGACTCTTACATAAGAAGGCCTTTACTCAATAATGGTTCTGAGTAATTCTCGCTTCGATTATTTTATTTTATTGATTCAATAATTCTTTGCATTGATATTTTATATTCTTTGTTGTTTGATAATTGTCATTACATACGGTATTTTTTCATTATCGAAGCAATAATTCATATTATCCGAATAATATTATTAGATAACATTATTGGCAATGTCTAGAAAGTTCTGTCTAAGGAGAGGTTTGGTCACCTAATACTTGGCGGCGATGAAGGAGAAATTCTTATTGGAAAGCCCCATTTTTCACAGGAGGCCGCACTGGTTGTCAATATTGTGATTTCGTAATATTATTTGTGAATAATTAATTATTGATTCATATGATGAGGAAAATATTAATTTTATGTGGATATAGATGGAGAAAATTTTTAATGTGACAATTGTTGAAAATTGAAATTTTATCTTTTTCTGATAAAATAATTCATTTAAATATATATAATATTATATTTTAATAATATAATAATGGTGATATTTTTATAACGAATGTGGGATATATGAGTATACGAGGAGGAAGAGTATTTTTGTTGCAATAAATGTTTAAAACATGTTAAACATGTCGGTGGACCCCATTTATTGACTGAAATTTGATTATAGCCTCTAAAATCACCCGTTTGTGGATTTCGGTCAATTTCTATTTGGAATTTGGAAAAACTTTCTTCTGTAAAGTTGTAGAGAATTGAATTTCCTATAAAAACACGTGAGATTCAATTTTCTAACAAAAGGGCTATTTATTATGAATTATTGAAGTTACAAGCTCAAATAATTGATTTTGGAAGTTTAAATTATTTTAAATTAGAAAACGTTTTATTACTTTTTCTAGAATGTGGCATGTGGTTATTGAACTGAAATCAGATTTCAAGTGTGTGTAGAAGATTTATTATATATATTATTATTATATTAAAT
Source organism: Panax ginseng (assembly GCA_020205605.1). Lineage (NCBI taxonomy): Eukaryota > Viridiplantae > Streptophyta > Magnoliopsida > Apiales > Araliaceae > Panax > Panax ginseng. Next base: position 17,235,747 of record CM035132.1, read on the forward strand.
TTTCTACTTTTTGTGTTCTAAGCAATTTCCTATAAATAGGTCTTAGGTTAGAATTGAAAATTACACGGCTGAAGTTTTTCTCTCTATATTATCGAGCGTATTCTTGTGAGTATTTTGAGTATACTTTGAGTATTGCTATACGGTGAAAGTTCAAGATATAGCTTTATATCCGGTATTCCAGTTAAATCTTGATCTTTCGAGGTAAGGATATTATTTTTTTTCGTAATGATATTATTTCTTCAATATCATTAAGGTGAAATATTGATCTCAAGTTTTTTTCAAATTTGGACTTTTGGTGTCTGAGATTCTTATTCACGATATCTGGCCTTTATTCACGATATCTGATTATTTATTCACGAATCGACACTATTCATCGAAAAATAAAAATTTTTCTTTTCAGTCAAAATATCTATTGTGGATACTAGCTTTGATTGTATCCATGTTTTGATCATTCTTGAATTTTACACCACTATGATTATTTTTGAGGTATTTTTGGACGTGGATAAAACAAAGTACGAATCCTTAATCCTTAATCCTTGTCATTTTGTTTCTTTGGATTCGTTTCTTTAAAAAATATTTTCATCATCCTCGGTCTTAAATGATGATATTATTGAATATCTTTGGCTGTAGTGCAAAGATGAATGATTTCGATGAATATCTTTGGCCCGTAGTCAAAAGATGAATGATTTCGATGAATATCTTTGGCCCGTAGTGCAAAAGATGAGCAGTGTTTAGATGAACATGACCAAACTGGTGAATGTCCTTGGCACGTAGTGCGAGGATGAATATTTGATCCCCAGATATATATTGATTGATGTTACAAGGATAAAAAAAAATAGACGATGAACTTTAAAATTCATACATAGAAGATAGTAGTTTGCATTCTCTACTTAACTCTTCTAATGAATTATTATTTCAGCTGCGAATATTGATTTAAAACTTGTTGTCTATTGTATTCTATTATATTTTCCTGTTGAAGACTAACGATAATTTTGTTGTATATTATCTTAGTCATAATATTCTTCTTTTGAAATTTAATGAGCTCACCCTTTTCTTTTTGTTCCATTTTTTCTTCTCGAGGAGGCGAGAATATAAGAAGATGCAAGTGGGGTATGGAATGAAAGTTCTAGGAGAGTTGTTTAGTAGTCCTTACCATTGTTGTAAAATAATGTATCAATAATTATGATGAGAATTTATTTGTATGTGGATATTATGCAGATGGCAATATTTGTATTTAAACTCACAGATTTTACTATTGTAATAATAAAGTTGTAGTTGTTTACATACAGTGTATTGACAACTTAGAATGGGTGATGTAGACCTATTTTGGGGGTGTCACGGTTGGTATCGAGCTTAGGGATATGATCTCTGGCGGAGATGGGGAATAGAACTAGGAGGGAGAGCGAGTAAATCCTTCAGCTAAGTGTGTCCTACCTAAGCTTATTTGATAGTTGGTTAGTATATAGGGATATTATGTGATATATTGATTTCCTTAATTAACCCCTTATTTTATGACGATGATTTGAGAATGTCGAACCGAGAATATTAACAATGGAAATGAGACCGATTGAGACGCTTTGTCTTTCTACCAACGAGGAGAACGTGTCTGACGGTGACAATGTTCCTCATGTGAACAACACCAACGAAAGCAGATGATGAACGAGGGGATATTTAGAAGCTTTTTGCAGTTCATGCAAAATCGCACGAGGTGACTCGTGTTCAAAACATAGGAGGAAATGATGGCGATTCACGGGTTGTCACGCCCAAGCGATTCAAAGAGTTGGGACCACGAATTTAAGGAAAGCGGATCCGATCATGGCAGAAACATGGGTCAAGCAAATTATCAAGATATTCGATGTCTTGGGGTGCACAGAGAGCAGAAGGTTCCATTCGCCACCTTTATGTTCCGTGGCGAGGCGATTTCATGGTGGAGTGCGTGAAGCGTACCATCCAAACAAGACTCAAAGATGTCTTGTGAGACGTTTCAAAACTATTTAATGACAAATACTTTCACGAAAGTGTTCGTCATATGAAGGAAGTGGAGTTTATTAGATCGAGGCGAACAACATGGCGGTGTCTCGATGACGAGGTAAGTTTGCGAGTTATCGAGTTTGCACCTCATTTGGTGGAGAATGAGGAGCGATATGCCTTGGATGTTTCGAGAGGTTTGAAACCCAGATACGTCAAGATCTCATCTCTCATAAATTTTCTCTCTATTCGGATGTTGTTAATGAGGGCTCAATTGTTAGAAGCGAGATAACGAAGTACGGTCAACCGAGGTACCACAATCGAGGATCATCTAGGAGATAGCGGTCAACAAAACAACAATAACCAAAGTGGAGAAAGAAAAAGGCGGTCAAAATGGTAACCACTTTGGTGGTAATCATGGCCATGAAAATAGAAGAAGCGAGTGGGAGGAGATTTTAAAAAGAGGAGATTCAACAACGACCGTGTGAAGGCGGCTGTACAAGAAGAATCTGGTTTCAAGGAAGGAGAACGACCAACGTGGTCATATCTTTATAAATGCGGAAAGAGGGACATATTAGTCAAAGCGCCACAGCAGTTCGGTATGTTATAATTGTGGAAAGGGAGGACATATCGCCGAGATTGCCGCAGTAGCGAAACCTAGTTCAATGAGGGACGGTGACTCAAAAGATCGTCCGAGAAAAGTCAAAGTCAACGGTTCTGGAAGGCGTTTGTTGTGATTTGGTCAAAATCGAGGAACCTAAGCGAGGTGATCACGGGTAAGCTATTTATAAATTCTTGTGAAGTTTATACTTTACTAGATACTGGTCTTTACCCATTCATTTATCTCTCCTGCTTGTGCTCAACGTTTAAACTTGACTCAGGAGAAATTAGACTTTGACCTATCTGTGGAAATTTCGTTAGGAGAAACTTTCATCACATCCAATCATTTATAAATCTTGTTTGATTCAAGTTGGCACCATCACCTTACACATTGACCTTATCTCTTTAAAGATACTTGCTTTTGATGTGATTTTAGGGATGAATTGGTTAACTACTCATCATGCCAAAATTGATTATTTTCGTAAGGTTGTTAGCTTTCATATTCCTAAACAACTTTGTTATGCAATTCAAGCAACTAAACCATTAAAATCAATCACTATCATATCTAATCATAAAAGCTATTCGTTTATTAAAAAGCGGATGTCAAGCTTTCTTAGCCCATATTATGGATTTGAATAAAGACACGTCAAATTTGAATAATATTCTGTTGTTATTGACTTTCCGACGTATTTCGATGAACTTCCGGTCTACCCCTTTAGGCGTGAAGTTGAATTCTTTATTGACCTTGAACACCGTACAAAGCCCATTTCTAAAACCCCATATCGAATGGCTCTATTGAACTTCAAGAGTTAAAGGTCCAACTACGTGGAATTGTTGGACATCGGTTTCATTCGTCCCTAGTACATCTCCTTGGGGTGCCCTGTTTTATTCGTGAAAGAATAAAGGCGGGAGTACGCGACTTTTTGTATTGACTATCGGGAATTGAACCATGTCACCATCAAGAATAAGTATCCTCACCTCGTATTGATGACTTGTTTGACCCGATTGCAAGGAGCCACAATTCTTTTCAAAATCGATCTTCGATTCTGGATATCATCGGTGAAGATTAGGCGAGGATATTCAAAAGCGCGCTTTAGAACTTCGATGACGGGCATTATGAATTCTTAGTTATGTCTTTCGGATTGACTAATGCTCTTGCGGCTTTCATGGATATGATGAACCAAGTATTCAAAAAATATTTTGATCGATTCGTTGTTGTCTTTATTGATGACATCCTCATATATTCCAAAAGTCGTGAAGATCATGAGCACCATTTGAAGTTGGTACTCCAAAGGCTTCGTGAAAACAAGCTTTATGCCAAGTTAAAGAAATGCGAGTTACGGCGAGGAAGTAGCATTTCTTGGGCATGTGGTGTCAAAATATGGAGTATCCATTGATTGAAGCGAAGATTGAAGCAATACAAAGTTGGGAACAAGCAGCAAGTCGATCAAGTGACGTCGTTTTTTGGGCTTATTTGGTTATTATCGGAGATTCGTGGAAGGGTTTTCTCGAATCTTTACTCAGATTAACTCATCTAACTCGGAAGGATACAAAATTCGTTTGGAGGCGAAGAATGCGAGAAGAGTTTCCAAGAGCTTAAGAGGAGACTTATTTTAAGACTGTTTCTAACAATACCATCCGGTTCGGATGGATTTGTTATCTCAATGATGCTTCTTGGGCAAAGGGTTAGGATGTGTTCTCATGCAGCGTGGGAAAGTCATAGCCTATGCCTCGCGACAACTTAAAGAATATGAGAGGAATTATCCTACTCATGATCTAGAGTTAAGCGACGATTCGTTTTCAGCGCTTAAAGATCCGGAGGCCTTATCTATATGGGGAGAAAGTGGAGATATATTCGGACCATAAAAGCCTTAAATATTTCTTCACTCAAAAGAACTTAACATGCGGCAAATGACGTTGGCTCGAGCTATTGAAAGACTACGACCACACTATTCAATACCATCCCGAAAAGCGAACGTGGTAGTGGACGCGTTGAGTAGAAGAAGATCATATGCAGGAACGAGGGTGATGATGTCAAGTATCTCGCGATAGAGCCAACTTTAATAGAAAAAGTTAAGGTTCTTTCAAGCCACCCAGGCCGGAATGATGCATATGAAGAAGAAAGTACAAGAAGGAGCTATTTAGGCGAGAATTGATGAAGAAGAATACTTGAGTCCACTCCGGACTTTGTGTTCTAACGATTCGATTTGAAGTACAAGATCATGATGGAGGCACACAATACACCATTTGCAATCCATCCGGAAGTACTAAAATGTATCGTGATCTTGACATACATTTTGGTGGAACAATATGAAGAGAGAGATTGCAAAGTTTATCTCAACATGTTTAACTTATCAAGCGTGTAAAGGCGGAGCATCAAGTGCCTAAGGACCATTGCAACCACTTGAGATTCCAAAATGGAAGTGGGAACACATTACCATGGATTTCAATTCACGGGACTTCCCACGGTTTTCAAGGCATAAATGCTATTTGGGTTATTGTTGATAGATTAACCAAGTCCGCTTTCATTTCTTGCCGACACGGAGACTTATTCCTTGAACGTCTTGCTCAAATGTACGTAAATGAGATTGTGAGATTGCATGGCATGCCAAAGTATCCATAGTTTGGATCGTGACCCAAGATTCACTTCAAGATTTTGGGTTAGCTTGCAAAAAAGCTATGGGTGCGGATTTAAGATTCGATTCGGCATACCATCCTCAAAAGCAGACAGACAATCGAGAGAGGACTATTCAAACTCTTGAAGATTTATTAAGACTACGTGTCCTAGACTTCAAGGCGGTTGGGATAAGTATTTACCATTGGTGGAATTCTCCTACAACAACAGATTATCGAGCAAGTATAGGTGTGGCTTCATATGAAGCATTATATGGACGAAAGTGTCGCCTCTACAATATGTTGGGATGAGGTGGGTGAAGCAGCGGACTCGAAATACTACGTATGACTACCGAAAAGATCCAAATGATTCGACAACATATACAAAGCGGCACAAGATCGACAAAAAGAGTTATGCGGATCTTCATCGAAAGGACGTGGAATTTAGTATAGGGGATCATGTATTGTTGCGAGTTGCTTCCATGGAAGGGAGTTACAAGATTTGGGAAGAAAGAAAAAGCTCAATCCACGATTTATTGGTCCATTTCAAATTCTTGACCGAGTAGGAAATGTAGCCTATAGACTCGCGTTACCTCCAAGTATGTCTCGTGTTCATAATGTGTTTCACATATCGTGCTTCGTAAATATGTGAAAGACCCGAATCATGTTATTGAGTTAGAACAGGACGAGATAGCCAAGACTTAACGTATGAGGAAGTACTGTCAAGATCTTGGATAGGAAGGAGCATGTCCTACGACGAAGGTCATACCACAAGTTAAAGTCTTGTGGAGAAACCATCTTATAGAGGAAATGACACGGGAGTTGGAAAGCGGAAATGAAAGCGAGGTATCCTCATCTTTTGAAACACAGTACGTATGTCAATTTCGAGGACGAAATTTCATAAGGAGGGAGGTTGTAAGACCCCAAATAATTAATAAATGAAATTTAATTTCTTCTAATTATTATTTTGAAATAGTAAGGGTTGATGTGATTAATGTGGATAGTTATGGGTAAAATCACGCAAATATTTCAAAATAAGCAAGTGGTTATTAAATATTCATTGTTGTAAAGGGAATATTCGTTGGTCGTGGAATATTAAATCGTGGGGAATATTAAATGCGGACAAGTAGTGACCATGTGTGGGCCCCATAACGGAAAGCGATTGGAGGAAGAAAACGATAAATATAAATTGTTTAAAAATAACGGCGTAGTTGTTACCATTTACATTGTTGGAATACTCGGTGATTAAAACACGATGTCTGGCGTTGTTGCGGTGCAGAAGCACGGTATTGCACCAATTATTGACTCTTACATAAGAAGGCCTTTACTCAATAATGGTTACTGTGAATTTATTCAATTATTTTATTTTATTGATTCAATAATTCTTTGCATTGATATTTTATATTCTTTGTTGTTTCAATAATTGTCATTACACGGTATTTTTCATTATCGAGCAATAATTCATATTATCCGAATAATATTATTAGATAACATTATTGGCAATATCTAGAAAGTTACATCTAAGGAGAGGTTTGGTCACCTAATTGCTTGTGAGTAAGTTGAAATTCTTATTGGAAAGCCCCTTTTCACCTGAAGCTGCACGGTTGTCGATATTGTGATTACGTAATATTATTTGTGAATAATTAATTATTGATTCATATGATGAGGAAAATATTGATTTTATGTGGATATAGATGGAGAAAATTTTAATGTGACAATTGTTGAAAATTGAAATTTTATCTTTTTTACGATAAAATAATTCATTTAAATATATATAATATTATATTTTAATAATATAATAATGGTGATATTTTTACAACGAATGTGGGATATATGAGTATACTGAGGAGGAAGAGTATTTTTGTTGCAATAAATGTTTAAAACATGTTAAACATGTCGGTGGACCCCATTTATTGGTGAAATTTGATTATAAACTCTAAAATCACCCGTTTGTGGATTTGGTCAATTTACATTTGGAATTTGGAAAAACTTTCTTACGCAAAGTTGTAGAGAATTGAATTTCCTATAAAAACACGTGAGATTCGAATTTTCTAACAAAAGGGCTATTTATTATGAATTATTGAAGTTCTGAAGCTCCGAAATAATTGATTTTTGGAAGTTTAAATTATTTTAAATTAGAAAAACGTTTTTATTACTTTTTCTAGAATGTGGCATGTGGTTATTGAACTGAAATCAGATTTCAAGTGTGTGTAGAAGATTTATTATATATATTATTATTATATTAAATTTTCTACTTTTGGTGTTCTAAGCAATTTCTATAAATAGGTCTTGGGTTAGAATTGAAAATTACACGTAAATCAAGTTTTTCTCTCTATATTATCGGCGTATTCTTGTGAGTATTTTGAGTATACTTTGAGTATTGCTATACGGTGAAAGTTCAAGATATAGCTTTATATCCGAGTATTCCGGTTAAATCTTGATCTTTCGAGGTAAGAGATATTTTTTTTTTCGTAATGATATTATTTCTTCAATATCATTAAGGTGAAATATTGATCTAAAGTTTTTTTCAAATTTGGATTTTTGGTGTCTGAGATTACTTATTCACGTATCGACACTCAGTATCTGATCTTATTCACGAATACGACTTTATTCATCGAAAAAATAAAATTTTTCTTTTCGTCAAAATATCTATTGTGGATACTAGCTTTGATTGTATCCATGTTTCGATCATTCTTGAATTTTACACCACTATGATTATTTTTGAGGTATTTTTGGACGTGGATAAAACAAAGTACGAATCCTTAATCCTTAATCCTTGTCATTTTGTTTGGTGGATTCGTTTTCTTAAAAAATATTTTTCATCATCCTCGGTCTTAAATGATGATATTATTGAATATCTTTGGCTTTGTAGTGCAAAGATGAATGATTTATGATGAATATCTTTGGCTCAGAAGTGCAAAGATGAATGATTTTCGATGAATATCTTTGGCCCGTAGTGCAAAGATGAATGATTTCGATGAATATCTTTGGCCGTAGTCTGAAGATGAGCAGTGTTTAGATGAACATGATTAATTGGTGAATGTCCTTGGCTTTGTAGTCTGAGGATGAATATTTGATCCCGGATATATATTGATTGATGTTACAAGGATAAAAAAAAATAGGCGATGAACTTTAAAATTCATACATAGAAGATAGTAGTTTGCAATCTCTACTTAACTCTTCTAATGAATTATTATTTCCATTGCGAATATTGATTTAAAACTTGTTGTCTATTGTATTCTATTATATTTTTCCTGTTGAAGACTAACGATAATTTTGTTGTATATTATCTTAGTCATAATATTCTTTCTTGAAATTTGTCGAGCTCACCCTTTTCCTTTTTGTTCCATTTTTTCTTCTCGGGAGGCGAGAATATAGCGAAATACAGTCGGGGTATGGAATGAAAGTTCTAGGGAGAGTTGTTTAGTAGTCCTCACCATTGTTGTAAAATAATGTATCAATAATTATGATGATGATTTATTTGTATGTGGATATTGTCTAGATGACAATATCTGTATTTAAACTCACAGTTTTACTATTGTAATAATAAAGTTGTTGTTGTTTCTGTACCGTGTATTGACAACTCAAAATGGGTGATGTAGACCTATTTTGGGGGTGTCACAATTTCACCTCGTTCCCTAAAAGGTACTATTTAAACTTTTTAGAGTTAATTTATCAAAAGTTAAAAATTTAAAATTGATGTTTTATTTATATTTTGGAAACAACAAGTTTTTTTAATTAATGTATAACGTTAGGATTGTATTTACAAAACTCGAATGAATTTAGATTAATTTGAATCTTATAAATTAATTTTAAAAGTTAAAATTTTTAAATACTTATAAAATGGATAGTGTATCATTATTTAGGAATTCTCTTAAATCTTTAAATATCTTAATGAATAAGAGATTGTCGCAACCTACGTAGATCATAGAATGTATGTTACGTTAAAAGGTCATTCAAAAGGTAATTAATGCTGACTAAATATGGCTAAACAATCTAATTAGTATGTACAATACATATCAAGAAAATTCTAAACCTGATAAGCGTTTGAACAGAATAAAAACTAAAAAGGAAGAGGATCTTTTTCTTAGTAGAGCCAGCATAATCCAGTTAGGTGGGACTGAAGTACTGTCTTACTGTTCCATGAGGTCAATTAATGAGTGTGTGAGTGTGTGGAAATTAGCAAAAATAAAATAAAATGGATAAACTTAATCTACTACTCATTCTTAACCTATAATACCATAATCTTCGCATGTCGGAATAAAAATAAGGATTGATAAAGAAAATAAAAAAAATACTTAAGATAACTTGGGTTAAAACCTCATCCACACAGAGTGCCACATTTAACAAAGAGGGAAACCATGGCAAAGCTTACGTAATTCTTTTGGCTAAACCATCTACGTGTGAAGGAACCGTAGAATTATCTCATACTTTGCATTAGAAAAATCAAAATCTTACTCTTTTTTTTTTTTGCATGTAATTAATTGAATAATTGGATTTTTTTAGGACCCTATCCATTTCCCTCCTCATCTTTAATTAACTGGATTTATTGTAATCCTTTTGAAATTCAATTTAAGTAAATTTATGGATCAGTTTCTTTGTCGACCTTACTTTTCTTTTTCTTTTTTTCTATATTTTTTGTATTTTAATATTGAGCCACACTTTTATTACATTTACTATCAAATAAAAATGGTGCTACATTTTGAGGGTTTTTTAGTTTTCACGGTTAGATAAGTTATAATTGATTTTCCTTATTTTGCAGGATTTTAACTTCAAACAATTTATATATTTTTTTTTATCAATCTAGGCAAAATACATTATGCATACCATGTTTAAAATAAAGTCAATATGAAATTAACATTGATCTGCTAGATCAAACAAAACTGATCACATGGACGACTTTTAATATTTCAGACCGTAGTTGACCTACAAGATCCACACCAATTTCTTTGTATATTTAAGATCTTCTTAAAGTACCGGATTTGTTATTAATGAGATAATTGACTTTTTTTAGTCAAATATAGTTTAAAGACGTTTGAGAAACGTAAATATGATAACGCGTTGAATTTCAAAGTCAAAGCGAATTTGTATTCGACACAACATTGTATTATGTTGTTTGGAATGACGTTCTCCTTGAATGTTATTATCATGAAAGATCCAAAAGTAATGGATCGCAAGTTATTTGTATTTTGATATTGATCTCAATATTTTTAATTGTGAAAATATCTATTTTTCCAACTATTTTTGTGAAATTATAGCATTTTGGATACTATTGCTGGCTGCAAATGAGATAATTAAACATTATATTTCATTAAATTGAAAAGATATAAGCAAGTATTTTAGATAAATTTGTTCTTCTTATACACACACAAAATCAGTATTAAAGTTCTCCACCAGCTAATTGGACAAGATGTAATTAGCACAAAAAAATATCAAAGGACTAAAACAAAGAGGAAATCATAATCTTGAAAGCCAAAGTCAATATTAAACAAATAAGGGTTAGACTGATAAAGTTAGCAAAATTTAGGGGCAAATACACATAATGGATCAAATTTAGAGCATAGTGATAAAGGATAAAAATCCGCTGTTTGGGACAGCCCATTGGAAAACCAAGCATGGCCCCTGGTTTTCTTTTCCCTTCCCTTGAAACCAACTGTAATGTAAAATGAGCTACCTATACCCCTTCTACCCCATATATATTCACCATCAGTACCGCTTCGGGTACCAGAATCGTCATCTTTTTCATCTACAGAGATGTACAAGTCTTTCACTTCTCTGTCTCTCTATTTTTCTTTCTCTCTCACCTCCCCTGTTTCAGTCCCCTGTTCCGCCTGAAACTACTGTTTTTTCCAATACCCAGATCGCAAATTCTCATTTTCTTGCGTTTTATGAATTACCCAATTCGGATTACATTTTTGTTCGTCCTAAATTTGTTTCTTTGTTTTTTCTTGAAGGTTTGATTTTTGTTTTTTTATTTTTATTTTTAAATCAATTTACGAAATTGAGTTTGGTTATGTGAGTTGAATGCCAATGGGGATTGAGAAGACATCAAGTGTGCGAAAAGGTAAGCACTCTTGGGAGTCAGGGAAGGGCCGGCGAAAGCAGAAAAGGTCGTCTCCAGTTCAGGTTCTGTATAATACTTGCAAGGAAGTGTTCGCCAATTGTGGCCATGGGATTGTCCCCTTGTCAGAAAAAATCGAACGGCTCAAGGCTGTTTTGGGTATGTTATTACTTTATCTGTTATGAGTCTCAATTGTAAAATTTGCAAACACTAGCGATGTATTTTCTTCCATGGTTATGTGTATGAAGAGTTTTAAAATTTTTTTGTTATATGATGACATACAATAAAATTTGTATATTTTTGTGGAACAATCTTTTTTTAATTGCAAAAAGGACCTTTTTCTGGAATGAAGGGAGTATCTTTTCACAATAAGAGTCCCATTGGCAAATTTTGCCAGCATTAAGGATGTATTTGTGTATAATGTTTACCCTCTTAAATAATGTAGCCTGTTAGCTAGTGTTTGTAACATTGTGTCATTTTAATGAGGAGTTGAGGAAATATCTTGAACAATTTTTTTTTGGTAAATGAGATTCTTTTTGTGGAAAACAAATGGAGTATCATGTTTTTGTTCTCGATTTTGGGTATGTCATCAGTTTCGAAGTTTATTATGCTATTAGAAGCCTTTGATTGAGGGGTTCACTTTGACAATTGGTCAATTGAAGTGTGCTCTTTTCTTAAACTTTCATGTCTTTTATATGTTTTGTCGCAAATGTGAATATCTGATAGTAATTTCTAATACCTATGTAATTGGTTTGGGCTTACAAATTTCATTTTGAGCTCAATTTACATTTTTCTTTGTTTCCTTGTTCTTGCAACTACCAAATTTATATATCAAAAGCGTGGGGGTTGATTTCAGTCTTTTAATGTTTTTGAAGTGCAGTATGAATATTTGGGCGTTATAGTTTTCATGCGGACTGCTAGTTTTATTTTGGTAGGACATTTGTCTCAAACAATGCCATTGCATTTCAATTGTTAAATGTTAACTAAAGGAACTGACATTGTTCCATTTTCTCTCAAGTCTGTTCTTTTGGATGCTGCCTTTAAAACCCCAAAAGATTTGAGGAGGAAAAGGAAATAAAAATGAAAAAGTAGAAAATCCCTGGTCGATCAGATGATCATATATTCTATATTTAATTTTATATACAAACAGTAAACCGTCAAAATCAATTGTACTGGATTTTTTTGAAATTTTCAATTTTTTGTTGGGTTTACTATTCATTTAATGAGTTATTTTCCACTCACTTTTTCTAAGTCTCAACATGGAAGAATTCCTTTTTGTGAATTCCTTACATTGACTTATTTGTTGGGTTTTTCAAATAATCTTCTAGCATTTGGATTTTAAAGATGAAGTTTCAGTCGCAACTCACAAGTACTGCAAACGCATTGTTATCTTGTAAAATTTGGAACAAAAATGTTAAAAAGCTTAGTTTGATACTTGGGATTTATTTATTTATTTTGTTTTTTTTGTGGAAAGCTTTTGGAAAATTAGACCTAAGAGTAGATATGATGCATAATGAATTTTGGTTTGGCTATATATGATTTTGAAAAGAGCGTTGTTGTTTCCATCGGTATATCTTTTATGTGCTTAATACCCATGGTTCTGTATGCAGATGGCATAACAGGAGCGGATGTTGGCGTGAAACCAAATATGCAATTTTTCAGGGAACAGAAAACAGAAGGATTTCCTCGAATAGCATACATACAAATCTACGAATGTGACAAATTCTCTGTATGTGAACCTGAGGGGCAATCATGATTCTTATCGAATTAGCAATTAGTAAAATGTTGTGATTCCCAATTTCTTTCTCCTTTCCAAAAAAGAAAACTCAGATTTGCCCGTCACCTCAAAATCTCTTAAATTCTTGCAGATTGGGCTCTTTTGCTTGCCGCCTTCAGCTGTCCTTCCACTCCATAATCATCCTGAAATGACAGTATTCAGTAAGCTTCTCTTTGGAACCATGCACATCAAATCTCTTGATTGGGTGAATGATGCCCCTGATAAAACAGTTCTGAATGTCAAACCTCCAGATGGTAAGATCTTCTTTGTCTATGAATGCCTGTTATCTTTCTATTACTTGATCATACATTTTTCATTTGTGTATTGTTTCTTAAGACAAGTACATCTTTTGCTTCTGTTCAAACATGATTTTAACATATACCCTTTAAGTTCTGCCAAGTCAGATGAGGTTGAGTAAAATCATTATCGTTCAATATCATTTTTGGTGGTTCCATAATATCCAAATGAAAAATGTTTACAGTCCTCCTTTTTGGTTCATGGTACAATCAACAATGTTATTATAAATTATTGTAATTATGGGCGTATGTTTTATGTTAGGTAAATTGTGGGACTCTCAATCATTCATAATATTAGATTTGCTTATTATTGCATAAATTCCTTAATAGTTACTATGATTTATTGGATTCTTTGTGGAATTCACTCAACTTAATGGTCCACGTATGAATATTTAACTTTTTAAGTTTTCCCACCCACATTATGAGTTTTTCATTTTCTTTTTATCAGATAGATAATTATAGTGTGCATTATGTTTATTAGCAAATGGAGTTATTTCTGCCGGGGCACGGTTGGCAAAGGTGAAGGTGAACACTGATTTTACTGCTCCATGCGACACTTCCATCCTCTATCCAGCTGATGGGGGTAATATGCACTGCTTCACAGCATTGACCCCATGTGCAGTGCTCGATGTGCTTGGTCCACCATACAGCAATACCGAAGGCAGGGATTGCACATTCTACCGTGAATACCCTTTTACCCGTTTATCAGGTATAATACCATCTTTCTTAATTTGGACAATCTCTTCTAGTGCTTATATAGACGTTTTAACTTTGTTCTGTTTTGGTGATTTATAACACTGGGAAATTTAATTAGCACTAAAGTATAAACAAGCATCATCAATGAACTTAAGGAGGTGTTATAGATTTTAGAGTTGGATTATAGGTTATTTTCTTTTGTAGCTCAAATACGCCAATGAAGTTGAGAGGGGATATTTCTTTATCAAGCATGGAAGTTCTCATTATTTCGTTGTGTGAAAATCCAGCTGATGGGATATCAGTGCCTGAAGAGGAGAAGGAAGGCTATGCATGGCTTCAAGAGATGGATAAACCTGAGGGGTCGGATCTATATAGAAAGCTGTACAGTGGACCAAAGATTGTGACCAAATGAAGTCGCCAAAAGTAGCCTGGCAGCCACCTCCTGCTGCAATGCACAGAGAAGCTTTGTTATCTTTCAATGTATTTTCTTTTTTGTTTATGATCTTTTTTCTTTCTTTTTTGTTGGGTGAGGAAGGAGGCCTTTCTCTGCCTCATCATATTTTGTACATATATGAGAAATACCACAACAAGAAGAAAGTAAAGGAAGAACATTTGAATTTCAGGAAGTAAATTATTAGGTGTATTGATAAGAATGTCAAATAGCATCCTCTTTCCTTCATCCCCATAGACTTGGTGTCCCAATTTATTTATTTTTTTTGCATGAAAAATTTGGTAACTGATGACCATCACAATTATAATATATTATTGATCGGTAAAATTATACATAGCCAAGAGTTATCATATATATTAATACTCTGTATTGATTTTTTATTTTTACTTTTACTTTGTAATTGTCTTCTCAATTTTTTTAATTAAGAGATTAAATTTTTAATTTTTTTCTGATTATATTTAATTGATAGTATCATGTCCAAAATTGATGACATAACATTGACCACGACATGTAGCAAAAAATATTTTTGTGTAATATTGAGTCTCATCTTGACATTTATTCAATTAATTTTTTATACAAAAATGGTAAATATAAGACCATTATTAATTTTTTAAAATAAATTTAATATATTACAAACTCATCTTAAAAAAAATCACCAATAATTAATAAAATGATAAATATTTTAAAATGTGCAAGTGTACTTCTAATTAAAATTAATTATTTCATAATCATCGATAATCAATATAATGACAATTTTATCATTTTTGGTATAAAAATTAAGTCCAAAATATAGATTAATACCACGAACTTTAAGTTTATTTCATAATTATCAATAATTATTATAATTAATTTTTATACCAAAAGGGTAAAATTGTCATTAAATTCACATTAAAAAAAATTAATAATGGTTTTATATTTACCCTTTTTAGCACAAAAAATTAATTGAATAAATGTTAAAATGAGACTCAATATTACACATGTATTTCTTAGTCACGTGATACTGTCGTGTCATTAATTTATAAATATGACACTATCAATTAGATATAATTAAAAAAATTTAAAATTTTAATTAAAAAAATTAAGAAAAGAATCTCCAAAGTAAAATAAAATTCAAATATTAAATCATATTTAAACTTAATTATTTTTAAAAACCGTCACAAAGTTCGGTGTGATATCTCTTCCTCACTTTAGCCAAGGAGGTATGCAATTAAGCGTTGAGACTGATGCTCGGGAAATTGCTTTAACCAGACTTTAATTGATCAAGCTAGTCAATTTTATATTATTTATTATTGATATATAATATAAAAAACATCTAATAAGAGTTTGGCTGGATCAACGTTGGGTCAAGAGGAAAAACTAAAAAATAGAATATCGAGAAAGTGAAGGATTTCTTAAATATATAGGGAGTGGAGTGGCATTGTTTCACCCAAGTCCCAAAACAAGAAGTCTACTTTGTTGATTCAGCCAACAAGCTGACACTCGCAAACTTATTATTTGGGTCGTGTTTGTTTATAAAGAGTATATTTTGAATTGGATTATTTTATTTTAATTTAATATTATTTTGAACTATTTAATTTAATCTTTTGAGAAGAGATTATTTTGTAGAATTTATTTTCACAATTTTTATTAAAATTTAGAACCGAGCTAGGGAGTATATTATTACAAAACATGAGTCTCGTCACTGGTTAGGGCGACCCTAGCTTAGGATCTTAGAGAACCTTGACTGAACCCAAAAAATAAAGAAAATCAGCTGTCTGTTGGCATTTCTCCTACCTACCTACCTATATATATATGTATATATCACGTTAATCCTAGCTACATCGATCGATCTTTATTTAAATATCTTCGATCTCTCGTGGCAGTGATGGCATTAATTCGGGTATTGGGAGCATTAATAATGTTGTTGGTCCATTATGTTTCAAGGTGTAACGCTGAGCTAATAACAGCGCTACCGGGACAACCTGCCAATGTTACATTTCAGCAGCACTCGGGTTATATTGTGACAGATGCCCGACATGGCCGAGCTTTATTTTACTACTTTGTTGAAGCTGATTCACCTGACCCCCTTTCACGCCCCTTAACCTTGTGGCTCAATGGAGGTTTAATAATTTAATTTGCTTATAATAATTAAGCTCCACTTTATGTATATAGTAGTACTATTAACTTAGAGCAAATGGTTATATATTAATTGTATATTCTAGGGCCTGGTTGTTCTTCTCTTGGTTTTGGCGCATTCATGGAAAACGGTCCATTTCAACCAGGCAAGAATGGGAAGCTCATACAGAATAAATATTCATGGAATTTAGGTAATTAACATGGATTATAAACTGTGTTTTTTTTTATTGATGATATATTGGAGATAATTAATTTACCTTAAACAGAATCAAACATGTTATATTTGGAATCGCCTATTGGAGTTGGGTTTTCTTACTCAAACACGAGCTCAAACTATATCTTGTGGAATGATACAAGGACTGGTACGGATTTAATTTTGTAGCAATCGCATATATATATATATATATATATATATATATTCTATGGTTCTTCAATAAATAATTAGTTCAAAGCCTGACCACATAATTAATTAATTAATTACAATGGCATGCAGCTGAGGATAATTTGAAATTCATGATCAACTGGTTGGAAGAATTTCCAATGTACAAAGACTCTGACTTCTTTTTAGTTGGAGAAAGCTATGCAGGTACTTACTTAATTAGCTACAAATTAAATTGTGATTTATTTGAACTGAGGTGGTTTTTTTTGGAAAAAAATGCTACTACTAGCTAGTACTATCATTGAAATTTGCTAAAAATGCGCAGGCCACTACGCTCCACAACTTGCATCTCTGATAGTTGAACACAACAAGCAGCCAAACATCAAACCAATCAACCTCCAAGCAATCGCGGTACGAACGTACTAATTAATTTCTCTATGTATAATTTAACCTAACCGGAAAATTAATCCTTTCTTAATTATTTGTTTGTAGCTTGGGAATCCACTACTAGACATAGAAATAAGCGTCCTGGCTGGCGATTTCTTGTGGTCACATGGTGCAATATCGGATGACACATTGATGCAGGAGAAGACGGTATGTAACGACTCCAAGTATTTATGGGAGTATATTCATTCCGAATGGTCGCAAGGTTGCAACGACGTATTTAATAGAGTTTCAGAAGAATTGGGAGATGATGTTGGGACGGATGACTTACTATTACCTATATGCTTGTCGCCCTCAACTCGTACCACACAATTCAAACCTATGGGGATGCATGGCAAGATCCATGAATCTGTATGTTATATATATATATATATATATATATATATATATATATACATACTCTCTCTCTCTCAATGTGTTTAAGAGCATAATCCTTAAATAGCATAACGCTTTAAATAACATAATTTTATCAAAGCGATGTAGTTTTGGAGGACGCTTGATAGCATTTTGTAAATACCAGTGTCATCGCTGTATTTACAAAAATGTCGCGCTGCAATCCTCCAAAACTACGTCGCTTTTGATAAAATTATGCTTATTAAGCGTTATGCTATTTAAAGATTATCTTCGATCCTTCCCGTATATATATATATATATATATATATATATATATATATATATATATATATATATATATATATAAGTATGTATATGTAATTACATGAACGAACGTTGCATGCATGCATGCAGGCCACTTGTATATCAAGAAGTGAATTTGGGCTTGAACATAATACCCCTAGTCTCAGACCTGCTAAAGGAAGGGATCCCCATCTTGCTATACAAGTACGTACACTTGTTTGGTTAAGTTAAAAATTAATTAATAAAATGGGGTTTAATGGATTATAATTATTGTGTAATATATATAGCGGAGACCAAGATTCCAAAATACCTCTTACTCAAACGAGGATAATAGCTAATAAGATTGCCAAAGACTTGAATCTCCTCACTTTCACAAAGTATGGCCCTTGGTATAACAAGAAACAGGTACGAACTGATATATCTATTCACACTCTCTTCTCTCCATGATTAATTAAGAGTTGTATTTTAAAAAAAAAAAAAAATTCTTTCTTAAAAAGAGTTTCATTAATTTGTTCGATCTGGCGGTATATACATAAATATATCCTTCAAATTTGAAAGGTTAATTTACTAATGGAACTATATCTTACATGATCATATTAATTATTCGGGGGTTATCATATAATTAAATCCTATCCCACTACTATATATACATAATGATTAATGTTATGGATGGATGTGGTTAATACATAATTAATTGGTGCAGGTTGGAGGATGGTCTCAATCGTTTGGCGGACTGAAAGAGGGGAAGAATGTAACATATTTGACATTTGCAACAGTAAGGGGAGCAGCTCATGAAGTCCCCTTCACCTCTCCCTCTCAAGCCCTCACTTTGTTTCATTCTTTTCTCAATGGAATTCCTCTCCCTAGGCCGCCTCCTCGTCCTTAATTAATTAATTACTTTTAGTTAATTTGAAGGCTTGAGGAGCCAATATCAACAGAATAATATATATATATATATATATATATATATATGTCAGTACTACCTCTTAATTTTCAATAATCAAATAAAGAGCTAGTTTTCTATAAACATATATAACAAACAAATGTAATGGTATATTCTCTGAGGACACAATATATTGAACAGTACATGACCTTGGTAGCCCCAGTCGCCTACATTACATGAGTATGAGTATAATGCGATCGATACTCTCTCTCTCCCTCTCTCTCTCTCACACACACACACACTCTAACTCTACCTCTACCGTTTGAATTGAATAATGAAATGAAGAAAGAAATGAAATGATTTTTAAGCATTTTATGTGTATATTTGATTGTTAGTGATGGTGCAATATTTTACTAGAATGAACCTAGCTGATTCCACCACTTTTCATATGGAATAAAAATCAAGATAATGGAATGGATCATGGTTGAAATGGTTTATCCACTGAAATGATCCAAATACAATAATTTCCATTTTACTTTTTTTTTCTTCTATTTCACTCCTTTAATACAATTCAAGTGTGTAGTTGTATGCCAATTATATACTCTCACCCTTCCATAAAAGAGTTTTATTTATAAAAAATATTTGTTCAACAAAATAGCCATTTTTCTATTGGTGATAGTATATAAGATGATATAATTAATGTCTTCAAATTTAAGGATCATGTCATCACTATTAAACTAAATATACAATATAAAAAAAATATGTAAATTTTATAAATATGACACTTTTTATGATTGTACTGATCAGGACAAATACTAGTTCATGAACATATATATATATATATATATAATTCTTCAACCGTTCAATGGGTTTAGCGGAGTTTTTTTCGTCCCCACTTTTAGTAGAGATGAAGATTCACGCATACCTCTTACTCATTATAGCCATGGAGGTATGCAATTAATTAAGCGTGGAGACTGATGCTCGGGAAATTGCTTTATATAACCAGACTTTAATTGATCTAGCTAGCTAGTCAACTTTTTATTGATATATAATATAAAAAACATCTAAGAGTTTGGCTGGACCAACGTTCGGTCAAGAGGAAAAACTAAAAAAAAAAAAAAAGAATATTAAGAAAGTAAAGGATTTATTAATTAATATCGCAGACTAGTGGCAAATTAATTGTTTTAGATAGTTCCATTTTACACCCAAAACAAGAAGTCTACTTTGTTGATTAGCTAACAAGCTGGCACTCACAAACTTATTCCGAATCTTACAAAAGATACGAGTCTAATTCAGTTTTAGCAATTTATGTCACCCTAGTGGTCAAGTTTTATGTGTGATCTTGTTTTTGTGAATGTGTTTTTGATTATTATGGCGAGTTGACAAATTTTAACGTTAAAATTTTCAGTATGGATCGTAACAATTTATAAAGTCCGGCCGGACTCCAGAAATTAGAGGAGGGATAAGAGAAGAATTTAGATAGAAGAAGAAGATAAACTGGGAAAAAAAGTTATAAATTCATTAAGACCAAATTAAATACAAACTTGGACTTATATAGTGAGAATGCAAAATGCTCAATCATAATCCAACCCATTAAACCCATTAATTTTTTTTTTTAAAAACTAATCTCCACCGTAAAGGGTCAGTCAAGCACCGTTAGCCCCCATAATATGGAACAGGCAGCAAGCCTTGTAAACTCCATGATGGTCCTTCATCAAGGGACTGGCGTTTGAACTATCAGAGAGAATTAATTCCCCACTTGGGCCCGAGAATGAAGGATCATCAAAAATAGGCATAAAAGTCAGGAAGAATTACATATATTAGTACTTTTTTAGAAATAATTACAAAAATTATACACTTATAAAATAATTACAAAAATATTACACTTTTTCATATTTATTTACAATAATAGTGCAATTAGGATTCCTTAATTTAAGGGATTAGTATTAATGGGCTGATATGGCAAATCTGGAGGGTTTTTTTTAAACGCGTGAAATCTTCTTCTTCTTCTTCCTTCTTTTTCTCCCAACTCCCATATCCTTTGTTCTGGTATTTCTCTCTCTAAAATCTTCTTCTTCTTCTTCTCTCCGCCCTTACTATTTCTCTCACTCCTCTTGAAGCCACTCGTCGTCAACTCCCATATCCTTTGTTCTGGTATGTTCATGACTGGGTTTGTAGCCCTGTGTATGATATTAACAAGCTTACTATTATTGTTCATTCTGACGATCAGGAGGTGCAATTTCTTTTCTTTCCCTTTTTCTTTTCGGTTTGATGATTTTCATGGTTAATTTGAGGGTTTTTGAGTGATTTATTTGATTGTTTTTGTATTTTTTCAAACCGACTTGGTGTAGATGAGACCTATTCTTTGTTAGTGGGGAAAAGTAATGGACTTTCCATTGTTGGTCGAGTCCTGATTGAGGTAGATTAGGACTAATTTATCTTTTTATTTTAAAAATATAGTACATTTAACTCGAATTTAAATTGGTACATTTAAGAAAATGAATATTTCTAATAATCGCTGCTCGATTTTTATGATATCTGATAAATGGTTTTACCTTGTAGTTATCTCGATCATGTACAACCATTTATTTTTTCATGATATTCTTTGTATGCTTTACCATTTTTATGATATAGAGTAACATGTTTTGGTTCTTATCATATAAATATTTGGTTACTTTTTAGTATGTTTTTGATTATTGTTAATTTCGATTTAGATTCTATTTTTGTTTCCTTGAGTTGAGATTTTGGTTACTATTTTTTTGTTGTTCGGTTACCATGTATTTGCTTAGTATATATGGGTTGACTAAAGCGTGTGTGGTCTATATGTTGTTTATGTATTGGTTCTTATTAATATATATTTTGGTTACTAACATATATATTTGTTTGGTTACTTCATTGGTATACATATAATCATACTTACTTAACATATAACCATTTCTTAGCTTATGATTTGGATACCATTCTTTTTCCTTTAATTGGGTTTTTGGTTACTTTTTTATATGTTGTTTTGGTTACAATGTATTTGTTTATTATACATTGGTTGATAAAACTGGTTTAGTCTACATGTTGTTTATGTGTTGGTTACCATTAAAACATGGTTTGGTTACCATCACATAACCATTTAGTTACTTCTTTAGTATATTTTTTGGTATACATGTTTTTTTTTGGTGACCTTTAAATTAAATTATGTTTTGGTTAATATTATATATATTTGTTTGTTTACTACATAAAATGGTTTGTCTCTTACATGTTGTTTATATTTTGGTTACAATTAGATTATATAATATAATTTTTTGGTCTTTGCTTTATTATGGTATGGTTAATGTTATACTATGATATGATACATATGGTTAATGGGTTCTCTATTCACTAATTCCAAGGTATTTCTCTTCCTCCCACAGTTCATACATAATGCGTGAAGTCTTTTCTAAAGAATGAGAAGCGGTCATGAAGAAGAAAATAGTGATCAAAAAGCTAAAGTTTGGGAAGATTTGTAATGATTTTGATTAGTTGGTTGTTGTTGTCTTGTCCTCTTCCGAATTGTGTTTTCGTACTTTGGTTTTTTTGTTGGATATCCATAACCATTTGTTATGGTTAGTAAATATGTAATGTTTATTGGAGCTTATGTAAATGGGATTACATATTTGATTATATTATCAATTATTTGACATTGTTTGTTGATTCGTATTTGTTACTCCTAAGTTGTATCGATATATTGTTTGAAAGGTGCAATTTGGTAACCAAACATGCATAGAAGGGTAACCATTTTATTTTTTGGTAGTAACCAAATATTTACAAGCTTGTATCATGACATATATCAAATGTTAAATGTACATGTGAGAGTATACATAGGTTCACTTAAAGCTGGGTTTGATATCTGTGTTGTTTCTATTTTGTTTACCATTAAAACATGTTATGGTTACTTTTATATAACTATTTGGTTACTTCTTTATTATGTTTTGATTCTTTGTTATCTTATGGTTCGCTACTACTATCATTGTGTCCTCAATGTGGGATTTTGGTTATTTTATTTTTTATTACGGTTAATATGTAATTGTTTAGTATACATGAATTGCCTAAAGCTGGATTTCATTACATGATGTTTTCATTTTGGTTACCATTAAAACTGCTCGTTCTTATCATATAATTGTGTGGTTCTTTGTTTTATTATAATTATAAGTTTGTATGAGGACTATTATAAAGTGTTAAATGTATATATTTTATTTATACCCTGTCATTATGATGGAATAAGAAACTCCAATTAAGAGTTCCCATTTATATATATGATAGTCATTTATAGATCTCATATTAAAATAAAAATAGTTTGAGATGTGCAGTTGGTATCCAAACCTGCATATAAGGGTAACTATTTTAATTTTTGTTAGTAACCAAATAATTAAAAACTTATATTAGAACAATTATCAAGTGTTTAATGTAAATGTGAGGGTTCACATTTATCTAGCTGATGGATACTTTTAAATTACGTAGTTATAAAAGTTATTTTGAAATGGTCCATGCCAGTTGGTAACTAAATATGAATATAGAGGTAACCATTTTATTTTAGATGGGTAACCAAATTTACATAAAAATGTTTCAGAACAATTACCAATTGTTCAATGTATATGTTTACTTTATATTGACAACTCATGATGGAATCAAAATTAAAATATTAATCAACATCAATTTTGGTTCTTGTGACATCATCAAAAATGTTACCAACTATGTGGTTAATGGTTACTAACGAAGAAACAATTATATATTCTTGTAAACAATTAAATTTGTTGTATTGGGTAGTGTCGGTCTCCATTGTCTAACAACCTGAATAAACATTGTAAAATAAATTAGAATTAATATTAGAGCAAGAACCAAATTACATAATCTTAGTAACCTAATATAAACCACATTTTTACATGCAATTTTGAAGGTCTAAATGATGGAATTTGACCAAAAAACCTCAGATTTCAAAGAAAGCCGGTGACTTTTGATCGTTGACCCGTTTCCAATGAAATTAGGCTCAAAGCGCCCAAAATCCGACACTCCAAACTTGATAGAACAATGCATATCATGTTTTGCATTTCTCTGAACGAAACAAGTTGATGGAACTAAGACGCCCAGAACTTCAAATTTGGTGTATTAGTTCTTATCGGTCCATATCTTAGATTGAAATAAAGTACAACAGAATCAATTCCATTGTTTGACAATGTAATAAATCTTGTAAAGTAACCAAATCAATGTTACCAAAGAAACAAACTACATGATATTAGTAATCAAAGACATAAAATATATTTGTACATTCATCTTACAATGGAAATAATCAGTATATTATATTGATATTTATTACCAATTAAACTATAACAGTTGTATGAAGGTAACAAATGTAGCCAATAAGTAACCATCATAATAAAATAAACCAATATAAAACACCGTAATATTATATAATAATAATCATAACAACATTATACAGTAACTAAATCCAATTTAAACAGTAACCAACACATATTTATTTAGTAGCCACAAGATAAACACATTCTCCATTGCATTTTTATAGTAAAAACCAACCAGTATAACTTGATTGTTACCAACTAAAGGCTAAATGTTGTAAGAATGTAACCAATGTAGCTAACAAGTAACCATTAATATAAAACACATAAGTATAAATATAATTAGATTAATACAGTAACCAGGTCAGCACTAATGAGTAACCATTATAATTTTACATAGTAACCATGTCAGCATTAGTCAGTAACCAATATAATGTTAAACAGTAACCAAGTCAAAGATTAACAAGAACAAGTCATCATTTTTCAATAACCAAGTCAAAGATTAGTAAGTAATATTATACGACTAACCATTATAATTTTACACAAAGAATCAACTAAGCAATAATCAAGAACCATTATAATGTTACACAAGAACTAAGTCAAACATTAGTCAATAATCAATTTAATGTTACAAAGTAACCAAGATATCATTAGACGAAGAACCAATACATCATTAGACGGTATAATGTTACACAAAGAACCAAGACAACATTACACAAGAAGCGGTTGCAGAAGGTAACCAATGTATTTGATGAGTAACCATTAATATAAAAAAATCGGTAGAACTCATATAAAAATTAAAGCAATCAAATAAACATTATTCAAAGAACTAAATACATAATAAATAAAGAAACAATTTATATCTATTTAGTAACCATAATATAAAACATATTAATGACCATTCAAAACATTGAAGATTCTTAATCATGATCATTTTAAGTGTGAAAAACTTAAGAAAGGTAATCAATATAGGAATTAGTAGTAACGTATAGGTAAATACATGCATACGAATTTTAAACTCACATACCTTCAGTATTGATTTGTATCGAAGTTGTTGGGATCTTGTATTCAACAATCACTGCAGTACGATTGTTTTTTGTCACTGAACTTGAAGTTGATGTTGATTTTGTATGCCATTTACCGATCTCAGAGTTGCGTCGCTGCAAAAGGTTTCGTTTTCTCCGATCTCGTGAGTCATGGCCACCGCAAAGATTTCATCTTCTCCGATCTCGAGTCAGGCTTGCAAAAGCGTTTCGTCTTCTCCGATCTCAGAGGTGTGTCGCGACAGAAGATTTGAATTTCAGTCGCTTGAATCTCAGTCGCTTGAATTTTGGATCTTTGCTTGAATTTAGGAGCGGTTAGTTGTAAATAGGAAAAGTGTGTAACTGACATATATACGTGATTTTAGCAACTTTATACTATGTTGTTTTATTTTTGTAATTATGTTTTGTGTGTTTTATTTTTGTAATTACTTTCTAAATATTGTATATTAGTGTTAAGGACCCTAAAAGTCATCAATCTGGGCCCGGAAGATCACCCGGATCACATCCTTTTAAAGTCCTTGATAAACAAAGAGTATGGATATTCCAACAAGTTGATGAACCTTTTGCAAACTGGGACTCATTCAATTTAGTATTTCCAATTTATTTTAGAAGAATAAAAAGTGTGTTTGAATGATCAATCTATATGCTTTAAAATAAGTATGAAAATATATATATATATATACTAAAATAGGTGTTAATCTATGTGTTTTCGCAAGTACTGTAATATAATGTAATGTAATGAAAAAAGAGATTAATTTATTTTAGGTAACTATTAATTTATGTTTCCGTCGTCAATTAAAATAGAGGTTCCACCTCTATATCTATATGAAAGAAATTTATATAAAAATATTATTTTAATATACGACCCAAAATTTTACTAAGAATTTAAAATGTTACACTTTCAAATCAAATTAACACTTGGGGCTGTCCGAATCTCAACCATTGACCAAAATATATACTCCTCAGTTAATTAAACACCACTTGGCCTTAAAGTCTTTCATTAGAAAAATCTAAGAGGCAGGAAAATGCGTGCGTAACCCGATGTATATGGACCGCTATCCTCTCTTATTTAGTTAATAGTAATTTATATATGACTGTTAATTTCTTAAGATAATTTATTTATATATATTCATTGTTTTCAAAAATAAAATTGGTAGTGTATGTTAGTTAAGTTTAACATCCATTTACTGCTCTTAATGAAAAATATTAGAAATAAAATATGATTCCCCACCTAAAAGAATTCAACTACTTTCTTGGGTCTAAAGTTCTAATTAAGATAAAAAGCACATAATATTTGCTAATTAACTACTGAACTTGCCTTCTTTGAATTCAATTAATTTATTAAGTAGTCATTAATGATGTCTTAGTCTCATGACCAAGACACTATATATAATTGGTAAGTTACAGTTTCAAATTTCAATTCTTAATTATTATGTTACATATACTCAATATTATTTCGAAATTATTGTATGTATATTTAACTAATTAATTATACTTCTATCCATATCCCTCCGATATGGAGGCATTCAAAAAATAAAAATTAATTTATTGAGAGTTCTAAGGTAAAAAGTCTCTCTATTTTAGTAGTCCTATCTGCCAAATTGAGGGGTATATTGGTCAACGATGTGTCTGAAGGTGTTTGCCAACTTTATGGAGTTTTTGATTAAATTAATAGACCCCATAAGGAGTAAGGACAATTAAGGAATAAAATAATTTG
This sequence comes from Panax ginseng, assembly GCA_020205605.1. Taxonomy (NCBI): domain Eukaryota; kingdom Viridiplantae; phylum Streptophyta; class Magnoliopsida; order Apiales; family Araliaceae; genus Panax; species Panax ginseng. The sequence goes on from CM035132.1 coordinate 17,262,747, forward strand.
GTGACTCGCTTAGGCATGTCGATTATATCAACCCAATTTCACTTGATTTGGATACTTATCAACTCATGTGTAATTAAAACTTTGTAAAAATAAAAATGGATATTCTGATATAATATTTATTAACAAAAAATGTTGTAAAGGGTTGTGAATGATACTCTTTAATATGCTTAAAGACAAGTTTAAAAATTGAACAAGACTCTATTTAGAAATTAAGGTACTTGATGTTGGGTATTATATATATAAGTAGCATAAAATAAACAATAATACTAAACAACATAATTTTTTTAAGTAGTTTGATACTCAATCACTTAATTTACAAAATCAATTTCAATATATTAATATTTACGGTACAACTTTTTACACCAAATAAAAGCTAAAAAATTCTTCTTCACACCAACAACCCAAAATCCAATTACACTCGATCTCTCTACCACTTGATCGTGTTCTATCTCTTTTTAAACACAAGACTATTTATAGAGTACTCACTACTCACAACTTTCCTTTTCTAGTCTAATTAAGAAACTCTCACATAATAATATATCTACTTCAAACAAGATTACTTTCAAAATAATATATACTTCTATTAAAAATATATGATTCCTTTTCATAATATATATATATGATTCGACCTACCACTTGAAAGTAATTAATATATCTTAAGATAAAAATAAATAAATTTTGAGAACCTACATTATTACGATCTAATAAATTTATACTTCTATTAAAAATATATATCTCTTCTTTAATTAAGCATGCTTATTTTCATTGTTTTATGCATGCATCCCTAATTATTTAATTAAATTCAAAACTTACGTAAAACACATTTTGTCTTGGTATGTTTTTACAGTAATATTATCACAAATATTTTGTCTAGTTTTTTGACATAATTAATTAAGAACTTCCCACATGCATGCATCAGCAAATCTGAAAAAATTGTATATTAACTCCAATAGAAAATGAAGTAGGAAACGTACGGTTGAGTAGGGTCGTGAGGTCGTCTATCGAAGTCGAACTAGCTAGTTTCATCCATAAACTCAAATATACAAATACTACTATATACCTTTTATATATATATATATATATATATATAGAGAGAGAGAGTCCGGATCCAGTCCGGACTTCCGCATTTTGTTAAAATACGGATCTTTTTTTTTTTTTTTAGAACAACTAAAAATAAATAATTATGGGACATGATTTTTTACATAATACAGTATTTTGGGTGTGATTTGGATACATATAACAAAAATATATATATATCTGAGACCCTAATAAACATGCAAACATGTTTTATATGTATCCAAATCACACCCAAAACACTGTATTATGTAAAAATTTTAATTCCATATTTTTTTCGTTCTAAAAAAAATAAAAAAATAAATAAAATTAAGGGTCTAGATTTTGGTCCCATCTAATTAGGACAGATCCATTTCTTATATATATATATATTCTAAAAAACACATTATTTTAACTAATATTAATAAATAGTGGAGTATAAAATAACAAACACAATACCATCATAATTTTAATATAATGTCACCACTTATAAATCAACATTTTATTAATTTTTAAGATAAATATGGAACTTGAAAATTAAAGGCTACTTAATATTTTCTACTTTAACAAATAGGACTCTTTTGGGAAATAGAGAATTAGTACTATATATGATCTACCAATTATAATTACTAGCTAAACATATACACAGTCACACATAAATATTTTAAACAGCAATAATAGGAAAATAAAAATCAGAAACTTGAGATATCAATCAATTAGTTATACATATATAGTTGCATACAAAACTTTTTTGTTCCAAAATAAAATTGTTATTTTGAAATAAAAGAGAATATATATATATATATATATATATATATATATATATATATATATATATATATATATATATAGAGTCCTTCCATGTATGTGATCCCGATTGCCATGAGAAGCGTGCAACAACCAACTTTTTGTCACAGATTGATAAACTTATTGGAAATTTGAAATTGAAACATAAATATACCCATGTAAGTAAGCACAACTTGACTTGGCTTTTATTTTAATATGAGGACCCCACCATAGTCAACATATGTTGTCGGTTTATTGAAATAAAATGAATTTTTATTATTAAATAATGCCCGACCTAAGATAAGCAGATCTTATTGTGCCTTTTTTATAAAATATTTTAATTTTTAATATTTTAATTTTTTTTTACAAATTAGTAAGAGCTTGTAAATGAGAGTATTTTATAAAAAGGCATAATTTGCAGACAAATCTGTCTTGGTCGGGCATTATTTAATATTAAAAATTCATTTTATTTCAATAAACCGACAACATGTTGACTATGGTGGGGTCTCATATTAAAATAAAAGCCAGACAAGTTGTGCAAATGGGTATATTTATGTTTCAATCTCACCTTCCAATAAATTTATCAATCTGTGACAAAAAAGGGTATTCAGACAGATTCTCATGGAACCTTATTCATATGGAAGGAAACTTCATATATATATATATATATATATATATATATATATATATAGAGATCAAGTCATACTTTATCTCTTCACTCACTGCTTATCTTTAGGATGATGTTTTTGGCCATACAACAAGTAAATACATACTTTTAATGACGCTATATGTTGTCCGTCATTAAAAAAATATGTATTTACAGTTATATGACCCAAAACCGTCGCCTAAAAAGAGAGTGAGGATGGATGGATAAAAGAAGAATAAAACGATGACTGATCCCGATTATATATATATATATATATATATATATATATATATATATATATATATATATATATATATATATATATATAATTCACCTAGCTAGGAACCCTTGCCACTTGGGTCCATATTTATTTAAAGTCGGCCCAAAAATAATAGGGACAGATAGAACATTGACATATGTAATAATGTATATCTATTACAAGAGCTGGAGGTCAATGGCACGAGGAGTAGACTTGTTTCTTTCCCGCGTGTAAGTAGTGTTGTGACTTTATTTAATAGGAGTATTAATTAATTTATTTTCTGAAACTTGACAACAACAACAATAATAATAATAATAATAATAATAATAATAAATCAAGTAGCTAACACGACTCGCATTATTTGCACTACTTGTAAACACTCCAGTGTTATATCGTAATATATTAGATACTAGAATGTGTATATAAGAATTTAATCTGCTATTTAGAATGGGTGTATATTAATCAAGAGATTGACTAAGATATCAATAATATTAAATTTTATTAGTATATTATAATTTAATTCAAATTCATAATTTGACCAAGAAAGCCGCTCCCTACCAAGTACCAAACCATGAGAATTGAGATGACAGCGGTCAGCCTATCAAATCTGGACACCTAAGCCATGTGAGTTTTGCATGCTGCCAAGCTTCAATGGCAGTACTACCTCCGTCCCCGAGTGATAGTCGCGTTATTAACTCATTTTAAAGACTGGCATGTAAAGACATCTTATATAAGATGCATAAAGATAAAAAAAGGGTTAATTATGTTTCAAATATGATCAGACCCTTATTTTAAGATGGAGTGAGTTTTATTTCCCTTCATTCTAAAATATTTTTAAACTCAAAATTAATATAATTCATTAAAATTATAAAATAATAAATTTTATTATATATTAGTAGTAGTAACTTTTAAATAGTTTATAAAATTTATTATTTGTATTAACTAAAGTTAAATAAATTTATATTATTTTTGAGTTTAATTTTTTTTTAAATTAATTAAATTTAAAAAATCAATAATGATATTTTATTTTGTAATTAATAAAGAGAGTAGTATTTAAGATGGCTGCCGAGTAATGCGTCAATCTCTCTCTCTCTCTCTGTTTAAAGAAAGTTTAATGCTCATCTATCATAAGCGCTGAAGTTGAATTCTTATACTAATCCAAGTCTCTATGTTTATATTTTCTCTCTCTCTCTCTCCCAACTTATTCAACTATATGTGCAATGTGCAGCTTATTAATTAAGTAACATGAGCTTAGTTGAACAGTTGACATTTGAAACGTGTGTGCGTAATCCCGAAATTAAACAATTAAGCACTTAGATTTGAATTTTTTGTTTTAAATTATTTTGTGCTAGCTCGTAAAGAAAGCAATCGAAATGAAAATTATCTTATAAGAAGCGAAAAAGAATTAGGTATTTAGTCTGAAGAACAGTAGAGCAGAAATGGAGGGCAGTAGCAGGTTGAATTCATTATCTAGCAGCTCTAGAAGTGCAGCTAAAGAAGAAAAGAGTGATGAATCTGTTGGCCATAAAGAGAGTTGCACTCAAGAATCTTCAAAGGTAAATTAATATTATTAACTTCTTTTTTTCTCAGGCCATGCTTTAATTTGCGTGATCTTCTGATCATAATTAAGTACATATTCATCACACACACACACACACACACACACACACACACACATATATATATATATATATATATATATATATATATATATATATATATTCCCGATTGATTTCATAATTTTATTTCGAATTTCAAGCATGTTCCATGTTAAACCCAGAGTCATGCTTTATGGTGGAATTAAGTAGAATGGTTTTCGCTGCAATAGTTAGATTTTTCTAAATTGGTTAGCTATATAAATGTATATATATAATTATGTATAATTCTCTCCTGCGTGTGTGTTTATGTATATGTATCTCATGCTTTCACATTTTGTATATTATTAACGGTTATATAACTGTTGATGAAGTTCGTTGATCTAGCTAGTTCATTAGTCTACTCATTTTCCAGTATATATAATGGCTGTTATATATATCCTTCTAGGTTATATAAAACACTTGAAGCTAGCTAAGCAGGAAATTAACCTTGATCCCTCGTCTCTGATTATATTAATTTACTTCCTTTTAATTACCGATCCTCGATTAAACAAAAACATTATCATGAAGCAGGGGCGGATCTAGATCCGCTCATAATTATATCTAGATTATGGTTGTTGAATGATTTTCAAGATAAAAGGCAGTAAATGTTAGATGTCCCTCGATCAATTGTATACATGTAATGATAAACGTTTAAAAATATATTTTTAAAACAAACGAGACGGCAAAAGTTGACCGACCCAGGGAAAATATAATAATAAAAAATTAACATTTTATATATACACGTTATATTACCCATGCAGCATGGCAAAGGTTAAACTTACACTACAAAGTGCGAAGATCAACATAAATAAGTCATGCAATATGGGATATTGTTTAATTGAAAGAAACCCTGATCAATTATATATATGAATCTAAATTTTCTCTTAAAATGCGACATAGAACATATATAGATAGTAGATATTGATGCAAATATATATAATAATTTTGTTACTAAAATAAATATATAAGATAATATATATTGTATATTGTTAATCATGCATGTAGGAGGATGAACTAGAATTAGCCAAAGCAAAGATGAAGGAAGTGAGAGAAGAAAATGCAAGGCTAAAGATGATGTTAGAGAAAATAGAGAAGGACTACAAATCTCTCCAAAAGCGCTTTCTCGACAGCGTTAATCATGAAGAAGCCAAGAACAACAGCAATAATAATGCAGCCTGCAGCACCATTGAAGACACTGAATTAATTGTATCTCTTCGGCTGGGAACAAGTCCGAGTACTGAACCTAAAAAAGATGACAACAACAATATTATAATTAGCAGCTTCAGCAAGAGTGCTGCAACAGAAGATCATGATGAGCAGTTAAAATGCGGCCTTAAACTGGGGCTTGATTATCACTTAGGAGGGTCTAAGTCAGGCCCAACGGTGGAGGTTAGTCCTGAGAATAGCTTAGAAGAGAGAAAGAATGAGGATGTTAATGCAGGAGAAACTTGTCCACCAAGTAAAGCTTCGAAGACAGGGAGAAGTGAAGATGATGAATTATCACAGCAATCCAATCCCAAGAGAGCTAGGGTTTCTGTTAGAGCTAGATGTGATACCACAACGGTGAGTAAATATATTTATCTTTTCTGTGCCATTGCCATTTTGTTTGTTGAAAATTGTATTTTGGAGTATATATATGACTTGTGTTGTTTTCTGGAAAATTACTTGGCAAATGTACATTGCCCCAAAAAATAATTTTTGTCGACCATTTGTTCGGTAACTGCAAAAGAAAATTTCACAAAATTTGGAAACCAATTAAAGGTGCCCTGAACTTACATATATACGGTGAACCAGAAAAATTATTGTATGTGATGGCATTTAATAAAACAATAAAATGCCTTAACGTGTTAATGATTCTCTTTCAAACAGATGAATGATGGATGTCAATGGAGAAAATATGGACAGAAAATTGCGAAAGGAAACCCATGCCCCCGGGCTTACTATCGTTGCACAGTTGCACCAGCATGTCCAGTTAGAAAACAAGTACGTATTTTCCATCATATTCGTATATGTTTCTACAAAAGTAACATGGATTGTCTATTTTGAATTCTGAAATGACTTCGTATAGCACGACACCGCAAACCCCTCAAAACATCAAAACTAGGACTCTCTATTCCACAAAAATAATCTTATCAGTAAAATTTGCAAATATTAAGAATATATTTTTTTTGTCTAAAATATATATAATAATAAAATTATAATAACAAGCTTGAGGATATTCTTATCATTTTATCCTATCAAATAAATGTGAAATTTTTTAATTTGTTGAACAATTTTTTATATAAATGAGATTCTTTTTGTGAAGTGACAGAGTAACATACAATTTTGCTCCTTTTCTTTCCCCCTGTGATCATTCAGGTCCAACGATGCGCTGAAGACATGTCGATTCTGATCACAACCTACGAAGGAACACATAACCATCCACTCAATGTCTCGGCCACAGCCATGGCTTCTACTACCTCTGCAGCAGCTTCCATGCTTCTCTCTGGTTCTTCATCCTCTCAACCGGGCCTGGGATTAACACCGGCCACCACTCAGCCCACTAATCTCCATGGCCTAAATGTTAATCTTTCTCGTGATATATCAAGAACAAGACCATTCTACTTACCAAACACTTCCTCACCCACTTTTCCAACCATTACTTTGGACCTAACTGCTAGTACTCCATCCACTCCTTTCAACATTTTCTCTTCAACTTTCCAATCAAGCCCAACTCCATTTCCTTCCAAGAACTTGAACTTCTCTTCCTTTGAATCTAATAACATTACCCCAACACTTTGGGGCAATGGGTACCTTAATAACTATGGCAAGTTATCCTACAACAAGCCGCACGTGGGGTCCTTGAACCTTGGAGGACCAGCTGCACAAGAACAACTTTATCATTCTTACTTGGAAAAGAACCACCAGCAGCCTTTGACAGAAACCATAACAAAAGCATTAACATCAGACCCAAGTTTCCAGTCTGTGATAGCAGCCGCAATCTCGTCGATGGTGGGTGGCGGCGGCGGGACCCAAGGCGGAGGAGAGAGGTTAGGTCAAAACTTGAAATGGGGGGAGAGTACAGTTCCGGCCATCTCTTCAACTCCGGTGAGCCTAAATGCAAAAGGCTGTGCATCAACCTACTTGACCCAATCCTCGTCTTCAAGTTCACATTCCGGAAGCTTGAATGCAGTCCAGCCAACTTCATTGCCATTTTCTGTATCAAAGACGACTTCTGCTATTGCCAAAAGTGGGGATCAAACCAAGTCATAAACAATAATTTTTGTGTACTAGATGGATATATACTCTGGAAATTTCCTTAACCACTGTACTGAAAAAAAGTATAATCCTAGGTTACTCGTGTTATACCGCGGCATAATTGAAGTGGATGACGGATAAATAATTTTAAGGAATGTGGTTTTACCTACCATTATAAGGCAACTCATCATTGATAAGATCATGCACATACATCAAAAAGGAATGGTGTTTATTAAAATTCCCTATTAAAAGTTGAAAGAATGTTAGCATAGGGAGGTTCAAACTGCAACAACATAGTTCGAAAAATGTTCACTTTTATTTGCTAATTGTAATTGCTATAGCCTAGCAAGAAGTAACTAATTGGATCTCATTACATGGAGTTGCAAATACACTCGCATTTCACAAAGGTCCCAACAAAGTATAGTATAGACATTTTTCTGCTTGAAAAAGGATTCCTTTTATTCATTACAAAAAAATTCCTTCTAATTTATCAGTTCTCATCAATAACCAGAAAAAACTGGCTCCCGCATGGGCAACCTTATAAATAGTATTAGTACAAAGCAAGATATCCTAATAAAAATTTTTGACTCTTCCCTATGAAACCTTCAAAAGCTCACTAAAAGCCTCCTGAGGAATATCAACAGAACCAACCCGCTTCATTCGCTTCTTTCCTTCTTTCTGCTTCTCCAGTAATTTCTTCTTTCTAGTAATATCGCCGCCATAACACTTTGCAAGAACATTCTTCCTCATTGCAGAGACCCTGAAAACAATAATATATATAGACAGAGAGAGACTAAATCAAACAGAAATAATTGGAGAGAGACACATATATCAGCCATGCAACTATGCAGCATTAAACATCTGAAAAGTGAAGACTTTCTGATGAAATATATACTTTTAAGAAATCATTTATCAGTAAAATAGAGAATGTTTATTCCCTTTTAACATTTAAAGAAAAAACAAAACACTTATTCTACTTCTACACAAACTTAACATGTTGTAGTGTTGTAGATGTTTATCTTTTAAACATTGAATTGATTAAGAAATCTTGAAAAAATGTCATTTATCCTCAGGATGACAGGATCCATATAAAATGTTGAAAAACAAGGATAATTGAATATATGACTACCAGACACGAAATGCATCAAGCCCAAAAGTTGATATATTTGCTGTCAAGTCCCATAGGTTATGGCCAAGTAAGCTGATATTTAACTAAATGGTAAACTAAACCTTTTCTGCTATTAAATAAACTATTAGCACGCAGAAATTCATATGCAAGTAATTTCTGGTTCAAGACAAGTGGGAATAATGAGTTTTGCAACTAAACCTTAAGGTAGGAAACTCAACGACAAAAAATCTTTCACAAAGTCATTCTAGCAATGGAAAAGTTACATGACTTACGTCTCTCTTGCAACGACCTTTGATCCAATTGCAGCTTGTATAGTTATTTCAAACATTTGCCTGCTCAAAATCAGAAGAAAAGAAAATGATAATTTTAAATAATAATTACATTAATAAAAAAACTGAAAACAGAAAGTAACAGAAAATCATGATCAATTTTGAATTAGCAGACCTATCAATAAATTTCTTCAACTTTTCCACAAGTTCACGGCCGACACGTTGGGCCTTTAATCTATGAACAATAGTTGCCATTGCATCAACTGGTTGTCCATTTAAGAGGATATCAAGTTTCACCAAATCAGAGGCCAGATATCTGAAAACATCATTGTCACAATTAACCAAAACAAAGTTACTTTTTATTTTTCAATAACAACTAAAGTCCACAGGCATGAGGCACCTCTGTGAGTTTTTCTCCACTGTGTGTCTGTGTGTGTGTGTGTGTGAGAGAGAGAGAGAGAGAGAGACTAAACTTACTCTGCATCCTCATAGTCAAATGACGCATAACCTGAGGTTATACTCTTCAATTCATTGTAGAAGTCTACTACTATTTCCCTTAGAGGTAAGCGATACTTCATGAAAACCCGTTGACTACATAAATGAAAAGAAGCAATGTGCCAATTATTGAAAAAATGAAAAAGGCAAAAGGTAAAAAAAGTATAAATATGAAAAATACCTCCAATAAACCTGAGATCGATCTAGTTACATATAATGGAAATGGATTTGCAATAATTATCAAGTTACCTATCAATGAAAGAATACTCCAACTGCTCCCCTCTCCGCTCGGAGCAAAGTGTAATAACAGGGCCTACATACCTTCAAGTAGAGTCAAAATTAAGAGAGGATGAATAAATATTCAGAGAAACTTATAAGAAAGATAAAGTAGAATAATGCTCAAAATTTCAATAGTCAAGATGACAAAAGGTAAGGCAAAGAAAAACATAAGTTATACAGATAAAGAAAGTATGAGAGCTTACTCACTAGGAATAATGATTGTAGCTAATACAGTAGGTTCCCAACATGTTGTAACTCGATTTTTGGGATTCGAGGGCAATGCAGAAGGATTCTGAACTTGTACTTTGCTGAAGAACAGTACAAACACAAATTGTTTGTAACCATGTAAAAACACTTTCAAAATGACAAGAAAAAATGCAACATACCTTCCATCTGAATATTCAAAAGTATATGGTACAGTTGGAACAGTGGAAATGACATGAGCTCCATACTCCTATCATCCATAAGCAACAGTGCAATTATGAAACACATTGAGCATGGTGTTGCTATACACATATAACCTAAAAAACCATTCAACAAGTACGCTTGCTACAGACCATAGTCAGGAAGTCGTAAATCGTACTCCCTCCGTCCCATATTTATAGGCTGATTTCTTTTGGCACATAGTTTAAGAAAATCAGTTTAACTTAATTTTTAACAGAAATTTTCCACATATACCCCTTAATATAGAATTAATGAATAAATTAATTACTCCTTACTTATCACATTGAAACTCTTAACTTCATTGATTGCTGGTACAATTGCCTTTTATACACAAAATATGTTAAACTAGTAAAACCTAAAAAGTTGAATTCTTTTATTGAGAATACAACAACATTAAATGTGGTGATACAAATAATGACATTGAAGGTTGTTTCTTCAAAAAAAGAGTAATGGTTGAATATGTATTATAAGGGCATAAAAGTAAAATAATGAACCAACTAAATTTTATAAATAGTAAGTAGTCTATTGGGATATCTCAAAATGGAAAATCAGCCTATAACTATGGGACGGAGGGAGTAATATCTTTGGCATTCACCGGTGTTATGAATACTATAATCAACCTTTTGAATTACATGATGCAGCAGTTCTGGACAAAATTGCCAAATTAGAGGAGGGCAGGGGGATGGATGTTTACTTGTCCAGTAATTGACTTTTCTTTTGCTAGCATGCCAATATAAATTATTTGAGTTTTTTATTCGCATAATTTAAAACAATATTTCTATGGATGGTATCCCATTTTAATAAGTCAATATGCTGACGTGATAGTCACTGTAACTACTGTTTGGGGAGATAAGGGATGCGAAGCTGCAGCATTTCTTAGCAAACTAACCATGGCAACATGATCAATGTCTAGCTTGTTGAGGCATACCTGACTAACAATTCATGTATTTTAACCATCCAAACCACTATACTTAACATACTATTTTGATGCCTTATTTTCAAGTGGCAAATATCTTTAAATGGCTGGCCATATGTTTGTATGAAAATATGCCTAGGTACACATAAGAAAATAATAAGCAATCAACTGGACTGAGCCATAACTATATTATCTTTTTCTTTCAGATAACGAATCATTACTGGGCTGCAGGAATATTCATGTGACATGCCAAAGTGCCAAGCAAATAAAAATGTTAATGCATCATGCAGAGCACTTTTCTAATTTATAATGCAAAAGCAACTTCACTTACCATTCATAACATAATCAACCCTAGGTAATTACTAAATTTTCTGCTGATGGCAATCACAAAGAAAAGAGTAGCAATACCTGTTCAAGTCGCTGATGAAAAACATCCATGTGTAGTAAGCCCAAGAAACCACACCTGTAGAGAGAACACAGCATTCATGACAACCTAAATCTATAAACCTCGAAGGCTTGAACATTAGTGGCAACTTTTTCTCCTGACAAGTAAAATATTTGTGACAAAGAAAGGTAACACACACCTGAAACCCAGACCAAGCGCTGTGCTACTTTCTTTAGCAACTGAGACACTGGCATCATTGCATGTAAGTCTCTCTATAGCATGGTTAAGTGCTTCAAAATCGGATCCATCAGCTGGATAAAGACCAGAAAATACCATATGTTTTGCAGGCTTGAAACCTAAAGTTGAAATATGAAAAGGCGCACACATAAAAAAAAGTGTCAGGAAACTTAAAGTGTTGTACTGCAGCCAAAAAATTTGCTAACAAGCTATACAGCTTTGTGTTGCGAATGTATTTCTGAGTAGACGACTTTCGTAAAACTTCCTTTCTGAGGGTATTTCAAACAGCTGAATAAAAGTTAATCACTTGTAACAATCAAATTGGTAAGAAAACTTAGCATGTGGCCTATTTAAGCCTATAGATGGCTTTCATAGAACTTCCTTTCTGAGGGTATTTCAAACAGCTGAATAAAAGCTATCACTTGTAACAATCAAATTGGAAAGAAAACTTAGCATGCGACCCATTTAATCAAACTAAATGAGAATTTTACATGCTTGTGATTTATCAAAGAAGAAATGCATTATGAGCATGTGGCTTGAGTTATATTTAGATTGTTTAAGTTCATTCGACTTGGCAAAAAAAAAGTACATGTTTCAGAGTAACAATTTGTAATTTTCATAAACAAAAAGAAGTGATATTTGAAATGATCAAGATACCAGCATAGTAAAACAGTTAAAGACTGAACAAGAGGTCAGTTTTCTGTTCACGTACTTCTCTTCCTTTTCCTCTACTGTAAAGTTCTACCTTAGTACCTTGATAACATTCATGTACAAGTTACTTTTACTTCTTTAAAACGAGAAGGTGCAACAAGTATAAGAAAGTGTGATTAATATGCAACTGTATATATGTTTAGATACATACATATATCAAGTTAACAGCATAGTATTGCAACTATTGGGCAGAGAACATCAAACATATACTTTCAGGCATTAAACTAAAGCCAACATAAGGGGAAAATCCTGAAATTACCTGGAAGAGGTTCCACAGTGTTTCGATAATGATACAGAGTGTCTCCAACACGTGCCTCCTTGGTTGAACGCATGCCAGTAACAACATATCCCACTTGTCCAGTTAAAAGGACTCCTGTAGGCCCGAGTTCAGGATGCATAATACCAACATCCACAATCTCATACGATTGGCCAGTTGCTGCAGATGAAATCTTATCCCCCTTATGCAGAGCACCGTCAACAACTGCCACATGGCAGATAACTCCTTTGTATTCGTCATAATAAGAATCCAACAAAAGCATACGCAGCGATGAATTACTCTTCCCAGGAGGAGGAGGAATCCGCTCTATGATAGCAGGAAGGACCTGAACAAGACCTTGACCTGTTTTTGCAGATGTCAAAAGTGCATCACTTGGGTCAAGATCGAACATGGATTTTAGCTGTTCTTTAATTCGATCCGGATCAGCAGTTGGCTGATCAATTTTGTTTATGACTGGAATTATTGTCAGGTTCGATTCAAAAGCAAGATAAAAATTAGCAACAGTTTGCGCCTGAACACCTTGGACTGCATCCACAACTAGCAGAGCACCCTGGCAAGCAGCCAAGGATCTTGAAACTTCATAGCTGAAATCCACATGACCAGGAGTGTCAATCAAGTTCAGCAGAAAATTTTTGTCAGTGCCATGGAAGCTGCTGGTATGGAACATAGTTGCTGTCTGAGCTTTAACAGTTATTCCCCTTTCTCTTTCTACCTAAGTCAATCACATATTATTTCATTAACAACCTCAGAAAATTGTACCGAACCGGTCTGTTTACCGAACACCGGTTTGATCTAAAGATGAATACCGGTACCGAATTATCAATAGCCAGTACCGATTTGGTACAAAACGCCAACGGTATAGCTTAGCAGAATTTGAATTTATTTTTAAATTCCTTTTTTACTTTAATATTACAGGCCCAATGGCCAATACTACAACCCCAGCCCGCTAACCACATAAAGCTCCATAAGCATAAGTCAGTATCCCAATATAGATGTGCCATATTATCATTACCAAATCAATAAGAATCTTCACAGTCAGTCAGTCATTATCCTTCGTCCCATTTATCATTCTCCTTCATAGCAGACCACTAATTCCATACAATTAACATCTTAAAAAGCAAAACACAAAGCCAAATGTCCAAACTTAAGACATCAAAAGATCTGAACTTTTAGATAAAGGGTTTTAACTATAGTGGTTCAATATAAAGTGAGTTGAAATTGGGAGATTTGCGGTACATGAAGATCTGTTCATGGAATTGACAATGACGCAGTTGAAATCTTGAAGATAAATGATCAGCAACCACCCTTGAAATGATGAAATTGGGCAGATTTGGGTTCAACTTTCAATTTTATTCTCTCTCTACACATATACTTGTATATACAATATACTGAAAGATACAATTAACATGATTTATATATATGGAAAATAGTGAAAAAATATAATAACCGGTAAACTGGTCCAGTACGGGATTTACGACCGGCACCAGTCCCGTTAAACTGGTATATACCGAACATATTTACTGGTACCGAACCGGCTGGTTCGGTATGACCAGTTCCGGGAAAAAACTGTTGGGAGATTTCCCCTTGTTGAGATTGTGATCGATTTAGAAGGAGAGAAAAATGAGGTTCTTTAAAGGAGTTGAATTTTCAGCTTGTACAATGCAGTCTTTGATGTTGGGTCAGCTGTTTCACTGAGACTGAGCTTCATGAGACGCTTCCTTTAGTTAGAACTGGCACTTGGTTAATTTTTGTTCCCCTAGTGCTTGGTGAGCTGTATAGACGTTTTGTAGGGTGGGTGGGGGGGGGGGGGGGTTTCCTGCCTCATGCAGAGGCTACAGGATGGGTAGTGTATAGCTTATAACTCTAGTTCACTCTATTTGTTTGGGTATTCTGGTAGAGCCCTTCTGCTGTTGACAGTTACACTCCTTTTGGTGTTTTCTTTTGATAAACCCGTAATTGTTAAGAAATAAGAGTACAAAGTAAAACACCTAATAGAACTATTTTTAAAAAAACATAAAACAACTAATAAACCTATTTAAAAAGAAAACATAAAACACCTAAAAGTACTTTTAAAATTTGTCGAGAGTATTCCAAACTGACACAATTTCTGCAAGGCTAGAGATGGTGGATTTTGAAACTTTAAGATAAGAAAGAAGTGTGAATATTGGTTTGCAACTCTTATATATCAAGATCAAAAGAAGTAAACTATACAACACTGAACTGTATACACTAGAAGTTATAAGAACAAAGGTAAAGAACTCAGAATTGAAGGTATCACACTTTTACTTCTGTGACAGCTCATAGTTTGCTTTCCAGAGAATTAAATCTTCCGCTTCTGATCTATTTTCTTGTAAGAAATTTCTTCTAAGACAACAATATTGATTTTATGTAAAACAATTATTCAGCAAAACAAAAGTCATACACTTCAACGAGTAACCAACTAACCATTCTTAAAGGAACTTTGACTATGAAAGCAAAGGATATATTCTTCTTCATAAACAAAATAACTAAAATCCAGGTCACAAACAATACAAGTTAATTGCATATTATCAAAGAATATAAAGCATAACCCATAAAGTCACTGATTTCAATTACACAATGATATTAACGTTTGCCCTTATCAAAGAACAAAAAAGCATAAGCCATAAAGTCACTGATTTCAATTAAGCAATTATATTTTCACTTTATGTATAACCTTCCAATTGTCTCTCCAACTCATTTTTTACCATTAAACACTAAAAACGTATTAATACTAATTGACAGTTAATTTAAGGAGGAAAAAAGATATACCTGCAATTTATCTAGGTACTGAGGCTGACCATGGCCTCTCCTGATAGTACCAGTAAGCTCAAGAAGACGATCAGCCAGCGTCGACTTTCCGTGATCAACATGGGCAATGATCGAAAAGTTTCGAATTTTTTCGGCTGGGTATTGGTTTAAATCTATGCTAACCTCGTTTTTGTTGTTATGGCGAGAATCAGAGCAAAAAGAATGATGACTACAGTCAAATTGGGACAAAATTGGTGGGTAATAAAGTGGGTTTTCTCTAAATATGGAATTGGATGGGTTGAACTTGGAGCAAATATAATTGGAAAATTTGAGGGCTTTTGAAGCTCTGTTGAAAGAAGTCATTTCATTTGTAGGGTTTATGAAGAAATCCTAACCAGGTGAAGATAGGTTGTTTGTTAAAATAATGCATAGCATCATAGCTGAAATTGAGAGGAAAAAGAGAGAGACGCAATTTTGCGAACTGAGAAGCCTGGTTTTGTTTTCGAGGTTATACTTGCAGAAGGTTTTGCGGCTATTGCCCTTTGCCCAGTACTCTTTAGGGGTTAAGGCCGCGTTTGGTTGTTTTTTAGTGGTATGAATAAAGGGGGAAAACTCTTGCTGTTGCAGTTTATAGCCGATTAAAAGTTTTTTAAAATTTTAAATCTGTATTTTCACATTTTATTTTCCTTGAAAGAAATTTAAAATTCAATATTTTTGCTATTAAAACACTTGTATCATGTCATTAACACTTTTAATAATAATAAATTATTAAAAATAAAATATAATTATCAAAATATAAAAATATTTAATATTTTTCAATAAACATTTAATATCCTCTTATTAGTTATCAAAATATTATTACTCGTTACATTTTGGGAGTTGGTCCATCACTATTTAAAAATTAATCAAATCAGTTTATAAGTTATTTTTATTATTTAAGTGTTTGACTATGATTTTTTTATATTTAAAAATTGATTGATAAGTAGTTTTAAGAAGGAATAATTTTTTATTTCTTAAAAAATTAAATATTTTTATTTTATAAAATTTGAAATCTCACAAAATTTATAAATTAAAATAATATAAAATACTTTTATTTATTATTTACAGGTCACCGCCTAACTTATCCCCGAATAGGCCGTTGAACTATTTGATTTACCAATATCAGGTAAGTTTTATAAAATATAATGATGGAAACACTTTCAAATTATTGTTTTCACAATTATACCTTTCAATTCTAATGACTAATATAACCCTCAAAATAAAAGTGCGTGTATGTTTTATTTTAAAAAATAAAAATTTAAAGCCTCACTTTTATTTAACTTAATTTTGTTGTTTAATTTATGCTTATATATTTGACGACATAAACGTCATAAAATTTTAAGAATTACATAAAACACATTTAAGCGAAATTGCAATAATAAAAATGATAAATATTAATAAAAAAATTAACTAAAATAAAATCATAAGTATTTTAATCAAGTATTAAGATTTACATAAATCTCACACAAGCTTTAAAAAAATTCACAATTAAAAGTTAAATTTTAATACTCATAAGATTTTTGATTTTTATTTATAAAAAAAATCAACCATAAAAACTCTCTTTACTAGAAGGATGTACAGTGTGAACCAAAATTAACATTTTACAATCAAAATTACCATAAACATATAGGTTTATGTATAATTTTCGCTTGTTTGTTTGATTGTTAGTTATGGCAATAATCATAACACTTATTAATTAATTAATTAATTATTATTTGTTGCCTTTGACTTATTGTCATTATTGATACGACTATAATTATTAGTACTGGACTAGATCAAATGTTGGGCCTGGGCCATAATGTTGTTTTTGTTTTGTCGGTGATCCACATTTTGTTGGTCTGTCATTTCATAACTAACGCTATATTTTGCACTATAAATTATCTATTACTAAATTAATTACCCAGTAATGTGCTTTAGCTGTCCTGTCCTACCTTGTCTCGTTCTAATCGTCTCACTCACTACAATTTGATTTGGATAAATATGTTAGGTGAATAATTATAGTTAATACTAATATTTTAAAAATATATTTAAAATAACACTATTTTCACATGAAATATTAAAATAAAAAGAGTAACACTAAACGACACCGTTGAATCCCACCGTTACGCGTGCAAACGTGTCTGTACGCCGTTGAAACATGGAAGTGGGTTTGGAACTTGAAGTAGTAGTAATTTAAAAACCAACTTCACTTAAAAAAAAAATTAAAAAACGAGTGTAGAAGAAAGAGGGTAGAGAGAAAGAGGGAGACGCTTTCTTTGCAAACGGTGGAGCGCAGGGTCCTTACTATTAGCCCACAACAAGGTATATGTATGGCATTTGATTTTACTTCCATTTCAATCTTTCTAAATCTGACAGTTTTTTCAAACGTGGAGTACTTATCTTCCCTTTTCTTTTATGGAGTAGCATTTTCTTCAAGATGCTCCAATTGGCACACACTCAACTTTCTCTATTTTCTATGTTTTTTAGAATAGAATTTGGTGCCCCGGAAATGGCAGTTTTCAGGTCTTAGATCCCTTTAGTTTTCAGGTATATTCAGATCTAAAGCGCATTACCCCAAACGCATTTCATTATGAGGTTTATATACTTTTTATGTCTTTGAGGATGATACTACATTTTTTGTGTTCACCAGATCTTGGAAATTTTCGGAGTTGTTCTTTGTTTGTCATATTGTTTGATTTGTTTTGTAGTTAAATTTTTACTTCTGTTCGGATCATCATGTGGAAAAAATTTGCTTTTTCCTTTGAAAATCTTATAGTAAGTTACGGTTAATTGAGTGTGAAAAAGTTAAAGAGTGGGTTTTGCATTTGTGTTGTTTTAGTATGAAGTATTTGTTTTCATTTCACTGTTAATTGTGAGATCTCAGTGTCAGTTTATTGCAAATTTATTGTTTGGGAGATCATTTTTGCGAAATGTACTTCAGGCAGTTGGTCTGGTTGTTACTCATCTAGCTATTGTTCTATTCCCCCCTCCCCCCTCCGTTTCATATCTTATTTGCTACTATATGATTGCAAGTAGAGAAATTGCTGTTAGCGGGTGATCATGAGATCTGACTGTAGCAAGAAGAATGCTTGTATTTATGCCCTTTTAATACTTGATGATAGCGTATAGAGCCATGAGCTAGTATGGGAATTTTCAATTCTGTGGCTGTTATTTTGATTGGATAGTTTATCACATTTTTTAAGAGAAGATAAGATTGAGCAAAGTGAATGGTTTTATTATTTTCTTTTGCACTTTTTATTACTTCGTATCTGTTTTTGAAATTTTTATGTAGTATGTAGTGTTTTTCAGCTCAATAGAGCTTGTTATAAGTCACTTTTATTCATGTCGGGCTTATATATCGGGAAACATGCAGGTGACAATTTCAGGCTTAACTGTTTCTGACGGGATCTGTGAGCAATGGGTAAATCACCAGGAAAATGGATTAAGACTGTGCTTTTAAGGAAGAAATCATCAAAATCTAATTTCTCAAAGGTAAGAATTGTTTTTTTAACTCTATATTTCCTTTTCTATTTTCCCTCACCGCTCGTGTTCATGATGTCTTTCTCACTGCTTCTCTCTCCTACTTGCAAATACTCCGTCTATGATCCGTCTGATAATGAGAGACTCGTTTCTTTTGTTGACTTTCCCCCTGATTATTAGGGTTTTTATTGTACATGATTAGACATAATTTTTTGGATTAATTTATTTCCAATATTGAATTTCCAAGAGTAAAATTTACTAATGCAAACATTAATATCCAAAAACAAAAAAATGTATATATATACCTATATATATATATATATATCTATGTATGTATGTATGTGTGTGTGTGTGTGTATATATATGTTGCTTCTTTGAATTTAAGAGTCATTTGGAATGTAACCCTTTATTTATTTGTTTTCCATTTGAAGTTATTGATCTCTTGAGAATAATGCAAGTGCTAAATTTACAATCCTGTCTGGTAATTTGTATGAAGGATGTTACAATTGAGAGGAAAGCATCTTTAGCTGCCAAAGCGCCGTCTAGTGATTTGGCTGAGAATCCTTCAGTGGTCTTTGATCCAACTCCTCAGACCACTGATAGAGGTAGAGATCAGACAGAAATTGAGAGGGGTGTTGCAAACTTGCCATCTTCTGAGGTTACATTATCGTCTGGAGTGCAAGGTGCAGATGGTCAAGGTAACATTGTATTAAATTCAGTAGACAGTGATGAACTAAACAGGCAACAACAAGCTGCTACGAAGGCACAGGCGGCATTCAGGGGCTACTTGGTAATATTCTATGGCATTGAGTACTGCAATTCTTGCAATAAACTCTTTGTTAAGAACATGATTAAACTTATTCACTTTTTCTTCTCGTGCATTTAGTTATAATATAATGTTTAAGGAGTGATGCTGAGTTCCCCTCACCCCTTCAGTCTCATTTGGAAGCACTTTTTGTACTGATTAAATATTTTGTTACTGCCTTTTTTTATCATGTTCATTAGCTGCAAAACATTACTATTCTTGCCACAAGAAAAGTGCTCGGGTCTTTGTCTTGCGGTTCATATCTTTGCCCAGCTGTTTATATTGGCCAATGTGTGGCAGTATTATTGTTTGATAGTGATATTGGAACTTTCACAGAAAAAAAATAAATTGCTGATCTTGTATTGTCTCTGGCTCTCTGCTGTTAAACTTGTACTTTTACCTCCCTACTCTGTTTAAACATTTGACTTGTAGAGAAAATTTCTAACAGTTCTGAATCATGTGAATTCTTCATAGTACTTTTAGTTTTATGTTTGTTATTGGCCCCTGTACATAGAATTTAATTTGTAACTAGAACATGTCATACGATCACTGGGTTCTGATGTGAAATCTGGTGTTGAAACCTACATTGGGAAATCTCATCAAAAAATTAATAGTTGTATATCTCATCATCTACTTGCTTTGTTTGTCTGTGTCCTATATATTGGAATTTGGGGCTTTGATGTCTTATTTGTCTGCATCCTTTTTAGGTTTAAACTGCGTTTCCTCTTTAATCAATGAATAATCTTGAACAAAAAATTATTCAGTGTGCCAATAGCTATGAAACAAACAATTGAATTTGTTGTACTTGTACATGTAGTTAACATAATGTGTGCGTGTGTTAGATGTTAAAACCTTCTTGTTCTGTATCATGATCATTGGTTATAAGTTACTGTGCACATGGAAAAATGGAAAATATATTATCATTTGCTGTTAGTGAAGAAACATATCCATGTTTTGTTCCCCCTCATAAGAGATGTCTTTTAGACTTTACTAATATATTATATCATTTGGTATTTGTTATAATGTGAAGGCGCGCCGGGCATTTTGGGCCCTAAAGGGCATCATAAGGTTGCAAGCACTTGTTCGTGGGCACTTGGTACGTAGACAGGCTGTCGCAACTTTGCAATGCATGCAAGCAATTGTTAAGTTTCAGGCACTGGTTCGTGGGCGAATTGTCAGACTTTCTGATGCTGGACGTGAAGTGGTTAATAAGCTCGGAGAACATACGGTAACTACTTGATTGCGTCGTACATGACTTCTACTTATATAGATAATCTTAATTCATTTTGATCCTGAAGTAGCTTCTGACTTTCCATCATTACTACTCTCCTAATATTCTTTAGCATTTTCATGCCTTGTTATTTTTAGGCACCTAGTGGAAATGTATGTTAAGATTGATATTAATTGTTCATATCTAGCTTTTGATCTGAATGTCTGATTAATTTGTTGTAAAATTTCTTTTCCACTCTGTTCTATTTGGGACTTATTTTGCTATACAAGTAGATAGGTTGTGTAAGTTTGCGTCTCCATCTTAACTGCAAAGGAAAAGGGGCAAAGTGGGAAGGGATGAAGGTAGGCAAGGAACAATACCCCTCCAAGCTGTTGGACATGTTCTCTTGTGTGGGGGTTATGCATTTGCAATCTCCATCAGAACACCCCCCTCCCCCACACACAAAAAAAGAAAGAGAAAAAGAAAACCAGTGACAAACACAACTACAAAACGTAACTCTTCTGTAACTGTTTTAATGTCTCAAATAAGGTTCAAACAGTTTGCGTTATTGAATGACTTTGTCTTCACTTGAAAATTCAAAAAGCATCAAGAGGATAAGCAGATTAGTAGAATAGGCAATATTTCTACACTAGCTAAAGAAAAAAGAGAAAATGTTTAAACTTCATAACAAGTGGTAAAAATGAGTTTTCATACTTGTCGGTATTTATTAATTTATTTAATGTCTTGCACTAGAAGTCTTGGATTGCTAAGATTAAAATGCTTGATTATTTCTTGGGTACTCAAATGCTCTTTGTTCTTAGTTATTTTTCTTCATCTATCTTTATCATTCTGGTAAATTTCATCATTGTGTCTTCTTCACTAAAACTATTTTATTTCTTTCATGGGACTTGTGTTATCTGTATTTCATGTTCTATGATTTATCAGGATAAGCGGGTGGACATGCCTCAAGTACATTTGTTTCTCGAATCAATGAATCGATCAACTAATCCTTTTGTTAGGAAGGTATTCTCAACTTTTATGTTTGATTTAATATGCCTGAAACATTTCCTTAAACATTTTCAATGGGATTTTATTGGGTGGGTTGGTGGTTGTTTTTTTTTTTTTTTTTTTTTGGGGGGATCTAAAGCAAAATCCTAGCCAGCTACGCTCCTCATGAAGGATGTTTTCTGGGCAATAGCCACATATCAAGCAGAAGGGGGTTGCGCGTACAGTTTACCATATCCCTCAATAAAGTAGTCCCATCAATATGCAGACGGGATTGAGTTTTTTCTTTTTTTCTTTCCTGTTTCTTCTCAAATAAAGGCTCCTTACTTCCCTCGTAGCACCAAGGTTGTGCAGAGAAAGCATTATAGGCTAGTAACTGCACCTGAAAATTTAGCCATGTTTTATCATTGAGAGGCCTCATTTTCTTTATTAAAAATGAACCAGACTATCAAATACTCCCTTTATTGAAATCAACATGCTAGGATTGATGTTTGGTGTAATTATATATTAATCTAAACTTTTTTTTAACTTCCTGTAATGATGATGAGGGTAATATATATTTACTTATATTAAATTTATTAAGCTCCTATAGTACCCTTGTAAAATGTTGCACCTGATGGCTCATAATTATGAAGAATTGGCAGGTGCCTTTGATTAACCTACTTACTATATCAGAGAACTGCCCGTGCAAATTAATTATTATAAAGTCATATTTTATGTCCACAAATACTGACCTATTGATAAAAGTAAAATGATAAATTAATTAAATTGGATCCTTTTTCTCGAGTGATTTTTTTTACTAGATGGAGTGAAGTTAACGTCATTCTTTGTTGATTAATGTAGCTTCTAGCTTCATCGCCTACTGCTATGCCCCTAAGTCTCCAGTATGATTTAGGTGAACCAAATTCAGCTTGGAACTGGCTTGAGCGTTGGTCTTCATATTGCTTTTGGGTACCACTAGCACAGCCAAAGAAGATTCTTCAGGCAAAGCCTAGGAGAAAGCAGGCTAACATGCAAACTGAAGAAATAGAAGCAGCAAGGCCAAAAAGAAGTGTCCGGAAAGTCCCTGCAGTAAATGGTGACAGTAGTTCATTGCATACCTCAGAGTATGAAAAACCTAAACGTAATCCAAGGAAAGTATTGAGTCATCAGCCAGAATCAGCGCAAGAGCAACCTCAAAATGAACTCGAAAAGGTTAAACGTAACCTGAGAAAAATCTCCTCATCTGCTTCAGTGCCTTCTGATAAGCCAGAAGCTGTAACTGAGAAACCACAGAGCAATCAGCGAAAAGCGTCTGGCTCAGCCACTCCTGATGCTTCTGAGCAGGTTGTAGATCACACTTCTGAAAAATTAAATACATCTATTGCATTATCCAAACAGCCTGTGGCAGAAGCACCTCCAGAATCATTGGCAGTTGATAAACCACTTGACGTGCTGTGTGATAATCTCTTTGCTGTCGAGCTAGATCCTTTAGGAAACAGTGGGAAGGTCGATAACATTCCTATAGTTAACAATGAACAAGTCTCTAAGGAAGATCAAAATCAGACTAGCAAGGAAAACCAGAAAACAAGGAGGAGAAGATCTTACCCAGTGAAGCAGGAATATCCTGAGAGTGTTTTGCAGAACTCACCCACCTTGCCAAGCTATATGCAAGCAACTGAATCCGCAAAGGCAAAGCTTAGAGCTCAAGAATCCCAAAAGTTATGTGATGATGAGGTTGAAAATGGTTTCACAAGGCGGCATTCTCTGCCGGCCTCGACCAATGTCAAGCTGAGTTCTCCATCACCTCGAATGCAGAAGCCACTACAAACAAATGGAAAAGGGGGAAGCAAAAGTAACAGATCTCTTACTTCTTCTAGAGATGGTAAGGACATAAATTTGTGATTCTGTCATGCTATTATCCACATCTTACAAATTTAAATGATCTCTTATTTGTGTTATTTCTTGCTTTAGAGTTGAATTGAATCCTGGAGGAAACCTTTGGCAGGGTGATTTAAGAATGGGAAGCATAATGTTCTTTTTTGCTTACATTACTGGATATTTTTTGTTTTTAATGTCTGTGATTTTTGAAGTTGATGTGCTCATTTGAACTCTATTTTGCTTATACATACATGCCTACAAATTCTGAACAACTTGTGCCATTTACTTTTTCCCGTCTGTCTCTTATCCGGCATGTGCAAAGATATAAACTAGTAAATTCGTAGGCATGATTTTCTTGTTAACTTCCATCTTTAGAAGTCAGGTTTCTTTTGTTTGCAATCTCCAATCTCCAGTAATGTATTGTTTTTGTTGTTTTAGAAAGATTATTTTTGGGAGCCATTATGTTATTTTCTGATTAATTTTGTGGATACTTTTTTCATCTCAGAGAAGTTGTCCCAGGCTGGATGGAGGAGGTGACTGTGGTTGGCTTTTAAACAGTATGAAGGGAGTGAGATAGACTTGACTGCAGTTCTTGGTAGGTTTCTCGTCATGCAAAATCCTGTTGTAAAAGAAATGGAACTTGAACTATAACATTTGTTTGATGTGCTGTTTATGTCTAGTAATGTTTTCTTTGGCATCTATTATGGTGTTACAAGGGAATGTATAGTCATTGACCCCACAGTTTGTTTTGAATTTAATTAACATCATTCATTTATGTTTTTTTCTTTAGTTTACAGTTTGACTTGAGCATTGTAAGATGTTTTAACCTCGTGTCCTTTGAAAATGTGCTTGAAATTCTCACTTTAGGAAAATTCTAATTTCTTTTTTTCCCTGAGGTAGTTCAGGCATTTGTCCAAGTCTTGTTGTATACCTTTTTTTTTCAAGTTTGTGACCCCAAATCAAGATATATTCAATTATCCGTGCTTAGTATGCACTTTAATTGTTTCTTCAGTCACTTTACTATGCAAAAGTATTGTTGGATTCAGACATTCAGTGTAGGCAATATTAATTATTCTATTAAATAATATTAAATAAATTAACAACAATTTTAAATTTTTTTAAAGGAATAAATTAATAAAAATTTGTTATTAAACATATTAATTATTAAATAATTTTTTTTATTTAAATTTAGCTTATTTAAATTTATTTATTTTTTATCAAACATTCGATTAATAATGTCTATTATGCATAATGGCGGACACAAGTAGATTTAGGTTGATATGATATGATATTGGCTGGTCTTAATTCCAAGTTACATACGATGTTTTGGTCCTCTTTTTTTAATTAATTAGTTTATTTTTTAAATGATACTACAGGTGAGAAATATATGTGGATTTCGATTGCTTCACAGAAAAGCAAAATGTTAATCTTCCATAAGATACGAATAGACCAGAATAGTCAATGTGAATATGAAATCTCTCTCCGGATTATGTGATAGTAATTGATAGTCAACGGTGATACCGTGTGATACTTAATTACACTAATTTGGTTGGTAGCAAATAGCTAAGAGTGTAAACGAATCGAGTCGATCCGAGTATTGAGTTGTTCAGATTTGGTTCACAAAATTTATCAAGTATAAACTAAGGTTTGATTGAGGCTCATTTAGCTACTGAGTCGAGTACGATTTTGAATCGATCCCGAGCAGTTTGAACTAATATGATCCGAGTATCAATAGAAAATTATAATTTGAGGAGGATCGAGTAATTTATCGAACTTTAAAATGTGCTCATATTTGATTTATTTATATTTCAAAGTTGAGGTTTTAATCAAACTTTTAATCGGAAAGTAATCGAATCATTTCTAACTTATCGCTTCATTTTATAACCTTACAAATAGCTGCCATCTATTCTTAGAAAGTCAATGGCCGGGTAATATTAGCCTGCATTACAAGTTATTTGGCTGTGATAATGGTCCAAAATCTTACTGCCCAAATTTGGGATTTAATTAATGACAATTTTCATTTTATCAATTTCCCTAATGATAATCGTCGTTTCACCATTTTCATCAAAATCGCTTTGTTTTGAGATGTTGCTTCAACCAACCAAGTTGTATATATGAGTCATAATTTCAGCAATCATCATCTCATTCGTATGATCAATATTATTAAAGGACGAGATTAAAAGAGAAAAAGGGTCAGCCGCTACAACATGTAGCGGCACGTTTAACAACTTATAACGGCTACTATTTTAATATTGAGTCCATCTGATCAAACTAAAGTACAAATGGGTTTCATTTTTTTATTTTCGTGTCTGCCGTTATAACATGTAACGGCTGAGCAAACTCTTAAATATACACAATCTACAATCGTAAAGTGAGAGATAAAGTACTTAATTCTATGATCGTAGAGTAGTCACTCAAGATCTGATTCATTTTACGTTTCTACGATAGTAGAATGACTACTCTACGATTGACTTAATTTTACGATCAGTCTACATTTGAAACTTGTACAGCTGTGCACCTTCATTTTTTCCATATATATGTATACATATATTACTAGCATTTCAATTATAAGATTTTATTCTATAATTTGGAACAAACTATATATATTGATCATAAGAATACTTGTTTATTTATACCATAAAATTGATCAATGGGATTCCATCACTGAAATTGGTCCCTGATCAATAGGAAATGAACTTCCTTGTAATCGTCTTAGCACAAAATAACTCTAGGCAGTTTCAGGCTGCAAAAACAATTTAGACACCTGATTATTTTTTTAGAACTTCACCCATTAGACGCAGAAGGCGAAGAGTGATGTTCCGTTGGTAAATGAGGGATCTAAAGCTCCAAAAGCTGATCCGTATCCGTTGCCAACATAAATGCATCCCTTGCTAACTGACATTCCCCCATACACAGTAGCTCCTGTTTCATATGACCACAAAATTTTTCCACTCTTGGCATCCATAGCGTATATTGGCCCTGTTCCGTATGTAGACCCTGCAAATAGGACGCCGTTGGCCACAGTCACTGGGCCGTTAGATGTGGCGGTGCTGGGATTGGCAGTCGACCACTGGATTATGCCAGTGCTACCGTCCATTGCCACCCATCCACCTGCCATTGTAGATTTGTTGGATGGTTTGAGAGTGAAGTTTTGACGATCCCCGTTTACTATGTTTGTGTAAACTCTCTTTTCATCAGTGGCTGCTCCCCAAATTGCTCCTCCACTAGTGCTCCCAGGTCCAGCTTCCTGCATTAGTTAGTTAGCCTTGTGATTTATATATGAATATCAAATTCAACTCGACAATGCATTTTATCCCAAATCAATATAAGAGCGAGAAAGTATAATTTTTTTTAGCATGAATTGGATTAAGAATACTTGGAACCTACAGTAGACCAGATGATACTGCCATTATCGCGATCCAAAGCCCAAACAATTCCACTTTTCTGAGCAGCAGCAACAATGTCGAGCTTCGTTTTGTTGATGTATGCGGTTAGCATCATTGGTGCCTCCCCAAAATCGGCGTCAAGGCTGGGGCCAGGAGGGCAATTAGGCGTTGAGAGATTGCTGCACGCCGCAAACCATACGTCGTATCCCCCTAGTTGCCTATACCATTTTATCTTTCCAGTGTCCAAATCCAAGGCCATTATTGAATTGGAGTGGTTATCGGGCTCAATACACTCTTCAGAGTGAGTAGGGACAGTCTGGTTGTTCTCCTTTTCAATGCATTGTTGAATCCTTAAAGGAGCAGAATAGAGATTCCCAGTGGCGTAAAACACGAGGTTCCTCTGAACGTCGATGGAAGGACTGCTTCCCCAAATAGCTGCTCCGGCATATTCTCCTTTGCTTCCATTGTTGTCAGGCAGCATGAAAGTCTGCCAGATTATGGCACCGGTTTGGGTGTCTAATTTGGCGAAGCTGCCTTGAAAAGTACAACATTCTTCAATACTTACAGTCTCTTCTAGTGACGATGTTCCCACGTAGAATGCTCTGACATGTTAAGAAAACAACTAAATAAAAGTAGTACTATTATATGTCAAATGTTGGTTAGACGCCTATAGATTAGTAAATTACCTGTTGTGAAAAGTTCCAGACATGGTAATAAGACCTCTAGGATGGCTATCCAGCTTAGTTAACCATACTAGCTTACCGGTTTCTCGTTTGACTGCTATAACAACAGCCGGTGCATAAATTCCAAAAACGAGAAGATCATCATCAACTATGGCCGGAGTTGCTCTAGACACAGTCCAGTTATTGGATAAAATAAACCCGGCAGGTTTAAGGCCGGTTATTTCTTGCAAGTTCTGCTTCCACGCAAGAGAGCCATCTGATTGTTTAACGGCGTAGATGTAACCGTCCCAACTTGGGAAATAAATGGTACCCTTGAATATTGCTGGTGTTGCAGTTATGTCTTTTCCGGTGTCGAATTTCCATTTGAGACGGAGCTTTGACACTGTTGAATGGCTGATCTTGGTTTCTCCATATGCATATCTACGGTTATAAATATCCCCGCCGTGGTTTAGCCACTGAAATCACCCATTATAATTATAAATTCATAATAACCATCATATATGAGATGAGAGAAAAAGAGACTTACATCTGAACTGCAGCTACTAGTTGTGATGAAGAAAAGAAAAATTAAACAAAAATGCAGGACAAGAAAATAGCCTTGAGCAGGTGCCATGGAAATTGTGATTTTATAACAATGGTGATTTGTAGCCAGATAATTTCTAAACAATGGTGATTTGCAGAACAATTAGCTATAGGGCCGAGTTGTTTTTGGGTAATCAAATGCGTCACAATCGTTCATAATTGCCAATGACGGCAATGGGTGATTATTAAATACTATTAATCAAACAAGCTTTTATTAACCAGCTTCTTTGGCTAGATATCTAAACAAGATTCTTTTTATTTAAAGAATTGCTCATCTGCAATCAATCAATTTTGCATCATTTTCTTTTCTTGACCACTTAATTTTAAAGAATTGTTCATTTTGCAATCAAGGCATGATGTAGGTAAATCGAAATTGGACTTTCCGGCTTATTTTAAAATTATGTACATTAGATCAACTCTTAATAATATTATAATTTGACAAGTCGTAGCAAATAGTGAACAGTTAATTGAACAAGTTGGTTACCTAACTAACTAAAAGCATACCATCAATTTTTTGTTTCATGACTCTCATTCTTGTTAGGAAAGAAGTATTACAGAAAATTATTCCTATATATATGTGAAGACAAATGTAGGGGTTTAGCTGAGCTTATTCGACTTGAGATCGGTTCGAAAATATAATTCAAAGCTCGAATTCGAAGTTGATTCGAGTCGAATATGATACATACTCGTTTTCTGTTTAATGATACACGAGTTGAATTCGAGTATACCAGTATTCGCTCAGATTAGGGTTTAAGTATTTCATTTTTTCTCGACATACTCGATACCTGCTCAATGGATCATATTCGAATACTGGTCTGATCCATACTAACAAACTAAATATGTGATATTTGTATCAATCTTTATAATTTATAAAGTGTAGTATTAAATTGTGTAAGCTTGTACTTGAATAAATAAGTGAATTGATTGTCAATTCGTATTACATTCTTTGTAATTTCTTTACATAAATAAAAGTAAAAGACTTTTATATATAAACATTAGTTCAATAATCAATTTAGCATGTAGTGGTTCAGTATTAAGTGGAATGGTTCATATTCGAAACTCGATTTGAAGGCTCGTGAGTAACTCGTTTTGTAAACGAAATAAAGACTTACGAAATTGAGTAAGTTCGAAGTAATGATCCGAGTCGAATCTGGCACAAAATTAAAAATTCTTTATCGAATTCGAGCTCAATTTTTTCGAGTCGAGCCGAATCTGAGCATTAGAGTATTCGCTGAGATTCGACTCGTTTTCACCCCTAGCCAAATGAAGAGCTAAAATTATTTGTTGAGTATTTGTTATCATCCTTGATAATATAAAAATAATTGAAAAATACTATGTGTTTAATTAAATTCATCTCATTCCCAACTAACTAATCCACGTCCTTTTTGCTTCAACCTCTCAATGTTTTATTGGATTCAATACGACGTTTCCAAAAATAGCATTGAATCTAGCTTATTTAAGGTAATGCACATATTTTCTTTTCTATTTGAAATCGTTGGCTTCCGATCAATATTATGGCGTTCGAGTGGCGTCTAATATTTTTGTGTTGCGTAATTTTGGGCCTTGGGTCTTCTGTACATGGTAATGATGTTGAGGTTGGAGTCTATGAGCTGAAGAAAGGGGATTTCTCTGCAAAATTCTCAAACTGGGGTGCGTCTATCATTTCCCTTGTTCTACCTGACAGAAATGGTACGTAGTTCATCATATTTTTCTGTATGACATGTTATGTAAATATCTTTGCTCTAAAATATAATATCATTTATTTTTATTTATAAATTATTTCTAGGAAATTTGGGAGATGTTGTTCTTGGTTATGATTCAATCGATGCCTACAAGGTACGGTTTTCATTTGAGTATGATGTTAATTCTAATGGTTCCCTGCTATTAAATAAATTCATATCAATTTGAAGTTTAATAATATGTTGTCGTCGTCATTTAAACTCAAAAATCAAATTGCATCTCTAATTTTGCAAGGGGCTATCTGAGCCTCAAAGGTCGTTGATAATTAATTAATATTTCAAATGCCCAATAACTTTTTTTATTTCAAACTGAAATTCTTAAAAATCTGAAAGCATTATCAAAATATATAAACTGCCCAATAATATTTAAATTAAAATGATTTTTTGTGGACGTATGTTGCAGAATGATACAACATTCTTTGGTGCAACTGTGGGGCGGGTGGCTAACCGGATTGGAGGAGCTCAGTTTACCTTGGACGGAATACGTTATAATATTAGCGCCAATGAGAAGAACAACACCCTTCACGGTACTTGATTCTGTAGACCACGTTTGCAATTAGAATGTCTTATTTTAAAGAAGTTGAATTATATATTACGTGTCACATAAAATTCA
Source organism: Panax ginseng (assembly GCA_020205605.1). Taxonomy (NCBI): domain Eukaryota; kingdom Viridiplantae; phylum Streptophyta; class Magnoliopsida; order Apiales; family Araliaceae; genus Panax; species Panax ginseng. The sequence continues at coordinate 17,293,657 of CM035132.1, forward strand.
AGTAAATAATTTTCAGTTTTTTATCAAGAGAATTTATAGGATGAGGGTCTATAGGACCACCTCAATCCATTTACGGTCTTTCTTTCATTTTTTTGCAGCAAATATTTTATTTGACTTATATATATATATATATATATATATATATATATATATATATATAAATGTGGTTATACAAATATTTGTAGGTGGGATGATTGGGTTCAGTGATATTGCTTGGAAAGTAAAACACCAAACCAATGAATCTATTACGTTCATCTACCACAGTTATGATGGTGAAGAAGGTACATGCATGCATGTCTTGATCAAAGTCTATTTATTTATTTATTTATTTCATACATATATTCTTTAAAATATCTAATTAAAAGTAAGTAAATTAAAAAAAAATCAGTATAATAATTAGTTTGTAACTTAAAAAATGTAACATCTCAGTGCACGAGTGACAATTAATTGATTGATATTATTTCTAAAAGATAACATTGCCTGTGTAGGATTCCCGGGGGATGTTGATGTCTCAGTCACGTATACACTCGAGGCAGCCTACATACTTAATGTGAAAATGAGCGAGCGCGCTGGCCATAAACAAGGCCAGCCCGGTGAACCTGGCACAACACACTTATTGGAACATGGGCGGTCACGACAGCGGCGACATTTTATCCGACGAGGTCAAGATTTTTGCATCCCATTACACGCCCACCGACAAGCATAACATCCCCACGGGCGAAATCTTACCCGTTACCAACACGCCCTACAATTTTCTTCAACCATCCACCATAGAGGGGATGTTTAAGCCGTTTCTCACTCTGCTGACTCGTCAAAATGGGTATGACCTGAATTATGTTATTGATGGGGACAGCCACGTATTGAAGCCCGCCGCCAGGGTGTTTAGTAATAAATCCGGTAGGGTGATGGAGCTATGGACAGATGCACCTGGGGTACAGTTTTATACGGGTAATTGGATAAAAGATGTGGACGGGAAAAATGGATGTGTATCAATCTCATGCAGGACTATGTTTGGAGACTCAAGGATTTCCTGATGCTGTGAATCACCCGAATTTCCCGTCCCAGATTGTTAGGCCAGGGAAGACTTACACGCATAATATGGTCTTTACATTTTCAACGGCTTAACTATAATTAAGATCAGACTTGATGTTTGTGTTGGCTCAAATTTTTATTCCTTTCTTTTTCGGAAGTCTGTATTACTGCATTATACCTATGCAGGAAACTTGAAAGAAAGAAAAAATAATAGCGAAATGCTTGAAAATTCGACCCTTGCCCACGACTTATACTTCAATTTGATCCAAAACTATACATCATTAGATTTCAAAATTCAACTTCGTAAATTAAAACTTTAGACTTGAAAATTGTATACTAACAAAGACAAAACAATACACGTAGGTT